>JAJALE010000886.1:0-600000 GCA_022627125.1 Fusarium chuoi | reverse complement strand
TAGAAAGTGTGAGCCTGGATTTGTGTTAGCTTCAGTATTATTTTGTCGTAAAATTCATAAACTTACCTGAGAGATACCGAAGAGGCTGGTCGTGTGACCAAGCTTCCAGTGACCCAATTCGTGCGCAAGAACAGCAACAACCTCATCAGGCTCGCTCTTCTCAATGAGGGTATCGTAGATGACAATGTGCTTCTTCCAGGGGAGACCAAAGAAATAGGCGTTGGAGTGGGCGCTTCGCTTGCTTCCATCAATGACATAGAGCTCGTGGAGAGGGAACTTGAGGCTAGCGGCAAGAGCTTCAACCTTGGTCTTGAGCTCACCATCCTCAAGAGGAGACAGCTTGTTGAACAGAGGCAGAATAGCAACGGGGTAGATGGTGATCATGAAGACCTGGAGAGCAATGACGAAGAGCCACAGGTAGTAGAAGAACTGGTTACCAGTCTTCTGGATGATCTTGAGGAAACCGGCGAGGAAAGGAGGCGCAAGAACGAACGTGAGGGCTTGGGTCTTGATGAGATCGGTGACGAAGAGCTTGGGCGTCTGCTTGTTGAAACCAAACTCCTCCTCAAGGACGAAAGTCTGGTAAATCGAAGAGGGAAGACGAAGAAGCTGGCTAATAACGGCGAAAGTCAAGACGAAGACGATAGTATGGCTGATCTCTCCAGTGAAGCGCGCAGGAGCCCACTTGAGAAGAAGATCACCAGTCCAGGACCACAGTTTAGGAAGGACATCAAAGTGCATAAAAGCGATATTCTGAACCTGAGAGTAGAGACCGTTGATGATTTCAAACTTTGCTTTGGCGCGACCGTAGGCTTGAGACTTGTCGAACACTTCCTGGGAGACTTCCTTGGAGAGGACGGCGGGGGGACTAGTTTTCTGGAGGACGCGGTATTGACGGAGAGTGAGGAACGATTCGAAGAGGTACTGGCCTACGGAGAAGCCCATGATGAGCTTCTTCCATGGGAAGAGCGGGCGATCGAGGAAGCGCGCGAGGCGCTGTTGGAGTTAGCATCCATTGAAGCAATTGAACAATCTGATCAGGCTCAGGGCATGCGAGATATTAACGTACCTGAAGAAAATCCATGGTTGCGGTGCTGTTGATGGACCGAAAACCTGGGGTTGTAGTTGTAAGAGCGAAGCTACCTTAGGCTGCTTAATGCGCCCCTGTTGCGTGGCTTATCAAAGTGGGATGGATGATAGAGATCTGGCCTAACGCACGTCGGCGGTGGTATTCCCCGATACCCCGATGTGGTAATACGACAGAATACGACACAAGAGCAGAACACTACAGTATTACAGCACCAGATGTCATACTCTTGAACGTCATGAATTGTGTGATTCAATTATCGTGGCGCGAATCATTTAAATGTGCATTTGTTGCATACTTCACACTTGTCTCACTTCAAAAGGTAGAAATTTCAAGTAGAGCGAGGCATGAATGCTCGAATAATCCACAAGCTACGACAATTCATCTTACACGCAATAGCGAAGCAGCAACAACAAACAGCAACAAAAAAGCGTCTCTAGCAAGTAGCCCAACCAGTAGCCAACTACACAAGATCCTTACTCTTTCGGTACACGCGAGGCCATCACCATCACGCTCCTAAAAGCTGCAACACCCCAGTTCCCCGCCTGACACAAGATAGCCTGGACCATCAAGCTCACAGGCCAAAAGGGCATCGCAGGTGAAATCTGGGGAGTCCTTTTCTTTTCTTGACACTGGCTCCAGTTTGAGCCCCCTTCCGAGTGGCCTCCTAGTGCCCGTTTGTCGCCGCCGAAGGAACCGGCTGAGGGGGACGTTCAGGACCATAGGCCACTGGCGTTCCTTGCTCGTTGCCTTGTGGTTCCTCCTCTGTATCGTCGTCGAACTCGCTAAGTTCTTCCTCCTCGCCCTCCTCGTCGGAGTAGTCGCTTTCGTCTCCTTCGTTTCCTCCGTGACTATCGGAGTAACCGCTTTCGACAGTGTTGGACATTCCGGGTGGAACCCTACGCCCTTGTTGCTGCATTTGCTGGATGATGCTCATGAGCTTCTCCGTCTTCTTCTCGGCGGTTTCTGTCTTCTTCTTCCACCCCTGGCGCTCTTCGGCCATGCGGATGATGTTGGCAGCTGTCGCTTCCTTCTGTCGCTTCAGGGCTTCGTTCTCCTTCTCTAACCGCTTGCCCTTCTTCGACATATCCTCCATCTCTTTGCGGAAAGATAGGAACAAGTCGTTACTGTTGTTCAAGGTATCCTCCACCTGCTGTGCCATTAGTCAACATGCCGAACTATCTTAGCCGAGTCCACCCACCTGCTTAAACTTATCAACGTAAACATTAAGCTGATTCCTCAGCTCAGTTTCTGTTTTGGTAAACGCTTGGACTTGCGCCTGTAGCTGTCGGGCCTTTGTCGATTCCATCTCTGCGCTCTTCTTCTCTCGCTCGTACCGCGCCATATGGTACTGTACTTCAAGTTCCTTGGTGCGCATTAACGAGTGGAAATGCAATTCTCGTAACTCGTATTGCTCGATGAACGATTTGAAGCGAATTCGGAAACTGTGAATAACAGGTGAGCGGAGTTTTATGTAAAAGAATGGTTGGGACTGACAGTTCGTCGACTTCCATATCCACCACTTGCTTCTTCGGAGTATCTTTTTCTTCCTGATACCCGTCGAGTTTGGTCAAGAGCGTAGCATACTTTTCGTCCCAGTGAGCGTTGTTCCGTTTCTGTGTCGTCTGAAGCTCCTTGTTCTCATTCTGCAAATAAACTTAGCCAACGCTCCTCTCCACCAGCCATCTTGCACAAACCTTCATCTTGTTGTTGTCCCGCTGGAGTTCGCGACATAGCTTTTCCAGCTTCTCCTTGAGACCGACAGTCTTGTTAAGCTCCGTACGGCTTGCATCTCTCTCTTTTTGTAGGGTGTCCCCGCGCCGCTTGTTCTTCTGATTTTCACGCTCCAACCGTCGCATATCAGCCAACAGTTCACTAGACCGCTTGGTGAGGTGGTCGATTTTCTGCATGTTGTCCATCTTGGATACCTGCTGAAGGAGATCCCGGTTCGCTCTCTTGACTTCACGTTCTGTACCATCCACGTATCAGTATCGTTCCGAATCCATGGGAGGCTGCCGCTTGCAGACGACGAGGGCGTGACGCACCGATCTCCAGCTCTTGCTCCTTGTCTCCCGCGGCATCCTGCTCCAGCTGCGATATCCGCGCATGGAGCAGACGCGATGCCTCGTTGTTATCCATTCCTTTCTTTCCTTTGCCTTTCTTGGTAGGTGAATGAGCGTGTCCGTCATGCCCGTTGGCTACAGGAGCATCCACCTGGCTGGCTGGCATCGCCGTCGAAGCTACGATGGGCCAAGGTAGCGACGGCAATCGTTCAGGCGGGGGTCACGAGGTCAGGAAAGGCCGGGGGCATCGAAGCGGGATGAATCGTCGTTAATCGTGGGTGGGATGTTGGTCGCCAGATGAGGGGTTGAAGTTGTGATGACGAGAAAATGATGCTCGAAACACTATTCGGTATCGGCTGAGATGCGAGAAGATGCTGTTAGTCGGCTTCACGCATGAATTGTCAAGCCCAGCACTCGCAGCGAAGAGGCACGTAGAGTGATTGAGGAGGGAATATCTTGGCACCAAGATTGGCTTTATCGGTATGATGATGGCAATCGACACCAACGCTGAGTAGCGGCAACAGTACGACCTATATGAATTCTGGAAGGAAACAGCGTTGGAGTCCGGGTTCGTTGGACATCGAATAATACAGTCGCTAACGTGTGACAAGATGGAGGGTTCATGGAGGTTTGAGATGGATAGGTTTTGCCATGGACCTTTGTGGTGATTATGTTGGCAATTGCTAAGCCGCTAACAGAATCTGCTGGGTGTCTCGGGTCCCTCAGTTAGTGCCTCAATGGTCACTAATGCGGCTTTAGAGGTCTTTGGCGCTATCCCACAGTGGCCGCTCACTGAGTAGGCCACCCACAATTACGGCATGTCCTTGGCACTGACGTGGGCTGGAACCCGGCCATTCCATGAGGAAACTGCTGGGGTTACAAAGCAGACCCTTTCACTTTTTCGGGGCGAATCGTTCCGGCGTCATTACATACATGTATCAAAATCTCCGGTGACTGTTTAACGATAATTTCAACTCTTTCATAAGTTTCGCATATCCGACTGTACACTATTTTCTTGATTCTTCTGTATTATTAATTCTTTTATTGTGCCTCATAAATCTCCGCCACAATGCTTCGTAACGCCGCCGCCGGCGCTCGAAAGGCTGTCACGGAGCTTTCACAATTTCCTAAGCCCGGCGAGAAGCTTCATGGCTTCACCCTTGTTCGATCCAAGCATGTTCCTGAGCTTGAGTTGACGGCTCTTCACCTTCAGCATGACAAGACAGGAGCCGATTATCTGCACATTGCCCGCGATGACAGCAACAATGTCTTCTCGATCGGTTTCAAGACGAACCCTCCGGATGATACTGGTATTCCTCACATTCTAGAGCATACGACACTATGTGGCAGCGAAAAGTACGACTCGTCTTGATATGGACATAAAGCAGAGAATGCTGACTGTCTATAGATATCCCATTCGTGATCCTTTCTTCAAGATGCTTCCACGAACACTATCGAACTTTATGAACGCGTTCACGGCATCAGACCATACTTTCTACCCCTTTGCGACAACCAACGCGCAGGACTTCAAGAACCTCATGTCTGTTTATCTTGACTCAACATTGCACCCACTGCTCAAGAAGTCCGACTTTACTCAAGAGGGTTGGCGAATTGGCCCCGAGAACCCACTTGCTGAGGACGAGGCGAGCAAGAAGTTGGTATTCAAGGGCGTCGTCTACAACGAGATGAAGGGCCAGATGTCGGATGCTGGGTATTTATACTACACTCGCTTCCACGACCATATCTTCCCAGATATCAACAACTCGGGTGGCGACCCCCAAAAGATCACTGATCTGACATATGAGCAACTGCGAAAGTTCCACGCCGAGCACTACCACCCCAGCAACGCCAAGGTCTTCACTTATGGTGATATGCCCTTGGTTGACCACTTGCAGCAGGTCGATGCTCAGCTTCAGGCTTTCGAGAAGATCCAGGGTGACAAGCAAATTCACGAGCCCGTAACACTGAGCGGCCCCAAGGAAGTTACTCTGTACGGCCCACTTGATCCTCTTGTCGATCCTGATCGTCAGTACAAGACCTCTGTGTCATGGATTATGGGTGACACCACAGACGTGTTGGAGTCTTTCTCCCTGGCACTGCTCTCAACCCTCTTGATGGATGGTTATGGTTCCCCTCTGTACCGAGGTCTTGTGGAGGCCGGCATGGGAGCTGATTGGAGCCCCAACGCTGGATATGACAGCTCTGCTAAGAAGGGAATTTTCTCTATTGGTCTTACCGGTGTTCAGGAGGCTGATGTTCCTAAGCTCAAGGAGAAGGTTCAACAGATCTTGAGGGAAGTCCGCGAGAAAGGTTTCGACAAGACCAAGATCGATGGATCTCTTCATCAGCTCGAGTTATCGCTCAAGCACAAGACTGCTAACTTTGGATTCTCCATGCTGAACCGCCTCAAGCCCAAGTGGTTCAACGGTGTGGACCCCTTTGACTCGTTGGCTTGGAACGATACCATCAATGGTTTCCAAGCTAAGATGGCCGAGGGCAACTACCTTGAAGGTCTCATTGACAAGTATCTACTCAACGATAACACTTTGACATTCACAATGGCCCCTTCAACCACCTACGGTGAGGATCTCGTCAAGGAGGAACAGGAGCGACTTTCTACCAGAATCCAGGCAGCTATCAAGGAGGCCGGCAGTGAAGAGAACGCTCGGAAGCATTTCGAGAAGCAAGAGCAGGAGTTGCTGGTTGAACAAAACAAGACTAACACCGAGGATCTCGGCTGTCTGCCCACTGTCTACGTCAAGGATATTCCCCGAAGCAAGGAGCCTGTGGTTGTGCGTGACGAGAATGCCAACGGCACCAAGATCCAGTGGCACGAGGCTCCTACGAACGGCTTGACATACTTCCGGGCTATCAACACATTGGAGAACTTGCCTGATGAGCTTCGCGAGCTGGTCCCTCTGTTCACTGACAGCATCATGCGTCTTGGTACTAAGGACTTGAACATGGAGCAACTTGAAGACTTGATCAAACTCAAGACTGGTGGTGTTTCAGTTGGTTACCACTGCACCCCATCTCCCACCGATTTCCACGCTGCGAGTGAAGGCCTCATCTTCACAGGCATGGCCCTAGATCGCAACGTTCCTGTCATGTTCGATATCATCCAGAAGCTCGTTCTGGGAACCGATTTTGACAGCCCCGAGGCAGCTCTCAGAATCCGACAGCTGCTTCAGGCGTCTGCTGACGGTGTTGTGAACGACATTGCATCTACTGGTCATCGATTCGCAATGGGCAGTGCCGAATCTGGCCTTACCCGCTCCTCGTGGCTCCGACAGCAAGTTTCTGGCCTCTCTCAGGTGCAGCTGGTGACCTCTCTGGCTAGCCGACCTGAGACAGATAAGCTTGAAGACGTTATCTCCAAGCTGAAGCAAATTCAGAACATTGCACTTGCGGGAGGAAACCTGCGGACAGCAATCACCTGCGGTCCAGAGAGTGTTGCAGAGAATGGTGCTTCCCTGCAAAAGTTCGTGGGCAACCTCTCCCGAGGTCCACTCGGCCTGAAGAACCCGTCTCCCCGTCAACTTCCCAAGGATATTAAGACCTTCTATCCTCTGCCTTACCAAGTCTACTATGGTGGGTTGTCAGTACCAACCACGTCGTACACGGCAGCGGAGGGTGCACCTCTCCAGATCTTGTCACAGCTCCTTACACATAAGCACCTGCATCACGAAATCCGTGAGAAGGGTGGCGCATATGGTGGAGGTGCTTACTCTCGACCCCTCGATGGCCTCTTTGGCTTCTACTCTTACCGTGACCCCAACCCCCAAAACACACTGAGCATCATGGGCGGTGCTGGGCAATGGGCTGTTGATAAGAAGTGGTCAGACCGCGACCTTGAAGAGGCCAAGATTTCTGTGTTCCAAGGAGTTGATGCGCCCAAATCTGTGAACCAAGAGGGCATGGGCCGATTCCTCTCAGGTATCACTGAGGAGATGAAGCAGAAGAAGCGTGAGCAGCTTCTTGACGTAAACAAGGACCAAGTGCGCGAGGTGGCACAGCGCTATCTCGTCGACGGACTGGCCAAGGGCGAAGGCAGAGTCGCTTTCCTGGGAGAGAAGCAGCCCTGGGTTGACGGCGAATGGAAGATTCGCGAAATGGATGTCAAGGGCGCCGAGTAAGGCCAAAAGAAAATGATTATGAAGCTAATGACGACCTAGAGTTGGAAGCATCGGCATGCTAGAGGTTTGGATGAGCAACGAGCAGCTGGAGTTACAGCTGTATGATGGCGTGTACGATGCAGTGTAAATTACACAGATGAACAAAGCATAAATGACCCTCCTCACGTTGCCTCGCAGCGGAACTTTCCACCCTATGTGAACACGAGGAATTTTGTGCCTCGTTACGCGTTCAGATACGATACATCTCTTTACCTATGCAATGGTACAGAGACCACAGAGCAACGCAAGAGCAGATACAGCCCCTCTTTTCCACTTCTGTCTATCTTGATTTCTGGAAGCTACTTTCACCTTGGCATCTGTTGTGGGAACCTCGAGGCTGCGGAGCGAAAGCACCAAGTACGAGGAGTTCTGTGATTGGAGACTGGGGAGACTGTGGAAGAAGGGAGTCGGTGTGATGGGTGAAGAGAGGTGGTAGCTCGTTCTATCAGAGCCGGAGTCCTTGAGCGATGGATTTACTGGACTAAAGAGCAGAGTACATGCATGTGATTTGTTACAGAGTGACCAACGTTGACAAGCAGTGTGACTGTTGCAGGTTCTCGGACGGAAGAAGATGCCGATTCGTCTATTCGTATACGATGAGACATCTATAGAGAGAGGCATTAAAAAGGCATTGTTGACGGTGTCCTTTTGATGGAGAAGATGACGATGAAAAGTGATAGCCAGGGGTTGGTCAATGGTGCCTGACGGCGGAATAAGCTCCAGCCTTGCGCGGTCCGTGGTCTTGTGCTTTGTTTATTTACTGAGGGAATTATTGGATCTTGATTAGGTGTGCTAAATATCAAGGACATGACGCTTACAAGCCAGTCCTCGGGGAGCAAGGAAATATAAAACCTTAATGTATGATGTTAAAATAATTAAAATTAGCAAAATGTATCCCAGACTCATGCTAATTTACTCAAGTCTTCTTATCATTTAGGATTGAGGTTATGGTTTCTTGCCCCCTGAGGGCTTTGACTGTGACTGTGACTCTGACTCTGTCGGTCAAGAAAAGCTTCGAAAAGACCCGGAATGTAACGAACGAACGGGCTGCTATACTGGGAAATGCACATGCACGGGCTGCACGTATCGGTACATATTTCTGAATTTTTCCCAAGGCGTGGTGTCTTGTTCCCGAGACTCTGGAAGTGTCTGAGACCAATGGGATATTCTACCGCTGCTGGGGCTCTTTGGGTTTAGCGCGGGGTTTCTTCACCTTAGTTTACTAGAGGTCTGCAGCACCGAGATGGTTCATCCACCGCCAGTTGCAGTTGGAGAATATGTACGAGGTCAGGTCAGGCCACGGAGTTGTGACTGTAATTACGGTGAATTGTCAACTTTGGTTATCGGCATAATTATATAGAGAGTACAAGTATTGTATACAATCATAATTAGGCGCCCTCTTGTACTGCGCCACCGAATTGTGAATGTCCCCTGTAAGTACACGCTACGTACTGCCCCTCTCGTCAACGTCACAGTGGAGGGTAAAAATTTCTCTCTCCATTATTTTCTTGGGCCTGGATCTGGACCTGCAAATGCAATTATAACCTGCAACGGAAACGCGACACTCCACTCTTTTCTTGTCTTGTCTTCGAATCAGCAGAGCCCAAACTAAACTCGTCGACCTCTTTTTTCTATCTTGGGCCAAGACTAGATAAAAAGGCGGTCCCCCCATCTTTCTCTCCTCTTCGACAACTTGTCACGTTTCATAACGACAAACCTCTATATCCTCAAAACTGCTCCAACGCCTCCGTTGATACCAAACCCGTTATCAACAAAAGCCTAACAACTTTGAGCACTTGACAACTGCTCAAGCTCCTCACCAAACTCGACCCGCCTTTGGTCTCTTAAAGGCACCGCCTTCACCACGGCTCCTCCGGCCGTGAGCTTCGTCAGTGACAAAGATTTCAGCCTCTGCAAGCCCTCTCACATCATCAACGCGATCCCCCCTCCCGCCGCTATTGCTGCTCGACGATAAGCTCCTCGATCTCTCCGTCTTGCACGACCCTCGATCCGACTACACTCCCCCGTCGTTCTTCGACACCCGTCAGCTGCCGCATAGGAGGTTTACAGAGGTTCTTCCTCTAGCCGAGGAAGAGTCGAGGAGGCCTCGCCAGTCCACTGAGGGATCAGTCTGCTACCGCTCTCGACCGCCCTAACACCAGCTGAACCCCCTACGTTCAAGCTTCACTCTACTATACATACTTTTCTACAAAGTATCGTCTTTCCACTCTAGTCCACGGACTTGGATCCCTCTCTCAACTTCCCAACGAACCCCCGCAACTGTTTGGGATATGGTTATGGCAACGGCTGTCCTCGACACCTACAATCATAATGTCAATCACCCTCATATCGCGTTGAAGAAACCCCTGCTTCAGGAACCTCTTGAGCAATATGGCGTGATTACTCCAAAGCAACTCATCGGCCAGGCTCTCCACCAGCGCGTGGAGGCCATTGACCATGAGATGTGCGAGCCTGGCGACGAAGATACTTTCTTCGTTGCTGACCTCGGAGAGGTCTACCGCCAGCATCTTCGCTGGAAGAAGAATCTCCCTCGGGTCCGGCCCTTCTATGGTGAGTACGAATCTCGACGAGATGCTGTGATATACACTAACAAGCACCAGCCGTCAAGTGCAACCCCGATCCTCAGATCATCAAGCTTCTGTCTGAGCTCGGAACCGGCTTCGATTGTGCCTCCAAAACCGAGATTGAGCAGGTTCTGTCCGCAGGACTGAGCCCCGACCGCATCATCTACGCCCAACCCTGCAAGACTAACTCGTATGTCCGATACGTCAAGTCTGTGGGCGTCAAACAGATGACCTTTGACAATGCCGATGAGCTCTACAAGATCGCCAAGCTCTACCCAGGAGCTGAGCTCTTCCTGCGCATCATGACCGACGACAGCGAGTCTCTATGCCGCTTCAGCATGAAGTTCGGTGCCGCCATGGACACCACTGAGGGACTGCTCGCTCTAGCCAAGGACCTTGGCCTCAATGTTGTTGGCGTCAGCTTCCACGTTGGATCTGGTGCTTCCGATCCTCTTGCCTTCTACAAGGCCGTTCGCGATGCCCACACCGTCTTCCAGCTGGCCCACGAGTTCGGCTTCAATATGCGCACCCTTGACGTTGGTGGTGGCTTCAGCGGCGATACCTTTGAGACCATGGCTGCCGTCCTCGGTAACGCCCTCGACGAGTTCTTCCCACCTCACAGCAACATCGAGATCATCGCTGAGCCTGGCCGATACTACGTTGCCACTGCCTTCACCATCGCCTGCAACATCATCGCTCGCCGAACTGTTGAGGACCCCACCCTCGACGGCAAGGGCTACATGCTCTACGTCAACGATGGCGTTTACGGCAACTTCTCAAACATCATGTTTGACCATCAGCAGCCGATCGCCAAGGTTCTCCGCGCCTCCGGCAAGACTCTCTTCGAGACCACAGCTGCCCATCCCACTCCCGAGGGCGAGGGCTTCGAGTACTCCGTCTGGGGTCCTACCTGTGATGGCATCGACCGCATCACGGAGAGCACTCGCTTTGACTCGATCCTCGATGTCGGTGACTGGCTGTACTTTGAGGACATGGGTGCCTACACCAAGTGCTCTGCCACTCAGTTCAACGGCTTCTCCAACGCCCACGACGTTATTTACGTCTGCAGCGAGCCTGGTGCC
This sequence comes from Fusarium chuoi, assembly GCA_022627125.1. NCBI lineage: Eukaryota > Fungi > Ascomycota > Sordariomycetes > Hypocreales > Nectriaceae > Fusarium > Fusarium chuoi. Next base: position 589,008 of record JAJALE010000886.1, on the reverse strand, counting down.
AGGGCCCTTCTAGGTCTGTGATCTCAATCACTTCTTGCACCCTAATGGCTAGCGAAACCATTTCTTTCGTATTCTCTTTGGAGAATCCTTTTGTTCGTATGTTTTAAAAATCATCTTGGGCCGATGAAAATAGCAACACAAAAGTTGACAGTCAATGTTTAAAAAAGAGAAAAGAGCTAGATAGACGGATCTTAGATTACAATCAATTCCTGAACTGTCAACCTAAACCACTCTTGAACCCTTGTTGCGAGACATGTCGAACGACAGCACCCTCATTTATTACAATTCACAGGATCTCACAGATCTTGTCAGGGACTTTTATTTCAGTTTATGCATGTTTAATCTCTGAGACTAAAATAAAGCCGTCCTTGATATCCTTAGGCAAAGCATCGTTGCTGATGCCAACTCCAAACTCCAAGCATACTCCTTGCATGCCTGATGGCCAATGCCAAATACTGTACATGATCATATCCCCATGTTTCGTGTTTTCATGAAGACCAATTAAGTTTTTGTTCCTTGCTCTGTGCCGTTGTCCCAGTTCATCTATGTACCACGGAAGAGGAATTGCATGTCCTGGGGTGTGAGTGATTCCATGGCCTTGTTGTCTGAGTTAACAGTGGAGTGGATCATGTTAGTCTTCTTCTCCTGAATCAACACCATTCGGCTTTCCACAGAATCCTCGATACACAGGCGCGTAATGGTGCAGGGTCGAGTTTGTCCAATGCGGTGGCATCGGTCAGCGGACTGCCACTCAGCGGCTGGATTCCACCATCTATGTAATTGTTAGCAGTCACTCGGATGACAATATTCGCTTCAGACACTTACGGATCAACAATGAATACTCTAGAGGCTTCGGTAAGGTTCAGTGCCACACCACCAGCCTTGAGAGAAACCAGGAAGCATTCAACGTCAACGTTGTTCATGAAATGTTCGATCGAGGCCTGTCGTTGGGCAGGTGTCATGCTACCATCAAGCATGACTGTAGTGATACCAGCCCGGCGGAGACGCCACTCGATGAGCTGCAGCATGGTAGTAAACTGAGAGAAGATGATCGATTTGTGTGAGGCGTTGTCAGAGCGAAGTTTGTGTAGCTCGTGAACAAGAAGTTCAATTTTGGAAGAGGAGGTCCAGTTCTCCATCTTGATTCGATTGATGATAGAGTTTTTCTTGACGAGATTCTCATCTTGCTCCATCTCTGGCTGTTCCAGATCGATCGAGAGGGAAATGTGACAACGGGGGCAATCAGGTTCATCAGTAGAGCGGACGTAGCTAGCAACACAGGCTCTGCAAAAGTCATGCTTACACCGACTACGAATTGCGTCTTCTGCAGGCTCATCGCAGATGCAACAAACGAGCACGTTTTGCCCTCCTTCAGCGTTCTTCTTCGTAATAAGATCAGGGTGATCAGCAACTTGTCTCATCTGCATAATCAGGCCAAAAATGTTGGCATAATTGTTCAAGAGAACACCCTGGGCGACGTACGTATCAAACTTGCGCTGGCCGTTCGTCATGATACTGTTCGCGAAGTCGTTTTCCTCTTCTCCGAAAAACTGTCGGTCAACATAAACCTCCTTGACGGGAAGTTCCATAGAGTTGGTGTGGTCTTTCTTTAGACGGCGCAGCATGATACGATCTGTCATCAAACGCAGTCTATCGAGAGCAATTGCACCTGCGCCACGATTCCCATTTTTCTGAATAGGGTTCAGTAGCTCTTGGTTGAACAGAGAAACATGTTGTACTCCCGGATGGTTGCAGCGAGTACAACGACTGTGCTCGTCCATTGACCATTCAAGTGTGGAGCACGGACACTGCTTGCAAAGATACGAGGCAAAGTCGTCGACTTCTAGAAAACGAACTAGAGAGAAGAACTCTCCGATGCGATTCTGCAAAGGCGTGCCCGTCAAACACCATCGGTAGGTAGTCTTCAGAGCAAAGCATGCTTTGGCTGTCATGGTGGTGCGTGTCTTGATGCAGTGTGCTTCGTCCAGAATGACTCGATGGAAATCGATCGCATGAATAGCACTCTTCTCCTTGTATATGCCATCCTTCCTCTTAAACCCTTTTTCCTGCTTGCGATAGACTGACTCGAGACTGTTGTACGACATCATGATAACGTCGAATTTCTTGAGTTCCCTCACGGTGATCCCCTTGGTCTTCTGGTTTGTTCCATGGAAAACAAATGTTTTCAAGGCGCCATCTGTATAAGACTTGATCTCTTGCTGCCATTGCATGAGCGCAACGGGAGGCACGAGAACCAGGGACGGCTTTTTCGCAGGATAGTCAGACATAATCAAAGACACAGCCTGGATTGTCTTGCCTAATCCCATCTCATCACCGAGTAAGCCACCTTTGTATTTTGTCTTCTCCATCTCCATCATCCAAGCAAGACCTTCAAGTTGGAAAGGCTTGAGTTGGCGTGAAATCCTTTCTGGCTGTGCAGCCTTCCCAGCTTTGATAACTGGCTCATTTTCAATCCTGTCCCACATGTGTCTGATCTCAGGGTGGTGTTTCTCCAAACGTTCTCGTTCCCTACGCGTACGACTGCTAACACCCGTGTTTCTGAAAGCCCTTCGATTGTCGGGGATGCCTGTGATTTGGTCTGTGTTATCGGCGTCATCTGCATCAGCATCGCTACTACTCAAGTCGATATAGCCGTCATTGTTATCAGTTGCAAAGTCTGTAGAATCGGCATCGCCTAGAGCGTGTTCCAATGCATCGAGTTCATCGCCAGACGGGCCATCGGCTTGCGAAGCCTTCCCTGCAGAACGGGAACCAGTCGCAACAGGTGCCTTGACACGGGGTACAGTGCGTGTCATGGGACGCGCTGGTCGCTTTCCGGCCGCTTTTCTCGACATGGCCATTGGAACGTCTTCATCATCACTAGAGATGTCTTGAGCTGTTCCCTCATCGCTAGCGTCATCATCGGCAAAGGATTCATCCTCAAATGAGCTCAATGATGAGCCGCTGTCCAGGTCAAGCCCTTGGGCTATCTCCGCATCCATGTCGATGTCCTCATCATCTGAGTCAAGGATGACTTTAGGCTTTTTTGCTGGGCGACCACGCTTGGCGATAGAGTCAGTCAGAGTCGATGCTCGTTCTCGCTTGACAGAACTCTGAGCGGGAGTGCTGAAACTACCGGAGACCGAAGGTCTAGTGCTTCTTCGTAGGGGAAATGATGATGATGCGGCACTGGACACTTGCTTGAGTTCTTCATCCTGGAGGCGACGAGCTACTTGAGCGTCTCGAGAATTGCCAAGATCTTCGTCGTCCGAGTCTTGAATTACCATACGCCCTTGGCCCCTCGAGTTCATGGCATATGCGCTCTTTCGCAGACCTCTCTCGCGGTCAATGAGGCGAGAGGTAGAAGGAGCAGGAAGTTGGACTTCGAAGATAGCTGACTTTTCATGATCAACTGCTGCAGGGGTTGGCACTTTGCTAGACGCAGGAGTTGAATAATCGCTCCCTGTGTCGGGGTCTAGTGGTGTGGGAACTGATGACACGGACTCGCTCTCAATGGCGGGTGCTTTACTTGGGCGGCCACGTCGTTTAGTGGGAAGTGCGATGTCAGAGGTAGGAAATTGAGACAGAGGCGATGCCTCGACTTCGGGGATACTCTTCCTAGGTCTTCCTCTTGGGCGTGGTCCAGAGGGAACATCCTGCGGAAGGTCTACAGCTGAGGTGGGAGTTGGTATAGACGAGGCAGCTTGACTTCTAGTCCTAGCTGAGCGGGTCACTCGGTTAGAAGCAGTAGATGTGTCTCTAGAAGCTACGATTTGTCAGTAAGAAATAATAACCAGCTACGGCATCAGACTTACCATCTGCTGGAGTGATGGGCGTACCCCGAGTGGAAGGGCGACCTCGAGGCATGATGTCAGTTGGTCCAAGAGGATGTTCTGCTGATTTGGAATCGATGTGCGATAGGACGGCGTATCGCCCTTCGAATGGTACTCTTAAGCGCACAGCTGTACGATGAAGGACAAAGATTAAAAGACTTAGGGTGTGTTTTCTTTCAGGAAATTACAATCAAAGGATGGGAGCCTGGTGGAAGGCAAAGGGTGGCAGTTGAACCCCTGTCTGTTGGCAGCTCACTAATGCACAGCCGTGAATGCAGTGTTGGGCAGTGACCGTGAATAGATACAAATTGATTGACTGCGGGCAACAAAAGAACAATCACACAAATAAACGACTGGTATTAACAGAATCTGTTCAATGGGATGAGAAAGACCCCAAATAGATGAACAATGAAAGCGTGAGGATGAAAGGAAAAAGTCAGATAGAAGTCAAAGGCAAATCGCCACCAGCTCCTTTTTTCGGGGCGTTGCTTCCCGTCTGATAGTTACCCCAATTCACGATTCACAGTGTCGGAAAGAGCACCCCGCTACGCGCAGGCACGTGTTAGGGGCCAGGGGGTCTTAATTGTCGATCTGATTGGGGTGCATGGTTCCTGGCATGACCGGGGACAGAAAACATTGGTCAATCCCACTTACAAGAACAGTTCGACATAAGTTGCCGTCGAGGAGCAAGAAGATATCAGATTTCATTTTACGGTATTAAAATAAAAAGACTGAAGATTATCTTAAACTTATGCTAGATTTATACTGAGCCACCTAAGTCTTTTTATCATCTTGAATCCAGGTCCAGAGTTTTCTCTGCTCCCCTCGGCTATCGATGAATTCTGGACCATGATGCTGAGATCTTCGATTTGCCACTTCAAGGGGCGATTGCATCACGTGACACGGTGTCAATCTCGTGAAAGACTGCGCAAGCGGGAACGCCACTGCACGGCGCTGCACTTGCCCGAGCTGCTTCAGACTTTACTTTTTTTGCGCCAACTCCTTTTCAAGCGTGAATCTCCCCTCCCTTTCATTATCTTGGTGGCTAATGTGGTCGCCGAAGACTGAGGATTTTTTTCTTGTGTAATTTTTTCATTTCCCTAGATCACTCGCTATTCTCCATCATGTACGTTCTTCTCATACCTTACCCATAGAGTGGCGATAGCTTATCATATACAGGGCGCGGGCACGCAGTAACAACCAGAATACTCAAGGCCAAAACGGCCAGAATGGTCAGCAAAATCAACCTAATCGACAAACTCGTGCTGTTTATGGACCGTAAGTAAACCATTATTTCTGTATACTCATACTAATATGTCAATAGTCAGTCAGCGCTGACCGATTTCCTTGCTGTAAGTTTATGGCTGTTACGAAGTGCACGTCGCTCGAGATGCTAACCATGATTAGTCCCACAACATCTCTGCTGCTCAGATTCGCTCAGATGCTGACGCACGTCGCCGACAAGCCGCACGTGACGATGCAGCTGAAGATGAGAACGGCAATGGCGAGTCTTCTGCGGCAGGGGCCAGATCTGGACGACGTTCTAGTCGCAACGACAATGACGAAGCTTCGCTAAAGCGTAAGCGAGAAGAAGAGAAGAAGCTGGCAAAGATCAAGGAGAGCAAAGCTTTCAAGAAGCGCAAGCAACGATCAGACTTATCTGATGACGAACTTGCTCGTGCGTTGATGGAATCGAACTCTGGCCCTCTGCCTGGGCAGATAGAGCACTGCGAAATTTGCGAGAAGCGCTTCACTGTATCACCATATTCGCTTGCTGGCCCTAACGGGGGGCTTCTTTGTCCTCCTTGCGGTCGAGAGATAGCAAAAGAACGAGAAGGTGACCAAAAGAAGAAGCCGAAAAAGCCGGTCAATACAGGTCCTGTTGGAAGACGTCGCGCAATTCAAAGTCGGATACTTGACGGTGACGTTGGTACCAAGAGCTTGGCTACTCTGTGTGTACAGACTCTGGCCAAGAACGTCGATCTGGCTGACAGTCTTGGGGACCTTCCTGATCATTTGGTCGACAAAATTGCACGCATGTTCTCCAAACGTCGACTCCTCAAGCCAGAGACTTTGCCACTTTTCGTCCAGCCCGGCACCGAGGACCTCCACATCTATGATGGCGCAAAGCTTGGTGAACAAGATTACATTTCCATCTTTCAGACGGCTTCGAAACTCAAAAATCTCAAGATCCGATGTGGCATCCAGTTCAAGGACGAAGTCATGGATTACCTCTTGTCCCGTGACATCAATCTCGAAACATTTTACCTTCATGGAGCCAATCTTTTGAGCGATGAGAAGTGGCATAAGTTCATCCAGGAGAAGGGCGAGAAGCTGAAAGGCATCCAAGTCTATTATACAGACAATCACTTTGGAGACGAAACCATAGCCACGCTGAGGGATCATTGCCCCAACCTCAAGCGACTCAAGGTTGAGAATAACCAAAAGCTGACCAACGACGGTGTCAAAACGATTGCAAGTTTGTCGTCTCTAGAGCATCTTGGACTTCAGCTCCAGCATAAGACTGAATCTGACGCTTACATCGAAGTCGTCTCGAAAATCGGTGCCAATCTCAAGACCTTTTCTCTGAAGATTGTTCCTGAAGTTGACGACACGATGTTGCAGGCTATTCACGAGCATTGTCGCTCCCTTTCCAAGTTCCGAATAACGGACAGCGAGTTTATGACTGACCAGGGTTTTGTTGGTCTTTTCACCAAATGGGCCAATCCCCCCTTGCGCTTTGTGGATCTCCAGAAATGTCGCCAGATTGATGCAAGTAAACCTCGGGAGAACCCAGATAGCGTTGGACTCTGCAGTGAGGGCTTCAAAGCGTTGATGGCCCATTCGGGTGAGAAGCTTCAGTACCTCAACATTCACGCATGTCGTCATATCTCACGTGAGGCTTTTGAAGAGGTCTTCAACGAGGATGCTCAGTATCCAGAGCTGAAGGAGCTGGAAATCAGCTTCTGCGAAGAGGTGACCGATTTCATTTTGGGGTCCATCTTCCGATCTTGTCCCAAGATCCGAGAGGTCAACGTTTTTGGATGCATGAAGGTCAAAGAGGTCCGAGTGCCTCGGGGTGTCATTCTCGTTGGGGTCCCTAATGCTCAGGGCATGATGGTTGAGGGATCTTACGATTAATCCTTGATACAGCAGCGCGTGGTGGCTGGTGTCTGGAGTTATGAAACATGGCCTTTGAGTCAGTGGCAGGGCATTGCATGGCGCACGATATTGTGTAAAGCTAGTGAATGAAGTTTTTATATCCTATTTGCATCATATGTACTATGGTTTCGTTCATGAATCATGTCATTTCCCATTAAACCTCATGCCCTGGTTAAGTGCGGGCCTGGTTATTCTTCACATACTCCTTATCCATCTGGACGTAAGAGTTCAGCTTCTTCTCAAGCTCAGCATCAGTCATGGTGGCCCTCTTGTCGACGCTCTCAGCGCTTCTGTATCGTCGCCAGGAGAATCCGCCAGCGTTACAGGCGTCAGTCGCCTGGAAGTAATGCAGATGAGCATCAATGTCCAAGCCAAGAGTTCCACCGTTGCATCCAAGGTTGGCAGCACCCTCACAGACCTTGACATCGCTGATAGTGTAGTCGACCTTGTCGCCACCACCGCCAGACAGCCAGAACTCAGGAGTCGTGTGTCTGTATCCGAAGATCAGAGGAGGGAGACGGGGCACGGGGTCATCGGCGTGTGTAACGCGGTACTCTCCACCAGCCTGGTTTGAGACGAAGGATGAGAGCTGTGCGTTTCCGACACGGGGAGAACCGTAGGTGTAAATATCGACGGGTGTTCCACCGACTCTCAAGTTTGCGGCAGCAAGGACAGCCACAGCACCTCCGAGGGAGTGGCCTGTAGAGATGACCTTGAAAGAAGGGTTCGCCTTGCGAGCGGAGGCAATGGCAGCGGTTGCTTGAGATGAGATCTCATTCCAGGCTCGCTGGAAGCCAGAGTGTACACCGCATCCAGAGACGAGACTGCAGTCTTCCTGGCCAAAGTCGAGGTTGGTAAGCCAGTTTCGAATGTTGATGCTTCCGCGGAACGAGACGACGATTTCCTTTCGGGCAGAGTCTGTCGCGACGTAGCCACCGATACCTGTCTTGGAGCCACTGGGCGTGTTAGCAAGTGTGTGATGTGTTTGTGCAGGTTTGGACTTACACGAAAGATGTCACGATGGTAGCTCCGTTGCCCTGAACGGTTGGACAGCCATTGTTGGAGCAGGTGATCTTGGAACCAGCTGCGGCTTCAGAGTTGCAGTAAGCTGCGGCGCCGTGCTGGATGTAGAACTTGAAGTTGCTGAAGTCGGTTGTGGTGACACCAACAGCTGGGGATGTGAGCTTATGAAGGAATTGGAGTGGGAGTATGTTTACCTCGCTCCTCAAGAGAGTTGACGTAGTCGTCGAGAGCTACAGGGCTGGCTACCGCGAGGGTAATGGCCGAGAGGAGTGGTAGAAGAAGCATCGTGACAAGAATATGGTCCAAGAAGGGATGGGTGTAAGTGAGGATAGGCTGGCGAGGTGCAACTCCTGGAGAAGCTCTTGAAGCTGAAGCTGAAGCTGTCCTTGAGATCTACTGAGAGATCGACATCGTGAGAAGAACCAGACGTTTATATATCTTTTTTTTTTCTTCCTTCAGCTAGCTCCCATCACAATACCCGCCCACCCTCAGTCGCTGATCCCATCTCTTCCCCTTCCCATCACATCGCATTCAGACATCCACCCACATCTAGCTCCCCCCATCCATCTTGGCAAACCCTCAGGTCGTCGGTGTAATAACCGCCGCCCCAGCCCAGCCGAAGGGAGGGCCGAACAGCGGAAATGAAGCTTTCGCGGCAGTCTAATCCTTCGTGGTGTGTTCTACACTGCCCACCCCGCATTCTTGGCTCCATGATCCCAGCAGACAAGGTCCCCTTCATCGGGCTCTGACAGCATTTTTCCTTGGTCCGTTTGTCGTTGGGCCCGGGTGAGCTTCCCTTACAGGTAACGACGATCTCGGACCACGTGAGGGTCGTGATCAAGATGGTGGGCTACAGGGGTTTTGTTTAGTCCCTGTTACATTGCGATGGGGACTGTCAAAATGTTGGGACTTGTAGGGCTCTGGGCTTTGAGAGAGTGACAGAAAAATAGGGGAGAAAGGGAAAAAGAAGAAGAATAGTCTGGTGATTCGTATGAATCGTAAGAGTGGTTGGTCGATAACCAATAATTCGATGACAGTTCTGGTGTCACAGTGATGAGCAAACCAATTATAGCACAAACTACCAGATAAAACGTTACGATTTACCGCCCGAGCTATATCGAGTCGACTGACCAACCATCTTTCACAGAAACATTCACCTCTATCACTTGCAGAGCCGATCAACGGAAGTATACCCCGAAACTGGATGTTGCAACCTTTTCGGCTCAATCCAGTTCATCCTTGACCGCTATCAAGTTTTCCATAGCGTGCAGTGTTTGACTTTACGGATTGACAAGGTTTGCTTTTTTATTGACAAGGGACCTTTTGTCAGGTGGGGTTTATTAGTTTATTATGTGTGGGAAAACCGGTTTAACTGATCTGGAGTAGCAGTCAAGTGCCGATATCTGGGGAACACGATACCTAACCCAGGAAGTGCAGTAATTGCGGTATTACTGCATCGAGGTTATTTACTCGATTAATTAAATGTCAATCTGGCATTTTATCAGACGAAAGATGTCCGAGTATATTCGTATCTCTCAATCTCGACAAAAGAATATGGTGTCGATTGAACATGAGATTATGGGTAGTACAGCATCACATGAAATGTCTCTGATTACTTGAATTAATTCACATCTTACATTTCAGCTGCATTATCAAGTCTTGACACCTACCTCTTTCATCACCTTTCACACCATCTCATCCTCTTGATGCAAGGCGGGCCGGCATAAGCTGCATCCCTTGAACGCTAGTGTCATCATCATCACTTTCGATAGTTGAGGCCAGATGATATCCATCCATGATAATAGCAATTGCATCTATAGACTTGTGATCGGATAGTCAAAACCATGTATTTCTTTATCAGAATTGCCAATTGGTTTGCCGCGTCAAACTATTTCTTATCAATTCATTCAACGAGTGCCTTGCCAAATCTCAGTGATAGACATCTCCAATTCACAGCCTGCTTCTCCGCTTACTGCGTACCTGATGATCGGCACACCAAGGGCATGCAGGCCACCACACTAGAAAATCCAAGCCGAGGAATAAGACCAAGTCGGTACGCTTTGTGCCTGAAAAGAAGCCTGTGATTCTCAGTCGAGAATGCGGGGTTTCGAACTATCCGCACATCGTGATGGTGTTGACTAACGGTAGCTCCGGTGAATCCGAATCAGGACTGCATCTGTCTATCGGAACTGAATCTCATCTTTCTAATTTGAGCCTTTCTCCGAAGTCAGGTGCGATAGTTCGGAGCTTTCTGCACTGCTGGCCTTGCTGCAACACCGACGTCGACCAGCGTCATCAGGCTGTCAGCCTTTCTGAAATTCCGAAGTGTTCTGGAACTGGTCCTTCGTAAAAGTGCGTGATATTGTGCCCCTGGTTTAGACTTCAGCTGCAATATGCAAGTTCGGTACTCCGCCGAGATGTGAGAATGCAAGATCATTTGTTTCTTTTGGTAGGTCTTTGTACAGATTTGTATCACGAGAGGGACTAAGGCATCTGTACCCAAAGTCTCCGCTCTCTTCTCTGGTATCGTACACAATTCGCTCATGCTTCATTGACACATGCCCTCCCAACCTCCTCATGCCACATTCACGGGCTTACTGAGCGATATGCCTTCGGCCCTTGATCTTCCTTCTGAGGAGAATCTTCCTCCCCGTCTTACTTCGCTTGCGACATAGGAATCCATGTCTGCGCTTCTGAACCAGCCTCGTATGTCCATTCATGGTATTTCGGGGTCCGCAGCGAATCTGCATATCGCCGAAGGCAGGGTGTGCTGAGATGGCGCTCGAAGGAACGATATCAGCTGATGCGGCTGTCGAGGGGGTGAAGCTTGAGGGGAGAGCTGTTCGTCGGATAGCGCCGTTCATGGGAGTGAGCGAGGGTCGGAGAGGGACGAGGGTTGTGAATGTCCTGATGGGATTAGTGATGGTTTGATAGAAGCATGTGGATGAGCTTACCTGGGCGATTGAGCGAGGGGCTTGGCCAGGACTGGGCGCGCGAGGCGCGTGATGGAAGAGAACATTGTGTTCATTTCGTTAGAGCGCGCAGAATCGAGACTGCGGCTTGTGATGTGGTGGTGCAACGGCAGTCAAGTCGTTAGTGATGTAAATGTTGAAATTTTGAGCTTCAGTCGAAAGTGACGCCGCTGTTTCGAGGTGGGGCTGCTTACCCTGTACCTTCTATCCTCAATCCATGGCCAAGTTCACTTGATCCTTCCATTCATACTGTATCATCAGCAAATTTCTCAGAGATGATATCGACTTTCTTCAATTCATTATCAAGTTTTCTTGTTAATAGTGTAAAAACTGATCTGCGTCTCGTGTCACGTTGATCAAAGCATTTTGCTAGCTGATAGCTTCTGCCAATTTCAGCTCAGTCTTGAGGACAATGCTTTGCTAGAGCCTGCAGCCTACAGCATACATGCATGATGGAACCATTCATCAAAGAACCGGCTAAGTTTCTTCTAAATCATTCCAAAGCTGCTCCAAGTTTTGTTTCATCCCCTAGCTCTTGATGAAACACAATGGAGAGTGGAAGATGAGACCAACAACCACCTGAAAGGCCAAAATGGCAGTGACAACAACGCTAGATTTGGAGACATCTCGCTGGATTCAAGTTGAAGACAGCATGGTCAAATATGATTGGCTGTTCGAGCTGAACAACCGCCGTTGTTGGTTGTTGGTTGATATGTTTCTTCTCCGGCCAGTATAATGACCCTTAGGATGCGTTGTTTCTGGGATCTCGTCACTTTTGTTTATCAACGGCGCTTGCAAGTCACAGGGTCGTCAATCTTGGTCTTGATTGCGACATCTGTCCCAGTATCCCTCCACAGTGAAGTTCTCGCATAGCTGAGAGCAGCCTTGCTACCCCGGCCTGCCATAAATGCAACTCAAAACAATTCCCTTGCCGTCTCTAAAATCGCAGGGAAATTGATCGATAAGATGAAACATTTCATCTTGCGAGTTGCCTTTTTGAGTTATCTCTTGCCTCTCTCAGCTATGCGCTCAACCCCCTGCAGATAGCTGACTGAGTGCTTGCAGCAACCAACAGGATATGCTAAAGCGGCCAATGAGATCAAGTTTTGACGTTTCGAAACCTGCCGGTTGATTCCTTCTTGACCTTCACCTGAACTCTATGCTAACTTGGAACTATTCTAGTCCCTATCTTTGCTCTTATGCTGGTCTACAATGGCCGCCACGACCTGCATCGTGCGACCAATATTCTGCAATTGTTGGTTGAGAAGTCATCTCTAACATGCCAAGAAAGATCTTTGCCCGAAACTGCTTCCCGAGATGTCTTGATATGGCAATAGATATGCTCGAGCTGAATAAATCCTTGACTCCCAGCGGAGGTGAACCGGTGGCCGGCGCCTAGTTGCATGAGAAGCTGGTGCGATGGCAGCGAAGTCTGCCGGCTTGTTTCACTCTACAGAAAAGCTGCTATGGCTATCGTTGATGGGATGGCCAAGTCTTGGTGGAAGATATAAATCTGCTCAAGTCCCGCCAACAGTCATAGACGGCAATCCATTTCTCAGCTTCAATTTCCTATCAAGATACCCTCATCTGAATCTTTCCTTTGTTATTTCATTTTTTTCATCAATTACTCTTATCAATTCATCATGGCTGGACCTGTTGAAGTTCTCTCAATGCATCCCCACGCTCTTGATACTACTCCCCGAACGCCCTACAAAGGCTTTGATAGCCTCAATTCTGGCAAGGAGAGCCCCAGAAAGGTGATTGGAAAGTTTCCAACCGATTCCAGCCTTGGAGACGTATTTTATGATCCTTCCCCGACTTCAGTTTCTTCACCTCGACCTCGCGATGATTCCAATCAAGAGATCATGCCTGAAGATCCCTTTGATAGCCAGCACAACCGCATTTTGTTTGATGCAATTGATGCCCTGCAATCCTTTGGTGCCGGTGACTTGAGCATTCCTCAGGTATGTATCTCAAGACTTTTGGACTTTCACAGTACTGACAAATGATAGCTCATCATTGTTGGAGGACAATCCTCTGGAAAGTCGTCTCTCCTTCAAAGCTTAACTGGAATCCCTTTCCCAGTTGATAGTGGCTGCTGCACTCGGTTCCCCACCCGTATTGTCTCTCGTCGTACAGAACCGGATAGTGACGACTCATTCCGCATTACTATTGATCCCGCTGAAGTTGATGTTCCTGGTTTGGATCCTGCATCTGACAACATCAAGAACTATGAGTGCAGCGGCAAGATCCTGACCAAGGAGAGATTTGCCAAAGTCATTGATGAGGTAAGTAATCTCCCATCTCTCAGAGGCACGAACTGACATCTGCAGATATCGTCTGAATTTATGGGCCTTCGAACTGGTCTAGGAGAAGACAGAAAGAACTTCGTAGCGGAAGTCCTTAAGATCGAGCTGTCAGGCCCCCACCGCTCCTATTTCAGTATTCTTGACCTTCCGGGCACATTTCAGAATGCTTCTGCCGTTAACGAGACAGATCAAGCCAAGGTCGAGGCTATGGTCAAGGAGTACATGAACAATGAAGACAACATCGTTATGTGAGTCAGCTTGGCATGGTATTGGTGATTGCTCATACTAACAACCGAAGCTGCGTTATTGATGCACCTACAGACTTTGACAGACAAGAGATTTTGAGGCTGGCCAAGAAGCCCATCAAGCAAAACCGCTTCGTTGGCGTTTTCACAAAATGCGATATGGTGCAGCATGAGCCAGAGGCGACCAAGAGGGCAAGTTACCATATATGCTCCATGAACCATGCTAACATTAAGTCAGATTGTATCCATCGCAACTGGTAACTCTACCCATAGCCTCGGACGCCTAACTGGTGGCTGGTTCTTGGTTCGCAACCGAGCAGACAAAGATCCAGATTCTTTCGACCTCAGCGCCGCAGAGAAGAAGCTGTTTAGCAAAAGCCCCTGGAACTCTGTTTCTCAAAGCCGTCTGGGCTCAACTGCAGCCAAGTCATACCTCGGTACTCTTTTGAGCTCCAAGATACGTGACTGCTTCCCAACACTTCGCAGCACCATTCAACATAACCTCGAAGAGAGGCTACACGAGAAGACCATGCTTGGAGAGCCTCGCACTAGCCATGCCGCAAGACAGCAATTTGTTGTTGCTACTGTTCGAAAATATGAAGAGATGGCGCAAACGGCTCTGGACCGTCCGGGATTTCTCGACCACAGCATGGAGCTTCGCAGAGAAGTCAGTCGCTTGAACGCTGAGTTTGACAAGTTCATGCGAGCACGGGGCGGTACATGGGAGTTTGAGGACATTGACGTTGATCCTCGTGTCCTGCTAGATGAACATCTTGCCCTTGAGACACAGGCGAGGGCCGAAGAAACTCATTTACCCGCGCGTGTTCGCAACGTCAATAAAAAGAAGATTGATTCTTCACTTGACAAGGCGTTCCCAGGCTTGTCACACATTCAAGACACAAGAAATCTTATGGGGGCCATTCAAGACAAGCTAGCGCTATATCAGGGATCTCTTCTGGATGGAATCATCAACCCTGACATCTACCCAGACATGTACCGAGAGCAAGTCAAGAAATGGGGACACATCGCGAACATCCACCTTGCGCGAGTCGCACAAGCCGTAAGTCGATGCACTGCCTCCATTCTCAACGATGTTTGCCCTGAGGAAAGTGACACGTCAACTCTGTCGAGAGAGTTGACCGCGCTCTTGGAGGCATCGTGGAAAGAATCCATGCAGAGAACGGAAGACTTGTGCAAGTCTCAGTGCGAGATGGAGACAAAGTGTGTGCGACTGCAATCTACTGGTCCTCGCTTTGGGGACGAGATTCACGGTTGGAGAATCCTAAGATTCTATGAGGGATTCACCAGTGTTTCGCAGGATTGCGAGCCGGGACACCTTGATCTTCCCAAGTGTTTCGAATCTGTCCACCCCAGTCTGGGCAAGAACATGGCTCTTGATGTTCACGATGTTCTCAAGGTTTATTACAAGGTATGTGCCGTAAGCTCTATCTTCAGTTCAACAATTGCTAACCTTTTCTTCTTCTTAGCTCTCTCTGGACGCCTTTATCCGTACCATCAACAACACCGTTATTGAATCGTTCATCTCTGGCCAAGACGGGCCTGTTCTAGGTCTCAACACCAACCGAATCCTTAGTCTCTCGGAAGATGAGATGAAGATTGTTGGTGGGGAGAATGAGAACACTGCCAGGAGACGTAAAGAGCTGGAGCACGATATTGAGAAGCTTCAAGGTGCCCTTACTATCGTCGATAGGGCGACTCGACAGACATCTGCCTTGGAGACAAACTGAAGTGGATATTTGTGATGGATAGTATCAATCGTCATTCATTAGCCTATAAGTTACACAATCTTTTATATAGTCATTCCTTGTCGTATGCATCTTAAACCTTGGCCGCATTTCCATCAGTGCTTCCACTGCGAACACTGCTCTTCTCTCCAGCAGGGGCAGTTCGCTTGCGTCTCATGATAACGAAGGTAGCAGCTCCAACGATAGCAACAACACCAAGAGTCACCATAGCACCGATGACACCAGCAACGGCATTGGACATGCCACCCTTCTTGGAGGTCTTGTTCTCACTCTCGCCCTCAGCACTCTCATCGTCATCCTTGTAGGCAGCACAGAAATCTTCTTCGGCGCCACACTTGGTGCACCAGTCTCCAACATCAGTAATAGCACGCTTCTCAATCTCGGTCACAAACTTTGACCAAGGGAGAGAGTCCTCGCCAGTTCCAAAGAGAGGGTAAGTCTCGAGATCGCCGGCTGTACTGTTGCGGAAGAGCCAGCGGACTCGAAGGACTGCTTCTGGGTCTGAGGGGAAACTGTCTGTGTCATCATCGGTGAAAAGCTCAAATGCCATGGTTGAAGCGTAATCTGGCAGACCGTAGAAGTTGGGAGAGACATCGAGAAGACCCGCAAGACCGAAGAAAGCAAGGAAAGTGTCGTAACTTCCAGCGAAGAGAGAAAACTTGAGCTTTCCTTCAGAAGTCACAGTCTCATTCAACTGGTTGAGGATAGCACCAGAAAGAGTCTCGGCGCCAATGGCTCGAGCGGTATCAGACTCGTTCCAGTTCTGGCCGAATTCCGCAGAGTCAGCGAGGGTGCGGAGCTGGAGAAGGTCTGCGTTTGAGACGTTGCGTGCTGGAGAGGTGCTGTTGTGAATGCGAGCGACATTGACGAGGTCGAAGATATTGTAGGCGTTCTTGTAGGTCATGTTCTCGGGACGAAGGTTGTAGACGCCATCGGAGAGAACATCGTAGAATTGCTCGTAAAACTCCTTGGTGTCCTCCTCGCGCTGAGCGAAGACATCGCTCTTCATGAAAGACTTTGAGGCGGTGACATATTTGGGACAAGCGTCATCCCCCTTTATCCAGATGGTGTCTGGTGAATTGTCGTTGATGGTGTGAAGACGAACATATTGGTATCCATCAAGAGGAGCCTGGCTCTCGGATCCGTTGTTAAGAGTTTGAGAAGCAATCTCAGGGTCTAGGTCAGCGAGAGGAGGGTAGAAGCCTTGAAGGAAAGCTGTAGCCGTGTTCATGAGGATGCCCTGATCAGGAGCACTAGCAAAGATCTGAGAGGGTTTGTATTCATCCTCAGAAATACCCAAGATACGATATTGAGAGTCTGAAGCGAGGTATCGATCACGGTAATCTCGGCCAACTTGGAAATTCTGCTCTGCACCGAGACTAGTGAGAGATTGAGCGCCGTACCACTTTGTAGTGCCTATTTATGTAAGTGGAATCCATCAATTGGATAGACAAAACATACGATCTCCGTGACGACTAAACACTACAGCGCCATGAATGACTTCACTAGCAGCACTGCCAAAAAGGAAACTCAACGAAAGAGCTTTGGAATACATTTTCAAGCTGTGAATTATTTAGAAATTGAAGAGCGATGTCCCATCGGAAGTCGGGCTCGATGCTTGTATTTATGCTTAAGCAACGCTAACTCTAAATCCCACCTTTGGTCTTGGCATTTGATAAGATTCGCCCAATAAATGGTTTGATCAGATAAATTCCCACCCAATAAATCGCTCGATCAGCGGAACTTTATCCGCGGAGGGGAAGACCGGTCAGTTCGTTGTGCAACACCGAGGAGATCTTGTATGCACAAGTGGATGGAGCTTGGGAACCCCGCTCGTGGTCTGATAAGGAAGGTTGATGATTGTGGTGTGAAGCAAGGTTGAGGGTGAAAGAGTCAATGGCTTGAAGATATGTGAATGTCAAGGCCAATGGTTTGGATATGTGTGGGGGATGGGTAAGCTGTGATGTGATGATTTGTAAGTTTGCATGAGATCTAGTAAGAAGAGGGCTTGTTTAGTTTCGAGGATAAGTTGAACGTTATCAACTAGTTAGTGTCGGGAAAGGAATGGCCTGTTCATGATAAAGAAAGAAGAGGTTTATGGCAAGTATGCTGTATATTTTTATAGTGCAATTCTACCACGACTCCAATAACAAAGATGATATGAGTGGTGGCAGTCTCTTTGGTAACATGCATGAGGATGAAGGACCCCAGCAACATATATGAGGGCGGGTACATGGCTTAAACGGTTCGAGATGATTCACAGCTCAATATCAACAGAGATTGGAGAATGAAAGAGAAAAGGCTCATTGGCTGCACCAACTCGACGTAACGAAATGAGCGTCGAACAACCTTATTACGATAGCAGTCTCATCGATACCCCCACTCTCACATCTCATACTTAACCTCTCTAAACTCCTCTGCAGCCCCCTTCCACCAATCTCTTCTCAGAATCTCATCCCACTCAATAGTCATGAGAATCTCTCCAAAGTAATTCACCTCTCCCTTCTGCACGAATCCCAACTTCTCGAATAAAGCTCTGCTGCCTTTATTCCCCTCTTTTATCTTGACCATCAAACCCTTCAGCTCTTTGGCCCCGTACTCAGCTAGTATTCCATCTAGGTGCTTCTGGATATAAACGAGCAATGCACAAACTGCTGCTTGACCAAAACCCTGACCACGATGTGAGGGCGATGCGATCATGACGTCCACTTCACCTGTGACCCAGCCCTCTGCACTTGTGTCTGAGTTTTCATCGTCGGATTCAAAAGGGTATAGAAAGAAATTGATGTCGCCTCGCATGAGAGAGTCTGCATCCGCGGTGCCGGCTTTCACAAGTGATACATCTTCCGTGAGCGGTGCGCAGACGATAAAGGTGAGTTTATCAGACGATGTGCGCCACGATTGCTGGTTCTCATATTCCTCATCTAAAGTCATGGGCTCTGAAGCTGTAGCTTCTTGAATATCCTGGGTCATGTCAGTATGTGAGATTCTGGTGATGGTGAGAGCTTACAGGATCTTGCATCCATGCGTGGTATTGCTTCACCTGATGCGCTTCGTATGGAACGAGCAAGGCATTGCTTGTTGAAATGGCTACTACTCATCAGTACATGTGCCTTATGGAGAGTGTAGCATTTACCTGTATTTTGGTTGATCTTCATTGTGATTTGTGAGGTGTAAGTTGTTGAGGTGAATATTTACAGTGCAACACCATTGGTGAAAAAAGGCGAGCCAAAATGGGGCAGCAAAAAGCTTCTTACAACCACAGCCAGAGGTAAATGCAGGACAACATGCCAACGCTTTCTTTTTATTGTACATATTTTACATATTTCGTTACACTGATTCATCCATCATTCTTTAGCCTCGGCCTCCTTCTTTAGTTTCAGCTTGTTTTGTCTCACTTTCTCTATTCTCCATTTCTCACCCTCTCGAGCCTTTTGGATCTCCTCCGCCATTGCTAACACCACACGACCCAATCGATTCTTTGGCCCTTCCATCCCAGCCACAACTTCAAAATCAGGCAGCTCAATGCCCGCGACAGGAGGGAACATAGAACCAAAGGCATCAGGCTTTTGACTCACAATTGCAGCTTCTGTGCCATAATCGAGGTCAGCGTCAGGGCGAGCATACTCGACAGTTCGTCGCTCTGGCTTGACACCTAGACCATCGAGCAGCTGCGTAGCCTTTTCGGGCATGACGGGCTGTAAAAGGATTCCTGCGATTCGCAGAGCTTCGGCGGATCGGTAGATGACCCAGTTGAGGCGGGTTCGCGCATTCGCATCCTGCTCTTTCACAATCTTCCATGGCTCAGTTTCTGAAACAAAGCGGTTGGTCTAGAGATAGGTAGGTCAGTCACTAGAATTCAAGTGGACAAGGAATACTCACGTCCTGGAGAAGCCAAAAGATATGCTGTAGGGCATGGTTCACTTGATTCTGATCCATATGGGTTCGAATTTCTTCCGGTAGGCTTTGCACACTCTTCTCGAGACTTAAAAAGGTAGGAGAACTTGTAGACAATATCTCCCCAGGGTTCTCAAACCTCCCAGCCTTCGCAAATTCGACTGCCTCAATTGTACTCCATGCAACCTTCCTGACTCGAGCAATTCGGTTGAACAGGTTGCCAATATTGGCCTGAAGGTCCTTCTCGTAAATAGCGGCGATAGATTCGTTCGCGTAGTCCGAGTCGCTCTTGTAATTACCATTCCGCATGAGGAAATATCGCAGAGCGTCGAGCCCCCAGCGCTGAACAGCGAAGAAAGGGTTGACGACGTTACCAACAGATTTTGACATTTTGCGGTTCGACATGGTCCAGTGGTTGTGGCAGAGGATCTTTTTGGGGAGGGGAAGGCCTGCGGCCATGAGAAGAGCAGGCCAGTAGATCGCGTGAAAGCGAATGATGTCTTTGCCGACCACGTGCATGTCTGCTGGCCATATTCCCGTGTCTTTATCACCAACCTGCCACTTTGTGCCGAATCCAGACGTGGTCAGATAGTTAACAAGAGCATCCACCCAAACGTAGATAGTATTGTCGGGATCTTCGGGGTCCTTGACTCCCCAGCTCAGTCTTTTCGCTGGGCGAGTGACGGAGAGATCCTCAAGATGATCTTGAACCCAGTTGCGCACTTCATTCATACGATCAGCTGGTTGAATCCAATTCGGGTTCTCGTCGTAGAATTGAAGCAACTTCTCCTTATACTTGGACAGCGGGAAGAACCACGTATCTTCCCTAACCCATTCGACCTTATTGCCTGACTCTTTGCTGACCATCATCTTGCGCCCTGTCTGAGGAGAAATGCTTGACTGGACAAGATCTTCAGGATAGAAGCACTCATCACTGACGCAATACCATCCCTCATGCTTCCCCTTGTATAGACCCAAGCCTTCAGGTGCGCGCGCCTTGAGAAGGAGCCAGAACTGCTGTACAACGTCTTTATGTTCTTGATCGGTGGTTCGGATGAAGAAATCGTGCGAGATATTGGCATGTTCGGCGAGGTCCTTGAACTTATGGGCGTTATTGTCACAGAATTCCTTCGGTGGTATCTCTACCCCCAAAGCTGCCTGCTGAATCTTCATGCCATGTTCGTCTGTACCTGTAGCAAGGTAGGCCTCATGGCCGCTGATTTGCTTCCATCGTTTGATGACATCGGCCAGAACCATGGTGTACAAATGACCAATATGAGGAGCTGCACGTTAATTAGATACGCCAAAGTTACGGTGCATCAAACTGACCAGCATTGACATAAAAGATTGGCGTTGTTACATAAAATGGCTTCTCTTTGCCTGTCGACTCAGTGCTATTCGAACGGCGCCATTGTGAAGTTGGCGCATACGCTCGACATCCTAGGCGGCTCAAGTTGGATTGACAGGCCAATCGAGACCTTGTTTGGCGAGCGCCTTGTAACGACTGAAACCTGAAGGCTCTCATGGCACTTGAGAGCTTCCAGAGCTACTGTTCTTGCTGTAATTCTGAGCGGAATGTGGGGATATAGAGATGCAGCTGCAAAGCTTCATCCGATAAGCTACAATATGCACCGTGCGGATAAATTCTGTGATAACTGTCCATCTGCATCATCGCAGGCATCTTTTTTGAAACTCTGCCTGGAACTGGTTACTTTTGCGCCAACCTTAAAAACTCCCGACCTATTTGTGCCCGTCCTCTTCCTCCCATTCAATCCTCTCCTCTAAGCATCAATACACACACAAGCCCAGCCATGTCAGCCCCAACACTAGCAACAGAGGTGCAAACCTCCAGCGATGGCAAGTCATCTCCTTCTTCATACCGCCGAAGCAACAGCTAACAAACTCAGCTGCTGAAATCTTCACCAGCAACTTTTACCAAGCCATAAACCGACAAAAAGACATCCTCCCATTCTACATAAACTCCTCCCAAAGATACCCCATCGCCGCAGACATCTCCATCAACGGCGCCGTCCTCCCAACGCCAGACGACTACTCCAAACTCCTCGAAGCGCAAGGCAAAGACGCGCACTATGAAATCGAATCCTTCGACGCACACGTCCTCAACCCAAATTTTACAATGGGTGCACCCGAAAACATCTTCGACAGTGCGAAAAAGGAGAAGAGCGGCGACAAGATGTCCATCCTCGTCACTGTTATGGGCAGGGTACAATTTGGAAAGGGCAGAGAGGCGCCTCAAAAGATGTTCAACGAGACGTTTGTTCTCGTACCGAACTGGGAATCTATGGTCAAGAACCCTCCGAAGGGTGTGAAGAAGTGGCTCGTCATGTCTCAGAACTTTCGCGCCTTGTAGGGCTGGGCAGAGGGTGAAGAGATACCGATTAGAGAGGAAACAGAGTTTGAGAGAAGCTTTGGAAAGACCAAGCGTGCGTTGAATGAGGATAACAGTCACGCAAACTCGGCCAAGAAGCCCCGTGGCCAGAAGCCATAGGGGGCAGGCCGTGCCACTCGGGGCGGAAGATCATGAACGAAAGATCCAGGTTGAATGGGAGAGATCTGGACTTTGACGAGTATCAAAGACGAGCCGATATCATGGCGCATAGAACAATAGGTCATTCCGATGGATGTCGATGATAGGCTTTCACCTGGCATCGATCAATTTAGACAGCAAACCAACAAGCAACTCATTTTACACCACCAACAACTGTTTACCAACACTACATAACAAATATCCGAGCTTAACCATCACTTGCACGTGCTCATATTGTTCTTCGACGAGGCTTCAAGAACAATAGCTTCATTTTGGCGGGGTATCCTCCCCTGCACATGCATCAATCCCCATACAGCAAAAATACAGTAGAACCCAGTGACAAAACCCCACCATCCATCACAAACGTAGCTCTCCAACTCCAACAATGCCACCCAAGACAAAAGCCAGCTCCAAGGCCCCGAACCCCGAGCCCAGAGGTATGCACTTCTCACTCGGTCTCTATATATCTGTCTAACATTTCCCAGCTGCGCCAGAATCTCCCCCAGACACCATCGCTCAGCGTTCCCAACAGCGCTTCTTCCAGACGAACCCTGTCGAGAACCGTCGTCAGCAAGTCGGATTATCAGCACTTACTCCCGCTGAGAAGAAGACATACGCACACGTCAACCTCATCCATCCTGCTGTAAACCGCCGTGTACCCTTTTCCAACAAGACAGAGCGAGAGTTCTGGAAGTTTGTTACGAAAGAGGGTCTACCTATTCGCAGACTTCCCCGCGACTACGCCTGGGGAAAAGACCGTTCCGGACGAGATATCGGGACATACTCGCCGGACGAGCTCGAGCAACGCACGCTAAAGCACGCAAAGCTCACATCGCTGCAAATACAGCACCGTCAGTTTCTCCAAAAGCGAGAGAAACAACTCGAAGTTACCACCGAAGAAATCGCCGCTGAAAAGACGAGAAGAAAAGCTATGGCTGCGCTCAAGAGGGACTTGTACGGGGAGATCACGGGAAGCCTGGCCCAGGATCCTGAGTGGGACGATGTCATCCCCATCCCGCAGAACGAGCCCGAAGGCGCCCTCGCGCAGATTGCCTATCCGGACGACTATGCCGAGGGTACGTCCGTTTGATGCCCATGTCTAAAGGAGTGACTGACTGAACAGCATCATAGCCGTATCCTACCTCCGCGCCGTCATGGCCGCGGAAGAATGCTCTCCCCGAAGTCTGCGTTTGACAGAGCACGTCATTGCCATGAACCCAGCACACTACACCGTCTGGTTGTTCCGCTTCAAGATTATCTCGGTGCTCAAGCTCAGTATCCCTGATGAGATTACATGGTTGAACGAGGTTGCCCTCAGTAATCTCAAAAACTACCAGATTTGGAACCATCGCCAGCTCCTGATGGACTACTACTATCCTCTCATCGAGGAGGATACCGCGACTGTCCGTCAACTGGCTCGCTCTGAGACACAATTCATCACAAAGATGCTGGAATCAGACGCCAAGAACTACCATGTTTGGTCGTATCGCCAGTACCTCGTCTCCAAGTTGTACATGTGGACTATGAGTGAGCTTCTTTCCACCCAAAACCACATTGAGGAGGATGTACGAAACAACTCAGCCTGGTCGCACCGCTTCTATCTTGTCTTCTCAGACCCCACAGCCTCCACCCCTGGATCAGGACCTACGGAGCCAGACCCTCGCATTCCAACAGAGACGATCGACCGAGAGATCAACTACTCCAAAGAGAAGATTGATTTAGCGCCGCAGAACCAGTCTCCTTGGAACTATGTCTTTGCCGTTCTGGCCAAAGGCTCTCGTCCCCTATCCTCCTTTAAAGAGTTCGCCGAGAAGTTTGTCACTGCACTGGGAGAGGAAGATGAAGAGGTGCGCAGTTCACATGCGCTTGATTTCTTGGCCAAATTGTACGATGAAGAGGGTGACAAGGAAAAGGCTGAGCTTTGTCTACGACGCCTTGGAGAGAAATGGGATCCTGTACGAGAAGGATATTGGAAATACCGTGTGACACTGCTCAAGAGCGGTCAGAGCGCAACAGAGTAGTTGGATATGTTTTGATGTGATATAATTTGATACCTCAAGCCCAGAATTGTAGTCCCTAAACATCAAAGCTCAAGGACCCAGACCAGTGCCCAAATGAATTGAGTAGAAAGAACATGTCGCATTACTAGATTATAATCATATATATGCCAAAAACTCCCAAAGAGGCCTTTCCCACCGCTTCTTCAAGTCCTAGTTGTGTTTGACCCTGCATGGCTAACCAGATGGTGTACATCGGAGTAAATGCTCAACAGCTTGAGCGTGTTCTGTCTTATTAGTGATTTACTGGCTTTCAACTCGCCAGAACTTCCATCCTTCTCTTTCTCCAGTATCGCCATGCACTCCGACGAGCTTTTCGACACCCTCAGTGCCCTCAGCTTCTAAGAACTTCTCAAGATCAATCTCCATACCGCCCTCGTCATCTTCCTCAGTACCGTTCTTCAAGACAGCTGGCCAAAGGACGCCAATACCGTCGCCACCAAGAGTCGTCTCGAATTTGGCGTAGTTCTCGGACTCTAGTTGTCCTTCAAGCTTTCGTAGCTTATCTATGGGTACACCAGGTCGTAAAAGAGTGATAGAGCATCCACCGCCGCCAGCGCCTGTCAACTTTGTCCATCCAATACCCTCATGGTCGACAAGTTCCCGCACTCGTTCCAAGCGTGGATGGGAAACACCTAGTGATACTAAGAGACCATGATTGATAGTCATCAGCTCGCCCACCTTGCTGAGGTCTGTCTCCGAGTTGCTGTCAAAAGAAGTGTCATGAATGAGCTCAGAAGCGGCATCCGTGACCTTGTCCATCGCATCCAATATCGTGCCAACAAGCTTGGGGTGGGTTTGTTTGAGCTTCGCGACCTTGGCGACCTCGTGAGCGGTAGACTTGGATTGTCGAGTGTCCACCAATAACAGAGGCAGTTCAGGGAAGTCCCACAGAGGTCGAACCGTCGGTGGTTTGGAGTAATCTGTTCGTTGAAACACCACGGCCTTACCTTGTGTCGCAACCGTATTATCCACACCAGAAGGATTTCCATGAATACACATTTCTGACACAAATGCCCATCTGTTGATTCGTTCGACTTGAAGACGTGCTTCTTCCGAAGGTTGATCTGGGTGGGGGCCGGATAATGTCCGTAGTTGAAGAAGAAGAGCCGATGAAAGGCATACTGAAACTGACGCGCTGCTGCCCAAACCAGCACCAATTGGTATTGTTGATCGGAGAGTGTATAGACATGGAGGGAAGGATGGCGATCCTAGCGATAGGAAGAGGTAGAGGAAAGCTGAGACAGAGCTATGGTGAACTCTCCGAATCTCCTCTGGGTGGTTGGGTGAGACAACTTCAATGTGTGGTTGGATGGCCGCAACAAGATCAGGATCGAGTTCTGTTACGAGCGAGTAGTATGACTTCTTCTTGGAAGGTTGTTGGAATGCGTCCCATGGCAAATCGTCGATATTCCAGGTATGAACGAGACCGATATCAGCGAATCGGAGCGAGACGGTACGTTTCGACTTGGAAAGGGTGGTGACGTGAAGGTAGGACCGCAGTGAGATGGCTGCGGCAATGGCTGCCTATGCGCCAATCATGTAAGCATGCAATTGGCGATAAGATGGAACCGACTTACCTTTCCATGAACAACGGAGTGTTCTCCGAAAACAATGACCTTTCCTGGTGCCGATACCATGAAAGGAGGTGCCATAGGGCTAGACATTTTGCGACTCAACTTCATGCGACGACGGGCACTGCCATTGCTGGAGTCGCCAGAAGTTTCGGAACCAGAATCGGAGGCAGGGCCGTGACCATTGCCGTTTCCATTGGCATGGCTGCCATTGAGCCCGTTTACCATGACTGGGGTCACAGATGGCATGGAGGTGATTGTGTCGCGCGTGTTGTTTGGTGTTGATCTTATCTCCAACTACGTGGTCTGACCCCTGTCGTGATGAATGTCTGCAGTATGTTTCGTAGAAAGTGGAAGAGTTGTAGAGCGAGAAATAGCAGTAAAGGATTGTATGAAGATAATTGAATTCAACAGTAGAAAGAAAAGTATAAGAAGAAAGATGGATGAAGGAGGAAAGTTGCTTAATTCGGTAAATTAGTGGTCGCCTTTCTTGACTATCGTCAGGGGGTGGAAAGTAACTTCTTAAATTCGAGAGCGGGGGTGTGATAAGTTAAAATAGTTAGGAAGGAAGCGGGCAACAACGGACGGACCTTGACTCCCAACAATGCAATGCAATGCAAGCCAGAGACGATAATGAAAGGCAATAAACGGTAGCGTCACAGATGAAGTGTTGGTTACCTTACTATGTAAAGTCTGAGGTAGACGTAGTTTAGATTGATGCACCGCTGGGAATTGTTGGCGTAATGGATAATTGCGTCCCCCGCACTTTCCACCTCTGTCCCTAGATCAGCGTACCTGCCTTTTGACACACCTCACACTTGTTCCAATGGATGGAAAAGAGAAGGAGCAGGACGATGTAGGGAAACGCCCGTCAACCGAAATAGGAAAGGTTCCGGATGTGAGTGCCTCGATGGTGCAGATGACAGTTACCAACGATCAACAAGATGAGGTGGAACTAACTGCTTTAACGAGACGGGCTAAGGGACTTGGGTTACAATCTAAATGATATCGTTATTATCTCCTCTTCAAATTCGATCCGATTTGATATGAGATGCCTACAAGACGTTGCCAACAGCTCACAACATCTGTCCTCTGTTGTTGAACTGAATGTGTAATGATAGGCCTCCAATTGGAAGAACTCAAAATAGCGGTCTAGCGCTAAGGTCAAGTCTCCAGCTGGGCTTAGGTTTATCTGGAGACTGAGCTGAGCCCACCACCACGACTTAGACGTCCCGTCTCCCGCGATTTGTCGATGCGGCAACCGAGAGTGGAAAATCGAACAAGCAAAAGGATATGAACCGAGTTTCCCGGCGAGGACCGGGTATTTCAAGGTTTCAGAATCAGAAATGCCTATCGGTTGAAGAAGATATGCAGAAAAGCTGCAGAAGAGACAAGCACCGGCATTTGTAGCCGCGTGATTGATGATGATGACAATAGCAACGAACAATACAACAGCAACCCAACCGTGTGACCCTGTGTGCCGGATAAGCCGTCTGGTTCAGTTGTTGAACGGTGCGCCAGAAGAGGTTGATTGTGATAGGGAACACTCTGGTTGGCCGGGCGGTTCTCTGTAAATCAGGTTATGAGACTTTGAGCCAGCCTCGAATATCTGCCGAAGCAACAGAACATTTGGAGTCGTTGGAACTTGCAGGTTTGCAGTTACGTCGTCGAGGCGAAGCTAAAATATGACGACAGGCGGGAAAATATCCATGCTGGTGCCTGCAGCTATAACTCATTGGTGTGGCCGTATCCGTACTTGGAGAAGCTGTAGCCTGTTACTGGACAGCAAAGAGTGCATCAATTGTCGCATACATAACGCTCCTCTTGGCTGCTGCTAAATGCATTGAAACACTTTCGTATTCGCATCTCTTTTATACGAATACTATATTGAACAGACACAACATGACGGCGCCAATCGCTTCAGCATGGAAAATCATTCCAACCTTCGAATCAAAATCAATACAGAGGACTCTCGATTTCTATGTCGACTTTCTTGGGTTCGAATTGGGCGGGGTAAAGCCAGAGGACGGGCCATCTTCAGATTATACTTTCTGCTCAATCTTTGCAGGAGACAAAGCAGCGGCCAATATCTACTTCTTCAAACCTGATGGTGATGTCAAGCCAGGGTCGGCATATATCGCACTGGGTACAGCGCAGTTGGACATGTTGCATGGTATTGTCAAGGGTCAGAGAAGTGAGGTGATTGAAGAAGCAATTGAAGATAAGCCGTGGGGTTTTCGGCAGTTCGCTATCAAAGACCCTGATGGCAATAAGTTGACATTCTTCAAGTTTCTCGAGGGCGGCAATCCAGGCACGGAATAATTCGAGGCATCCATATGTCAAGGCTGCACGCATGTCTCTGTCGACAATGACTGGGTTGGTTGCTGGCACAACTAAACTGGAGAAGACGGTCTTGAGATTGAGGTTATCCTTGTGGAGCAAGAAAACATCAGACCTTAATGCAGGGTATCAAAATAAACTCAGCAAAAGGTATCTTAAACTTATACTAAGTTACCTAAGTCTTTTTGTCATTTAGGATCAAGGTCCTGAGTCTTGATTCCTCCCCTAGTCAGGATTGTCAGAGTATGGGGTTCTATGAAGGATCTGGGACAAAGAGTTGACACGATGGCTGTATCAAATGCACGGAAATCTCCTTGGATTACTGCCAATCTTCAATCCTATGGCTGACGACTGCGCTGCTGACTGTGATCCTTCCCAGGCAACTCAATGGCGCATCATCTACTGAACCCCGCATCAACGTCGCCAAAGATGCCTGATTGACTGATTATTTATTCAGCTTCATCGTAAAGGGTAGAGGGCATCTAAGCCTTTCTCAATTGAGCAATTCAAGTCTTTGCCGATAAAATGGCCGGCGTCATTGAAACAGCCTCCATCCAGCTAAAGCCAGGGTACGACGGGGATAAGCTACGAAACATCCTCAAAGAGACCCAGCAAGTACAAGCTCAATGGATCAGGGAACACCAACCCAAACTCCTGGAGGGAAAGCCTTACAACTACACCACCGACGTTTGGGCCACCGATGGCGAAGCGCCGTACCTATTTCTCACAGCACCATGGGAATCTGTTGATGGTCACAACGAATGGATCCAAAGTCAAGAGAACATCTCTCTAATGCAGGAGCTCAAAGAATTCATCAATCAAGACAAGGGTGCCGTGGCCTTGTATCATGCGGTGCCAGCTGGAGAAAATGAATTCCGAGGAGATATTCTTGCCAGAGGATTGATCAAGGTCTGGAAAATATCAGTGAAACCTGGAGAAAAAGCATCTCTCGAAAAAGAATATCGGTCCATCGAGACCCAATCCGCAACACTACCAGGTCAAAGATTGTGGGCAGGATGGAGGACAGAGGGCGACGATTCAATCTTGGTGATAATCGCATCCCCAGGCTTCGAAGACGTGATCGAGTCCGGTATAGCTGTGAGGTTCGAAGCTACCAAAGTCTCCCGCTTCGAGCACAAGCCTTTTCTGCATTAGCCAATTCAACACTCGTCACGCAAAAGACCCCAGTATCTTGTGACTCGAATCGTTCTTTTTATTTTTTGGACTCATCCGAGTATCCTCCTTTCAGAGCACATGATGAAATGCAAGGTATCCCGAGACGCCCATTCGTGCCTGTGAAATCCTCCCACACCCAGAGTAAACCCTTTATTCAACCACCTTCTTAAGCGGACTTCTTAGCCTTCTTGGAGACATCGGTGAGTTGCAGGTCTGTATGTTGTGTCAGCGGTTTGTATCATCGTTGCGTCCTGGCGGAGGATCATACTGGGGGGAAGGCTCTGCTTGAGCTTCTCGGCCTTGTCGGTGTCCTTGAGAACCAAGGTGTAGAGGTGCTTCTGGCAGCGGACCTTGAACTTGATGTTGTTGGTCTTCTGGCTCTTCTTGATCCGCGCGGCTGTTGGGATTAATTGTTAGAATCGAATTGCGTTTGTTCGTGGAGTTTTTTTCTTCGTCAAAACGTACAGGAGGCGTCCTTCCGACGGCAGATCTCAATGAACTAGTAATTGAGTCAGTATTTCAATCCTTCCGCTGGTACTCGCATCCCATACCTTCTTGATATCGGCGACCTCTTGAGGCATCTTGGCGGTAGTTCAAGGTGGATGGGTTGAACGGAAACTTGTCAAAGGCACGGGTTGACGATTTCGATATGAATGAAATTGGAGAATTCATTTTGTGCGCTGCTTTTCGCGGGGCCTTGAGTGCACGGACCACTGTCGTTTGTTGGACTGATTCGGGAGAGATGGTCGCCGATCCACCGAGATGTGGCGTCAGAATACGTGGCGCAGACGAGGATGAGACGAGGCCTCGAGGCAACAACAGGCAGGAATCTTGAAATGGCCACCTTTCATTGTGATTGTGAATACTTGTTGAAACTTGATATTTAAGGTCCTTATTATCATTGCAGCCGCATTGTTTTTGTTATTCTCTAGATTTTATCGACCTCCAACACTTAGTACAACCTGATACAGCTTGTTGATAACGTCTGTGTCTCTGTACGAAAGACGTCAACATGTCGACTCGGCTTGACAACTTTATGAAGTCCAAGGTAAGAGCAGACAAATTTTGTGATTGATCCATACATATCAATGAGCCAAGCTAAAACAAACTAACACTTATCAGAACGTCGTCCTCTGTAAGTATCTGTTATCTGCAGGGTAAGCCACATACTGATATGCCCAGTCTTTGGAGGCGTTGTCTCTATGGCAGCGGCATATACAATCTGGGGAAACGATGGCCAAGGAGTCTTCCCATCTCAGCCTGACCCTACAGGTGATCCCAAAACATGGACAAAGGAAGAATGCCAATTGTGGTTGAATAAGGCAAGCGAATCACTCACAGCCGTTGACGTAGACTAACAGAGTCAGAGAAATCTACACCCCGACCCAAAAGCCACCAAGGAAGAGCTTATCGAAAGAGTGACAGCGAATATGCGTATCCCAAGGAAGTAGGATACCACAACTTGAGATTATTGGACTGTTTAGTACTACATCATTGTTTCCTGCGTTGCCTGATACCACCTGCAGACGGCTCAATACGAATATTTTCTTACCTCGCCTGAGACAAATGTAACGTCAAATCGAAATAGAGTGTAAGCTTGGACAACTTGACAAGATCCCGCCTGGCATTCTCACCAAAAATAATAAGGTTCATCGTGTCAAGATCCGTCGGATTACAACATTGAAGTATCATAGATATTGGATCGAAATGGAAGCCAAGCCCAGTGGATCCAGTACTTGATGGCCAGCCACCAGACAACCACGTTTCAAAGTACCTCCACTCAACCAACCACCCAACAAGCCCAACTGTTAATCGTCTCACCTCGCTGCACGTGCCACAACAACCGCTGTCTTACAGTTACAATCAACTCTGATCTTCAATCATAGCCTGCCACTCACGAGATTATACTTTGATGGCTGATCGTGAACTCCTCACCTCTGCGATCATGTCTGCTGATTGACTCGCACCAAAATTAATCACCAGCTCCTCTGAATCCTCTTACATTTTTTGAAACACATTGCGACCTCGGCGCTTCCATGTTGCGACGTCATATCCACTATCTTCATAATGGCATTCCTCGAGGACCCCCGACTGCGCCAACGCTGGAACCAAATTGCCCACGATACCGAGACCATAACCGAGAATGCGGCGGCAGGAATCTGGACCTTTCAACATAATTACATCAACCCATGCTTTTCGTCCATCGCGCAATCTATTGAACAGTGTACGACTGTATGCCTAGGTGACCCCGAGGAACGCCTACGAAAGCGTAGAGAGCGAGAACTGTCGCATGGTAGGGCAGAGTACAGCTTCGACTTTTACGATGACTGGTATGAGGAAGAGCAGAGCGGTCTGTTTGGCACATGGGGTAATGAAGACTGGGATAGATTGTTGGCTGGGACTGGCACTCAGCGAAGAAATACTGGGGGAGAAACTGAACAACCGCGCAGGAAACGCGGCATGAGCTATGGAACCCGAGACCGAAGACGAAAGCCAAGCATGGACGATGACCCGACTGTGATTCCCAGTACACAACCGATCGGTTTCCTCAGCAAACTACCATGGAAGATGGGCGGTACTTTGCGATACAAACCTAGTGCGGCAGATCTGCAAGACCACCCACGACGGCATGGTGAAGGAGAAAATGAACCACTACTACATTCTGACGAAGACGACTTTGACCTGCCAGTGACTAGAAAGCGCAGTGGGACGACAGGGTCGGGCGATACATCAGATTCATATCGATCACGAGGTGATCTGTTCCCAAGCGATGGCGAAGGTGAAGAAGATGCAATCCCACTCGATGACGAGGTAACATACGACATGGTTAGAAAGGATGATCGAAGTGGGCGAAGTGGGAGAACCAGCAGTAAGGGCAAAAGACCAGCTAGTGGTTTGGCAGGGTCGAGAACAGTATCGCGGACGACATTAGGATCAGTTTCTTCCAAGGACGACTACCGGATGGAGCAGCGATCCACGTCGTTTTCCGTAACGCCAGATGTTGAGGGACCGACTTTACATGACCTGGAACAAGAAGAGCTCATCCTGCGAAAAGAACAAGATGAGGATGTCGAGAGGAAGAAACAAGCAGCAGCGCAACTCGCGGCAGAAAAAGGTCTCACACCAAGATCCGACCCCAAATCTATTTCCGAATTAAAACCAGAGGTAGCAGAGGATGATGTTTATCAAGCTTCACCTTCAAAAGCCGTCTACCACCATGTCGAAGAAGTCGAGGACAAGCCCGCGACACAAGATGAGGCGCCAAACAGTTCACAACCCGATGGCACAAAATCACCAGAGAAGACAGATTTCGTTCCAGCGCGCTTACCGCATTTCCAATGACGAGGACTTTGATTCTCTGTAATACCACCTAATGAGAGATGATAGCGAGTCACGGATGTTTTCATGTATGATACCAACAATGAGCCAAGTATGGGAATTGAGCCAACGATGAAACGGGAATGAGACGGGAACTTGATAGATTCAGCGAATACAATACAATAACTTTGCACAAATACAATGCATCACCGACGTCGGCAATTTATGCAGAAAGGGTTCAAAGCGCATTCAGAGGCACATGAGATACGCGAACTGGTAGCCTAATGCGGTAATGCCTCGGACTGTGGATGAAGCTTCCCCCGCAAATCGGTAGATCGGTTGATGATGATGTTTAAAGAGCCGACCCCACAGATACCTATCTAAGAGCCGAGGGTCAATATCCAACTGTATTGTATTCTTATACTTGGTAATTTCCAGATCTTTGTCTATTATTGTTATTCATAATATCTCAAAATGGCACCTCCAGGCCCAATTACAACACCACTTACATCCTTGCTGGGAATCAAGCACCCCATCATCCTCGCCGGTATGGCCAGGGTGTCTGGTGGTCGTCTTGCAGCAGCTGTATCCAACGCAGGCGGTCTCGGTATAATTGGTGGTTTCCAATACACACCCGATCAACTTCGAGAGATCATTGCGGAGATGAAGGCCAACTTTTCACGGCCTGACTTACCTTTTGGTGTGGATCTCGCTTTGCCTCAGATTGGAGGCAATGCGCGTAAGACTAACCATGATTACACTGGTGGAAAGTTGGACGAGTTGGTGGACATCATCATTGACAGTGGTGCCAAGTTGTTTGTCAGTGCTGTTGGTGTACCACCACCTCAAGTGATTAAGAGGTTTCATGATAAAGGCATCCTGGTCATGAACATGGTTGGCCATCCTAAGCATGCAGTAAGTCACTGACCAGAGTTGGCAACTATTCACTGACACATCCAAGACCAAAGCGCTCGAGCTCGGAGTTGACATGGTCTGCGCTCAAGGTGGCGAAGGAGGAGGTCACACAGGAGATGTTGCAAACTCCATCCTCATCCCCGCCGTTGCAGACGTTGCCTCAAAGTACCACCCCCCTCTTCTCAAGGGTCTTCCCGCCTTGGTCGTTGCAGCCGGAGGTATTTACTCTGGAAGGAGTCTTGCAAGCTCATTGATGCAGGGCGCTGTAGCCGTATGGGTAGGTACACGATTTGTAGCCTCTGTTGAAGCTAGTTGCAGTGAGGAGCATAAGAGAGAAGTTGTTTCATGTGGATTCGAAGATACGCAGCGAACTCTTGTTATCTCTGGGCGACCTTTGAGAATGAAGACAAACGACTATATCAGGAAGTGGCATGAGCAGCCAGATAAGATCAAGGAGTTGTGCGACAAGGGTGTTGTACCAATTGAGTACGACTTTGAGCAGGGCAATGATTTCGATCTGCCACATTTGATGGGCCAGGTTGCTGGAGCCATCAACAAGATTCAGCCTGCTGGGGAAATCGTTGATGAGATGGTCAAGGAGGCTGTTGATATGCTCAAGTTGGGAGGGACATACTTGACAGCTATCCCGAGACTGTGAATCACACAAGTAGGGGTACTGTCTCTGCGTGAATCTTTTGGGTACACTGGTAACGAAGAACAATAAGCTTAGACCTGATTGGATTGTTAGATATTAATCACATGTGAAGGAATTACTGTACTGCTGTCACCTGTAATTTACAAAGCAACCTCTTCTTGACTCAACAGAATGCGGCCAATGCCGAAGTTCAACCTGTGTTTGCCCGCTAGAATGAGACTACCACAGTTGAGAGAGCATCTCATTCTGGAAATGGCTGATACTCTGCCATCATTCAGTTCGCTCTGAATTGTGCGTCAGGTAGCCACGGCCAAACAATGGCACGGTTCACTGACAAACCGTGTGAGACTCTGGCTCACAGACGTAATTTGTCGCCGTTCACTTACAAAGTGGTCTGAAGTACAGGACATTCAACGTATATAAGGTAGCAGGTTGATTGCTAGGCTGTGTCTATCTTGTAGTCAGATTTATGAGCTCAAAACAGTTGTTTTCTCGTACTATATGCCTTAGCTTCCCCTGACACTCATCTTCTCTTCAGCACAGCTCTAACGATGTCGACTTCGAGTCTGCAGGAGAGCGTCTCATCCAACACATCCATTTCTGACAAAGAGACGGAATGCATCCCTTGCGAACCATGTGCCCTTCCTCCCACAAGCCTTGAGCATGCCTTCGCTACATTGGACACCAAGACGAACCAATTCGTCAAAATGCCCGACACCGACTACATCTTCATCTCTCTGTATTTTCATCATATCTGCGGGGAAGAGCCTAGCGTATTGCTGGACGGACCGTCGTATCGACAAAATCCCGTCACCGAGGCCGGGATTACATATCTTGATATGCGAGACATCTTGTATGACCGTGGTAAGGGCGTCATACCCGGAGATCGTGGGTCGTCATGGTTCAAGTACATGACTCCTCTCCACTATATAGTGGAAGAGTTTGAGAACCAAGATACACCATATCAATCGCCATACTTGTTCGCTTTTGGCCGATCAAGAAGGGTCCAGGAGAAGGATCTTGCGTACAGATTATATCGAGTCTTTGCAGCGCTGAAAAAGAAAAACCGACGGAAAGATGAGATCGAGCAAGGACGTCTTCGACAGCTCATTTTGCTGGCCTTTGACGCAGAGCCTGTCAAAACCACGCTGTTGCAGCTTGGTTTGGAGTGGTTAGCAGAACCCAATGTTCAGATATGGGACATGAAGCAGGAGAAGCAGTTTGAGACACGCCTTCAACAACCCGCAGTATTTGAGCATGTTCTGGAGCGCCTGGGTATTCGATTTGAAGATACTCGATTCGGAAAGCTCACATCATGTTCGGGGAATGCAACTGTGTTCATGATTCAGATGATCCTTGCATTCTTCTATATAGACGAATATCAAAAAGCCTTGTTTGAGGACCGTAGACAATTGGGTTGGCTGCGATATACTTGGGTAGGCCATTCATTAGATCAGCTGAATTTGGCACCAGGAGAGCTACCAAAGCGAAGGGGTGAAAGTCAGATGAATCGTCATGACGTGCCTCAGAGGCAGAATGAGAAGGCGTTCGGGTAGAAGTTGCTGGGTATAGATTCGAGTTCCTGCTTAACTGAGGCGCGAGACGCAGAATAGACATTACCTACCTTGGCACCTACCTACCTGATAACCTACCTACCATATATTACAACGTCCCTTAGAGACTGAGGAAGGGCGCATTTGACACAACTTGCCATTGTTGGGAATGCGAATCACACCTGGAAGTACTTGCAATTCATAAGAGTCTGACTGACCTCGTTCAACATCAACGTAGCATCAACATCACCATCAGCTATCACACCAATATCATTCATACAAACAAAAGCCCACAGGTTATCGAGCATATCATCACCGTGGCCGACAACATGGCTGCTGATAGACATGTAACCCACCACAAGGTGATCAACGGCAAATCGACAGTCGACAAGATGGCGGATGACAAAACGGCCGGCGAAAAAGCTAGCGATAACAAATCAACCGAAAATAACACGACAGAGAAAAAGGCATCAAAAGGAGAAAATACAGAAGAGACATCGAAAGACGATGGGATGACCGACGCCCAACACAGTGATGGCATGTCGGCCGAGGATGTGGTCGTGAAAATATCAGTCATACGGCAACACTTGTCCATAGACGTGCCCGATCTGTTCTTCAATGTGTTCGCGAAGGAACGTCTAGGTCTCCCCAGCCAATTCCACTACCCAAGTGCATACTATTGGCTGACGAAGATCATACGGAGATTCCACAACAAGGGTGAAAAGGCGGACATGGACGATGAGGGGATGGGAATCTTGAATACCTTGCAGTTCACGTGTATTCGCTTTCGCTGTGCTGCCTGTCGAGAACCTTGCCAGGATGCTAAAACTATGGCCCCAATAGAAGGACATTCTGGTTTGTTGTTTCCCTGTGGACACATTATTGGAGAGTCTTGCTACAATAAACTCCTCGGCGACTTCAAATCATCTGGGATGTCACCCATCTGCCCATAGAAAGGCAGACAGAAGGGGGATGGTGACCAAGATACCACCGAGCCGTGCACACATCGCGTTATGTTCGACTGTGCACACAGCTCTGAACTTGCGTTCAAACTTCCTGGTGCGCTGAGTGGTGACGGATATGAGGTCCCGCCAGGCTTTCTTTTAAAACAAAGGACCAATGGCAGGGTCCCTTCAAAATGCCGGAGATGTATAATACAAGCCTTTCTTGACTGTTGGACGACCGAAGCACGTCTTATCACAGGATAGGAAAAACTCTGGGCGATGTGCGGTCTTCAACATGGTCTAAAAGAGGATCATCCCGGTGCTCTACCACAGGCAAAGAGATATACAGACAAATTGGAAGGGAGAGTAGCTGAAAACGTCAAGGTCCTGCAAATGTTGTTGGAAGAAACGCCTGAGCCTTCCATCACCAAGGAGGAGTACAAGAGAAGACGTATTCCTCGTACGGAAAGAGGTATTCTTTGTGCGGACCTTTTGTACTACATTGAGGACTTTGATTATGTCGTTGAGGTTGAAGGCCAAGGGGAGGTGGAAAGTGACTCTCTGGAAGAGGAGGATGAGCATGATAACGACCACGAACTACCTCCGTTGAAGGGTTCCTCGCGTACACCAGAACGTAAGGAGAATACACCATAGAGCGTTGCACGCCAAAGCTAGGATTGGAGTCATTCGGATAGTTTATCACAGCGTTTGGTGGCGAAGACTCGGATTAGGAAGAGGGGGGGATGAGAGCGAATAAATAGGTAGTAGAGCTTTACACATCAAAGCTAGAGTTGTAGAGTCATTCGGATAATTTATCAACAGAGCGTTTGTTTTGATTTGATTTGGTTGTCAATGTCTTGTGGGGGCCATTTCCAGGATTGCTTGTCCACTAGCAAACGCGCCTATTCATGCATCACAAGCTGAACCAATGAAACAACAAACATCATATTGAGATCGACCAGAATAGAATAAAAAATTGGCGATATGGTCAAAGCAGGGCTGACGTGTTTGACGTGGCGCATCAGACCGTAACAAGCAAAAAGTGAATAAGCCGAGTCTTGCTGATTCGAAGCAACCTAGGCAATCATCATGCTCGGATATGTCGGAATCAAGCGTCATGAGTGATCGACTCATATAAGAACTCTTGGGTCGTAAGCACGAGCACAAGCACAAGCACAAGCACAAGCACAAGCACGCACGACACAAGGAAAAGGAATTGTGGATCATTCCTCGCTATCTATTTCCGACCCGATACTACTCTGAACGACTCGCCAAGTCTTTGTTCTTGCTTCCTGCATCTCTTTTTTATTTATTTCTGCGATTCCATCTCATGATGGACGCTCATAAAACCATCGTCGCTGGCGTTGCAGACCGAGTAAAGCACTTTCACGCCCGCCAGGAACCGTTCCGTCTATACCATGGCTCGACTAACAGCACACGACACTCAAACCGGCGTGTGGACAACACCGTCGACACAAGCAAGCTCAACCATGTCATTGAAGTGAACAAAGATTCCAAGACGGTGATTGTTGAACCAAATGTCTCAATGGAAGTCCTTGTTGATGTGACGCTACCGCTGGGGCTTGTTCCGCTGGTCGTTATGGAATTCCCGGCTATTACCGTTGGAGGTGGCTTTTCGGGGACGTCGGGAGAGAGCAGTTCTTTTCGGTACGGGGCCTTCGACGCGACTGTCAATTGGATTGAGATTGTTCTTGCGGACGGAAGCGTGACGCGTGCTTCAAAAACGGAGCAGCCGGATCTTTTCTGGGGTGCTGCTTCGGCGTTCGGAACACTCGGTGTCGTTACGTTGTTGGAGGTTCAGTTGAAGGAGGCGAAGGAGTATGTTGAGCTCAAGTACCGACTCGCGAGGGGGCCGTCTGAGTCTGTCAAGATTATCAAGGAGGAGTGTAAGAGATGGGAGAACGACTTTGTTGATGGGATTGCCTACTCCAAGGATACGACTGTTGTATGTGCGGGACGAATGGTGGATGAGATACCAATCAGCGCTACTCCAAGACAGTTGAACCGACGGAAGGATAAGTGGTTTTACCTCCATGTTGAAAAGGTTCGAGATGGGCTACGGATGGGATCTGTCACATGCGTCGCCGACTACATCCCATTGAAGGATTATCTGTTCCGTTACGACAGAGGTGGTTTCTGGGTCGCCAAATACGCCTTCGACTACTTTCTCACACCATTTAACCGACTGACACGATATATCCTGGATCCTCTCCTACGAGCTCGTGTCATGTACTCTGCCGGCCACAAGAGTAACCTATTTGACTATTACATGGTTCAAGATGTCGGAGTGCCTTACAACAGCGTACCAGAGTTTCAAAACTGGCTCGATAAGCAATTCAGAATCTATCCGTTATGGATATGTCCATTGCGAGTACGACGAGAAGACCCAGACTCAGGATATGGTCTTCACGCCGAATTCGCAAAACCTGGAACCGTGGAACTCATGAACTTTGGAATATGGGGTCCCCTACAAGGAAATCGACGAGATGCAATTCGACATAATCGAGCACTAGAGCAGAAAGTACAGGACTGCGGAGGAAAGAAATGGCTATACGCTCAAGCATACTACACAGAAGATGAATTCTGGTCACATTACAACAAAGAAGCATACGATGCGCTAAGAGCAAAGTACGGAGCATCGTATCTACCGAATGTTTACGACAAAGTCAAAGTCGATATCGAAGGAGACGAGAAACTGATGAAGTCAACTGCACGAACAGGATGGCCTATAAGAGGATTAAGAGGAGTGTACAAAGCGGTGTTTGGAGGAGATTATCTGCTACAAAAGAAGAAGGTCGAACCGTCAGAGCAGAAGTAAGCGATGTGTTATTATTAACGTACAGCTCCATCGAGCACGATAGACAATTTGATACTCTGGGCAAGTCGCCTCCGTTATGAAATACATTTTTCGTTGTTTATTCCGCTCTGAAAGGACCCATTGAACCACCGCCTTTTCTCCCACTCAACTCCTTCATCGACTCGACTTCCTTCCCATCTCGAAGCTCCCTGTAATGAGAAGCAATGCCTGGTTTTCCAGATGGTTGACCGATGTATCCAATCGCCGTCGAGTTGGCGGCTACCATGTCGCTCTCGAGAGTTCTCTCGGGGGATTTTCCTCGCGTAGGGAGCATGATGTAGACACCGCCTGCGATCACACCTGCTGCAGCAGCGATGGGCATCCTGGGAGTGTCAGCGGTGATAACGAGGAGGGTGAGGGTGACTGTACCAGTTCCTTGTGATGGCTTCCGGACCACCGGGGCGTGCAGGTGGGGGCTGCTGACCTCCTGGACCGCCGAGGTTACCGTCTGGATGGACATGCGCAGGGTTTGTAGTAGCAAGACGGATCTGGGGGCGGAGGAGTGGGATTCGCACCACAGGACGCAGGATCAATCTCATGGGCATTTTCACTCGTTTTTCTGATACGGCAATTATTTGTATGAAGCAGTATTGGATCTCAGTGATTGAGGGAGCTTTGCTATTTAATAGGGTTCAGTCAATGATCTAAGAGCTTTGGATGATGGAGGGATGACGTGGTGAGCTACAGTATCAAGAGCTTCCCCGCGTTGGAATATCTGGAGATGTGTAGCCATTGACGATTATTGGATGTCATTGATGGGTGATGGACGTTTTGGGATTGAGGCGGGAATAGAAGCATGTGACGTGTGGATGGAGGGTCTGGGGATTGGATTGGAATTCTCCGACTGTTGGTTGGAGGTTAAGGATGGTTGTATCGATGGACTGTTGACGGTAGCTGTAATGTCCATGATATGATCTGTATCGACTCATGAGGCGAACCTTTGGTGATAGATTGGAGATGATTCTTCTATTGGTAAAGATTCAACTAAAACTCATTCTCGATTTATTTTGACTAGAGCTCACTCTACATTCCTTTTCGTGCCTATGACGCATTACATCGCCGGCCGTGTTACCGGCGTGGACACCGGGAATTGTGGAACCCCGACCGGTGAGCATTTCATGACTCCGGGCATACCTCGAGATGTGTGGAGGCTGATACACAGATAAGAAGAAGACAAGAGGGTTCTGATGCAGAGACACGTATTTTGAGGTCAACTGAAAGTTGATGAGATCATCACACAATCCGTCATTGCATGGCGAAAATTACACGCTTAGAGGGAAAGCACAGGAATTATTCCTGATGATTCCGGTACCAGAGTTAGAGTTGATCAGTGAGACGATTTTAGCAGTCAAGAATGTGCTTCGGGGCTGAGTGTGTCGAGAACCGAATGATGGACTGATTTCCCGGAGAATTTTGGGTGGGTTCGGTAGACGCCGGGTCCCAGAATCAGATGATTTCTCAACACTAGGTTTTGAGAATGCCATCACCACAATCGCATTTACAGATGCATTTGGTAGATGGGTTCGGCTGAGCGGTTACCGAGACATGACTGTCGTAGAGGGAAGCATGCATGTTGATGGCTATTCAATTGATAATTATGTATCTGGTTGCTTGAAAATAGAATTGTACATGAACGTGACACCCACGAATGTTCAGGACTCTGAAAGTGTCATAAATCTGGAATGTTTTAGATAAACTATGTAAGATAACAAATAGTTAGCTGTAGACAGAGATAATCGATCAACTTCTCAATCATGATGAAGATCTCACAAGCTGTTGCGATCCAATTCTGGTGTTGCGGACCCCGGCATCGCCCGAAATGGCTGTGTCCAGGGCTGGATCATTCTATGGCACCACCAAAAACAGCACCACCAAAAACAGCACCACCACCCGTCGGCTCAGAACATCAACATGCGACTGCAGAAAATGGTTACGGAAACGAACGAAATGAACCTCAAGACGAGAATATATAATGGCCGAGTTCTTTACCCTCAAATGTTTTTTCTCATCACTATCAATCACCTTCACAACAACAAACACTGAGATCTTCTCACCAACAACACTTGCATCTTCAGCTTCAGCTCTAGCTCACTTACACAACCCACCAACCAATCACACCAATCCACAAAAATGGCTGCTCTCATGATCAAGCCCACTGTCGGCCCCAAGTAAGCATCACTTTACCCTTCTACCACTTCTTCACTAACGAATAACTTCAGGGTCCTTCCTGTTCTCATCGCTGTTGGAAGCATCTCTGCTGTCGGCGGCTACGTTCGCTCACAACTCACAAACCAATCCCGAACATTTGATCGCTACTTTAGCCAATACAACACCACAAAGAGCGAATCTGTTCGTGCAAAGACCTTTAACGGCTCTGTTCCCGATCCTCGAACAAGTCTGTTCAACGTTCTCGGCTGGTAATTTTGGTACAATTGGGATGGCGTTTGGATATACTGGTTTTTGGACATGAGGCGTTGGAATCTGCCTTGTCATAAATACGAATAATTAAACATTCTTACCAAACTCACATGCGAAATAGTGCAAGGCTAACTGTCGAATATTCTGCTCAGTGGAAATGACACATGATGGCTTTACCCAAATTCCGATAAGCTTAAATGGTCTAGACTCCAGCTCAGTCTTGGCATTTCCTCTTTGAGACCTCTAACTCTCAGCCCTACAACACCACTCGCCTGTTGATCCAATAGCAACCTTGCATTTCTCAATAGCTCAGCTGTCCTGGTCTTCCAGGGAGACGCCACGCCTGGATTTTACGTTTAGGTTGTTATGCCGTTCGGCGTGAGACCAATGATGGAGCTGCAATGACACGATGAATGCCCCGTGGCATTCGGAGAGTTGAAGAGCCGGGGGGCTTGGGCGTTGGAGGTTGTGGTAGTTTAATAAAGCCTCCTTTCCTTGCACACGACTCAAGTTGGATACACAAACTTTGCGGTCGTCAAGATGTACCAACCGCCATATATGCAGAATGAGCCGTATCAACATTATCAGCCATATCAGCAGCAACAGCCACAACAACAGCAGACTACGTACGAGTACAAACCTGTGACTGCACAGGAGGTTTATCCTGTCGAGACAGATGTGGGACAATCTGAGAAGCGGAAGCGAGAGAGACCTGATTACCGACCAATTCCTCTACGATGGCCTTTTATCAGCGCGTTGATCCTTGTATTGTTGGGTCTTATGGGATTGATCATCTATGCTACACGCACGTTGAATGGCGATGATAAAACAGCGACTCTAGAAAGTCGTTCGTTCAGAATCACAAATGATGATCTCTTCTACATGAAGAGACAAGATGCCGCGAGCGAGCCATCGCAGCCCGAGCCGACAGCCGACACCGGAACTGAAGAATCTCAAGCCTCAGAACCTGAGCCAGAGCCTGTTCCTACAGATGGCATACCTACTGCAACTGGAGATGTCGAAGGAGGAACTTTGACAACAGCCCTCGTTGAATCAGTCTTTACAACAATGGTCACAGAACCAGGCTCAATCGAAGTCTCAGAAACAACAGAGACCATCACAGAAACCGGCGAAACCACCCTCACCGAAACCATCACCGAAGCAGCATCGACTTTCACGTCCTACATCCCCGAAGAGTCAGTCCCCCCTGAAGAGTGGCAGCCCACAACAGTCGTCCAACCCGGCCAGACAAAAACCCTCATCACTGTAA
This sequence comes from Fusarium chuoi, assembly GCA_022627125.1. NCBI lineage: Eukaryota > Fungi > Ascomycota > Sordariomycetes > Hypocreales > Nectriaceae > Fusarium > Fusarium chuoi. Next base: position 546,155 of record JAJALE010000886.1, on the reverse strand, counting down.
AAGAAAACGGCGCTGTTCGAACAACCGTTCGAGAAACGACACGGACTGGTCCACCAATTGTTTACGCTTCTGTTGGAACAACGACGATCTACTCCGTTCTCACCATAGATTCAGAAGGAAAAGTTGCGAAACCCCCTGTTACGAGAGTTAGGACAAGTGAAGTCGCTGCTACGGTCAAGACGGTAGTTGATGCCCCTCCGCCTGTTACTATGGTTCAGACTCTGGCGGATGGACAGGTTATAACATCTGTTTCTACCCCGATTGGGACCACGCGTGTTACGACTGTGCCGCCGACAAATGTTGTTGTCACGGATGTTGAGACGCCGACTGGTGATACCAAGATTGTTGTTGAGGCTACGACGCATACGCTTACGCATTCTGGATACTTCATTGGAAAGTTCCTACCGCCTATTGTTGCTGTTTTGCTTGCAATGGGGATTCGAGCGTTGAATCAGTCGGCGCAGCAATATCAGCCTTTTGCTGCGTTGACAAGACAGGGTGGTGCTCTGGGTCGTGAGGCTTTGTTGTTGAGTTTCGATGGATGGATGAGTATCTATCTCCCGTTCAAGCTTTTGTTTAACAACCAACCTCTTCCCTTCCTTACATCACTTGCTCTTTGGGCATCAAGTATCGCGGCGCCGTTGTCCAGTGAAGCAGTCGGTCTCAAGATCTATGGAAGCTGCAAAAAGGGCGCTATCGACGGGTGTGCACTTGAGCTTGGTGTTTCCAACACAGCTGCCTACGCACTCGTCGGTCTTCTCGGTGCAATCGCCGTTCTGCTCATCTTCACACTCAGTGTTATCAGTCGACATTGGCGAACTGGTGTGTTTGCGAATCCCTGGTGTGCTGCTAACACGGCGGCGCTTGTTGCTCGTAACCCCGAGATTCGATCGATGGGAGCTCAAGATTGGAAAGAATTGAAGGGTGCTGTTACTGAAAAGAGGTTCGCCATGGGATGGTTCCGGAATCAAGAGGGCAGAGATGAGTACGGTCTTGTTGTCGTTGGTGATGCCAACCGTGATATCATAGCCCCCTATGGTAACACGCCTTATGAAGAGGGCATGGCGTATCGACCCCAAACTCGTCGTCGAGCGCCGCAGACGTTCATGGCTTTGAGTTTCTGGTATCGCTTCACATTCCTAGTCTTTCTGATCTGTCTGCTTGGCTTCATCAGCTACTATCACTTTGTTGATACGTTTAGCCATTTGCCCAAGAACATGAAGAAGTTGATGGAGAGTCAAGACTTTGGTGTACGATTTGTTTGTTCCGCACTGGGTGTTATTGTTGTCTTTTGCTGGGAGTTCCTCTTCACGAGTGAGTGCCCTTTACCCCTTTTTGATACACATACTGACTCTTCAGGTGTCGCTGTCATCACCCCCTACCGTCGAATGGCTGAAGACCCTCAAGTTCCTACACGATCAGTCCTCATGACGCCAGCAACAAACCCAGTTTCCGGCTTCTTTGTCGCCCTCAGAATCCGCGACCCTCTCCTCTTCTTCACAGCCTTCACCACCCTCCTCGCTCAGCTTCTCCCGATTCTGCTCGCCAACGTACCATACAGCCTCACACAGACGAGTGAAGCCCACGAGATATGCTCCCGTCTGAGCATTGGTATTCTTCTCATCATGGTCTTTGCCATGCTGTCGAGTCTGTTGGTCAAGTGGCCTGACTTGCCCGTCGATCCACGAAGTCTGGCTGGTGCACTTTGGTATGTTGCTGACGCACCGTGGGTGAGAGGTCTTGAGGGTGTTGCGGCCATGAGTGCAAGGAAGCGCAAAGAGGCTGTTCAGGGGCTTGGAGGAAGTTGGACGTATGGACCTATTCATACACCTATGGGGGAGAGGATGTGTATTGAGCATGGAACTACTGGGTTCAGGAGATAATGTGTTAGACAATGGATAATGTTTCTGGTTGAACGATTATGAAGGACGATTATGATGGGTAATAATTAATGAAACCTTGTAATCTTCAAGTAGAACTGCAGTGCAATATGGCGTAAGTGTACATTAATTGGCCGGATTGTAAGATTCGAATCACAGTGGGCACTGGCAGTTGGTGCAGGAATAAGTTCAAACAGCTACTCTCAACCTGTGGAAATGGCAGGATTTGCACTGGGACTGGCAACAGCACTGGCAACGGCTGTTCATGATTAATTGCCTACCCAGGTACCTAGATACCTCACAAATCTGGCCAACCTAGGTACCTATTCCAAATCTTCAGTTTTCACTTAACATTCGCATCATTCGGCATCAGACATCCTCAACAAGGCACAAGAATGCCTCCCAAAGGATCAAAGAAAAGATCGGCACCGGAGCCATCCGAGCCATCCCCAGCCAAGCGAGACCGAGGCCAGACTCCTGGGTTGAAGAACGAGAAAAAGAGTACAGAAACCCCCAGTCAACAGAAGTCCAAGATCCGCCTACCCCGTCGACGAGCCGAAAGAGCGATGGCCAAAAGCTCTGACGATGACTCCGAATCTGAGAGCCAAGATCAAGAAATCCCTCCTGTCGTAGATGATCAGAAATGGGGCCATCTTCTCCTTGAAGCAGAGGACAACCATGAGATCAAAGCTTTGCAGGCGATGCAGCGTTACTGGAGAAACACTGCCGCAAAAGAGGAAGCTCGTCTTGCTGATGTTCAAGCTCTGACAAAGGAGACGTATGAAGCCCCAGGCCAGCACGGGTGCCCCAATCCGACATACAACGAAGATTGGAGTCATGCCGACGAAAGAATATTTCTCAGTCAGTACTGGAGAGGAACAATGTACGAGTCAGCAATCACGAGACAGTTCTGCACCTCCCCAGATACTCAATATCTTGTCACCATGTTCAAGATCTCCCTCCATATATTCGGAGTAGACCCTGTGACCCTCTGGACACTGAACGATGACGAGTTTAAGGTCACTGGGACCAATTTCGCGTTTTTATTAATTGTCGGAAATGCAAATGCAAAACATTTCAGCCTCATTTGGTCACGTTCTTTTTGCATCAGCTTGTCCAAACTCATGACACACCCTATATGGGGACGACGCAAAGACGGACATGAGTTCATGCTATTTGCGGTAAAATGGGCAATCATGTGTCGAACTGACGATCGCCGGCCCCTCTCCGAGGGTGATGCCAAGTTACTCGGATTTATAGGGTGCCCCATCACCCTAAGGCCAGAAGAACCTTTGAAAAGGACCTTGGAAAGGCTCTTGAAGCGACGTTACAATGCCGGCGAGACCACCACAACGGAGGCCGACTTGTTGCGCTGCATAGCAGATAACACTGAAGCTCACCTGGACACCGAAGCTCACCTGGTGAATCCACGCTCGCGTTGCTATCGTGTCACTACGGATGATCTCGACGCTGTGATTAAGGGGCTCGACGAGTCAAAGACGTGGATGTCTTGTGAAGCTCACTACGAACTCTACCAGAAAAGCAGGAGCACTACCCATACGTACCCATCAAGTGCAGAAGTCGCAGAACTAAATAGGAACGTGTTCCTCAACATCGAGAGAAGACGTATGATCGACCACAAACGTGACTCCGATTCGCGCCCACCCAGCGAACCGCCTCTCATGATCTAGGATACTAGCACCACTCGGCGGCATGCAAACACAGAATAAGACCCACTGCCTCGTGGCAAGGGATCTTGGACAAGACAACGGCGGGGATCGAGATGTCATTATGGGTGATGAAGACAATACTCGAAGCCAAAGTCTCGGCACGCGCATGAATGAACATCACGCTGGAGGGAAAGAAGGTAATGGTCACGAGCTGAGGGTAGAGGAGTCCAAGCCGTCGATGGCCACATGTCGGCTCTATGAGCACAGCTGCTTCTGGCAGTAATGATGAAAAAGATGCTTACACGCACAGTTACGTGCAGGCTGAGACTACGCAGCTGGGAGCGACACAAATGCCCCCATTACCACTTATATCTAGATAGTCAGTGGTAATAGACGTATAATTCTCTGCCCGTGTGAATTTGACTGGACGTTGTGATGTATCTGGTGTGTTTTTGATGAGTGTCACATGGTATGCCATGATCTGGCTCATGTTTGCGAACTTGGCAGATACGGTGTGGCAAATGCTTTTAGAGACAGTTGTCCTAGTAGATGCCGCTGAGAATGGGAGTCGGGACATGAAGGGGAACCCACCTGCGTAGAACAGGGTGTAAGAGGACGTTGACTGGACGGAGCGTGAGTTGACATCTGGGAGTGGTAGGAGGACTCTGTATTGACACTGGCAAAGGACGTTCACACGAGCGTCCATGCCATGCATCCAATATCTCCATGGACAATGTATTCTCTTCTGTGTTTCTGTCTCCTCTCCTCTTCACTTCTCACTTCCATCACACTTAACGTTAGCGAATACAGACAACATCAACAACTACAGACAACATCAACAACTACAGACAACATCAACAACTACAGACAACATCAACAACTACTGACAACATCAACAACACATCGACAGAAGAACGATGCCCTTCAACAACTATCAGGATTACGTCCGCGGATACCCATACGCGGGCGGCCAACACGTTGTTCGTCCTCACGTCGGACGAGGTCTTGGTCGTGGCCAGCCCCAAGGGTTTAGAAATGCCACACTAGGTCCGAGCTACGGCCAACAACAATGGGGATACCAGCAACCCGTCTTTTATCCCCAAGGATACGGCAGAGCTGCCCACAACTACTATCAGCCCCATGACTACTATCAGCTTGCTTCTCAGCAACTTCCACTCACTGCAGTGACTCTTCACTCCCAGCCTCTGTATGCTGAACCACTCAGTGAGGCAGTCAACAATGCTATTCGTCTCTCGTTGAACGCCAAATACCCTCAGCATCAGGACCAACCAGTCATTCAAAGCCAGTCGGAGAGTCACAGTCAAGAAGTTCACCCTGAACAGGCCCCTAGAGGCACTAAGCGCAAGAACAACACGGAGCATGACGAACAGGCGAACATGACACATGTTGGGGACCAAGATGTGTTTGGCGACCACCATGGCAGCATGTACGAGAAGAACGCGATCAATCAGGGGGTTGATTATGGGCTACTTAAAGCTAAGGGCCATGCAACCTTTGCCAACCGCGAAGCTGCCATCCAGGCAATAGAGGGTATGTTCCAGCGAGGCGAGCCCATCACTCTGTCTTGGAATTCAGGAATTTCGACAGCACCACCAAAGACGTCTCCCCAAATGCCTTCCCGCACGGCAAAGCGACAGCGGATAGTCTCAGCCCGAGACAGCCTTGCCCCCGAGCGAGCTGATCCCGATATCTACTTCAAGCTGAGAGACGCCAATACTCGCCTGAAGGCAGCTAGTAACCCCACGGTCTGCGGGAACTGTCAAGACAGAGGTCACACGGTAGCCATGTGCCATCAAGTCCATGAGACTGGCTTCATCCGTGGCTGTGCCATCTGCAACTCCTCTCGACACAATACCTGGAATTGCCCTGAGTTCCCAAAGAACGACACACACGAGATGATCAATATAATGGTCTTCAGCAGGGCCAATATGCCACCTCTGGCGGGGAAATTTTGGTATCCTATGCTGTTTGACTACATGCGGGAAAATCCCGACACTTTCGTCCCTGGACTCCCGTGGAGTCTACAACATAGCAAGGGATTTTGCATCTCTAGGGACATCCAAGATCCCTTCCTCCTTGGTCAGCATCGTCGTGACACTGAGCAACTGGGAGGTGTTGACCCACGCACCTCTTCATGGGAGAATACAAAGGCCTACTATGGTAGGTAGAGACATAAGCACCGAAACTCCCAGAGGCCGCAGGCAAACCATAAGCAGGGTTGTTGATGGATAGTTATAGGTCAAGAGAAATATAAGCGATAATAAAAAAATTGTTATGAAGAATAGAATTAGTTCTATATTAGAAAATAACTGAATTGTCACTGATGCTGAGATTTGAGATGTTATAGCCAAGGAAGCTGTGTAGGTAGCTTACCTTGCGTCACTTAATTTCATCGTGGCATCGAAGCTGTCTTAGTTCTCCTCCAGTTGTGTTGGACTTTCTTTCAGACCTTTATTTGCCAAGTTTATCTAGGTCGGTAGACAGTGTTTTATCAAACTCCGTTAAGATTGCCAGGTTGAGCGCTCCCATCCTCTTACAGCTGTCAAGATTGGTCCTGATCCGCCCGCCTGTCGTTCATTGCCTTCGGGTTCATCAAGGATTCCACCCCTGAATCAACATTCGTCTTGTATTCTGGCATTTCTCGCGAGAGGGTCATGGCAACAAACAGACGCTCGCAGAATCATCAAATTCATGTCCGATAATTGGTGCCAGTCATTCGCTTGGTGGCCCGCTTCCAATTCTCGCAGTCGTGGACAGTCTCAGGTGCCTGGCAGTGACAGGGCCGGCCGGCCGGCAGGTGCGCGCAACCTCTTGCTTCTCTTTTATCCTCGTCAAGATTTCTGCTCCCCATCTGAAAACAACAGCAGCCGAAACCGCAAGGATGAATAAACAAGCTCGTGGCAATGGCCGCAGAGGCCGATCCCGACGCGGACGCGGTCAGTATCTCAGAGGAAACATGGGTCATCCTCAAAATGGAGGTGGCCCAAGGCAAGCGCCTGTTCCTTTCCCTCCTCCTCTTCCTCCTCCCCCAGTGGTGGCATACCCAGTGTACGGACAAGTCCCTTGGGTTGCGCCACCGCAACAATATTTCTACCCTCCTCCGGTGGTGTACCAAAACGCGGTGCCACTTGGATATTATCCTTATGCGCATCATGTGTCTGCATACATGCCTCCACCCCCACAGGGTCAGGTAAATCAAGCAGCTCAAGTCTCAGGCCAAAACCATGGTCTACGTTTGCGTCGCCGCCATCGCAGTCGTGTTCAACCTCGCGGCCGGGGCAATGGCAGAGGTAACAGGGGACAGCCAAACAGGCGTCAGGTAGGCCCCGACAATAGCTCAGCGCGACCCCAGCCTCTGCAGGGCACTCCTGATCCACTTGCGCTGCTTGTCGCGCTGTTCAACTCACCTACAGCTCTTCCAGCTCCACTCGAACAGAGTTCCGATCTGGACAGTCGAGGGGTCAAGCAAGAACATACTGAAGATGAATCCAGTCCAGTTGCCCAGAACATCGGGTCTACTGAGATTAAAAGAGAGCCATTGATCAACCAAGAGCCACAATAGGTTTCTGCTCGTGATTTGGACAATCCATCGTTGATCAATCAGGTGTAAACGATTCCAACACGCCATACTGCCACGTATTAGTGGATCTGGTAATTGAGAGATATTCCCATCGACCATCTGGTTTAGGCATATGCTCAAAGAGCCCCGTTGGCCATACGTCCGGGACTTCAATATAGACATAACGAGCCCGTTGGGTGTGGCAGAACTTGCTAACACCGGCGACTTCGTGCCTACATGCGGTTTCTGGGCTCTCGGAAAATTCCTGAGGGCCCATGAATCTGCCCAAACGGTCATGGTCTTCACAAATGATGAAGAACATGGCCCAAGTAGGCAACTGAACGATGCTTGCCATTGTGCCTTGAGAATATTCGACGACTCGAAGGTAGGGAACACCAACCAAGAACTGGCGCGCTGATCAAGACACCTCAATTAAGGTCCTGGTCTTTTATTACACATCCATCATGCTTGCAACTTGACGTGAGCCTTGACAAGGAACATCGGGGAGTTGCAGGAAATAAACCGGAGATTGGCAAGCATTACCTTAACCATGAACACATGGTTAATGCGCGTATCGGTCATTGAATCTTATGATTGGATATAGGGTGTCGCATTTTGCGGAGACCCCGCACGCCATCGCGAGCCAAAGTGATGTAACGGGGAGTACCCGATAACTTTATTAGACACCTGTGGTTGACGAGATGAAGTTACCTTCTTTGCACAGAATGGCGTGCTTCCAATTTCTACAGCAGCAACCAAGGAACATGGTCGGAACCTGGCCCTTTCCAAGGTGCATCGTGGTGTACTAGCGAGGGAACAGAGTTTATTCCTTGCACTATCATTTCGCGGAGCGGGATATGACACTTCTGCCCTAAGTCACTACAGTCGATAGCACCAATATTTCGGAAGAGAGATATCCGCCGTTGAACATAACCCTCAGTGAATTGGAATGTCGGCTCGCCAAGTCCTTCAAATATTCTTCCCCAGCACTGCGAAACCCTGAAATGAAAGCGGCTTGCGTCCAATGTCGAGTCCGTAAGGTATGTACAAACTTACTCCTCGGTACTCGGTCGGTACTAACTCCTGGAGGTCCGATGTGACGGCACAGTTCCTCGATGCCGTACCTGTGAGCGACTCAATTTTCAGTGTTCCTTTGAACAGGACGGCTCCAGCGGTCAGTCTGCCCCTCGTATACCGCCAAAATGTCGTGGTGCGAAAGCCTGTCAGGAATGTCGGGCGATGAAGGTCCGATGTTCTGGCGATGTTCCGAAATGTACCAATTGCACGAGGCGAAATAGACCGTGCACATATGTCTCAAAAGCTGGGTCATCAACGACTGAAGCTTCGTCATCTCGAGACGACTCGGTGTCCGTAACAACATCTCAGGCTGCTATTTCACCCAGAAAACAACGACCAAGTATCGCTTCAAGCTCCCAATCAATCCCCTTTGACTCGATCGAAGAAGGCCCACCCTTCATTCCTGACGATGGGGTAATATCGCTCGTCAATCAGTACTTCGAGCGACTCTATCCCCTTTCTGCCTTCTGCTTCCTCCATCGAGCCACAGTCATCCAAAGATGTCACGACCAGACCATCGATCGAGCGCTTCAGTTGGCCATTTGCTCTATCACGGCCATCTACTTCGACCAATGTCAAGGCGAGCGCGATGCATGGGCTGGAGAAGCTGAGCAGCTCATTCTCGACCGGCTCGAACAACCTTCCATTTTCAAGATACAGGCATCCCTCCTCCTGATACGATATAGAGCTGCTGTGGGACAGTTCCCCAGGGCATTCATAATGGCTGGACTTGCAGCTAGATGGGCCGCAGCGATACGCCTCAACTATGAACACTCCAAGTTAAGTCCCGTCGCCCAAGAAGTTCGCAGACGAACATTTTGGTCTCTGTCCTTGCTTGAAGATAGCTTTTGCGTTGGTCTGAAAGAGTTCGAACTTTTCGACGCCGACACGATCTATCTACAACTCCCCTGCGAAGACACTGACTTTCAGCAAGAACGACACGTCCCTACTGGATACTTACAGCCTGGAAAAGGGCTCGAGCCAGAGGTCCTGAGAACTCGGGCTGCGTTTGTGCGAGTGGCTTTCATTCGAAGAGCGATTGTAAGGCTCAATCGACGAATAAACGTGAAAGAGGTCAACCTCCCCGAACTCCTTTCGTCAATGGAAAAGTTCCAGAATGATCTTCTTCGTTTAAGGACCAGACTCGCGCCTTGTGATCAATACCCACCCTCATATACACAAGACGTTCACTTATCACCACAATACTTTGTAATGGTAAGCATCACTGCATGACGCTCTGACGTAGCTAATTCATTTGACTAGCACATGAACTGGCACTTAACCCACTGCGACCTTTACCGAATTTTCCTCACCGGATATCCCGAGTCTACACCAGACACCATGATTGAGGGGATTTCCGCAGCCGAGAAGGGGTTGATGAAAGACAAGTGCCTATCGCACGCAGAACAAATCGTCAAAGTCTTGTCGGACTTTGTACAGCACAAGGAAGAGAATGAAATACTTGAGTTCGAAGCAGCTATCTGTGCTTACCATGCAGCCAGGTTGGTGCTCTTCGGAACATACACAGGCAAGGACAATACTGGGCTGCCCATGCAAATGGCCATCAATAAGGCGCAGCTGTGTCTAGATGTCGTCACACGATATTTTGCGTTCTCAGAACAACTGAAGTCCATGGTAAGCTTACGCAGACCTTTTGAGGTTCAAATCGCTGATATGATGATAGCGACAAGAACTCGAACGAGTTATACAGCAACACAAAGCGTGGCTTGAGTCTTCGGACCACCGCGCTATCACAACAACGACAGATCCAAATCCGGCCCAATCTTCGAAGCTCGCCAAAGATGCATATATCCGCCAGCGACTCGCAATACACAGTCTTCTTCGACAATCCGATTTTGTCGACGACAGTCATGATGCAGCTCCTGCGGCTCCACTTGAAGCAGAAAGTGAACAGCAGTCTCCAGAACAGCAGACGAATTGGGGCATTAGAGACCCCGTTACGGATCAAAATTTGATGTTTGGTCTGCCTTATGGTGGAGGGTTAGATTTGAATGCTTGGGCATCGAGTATGGCTGGAAGTCAGGACCTGAATGGGCTTTTTACGGATTTTGACGAGCAGTATATGTACTGAAGTCTGAAGATGGAGGAGTCTTCTGTGGGGATTAATGTGATAAAGAATATAATGACACGGAAATCAGTCACATGTGTTCTGCGTGCCCTGTCATTTCTGGCCCAGTTGGCGTCTGGACATTACTCCATTTCTTCCCGATCGTAGTCGCTGATATCAGAATAGTAGTATTCACTGTCCGTCTGTTTTCTGAGAGGCTACTGTGAAAGTTGAGCAGGGGGTTTTGAACATGGTCGCCCGGGCCTATGGGTCCACGACAGCCTCAGTCAGGGTTTGCTCAACAGCCCCGAGACGTGCTCACTCCGTGGAAAGGGTAACAATCGTAAAGGAGAGCCGTACATTTATGTGCAGAGTAAACTGGAGTCCAGCTGAAAGCCAAGAACTCCAGGTAGCATCCTTTCTCCCCACTGCTGAGACGCAGGGTCCTCCTCCGCTCCAACGGACCGGGCCGGACGGGGATCAGATACGGGTCTCGGCCGGGGAATATCATCATTGGATTGATAGACACATTGTAAGATCTCGGAGGATGGCCCCTGAAGACTTGGGGCTTGGGGTTTTCATGCTTAATGCTTTGATGCTAGCATGAATATTAAGGTTTTCTTTTATTTGACTTCCTAAGTATTTGGTATAGACATAGGAATATTTATTTTATATTAATTTCCAAATTCGGTCACATTTAAGTTAATAGAAATGTATGCTCTTAAGATAAATGACTTTGAGTGGTAATAAGGGTCTTAGGATGGTATGATGTGCTCCTCCTGACTACCAATAGAAGAACGAGATATCGGGAACTAAATCCTAGGTGGCCGTCTCAAAGATCCGAACTCGATGATTTGTTCATCCAATGTCTGTGCAGCTAACAGAATGGTCATGAACAAATACAACTCATCCAAGCAGATTAGTTTGGGAACTACCGTTAGTCTGACTGCTAACTAGATTGAAGTGCGGGGGAAGCTCCCTGAAGCTATTGCTGGTGCTCGATGATATCAAGTCGTGTGACCCACAGAACATCAAGAGAGACCGAGAGATAACAGCCCAGGTTTTACAATAGTTGGCCAAGATGTCTAGGTATTATTCCTCATTCGTTGGTGAAGTTCTGCCAGGGGTGTCGGCATCGACGAGCTGGACCATCAATAGCGTGGCTAGGCCAAAGCCTGGTTTTGATGCAGGTTAGATCTCCCTTGCACGCTAGCTGTTTAATGCCTTAATTGGATCTTGTACTCAGCAAAGCTATGAGGAGTTGTTTGTGTGGCTTCGTACACGGTTAGATAGTGGAGATTGGCTGATGATCATGACATTCGAAGAGATTTAAGCCAAGATCAATACCAACGTGATCATGACAACCATATTGCTAAGATGTGAAATAGTGACTCAATGACAGGTTGCATTAGACTCTTCAAAGACATAAGCCCACAGACTCTGGACTACGTCCATCCAGAGATAAATGTAGACACCACCACGTTGGCCTCAGCATCATTCAACGGCCGCAGCCAAATACGAGATGGAGCCGGGGGGTAAAACGATGATATTCCGGGAGTCGGAGCGGCCGTCGGATAAATGACGCAGGTGTTGATTGAATGGCGGTAATAGGACAAGCGTCACTCTACATATCCGCTAGACAGAGGCGCTAACAGAGGATTTGCTCATCTTTGCTTCGGTTGGTCGCGACCTTGATCAGCTCACTTCGGACCGTCGGTATCCCTGACCGATTTGGGTTGTCCTGAAGGAGAGTCTTGCAGTTTCCAAGGATTGAAGGATCGAGATTCATGCGCAGAATTCGCTGAACATGACGATAATGTTTGCTCTTTCGTATCGTATCCGTTCTTCACTGTCTTTTCGTGACCGGTTGCATCGGTCAACAACGTTCAAAAGTTTGCTTAATCCCGGTCAATTAACCTGGTTCGTAGCGGAGACTATCAAGCCCAAGGTGCCGGGATCGAGCGGGCCTGACCCTTTTTGAAGGCGTCGCTTCTCGGTCCATTCTCTCTCTCATTGGTATCCCCAGGTTTTGCTCACTTGTCACATTGTCAATAGAGTTACCGATGATGCGTTTTTTCGAAACGTCTTTTTTTCGGCAGATTCCAGGGCCTGGACAAAAAGGTCCGGGAAAATTCTGTAAGAATCAGACCGAGAAATGGATTGGCTGGTTCGGTCATTTCGTTGTAATGCTGTGTAGCATCAGGTGCCTGACTGATTTTTGTTCCCCGTTTCGTTTCGCTAGCTTAACTGACTCGTGCAATCCTTCGATCGTAGCTTGGAGGGAGCTCTCTATTTTAGACACCTGTTTTAGACACCGACAGATAAATAGCCCAACAACGACGTTCCACGAACCGGGAGAAATAGGCAGACACAACTCTCACTGTGAATATTTAGCGGTGACCTTTTTGTGACATCCGTGGCTCTCGAGTGAGACTCGGGTACAACTTTTTCTGCCAAGCAAGCTTAGGCTGTGGGCCAAATGGCGGTCCACACAATGTCGTTCCATGAGTTTTATCGGCAGAGTCCAGAGAGGTTCGTCGAATCGAGAGGGAAGGGATCGATTTATACGTCAGTTTGAGGATTAATTGCGTGCTTGATTTAAACTTTTATATGTCTGATCTGGGCCAAGATCTGACTCTACCCATCATTAGATACCTACAGCAGCAGCTTCCACTGTATCAACACCAAAATTTTAGGATGCATACACCCAACCCACCCGTAAACAGACAGGACAGAAACTGTAGGCCCTTCCGGTCCCGCTTTCCCACCACCAACGCAGAACCCGGACCTAGACCCAGAAACCCCAGGCCAGGGCCACACCTTCCTTATCTTACCCACTAAGGTAGGTCCGCTACACTACGTAGGTAGGTAGACTACGTTGTTTGTTTGTGTGTCTGTCTGTGTGTCTGTGCAGCGCCCGCCTTCTGACTTCTGACTCCCACCCAAACCCAACATCACCACCACCACCATCGTAACTCAATTTCTTCTACCTTAATAAAAACAAGCAAGCAAGCTACAGTCAGAGTCGTTTCCCCCACCTCAAGACCCTCGTCGGACTTGACGTTGGTCTCGGTGGATTGCTCTCCAATCTCGGAACTCGCTGCTACAGCTCATATTCATGATCCCCAAGTCTTTGAGTCCCTCCATGCGCCCAAAACCTCCCACCTCGTCGCCATGGATCTCGCCTCCGCCGCTGGCGACCACCCGAATAACCTCATTTCCTCCCTCGATTCTCCTCTCCCCGTCCCAAACACTTCCCCTGCCTCGGGCATCCCTCAGCAATCCGTGAACCCATCTCAGCCCGCCTCTCACGCCAATTCCCCCGACCGCAAACCCAAAAAATCGTCACTGACCTGCGTCACCTGCCGCGCTCGAAAAGTACGATGCAATGGTGCGCGCGACATTTGCTCCAACTGCGAGCGACTTGGCTTTCCCTGCTCCTACGATGACGGCGACGCCGGTGCCTTGTCTGGTGCTCTGCCGCGTCGCCGAGTTCGACAAGCTTGCATCAGCTGTCATAGTCGAAAAGCCCGATGTTCCGGACACATGCCGTCATGCGATCGCTGTCGCTCCCAAGGCATTGAATGCGTTTACCGACCAAGCAAAAGGGCGCGCATTACAATGAGAGGCGAAGGCCGAAGCCCGCAGAGCCAAGAAGGTGATCGAGAAGATGGTCACAACGATAGCGACCCTGGGTTGACCGACCCGGCTAGTACCGCTACGCCTCAAGGTTTCGCACCTGATGTGTAAGTCAATGTTGTAGTTGAACGTCCATTGGCTAACAACAGCTGTAGCCCCTTTCCAGATGAATCTTTCGATGCTTTAATAGGCCGGACTTTTAACAAGTTCTTCAACCATGTCCATCATATTCCCATGTTCTCTTTTCTCCATCGAGCCTCCCTTGAAGGACGATACAACACAGGCAAAGTTGAAAAGGCTCTTCTGCTGGCCCTGATTGGCATCACTTCGTACCTCACGGATATGGGACCGGGCATGAAGGAATATGGCGAAAGATGTATCGACGATGCTGAGGCTCTCATTTTTGCCGATTACACTCGGCCTTCAACCATCAAAGTACAGGCCCTTGTCCTGATTATCAAGCATCGTATCCTGTCCAAGAAATCTCCAAGCGCTTTTATGCTGCTGAGTATCGCTTCCCGATACGCCGCAGCCTTGCGTCTGAATCACGAATCTCCAAATCTTTGTTTCCTCGCCCAAGAGTCTCGCCGTCGACTCATGTGGGCACTCTACTGTATTGATTCGGGTGTCTCGGGCGGCTATCGTGACTACTCTCTCTGGAGTGCTGATAAGATCCATGTAGGATTGCCATGCAATGAGCGCAACTTTGAATTTGATCTTCCACAACCGACCGAGAGACTTATTCATGATCCCGAAAAACCTCGAAATCCCCAGGCCGAAGACCCCGGAAGTCTAGCTCTCCACATTCGCATACAGCACATGCGAAGACGAATCATGGAATTCTCCAGACGCGTTATGTTATCTCGAAACACCAAGCCCGATGAACTTCAAGCCGGTATCTGGGGATTGCAGAAAGACCTCAGTGATTTCGCAACCCATTTACCAGCATCTTTTCAATTTTCAGAGAGCTCACTGCGACTCAGAGCCTACTCTCCTCGAATATGTACATTCATCATGATTCACGTTTGGTGGCATCAATGTCAGATCGACATTTACCGTCTTGCCCTGGGTGGTCTGCGGGAAGCCCTTCCTCGTGTGATCCTTGCATCTCTCGACGATGCTTTTGTCGACCATTGCCAACGACAATGTGTCGAACATGCCATGTCGATGGCCAATATCTTCTCATCTATGCACAAACTCAACTCGAAGCCTGTAACCGATTTGGATATGGCTATCTGCGCATATCAATGCGCCCGCGTGTTAACATACGCGTATCATACTAATGCTTTGAAATATGACCTCAACTTGGAAGCCGTCATGGAACGGGCAAAGATTTGCCTGTCAACTATCAAGTCCTGCTGTGCGGGAAAGACGGCAGAAGGCATTCAAGCAGATCTGGAGAGGCTAATAACTCATGGAATCGCCATCCGCGGACCTTCCGCAACACCAGATCAGCACGGTCGACTCCCTCTTGATAATGGCTTTTCGCAACAACCCTTACGACATGGTTTCGCGAATGATCATGACATGAGCGACCCCAACCAGTTCAGCTCGATGAACTCTGTTTCGATATCCGCCATGACCGATTCAACATTCCCTCCTTCACTCGTCGCCGATCCGTGGGTCCCCGAAAGCCAAGTCTCCCCGGACTTGCCACACCCGAGCACCGAAGCCCAAGCCCCTTCGAAACCAATCGTGAGCGTTCCCGAGATAGTACCACGTCAAGACTTTGGGATTTCAGAGATCAACAACGCCTACGACGGAGGCACCGATGGGTTAGGCACGGATAGTGGACTGGAGTACGGGATGGGACTCGATCAGAATCTTTGGATGCCAAACAACGACTGGTTGAGCATGGATGCTCTCAATGGAGGAGTTGGAGCCTGAAAAGTATTGGATCAGGCTAGAAGACTTGAATCCCGCTCGAGGAGTTACAAGAGTTCTTCAGAGCCATCTACACCATATTTAGTGTCGGAACTCGCTGTGGGTCAATGACATCCCGAAGCCCCGATTCTTAACCCGATGATCCGACAAACCCTCCGAAGGCAGGAGTACTTGCACCGAGGCGATGGAACCGAGATATGCAGACGAATCCGAATTCTCGAGCTTGGAAGCCGCCGCCTTACACCCTGCAGACGAAACAAAAACGTCCACCACCGGCTAGAAAATCAATATCGGCCGATCCCCCCTTTCACTCATCAAAAAGCACAAACTTTGAGTCATGAGAGACCTCGGGCATGTTTCTGGGCATCTGTCCCGCCGTACTTGATAAAAGCTCAATTGTACAAATTTTGGGGCCCAAGTTTACTGCCTGTATGATTTATGCGCATTGAGGGTCACGTTCAGCATCGGATCTTGACCTTTCAGAGAGTAAGGATGACAACAAGCCAAGAACATATTATGCACAACCAAATCACTATGACTCGCATCTAGGATCAAGCAAGAGTTGGAATATTGGAAAATAAAAAGCACGAGATACTTTAGGGATATGATACCCTTCACGAAATAATGCGCAGATGTTATAGATAGTGTATTATCTTCATGTACATACAGTAGTCTGAGAGACATGAGAAACGAAAGAAAACATGAAAGTCAAAACAGTTCTTGTCCTTATAACGCCGTTGCGATCCTTTGGTCTACTGCCTGTCATGGCCCTGACTTCGAGCAACCGCTTTTGTGTTCCTACATGTTCAAACCTCCCGCTGGTGCGCCAACACAGACAATTATGAATAACCGTGAAACAAAGAAATAAGATGTCCCAAATAAACAGTAATCCCACACTCATGAATATGTATGGTCGCTGATTATTTCATGGGCAAGCGTTGTCATTACCAGTTCAAGTCAGGGTCCTAGATCTTGACTCGGAGGAGGTAACGCAGCTTGACTTGGGCGACATCATAACAGATGTACTCGTTGTAGTACAGGCCGGCACCGGAAACGTTGGTATCACCAGGCTTGACATTGGGATCGGGCTGAAATAATGTTAGAATTTGCACACCGGGACAAACAACTACTTGGAGGAACTGAAAACTTACCATTTTGATACCCTTGAGGCTTTCATGAACAACACCGGCATCGATCCATTTGCTGGGGCCGGTTCTACCTTGGCCCCAAGTACTGTGCATGCCTTTCTTCTTTGCGTCAGTTCCAGCATTATAGCTAGAATCAACGAGCTTCTGAATAGGATCACCCAGCTCAGCTTCACAAAGCAGAAGCAAAGCCTCGCCACCAGTGTTATAAGAGCAACAGTATCCGGCCGACTTGGAGGACATATCGGCGAGATAAATACCCTTGCCGAACATGTAGCCTGACACAGGAGCCTCAGGAGGGGCAATACGAAGACCCTGACTAAGGATACCACCGTAGTTTGTCGCTCGTGAGCCGTGCCAGAGAAGACGGCGATCGGAAGAAATTTTGGAGTACTCGGAGTCATCGAAACGCTTGAACTCGCCTTGTCGCTCGATGCAGAAGATATCCTTGACTGTGTAGCTCATGTTATGCGTAGAACCGCGAGACTCGTTGAGGTAGTTCTTGAGATGGCTGAACTCGCTGCTCTTGTGGTCAAGAGGAGTCATCTCCTCAAGGCCAAGGCCCTGGAACTGGCGATCGAGAGGGTGAATAGTATCTCTCGTCTTGCGGTCGATCTTCATGATCTCAGCAGCGTCCTTCATGTCTGACAAACTCTCGAGAAGTTCTATTTCTCGCTTGAGTAGGGTGTTGTCGCGGATGATAGGCGGCCGGTTTCGACCAAAGGCATGGGGAATGAGTGAATAGTAGGTGTTGGAAAGGTGCTCAGTAGCAGCAGACATGGACATGTTCCACTTTGATGCGGCAAGGGTTGGGTCATCAATCAAGGCAGCGAGGTCCTTGAGCTGCTGGAAACCGCGAGTAATGGTTGTCTTACTCAGCTTGCCCAGTGGTAGCTTATTAGCGTCGTAGTTGAGAGATGACATGGCCTGCTGGAAGTACTGCTGGTTGAAAATGAGCTCCATCAGTTCCTTGACAGGCTTCTCGAGTGTACACTCAGGAGGAGATGCATTGTCTTCCTCGTCATCTGCCTCCTTCTTGACAGCCTTCTTGTCGTCCTCCTCATCGTCATCATCAGAATCAGGGTTGTAGCTACGCTCGACGAACGCATACTTGCCAGGCTTGGGGTTATCGGTACGGTTGTCCCAGGCGAGGCCCGACTTGTCCTTGAACTTCTTCTGGAACTGCTTGATAGCGTCATCAACGGTTCCGTTTCCAAGGATGGCCTTCTGACCCATCTCTCCAACACGACCCCATCGAGTCCAAGTCTTGAAGTCAGTGGACTTGGGGTTCTTCAGCACCTGAATGCGGTAGAACTTGTTATTATTTGCCGAGGAATTGGTCTGGTTCAGTGAAGCATCATAAATGAGACCAGAGTCGGGATCAACATAAACCTGGTAGGTGGGGAGAGTGCAGTGCTCATCGAGAGGAATTGCGACATCCTTCTTCTTGATGAATTGGCCCTCGGCAACGACCTTTTCATCCTCCAAGTTCTCCCCGGGCTCATCCTTGACAGCAGCTTTGCCCTTAGCACCCTTCTTTGCAGCAGCCTTAGGCTTGGCCTTGGTCTTGGGGGCCTCTTCCTCCTCCTCAGACTCGTCCTCAACTGGGGCCTTATCTTTAGTGCTCCTCTTGACTGCCGTGGGTTTAGCCTTGGCTTTTGGCGCAACGCTGGTGCTCCTTGCGCGCTTGGACTTGGGTTGGCTTTCCTCCTCTTCTTCCTCTTCATCAGCGGCAGGAGGGGATCGCTTCTTTGACTTGCCATTGGTGGCAGCTTTAGTGGTGCCATTGGTCTTGGAAGCATAGTCCCAGGTATAGTCGTCAACGCCCTTGTTACCCTTGGTTTCGATATCAAGGAGCCACAAAGGGTTCACGACAGGAAGGCCCTTATCTTTAGCCGCCGTGACTTTGTTGCTTTGGGAGTTAAAGTCATCTTGAGTAGAAACAACATGAGTGGTAGCCTTGGTGACGCTTCTGGTGAATGATCCACCATGCTTGCGAATGAGAGCCTCGAGAGAGGAATGACTGTGGCCAATGTCGTCAAATTTGCCGCTGACTGCGATCGCGCAGCCGTCCAGAGGTGGATTAGCTGGCGGGTTTGCGGCAGCTCTTCTTCTAGGAGGCATTTTGGCGGAAGTGTGATTGAAAGTAGTGTAAGACTTGGGGGGGAATGTTAGACTTCAGAGAGGAATTATCTCAACTTAAGACAAAGTTAGCAAAGCTCGTAATAGCCCTAATCATCCGTCGTGTGGAGAAAAGAGCTTGGTTCAGGGGCGTCATACCCAACAACTTTGAGCTGAACCGAATGCAGCAATCGCCGAATCTCAGGGTGAGCGATCCTTGTCCAATGATGCAAGGTGCAAATCACGAGATGGAAACAAGTGGAAGAAGACTATGGTGAGAGGGGAGAGTGAGGTGAGTTGAGAAGAAATTGAAAGGTCTAGAGATGAGGTCGGCGCCTTCCCATTTTAAAGCTTCCCGTAAGCTCAAGCTCTATGAGGTGACGTCCAGCTGAATGGGAAGGTAGCACGGGCATCTAGGCTGAAACCCCCCACTTGGAGCGATCCCTTTGACAGCTGGGGCAGGGTGACAAAAAGACTCAGTTTATGAGCTTCAGCCATTGAAAGAATAAAAGAGACTGTTTTTATTGTGTTTGAAGCCGGATTGAAAGAAAAGACATTACGGTAACATATCGTATCGCTCATATTCTGCTAACATACACTTTTTGACTTGCTGAGGTAAAGCGACAGGTCTTGAAAGCTCAAAGCGTATAGAGTACGACCTGCTCACTAATTCTGTCACCCTCTAATAACCGAGGAGACGCGCTCCAGGCACCAACGCGCCAAAAGACTCGGATTCTAGGCGCGACCCCGCCACGATATCATGTGATATCAATTGAACTCATCAAAGTGGGAATGGCTGCCTGGAATAAATGGATCATGCCTGGAACTTCAGGGAGAGCATTCGATGGCTGATGGCTGGGATGGATGTCATCGGGCAAAGATACGGAAAGAGCCGTACCTAAGGTAGTATGCGATGACTTGATTATGGGTAAGCTACTGATTCATTTCATTTGGTCGGCTATTTCAACATCCCGTAGGATAGATCCAAGCCACTCGGTCAAAATAACACATTAACTTTTTCCCTCTTTCAGGCAGAATAGACTCTATTTTTCCTGTAGCCAATATCAACACTCAATAATTAGGTAAGCTACTGAAGCGAGGCAAGAAAACTCAGGATATCATCCTAGACGATGAGAGGATGTTTAGGTAAATTTAGGATAATTTAGTGTAGACTTAGTAGACCTTAGATTAGGCCCTACAAACATGTAATCCGCCTGATACCTGTCAACTATTCCCCATCGTCGTCGTCGTCATCGTCGTCGGAATCATCTGTATCATAGATTAGCAAAACCCGGCGCTTATAGGTCAAGCGCATATAGGTCCCAAATACCGTCGTCATCCTCATCCTCATCCGCACTGCTGTCTTCGCTCGGCCATTGCACGTTGATCTTGGGCATCATCTCGTGCCCAACGAAGTACCTCCAATCCGTCCCGGTGTATTGCTTCACGCTCTCTCTCTGGCCTTCAAAGGTGACAAAGGAGCGGGTCGGGCGTGAAGCCCACTGCTGTTGAGGAAAACTGATCTTGATGTGGCGCAGGTCGAGGTTGGGGATGTCTTTCAGCTTCTCTAGAAACTTATTCCAGAAGCTAATTTTTGGCGGAGTCCCTGAGTGGCCATCCGGCAGGCGTCGTCGGAGGGTGACCTTGTGTAGTTCTAGTCTCTTGAGCGTAGGCGCAAACTTTCGGGCAACGGCAAGGAGGTGCTGCGGTTCCACGTTCATCATTCCAAAATTGAGCTCTTCCAACTGATGGTATTCTGGCGAAGGCTCAAGGGGCGCAAGAGGTGATCCAGGGGCAGAAGAGTGGTTTGCTGGAGGGGTTGACAAGGGGGTGTTTTCTCGGCCTAGCCACCCAAGAAGCATGCCGGGACCAGTAACACTACTATGTGTCTCGTTGATACGCAGGTGCTTGATGTTCTTCAATTTCAGGAGAAACTTGCGAAGCATCATGTCCGCAGTCGATGAATGGCCAGCGGCATCGTCGCTAGAGAAGTCGCTACCACCGAGTAAATCGATGTCGATGTGTAGCTTCTCAAGATTCTCCAAAACAGGGGTGACCGATGCCTCCATATAAGAGGGGATATTGAAGGCACAATCTCGCAGATGATTCCTAGAATGTGACATGTGCTCAATGCCCTTCGGCTTTGCACCAGCCTGGCCGAGGGCGAAAAGTACAGATGTGAAAATCGTGCTTCCATAAGCCGTTGAAGTATCAGGTCCCCAGGCCATACCGCTGTTCTGGTCAGGACGAGACCCGGTCTCCCTCAAAGCTGTAGTCGATCCGTAGCTTGTCCACTGTCTACTAGGGCCATCGCGAGTGCGGCGGACCGAGTTGAAGTCGCGAATGACCACATCTTCAAGATTCTCCAGGTTCTTGAAGGCTTCCACAAGCATATCACTGTGATACCCCGTACTCAGCAGAGAAAACTGACCATTGTACAACTCCATCTGCCTCGCTGTCCTGGCATTGTGACCGTGAACTTGCAGGGCGTGTGCAAACCTATCAAGCCCGAAATGCACTTTGCGAAGATGATGACTGAGCCGACTCTTTGAGATGTCAATCAAGGCCTGCAGACTTGTTTCTGAGATCATAAACTGCTTGCGGGTAAAGAACTCATTGGTGAATGTAGTGTACAAAGCCTGCTCGATTGAGCGGCATGTCAGACGGACGTTTCCAAGCTCGGGAGTGGTAAGGAAGTAAGTGATTCGTAGAAGAACCTCGAGAGGGATCCTTTGGAAGGGAGAAGTTGCTGTTGCGGCCATTAAGGGGGGGCTGATATCGACCATGGCGGTGTCTAAGTCGGCTGCCATGTTGCCAGACTTTGCAAAGTTCAGTAAAAGTTTATAAGTTTATACAAACTGATAAAGTTTTGTAAAGTTTTGTTAAGTTTAGAAGAGGAAGAGGGGATGAGAAAGTTTGCCATGCGGAAGAACAAGAGTAGATTTATGGCGTGGGTGGGAAAGTAGCAGTAAGGTACTTAGTTGGTCACAGTGGTAGATCAGAACAGGCAGCGAACAGGCAGTCGCTCCACTAATACACGTCTAAGGTAGAAAAGCATCAGCAAATGCCAGTGGCACGTACGTATTGTTCGCTGTACTTACGTGACTCAGCGTCCAACCTGCGCAACTCAAGCAATCAAGTCGCAGCTCTTTCTGTGTGTAATTGAGGACGAGATGATTGAGGTGAGAGCAATTGATCAAAATGACGTTAATAGTAAGGTTCGGATGAGGGGACATTGAGACGCTACAGGTCAATTGATCCACCGAATCATGGCCCTTGCCCCTTTCTTACGTCCCTGAATCCATCCAATGTCATCAGCTTCAGGGTATTTTAGTCTGACATTTCACTCAAACGCCAATCCACGACTCAATGCGAATGAAGGGAAGCAATCCAATAAATAATAACATTTCATGTAAAAGAACTGGCTTTCTACCAGTATCAACACCATACATGCTCACATGGTATCTCATGTAACATAACAAAAAACCCTGCGTCAATGCATTTCTCCAAAAACATCTAGATAATCCTTAAAATGCATTAAAAAAAAGAAAACATCGTCTCGCCCTCTATAAAGCATCCATATAAATCTTATAGACGCCCAAGCGCCAAACATAAAAACACGGGGGGTATAATATTCAGCACCAGCAAGCAACTCAGCGACCACCCATAAACTCATTCTGTCGCAGGAAGCTCGTCGCCAGCTCGTCGCCTCCATGCTCAGCCGCTTCCATCCAGTGAACCGCGACACACATCAGTCCTGGGTCACTTCTCACATCGCTCTCCTTGCCTTCGCCTCCGCTTGAAAACCCGGTGCGGCCTCCTCCATTGCCGAGACGTCCATATTTGTCCATGACCGTCTGCTTAAACACCTCGCGAGGCTTTGAAAGAGGGAGCGTTGTCCGCTCAACGTATTCCGGGTTCGAAAGGTAGAACAACGCAAGCTCGCGCTGTGCTGTTGGGAATCCTTCCTTGGCCGTGATTGTCCACATCTTGCCCGCGTCATCCAATTTGTATGTCGTGGATGGCGGTGGTGGTGTGCCTGTTGTAGACTGTGGCACATCTGGTATTGTGTTGTCGTTTGGCTTGCGCACATGTGTGTGTGCTGCAACTACTTCATCTGCCATCTCAACCATTGTTCGACAGACTTCTGACTTGAGTTTGAGAGCAGCTAGTGCAGTATTCCAGAATGCTTTGCCGCGTTCCTGTTTGTCCAGCACCGACGGTGGGACGAAAGATGCGATGAACTGCAAGTCACGGAACAGCGTCTTTGGTCGAATTGATGCTTCTCGGAACAGAGCTAGCAGCTCTTTGGTGATGATGTCGGTATTGACGTTTCCTCCTGACATTATTGACCTCGTCTCAGAATTGGCCTGCCGAGGACCAAAGAAGGGCGTCTGAAGTTGAGATTGTTGTGCTTGTGATCGACGTTCTCTGACGTTGTCGATTGTCCCCTCCAATGGTGTAGGACGGGTATTGGTATTGTGCTCCGTCACCACGCTTGACCCAGCATCAGATCGATTCCATCGTGGCCTCTTCTGCCCACTTGATTGCAGCGCAGCTACAATAAGGTTCTCAAGTTCATACAGAGCATTTAGTTTCGCGTAAGGGTTGGGGTGCACGCAAAACATGTTCAGCAGCCGCTGATATGCCTTCTTGAAAGGGAACTCTGTCTTGTCTTTGTCTTCCTTCGCCACCGACAACCGTGGTGTGGAGTTATTGGTGCTTGATTCCTCAGTAGAGCCAAGAGGGAGAGATTCCGAGGTTTCTGACGCCCGATCATCACCAGCGCCCCGTAGATTGCCAAAGCTCTTCTTCTTCTCAATAACTCGTGGTCGTCCCGAACTTCGCTTCTCCTTGATCTCGGATCGACGTCGAGCTCGACGATCCAAAGCATCTTTACGATCAATGCACTGCTGTCCTAACTGGTCGAACCAGCCATCAGTCTCAGAACCTCGCGAGAAAACTTGATTGCCGAGGTCAGAAAGCAAAAGGCTGGTGAGGGACTGTCTCAGTTCATTGAGGAAGCGTGTCTTCTCGTCATCCACTTTCTGCTGCTGGAAGACCGTCTCTTGAGATGACGCCGACGTACCAGGACGTCCTGTCGAGAAGCTTGAAGTCGATGGAGCAGTACCGTGATGAGCTGGATGAGAGAATGTGGTTGAGAGGTTGGTCAAACTTGTAGTGGGCGAGTACCCCCGAGAAGCTCCTGAACTGGGAGACATGATCGGCTGGAAAGGTGACCAGAAGGTGCTTGCCGAATCATTTGTGTGCGCAGGCGAAACACGGTCAAAGTACTCTTGCCCATCGAGGATATCCGAAAGCGCCGAGCTTGCTCGAGGCATGCTCTGCCGCACTGAGTCAAGTGACTGCTGGCTGGGGCTGTGGATTGACAGCGACCTGAGGTCTCGCGCAAGGGAGTTGGGCCTGCTGGAAGTCGGGCTGAACTTGCGATCTTGTTCACTGATGATGCTTCCAGAGTCATCTCCATTCCAGGAAAGTTCCTTTTCTCTGGCCCTTGCACGGTCATATCCAAGCTTGTCGCGCTTGTACAACTCGCTTGACCACAAAACAGGCGCCTCCCGAATGGTCTCACCAACCAGTCTCGATATGCATTTGTCAACCTCGTAGCAGAAGCGGTGAATTCGTTCTTCACCTCTACAGAAGTTCTCAATGCCACGATTCTGAAGCCAAGCTGCAGTCGCCTCGGCAGGATCATCACTCAGCTTGTTTGGTCCCCCTTGTTCTTCTGACGCAGCAAGAAGATCCATGATCTGAGACTCGGTGCGATAAAGGTAGGATGCACTTGGACCTCTGGCCATGTGGGCACGAGATCGTTGGAAGGAGTTCCAGCGGCGGGGCATGCCCATTGTCTTGAGCGCTTGACAAATATCGCGACTGTGAGCGTACTCTTTTGAGTTGCGCACATCTGTCACGTACCACATCTTGTCACGCACAGCTCGTACCCGTTTCATCATGCGGTCGATGATACCCTCGTGGCGTTCTTGACTCTGCTTGAGCCAGACAAGCCAGGCGTCATACTCTTCAATGGCAGAAGCAGATCGACGGATAGAGTCTCTGGGGCCACGAGAGAAGATGTTAATGAGGACTGCAAACCCATTCTCTCGAAGCGAAGGAGATGCGAGAGCATTGAGCTGGTTGAGTGTCTTCCAATACTGGTGAGACGAGACAAAGTCGGCAAGAGCCTTGGATTGTGACGAGGCCGCCTTGAGCATTGTAATGAGAACGGCTTCTGGCTTGTCGTCCTTAGTCTCAACCTCAGGGATAGAGGCCTCTCGCTTATCGTTGGTCTCTTTGCCAAGCTGTTTCCTGTATGGGTTGCGACTGGCCATTGACCGCTCTGTGGTGATAATTCTAGTCTTTGACTTGTATCGCTTCAGACCAGAAGCACGGTTACTCAATTGTGTCCTGTTTTCAGGCTCAAGGCTTCGAGGGATCTCATAGTCCTCGACAAGCTTGAGGATGGAGTCTCGGAGTTGATGGTAGTCCTTGCCGAGTTCGGGTCCATCTGGAGCATCTTCCTCATCCGTGTCAGTGCTAGATGAGTTTTCATCATCATCCAGTTCATCATCAGGGTCGAATGTCATGTTTGTAGAAAGGCTCTTTCCATCAGCGGAGATGAAGAGCACCAGCCATCGCTCAGCGCAAGGGTGACATGATCCACGGACAATGTCAGAACCAAGATTCTGTGTCATCTCGTGGAGTGCGAGGCGCAGGCGATAGCCATCATCCTCATACTTATTCAGGCGTCTCTGTAGCTCCGAGTCCATCGCTGGTGGAGAGTATCGTTGAGGTGTCACTGATGTCTGTTCATCCAGATACCCGTCTCTTGTGGTAGTGTCACTAAATACCGAAGAAGCGCTGGTGCTGATGATAGAGGCAGTCTCAAAGTTGTTCCTTGGGTTTGACATGGAGATGGGCTGCGAGATAGCAGACATGCCAGAAATGGAGGCCGGTCCTGATCTAAAGCTTCCTGAAGCCGAGTGGGGTCTTTTTTCGGGGAATATGGCATTCACCAAGGTCGCGATATCAGCAGGACTAATTACCAGGTAAGGATGGACCTCCTTGGTTTCTCGCAAGGACGTGATGGACCTCGCTGGGAGGAGTTTGGCAGCCGGGACCTTGGATCGTGATCCTTGGAAACGAGCGAGAATACTTTCCACATGGCCCTTGATTTTGGGTGGGATGTCCACAGGAACGCATGTTGCCGAAGGCTTACCACTCCACATGCTGGACACATACTCATGAGCCTTCATGGCTACCTTTTTAAGGATCTTCTCGCGCGCATAAGGCGTGATGTGGTACTCGGCCAGCATTCCGTACGATTCCGGATGGATGATGACGCCCAAAAGGAAAACGAAGAAGAGGCATCTCCAAACTAACCAACGGGAGGTGTTTTCGACATACTTATTTTCGAGCTTTCTCAAAATGGCATTTCCAAGTTCCAAAAGTCCTTCAGGGATTCCAGTAGCATCTTCATCGTCGACAAGCTCAAATAGTTGGTTTACTGCACGCTCGTAGAACTCCTTGGCCGCAACTTCATCTGAATGGTTCCAGTCGGACAAGTTGAATCGTGTCCCATGCTGGTCTTCTGCTCGGTCGAGCAAGAAGGCTCCATCCTCGAGGATCTTCATCAGATACCATTCCATATTGGATTTGCCAGACCAGTCACGCATTGCCGTCCAAATATTGAGAACTGAAATCAAGAAATGCTCGCCAGTGGATTTGGGCTCAGAGATCAGACGTGCCAAAGCAGTAGCCCAGATATCTGTACGTCGTTGATCCTCAGAGCTGTCAGGTCCGGCAGAGTTGGCAAAACAGGTGTGGATGAGGATGGACAAAGGGTCGTGTCGTTGGAAAGACAGCAGTCGTTCTATATCCACAGCAGTGCTGTTTCGTCCGGACGCGCTTGCGTGAGCTCTACCTCCGGAACGGCCATGGAAAGGAAGGACAGATTCCACGGGCTCCAAACCTTTATGATAAGACAAGAATGAGTTCAACTCGGAACTTGACAGAGAACATATACGAGTAGCCAAATAATCCGGGTTTGTACGGAGCTGTGTGAGAAAATCCAAAAACGTATCGCGAGCAGAGGCAGAAATGTCGTTCAAAAATGGTGTAATGGATTGGAGAGGACCAAGAGCTGCCGAGTTAGTAGGAGTATCCAAACTTTCAGAAGATGCGAAACCGGCTGAGGCGAGACCTTCCATCTCGGGATCGAGAAGAGCATAACGTCGAAGTTCATCGCAGCTGTTGCGTACATCATGGATGGCGCTGTGGAGGGCGGCAAAGTTCTCCTTGTCGTCACGACGGAAACTGTCGACCAAATTACGATGAGCTATTTCTCCGCAACGGGTCAAACGGGCGCTGAGAGCGGTAGAAACCAAATTCCTCTGGAGACGCAGGCGGGTGTTTGCACGCTTGCGCTCCTGGTATTTGGACAGTCGTACTAGGTGAGCCAGCTCTTCGAGTGTTGTACTTTCGGATTCGGGGGAAAGATGTGGATTTGTGTATTGCGAAACATCTTGTAATAATGGCTTAAATGGAGAATGCCCCTCACTGTCGTTGTCGGTAGGCTTTAAAGACGAGACCCGGGGGCTATTTCTTGGTGAAGGCTGGCCTGGCATATTCGGCTGTGCCACAATGGGCTTTCTTGACGACATGACCGGCGAATGTTGTTGACCATGACCCCGATGGTCTCTGTCTTCAGTCTGTCGTTGTGATGTCTGCTTCGATTCGCGAGTTGGGCTAGGGCTCGGAGAGCGTCGTCGTCGAGATCGAGATGGTTGTACATGAATATCGACAGATGGCGGGGGCGACCCCGAATCTTGCGCTACAGCGGACACAGCTACCGTTAATTAGCAAAAGTGGTAGACAGAGTCAGGCACAGCCAGCAGTCGGGTTGTTCAGACTATGGCTGAGTGGCAACGTCGGAGACGTACTAGGAGCAGAATGAATGCGGACAGGTGAAGACAAGGATCGTTGCATAGAAACCATTCTGAGCTCAGGGAACTCTACGGTGCAAATGAGCAGCTATTATAGCTCTCGTGAGGCGCCGCTCACTGGCTTGTCAACAAAGGTACCTGACTCGACAAATGCAGGCGGAAGAGCAAGTCGCAAGGAATACGGTTGTACGAGGATTCGAGAACGGGTGCCAGACCTGCCAGCGAAGATTGGAGCAAGTAAGGAATGACAGGGCGCGAGGTTGGAACCTGAGATGATGGATGGCGCGTTCCAAAAAGTTCTAGCGTATGAAGGACCAGGATCGTATCACGAGTTGGAGTCGCACGTCGAGTTTGGCCAAAACAATGCAAGACAGAGAGATACGGAGAACGAGGGAGGAGTATGTCTATTGTTGATCAGGAGAAGAGGAGAGGAGAGGAGAGAAGAGAGAAGATGTGGGAGGTGAGAGGAGGGAGTTGAGAGGAGTTTTTGGAGGTGGGGGAGAAGTAGGCAAGGCAAGGTATCGTGGGAATAGAGGGACTATGGATGATATGGTGCTTGTACTGGATGTAAGAACAGCGATGGGAGTAGGGGCCTCACAACTGGCACCTGTCGGTTGCGCCGACCGACTGCAGCAGATGCAGGCAGGCAGGCTCAGACAAACCAGAAACAGAAACAAACAACCTTGAACAACGAGATCGGACTGGACTTGGACTGGGATAAGCACAGGATCCAATATGATGGGGTAGAAGTATCCCCTCGCTATAACGGACGGGAACAGGCGGTGCGCTACGGTAGTGGGTACAGAGCATCGTTGGCAGATGCTACACGCTAAGCCTGTTACAGTCGGGAACGTCGCGGCAATGCGGGTGAGCATGAGAGTCTATTGGCCCAACGGCTCTCTTGTGGGTCGGTACCTGAAGCCCTGTGCGATTCGCACGTGTCCATCAGCGCTGGGCGGTCTCTTTTCCCTGCCCTGGTCGGTCGGGCCGGGTCATGAGTTGTGCGTTGGCAGTGCCCAAGCGCTACAAGTAACTATGAGTTGGGTTAAACAGATATCAAGGCTGAGTTGTTTAAAGAGACTGGCGGCTCTTGAGAAGTTGTGGATTTAGGCTGTGGACCTTGGAGGGTACAGTAGACTTGCGCCCTGTCGTGAACACCTGTTCTTGTCCCGTCGTTATGGTTGAGAGAGTGGAACAAGGCATCCACAGGTAGAACCAAGTCATGATCGACCATGACGGTAGGACAATCATGACTTGCAGCGCGAATGTGTGTGCCTGATTTACAATGTAGGAGTAAGTAATCTCGGCGGCAGAAAGTGTATCTTGTTTATTATCTGTGTAACTTGGAGTAGTGAGCTGTGAGTTGTCATGCATTCCCGTCAGCCAGCAACAGCTCTAAGGAACAAGAACACCGAACCAGACAATTATGGCCACGAGGGCAAGAGAGGATAGACAAGGAGAAGAATAAATTTAAGATGAATGAATGAATGATAGGGATAAACAAAACAAAACAAAGAAGCACCTGCATGTCACCGTGTTCGGATTGAGTTTTACTATCGGGTAATTTACACCTGTGTTGTAAGTTACAAGGGTTTAAACTATTGCCTCGTCCACTTATACAACTCACGACACTCATCAATGAAACCAAAAAGAAAGAAAAATCTCGAACCGTCGAATAGCATGTGATTAAAGATAACAGGCTGTTCTTTTCAAACAATACCTCCCCTCTAACAATTGCTATCATCCTCCTACCAGGCCTTCAACATCGCACAATGTACCCAAGCCCCCCTCCCCCCATCCACACCAGCAACCAATCTGATCGCACCACGCCAGTTCCCTCTATGCGAGGCAAAGACAACAGTTGCTGCAACTCTACAAGCAGCAGCTGGGTTGTGTGTGCCAACGCATCCCCCCCAAAGACCACCAAGACACCAATCATGCGCTTACCTCCACATGCATCCTCTTCCAATCACTGACTGCCAGACGAGTTCTGCGCTGAGAGCTCACCGAGAGGCCCCAGCCATTCATATTTGTTAGACAGACCGACTCGTTGACTCTCCAGCCAGTTATGCAGCCGTATTCGGTATATTATCGACTATTCTCAGCTGCCTCGGGCTCTAACTCGCCACTTTAGTCTAATGCAACTATCCTTATTCGTCTGAATATCCAGTGAACGACATTTGTGCTACCTACTCGACTCGGATTGTATTTTCTACAGGCGATGCGCTGGCCATGCTGCTCCACCATCAAAACTCCACCGCCTCCCAACAGTTCACGACGACTTCATCCGTATCTAGCTCCCGCCTTTTCCCCAGTCTCTATGTATGTCCTCATTCAGCCGAGCATGTCTTTCCTTTCATGCACGTCAGCGC
Organism: Fusarium chuoi; assembly: GCA_022627125.1. Classification (NCBI taxonomy): domain Eukaryota; kingdom Fungi; phylum Ascomycota; class Sordariomycetes; order Hypocreales; family Nectriaceae; genus Fusarium; species Fusarium chuoi. Next base: position 515,756 of record JAJALE010000886.1, on the reverse strand, counting down.
GTGACTATCCCAACAGCGGTTGACAGGTTGCCATGGTGTGTTGTCATTACTCATCAACAGTCATCGACGCATCGACGTAGCTGTCAATCCCTCACTGCCCATCAAGTGCTGAGGCTCTACACCTGGGTTATACCCTACAGTCACATGGCACTTTAGACACCGTTATTTTCTAGCTCAATCGGTGCACTCATCCCATCTGCCTGCTTCGTCTATGTCTCCGACTGGCCAAATCATACAAGCTCACCCTAGTAGCACAAGTTCTTCTAGAACCCTGTTATGCACACGTTATTGAATGCACCGCCGGGACATGTTTCACATCAAGAGCATTGATCTTAATAGATGCATAAATTCATAGATGCACAGACAAGTGAAGTCTACATCTTAGCCAATGAAGGGTATAATATCAACGCTCCAACCAGAACCCAAACCAGTGCCATATTAGGCATGCCGCAACTCTGCCACGAGCTGTATGCTCACTAAACCGCCATTTTTTCATGTAATCAATATCTTTCATCCAGTTTAACGGCTTGGGATCCCATTAAATTCCCCTCCCAAACCGAATATCAAAATCCTTCAGAACGCTCATTATACTTGCTGCTTCAACCTCAATCGGCATCATCGCGCCAGGTGGTGCTGGCCGAGTACCAGGTCTAGGTGTGGCCTTGAGCTTGGGCAACCAAGAACCAATATCATCCGCCGCCTTTGAAAAGTTGCGATGACTGGATAGTGTCTGGTATGCCTCAGCGCAACTCAAGCCCAGGCTTGGTAGACTTGGAAGATTGATCTTCTCTGGCTGCTGTGGCTTCTGGGTCTTACAGCAGCCGCCACCAGCACCCTTGCCACCACAGCAGCCACCAGAGCTACCGTCCTTACGGTTCAAGTTGGCGGCCATGAGGCGGCAGAAGAGCCCAGACTTGGGATCGGCCTGACACTGAGCACAAGTACCAGGTCCGTTGGGACCACAGCCACGACGCTCGGTCGACTGAGTCTGAGGACGGCGAGGGGGAAGTTTGACAGCACCATCGGCCGTCATCTCCATAGCGAGAATAGGAGGATCAGTATCTTCAGGAGGTGGAGTCTGAACCTGCTGAGAGATGGGAGGAAGAGTATCATTAGGGGTCATGGCGGGAGTCGCGAGAGCGGTATCAGCGCAGACGCAGTAGGTTCCATCCTTGCAGAAGCCGCAGTCATCTCTGAAAGGCATAGAGTCCATGGAAGGGAGTTGAGAAGGAGTAGAAAAGGCTTCTTGAGTCTTGCGAGAGAACATGGCTGTGAAATCAGTCTCGGCGTCGGCATTAGACCGATGCCTCTTCTCAGTAGATACATTGGCCGATGGTGAGGCAGGACGCTTCAGCTCTTGAGACCGATCAAGAGCCTCAGCTACTTCGTCAAGACATTGGCAATTTGATGTAAGAGTGCACTTGCCGCAGCCGTTGGCCGCGGAGTTCAATACCTCCTCGGCACATGCACAGGGTCCATTTGGAGAGCAGTTACCACAAGTGATGGCTGTCTCAGTATCATTGGACGCGCTCATGTCAAGGGTTTCTGGGGGAGAGATGATTTGGGAGATGGAAAAGGAGTGGCCTGATTGACGATCAGGTCGTGCATCAGGAAGGCTGTGTCTTGGTCCCTGGCTGGTGGGACTGTGAAGTCCTTCAAACGGGTGCTGAGAACTCATGCTTCGGGATTGAAAATTCGAGTTAAAGACACCTTCATCTAGACGACGTTTGAGGGTCTCGGCTTCTGTCTCGACTCTGATACGGTCCTGTCTCTCCCGCTCCAGCATGTTTTCAAGTAACATGCATCTAGATCGGAAGGATTGGACATCAAGTTCCAGTTCGTGTATCTTGTCCTTGAGTTCTGATTCATGTTTCTCCTGGACCTCACGTTGCTGTTCAAGTTGTTCCTCAAGCTCTCCAACACGAGCAGCCCTCCTCTCCCGGAAGGCCCTCTGAGCTGCGCGGTTTTGAGCCTTGCGCTTAGTTGGTGGTGTATCGGTAGCGGGCTTCCTGCCAGGCTTGGGCCTTGGAGGAATCACCCATTCTTTAGAAGTCATAGACACCTTGGGAGGCTCCGGCGGAGCCGGCTGGGGACTGATTACGGACGACATGGCCATCTTGTTGATGGAAGGAAGAGCAGTGCGCTGCTGAGGTTGTGTGGGTGGAGGTGGCTTCGCACTCGGCTTAATGGAGAGTGGCGTCCTGTGGCTGTGGGGACCCGATGTGGCTGGTGAGGCAGCAGGACTTGGTGCAGCTGAGATGGCACGATGCCTGGTTCCTGACTGTGAAGCGACAGGTGTGCCAGCTCCAGGGGATGCAATGGACTGAGGTGATGAAGCCGACATGGTGGGAGTCGACGAGTGATAGATGCTGTGTTTGTGGCGAGATCGGTTCTGTTTTCGGTCGGTCGCGCCAAATCGGGTCGGAGTTCCGAGAGGTAAATCTTGAAAGAATTGCCGAAGCAAGATTGTCAAATAGAAATCGCCCGTAATTGGGTTATTATTGTTTTGAGTTCTAATCCGAGCTCGTCGTGGATGTCAATGGTGGTCTCAGTTGACAGTCAATGCTGCAGATTGATAAGATTGATTGGGAGCGCAGCTGACGCAACTGCGATGTGACAGCTCGGTGCGATCTCGGCTTTAGCCTCGGTTGATTGATAACGGCTGAGAGCCAGATTGACAGATTGATAAGGTGATGAACCCATCCAAGTACAGGAGCCGGAGGATTTGTAAAGGATCATCAATCAATCAGAACAAAGTTGAAGAGGGGAGAAAGGGTAGCAGAGAAGGAAATTAATCGCGGGGTGCCTCGTTACTTTTGTGCCCCGAGCACAACCGACGGTTGGGAAGCCAATGGTCCGATTCCAGGAGAAGATAGTGGATCTGATCAGATTGATAAGATTTGATTGATAAAAGTTTTGCAGACGTCACACGCCAGGCACAAATCATCTACGCCAGGCATTCAGAGACAGCCAGCCAGCTTCAGTTTCATCAGATTACGACCGAATTGAACAGCCAGTTTTCTCGTAATATGATTGCCGACCAGGCATTTTTCAACATTTTTCAGGCATCCAGTCTCAGCGATGGATCTAATCAGTCATAACCTTTGGTGGCTCCGCAACACCTTGACCACCTGAACGCCCTCAACCGTGAGACCCTGAGAGCAAGTTATTGAAACTCAATTATTGACGCGACAGTCAGAATTCGGCATTTTATCAGCAATAGCTCGACGATCTTGCAGATAATTCTCCGCGGCAGTTCGAATTACGTTGCAGGATATTCGAATTCTCGTCATAATGTAACGAAAGGTAACATCACCACTGAAGATCTCCGATGGTCGTTCTCTGTTGAATGGATTCCTCCACTGAAGCCCCTCCAAAGCATTGACACTCACCTTCTTAATTCGTCCGAGGCTCGGGGCTCACCTGGACTTGGCCGGCATAAGTCGGAGTTGCACGAGCGAATCCGTGATCACGCAGCCATCAGATAAGATCTTTTCAGCATGCATAACTTTAGTGCCGATCCCAGGGTCTTACTCCGACTTCGCTGTACAATAGGTAGCTTCAACTCAGCCGTCTTTTTACACAGGCGCGGAACCTTTATGGAATTTACAGCGAACTGTTGGGAAATGGCCCGCTCACGTGGGTGAAGGCGTTATATCCGGACTTGAACAGCCGATCATAGGACCTTAATTGAACTTGCATCTTCCTTCTGTCCAGTGGTGGGTGGTTCGTGCCACTGGACGTTGGGGCAATCTACGGTCTACCGAGCTTGGGGCCAGATGATGTGACATTGTACTGTAGCAAGGGTTCCACGCCGCCTGAAACAGCACGGGATTTTTGACATCTGATATGGTCAATATGAAGAGGCTCAATGTTCAATGATACCAATCAACTCGAAACTTTTATCTTTAATGGGATCTTGATCTACTCCAATTCTCGATATTCAAGCCAGCTGTCCTTTAGCCTAGACTTATCCTCGGTAACAAATTCTTGGGATCAGCTCGTCAAACGTAATGTGATCCGCTTCGTCTCGGTTTCTCTGTGCCCCCATCCACTTGATTCAGTCATGGTGTCCAACACTCGATCTCCACGGAGCTAAAGCTTTTGCTAGGTTGCATGGAGTAAGTCTAGAGCCAACATATCGATGATGGCCAATAGAAAATGACTCCTCACACGGAACTTGGAGTTCCAGATGAGGTGATCTTGGCAGTCGGTATTCGTGTCGGGAACAAATAGCTTAGATCCAGGACTATGAGCGACAGGAAGAGTTCTTTTCTCAGTTTTGAGGGGACTACCATAAGAAATAAGACTTCAATTCACATTAGAAATACATATTTCATTAACCTGTAAATTCTATATACTTTTATTGTAAAAGACAGGTATTCTGACATAGCTTTTATTGATATGGAAGTGAAATCGCATGAAGACTAAGATCTGGGGTCCATTGATAAGATCACAATGTCCAATCAGGGTTAGCGCCGCCGAACCTCACCATCAGAAGCTCCTTCACCAAATCCATGCCACCTAACCTTTAGCCTACGTCGAGACACTTACAGACAACCAACCACACGGTATACAACCAACCAAAATGGCCGCCGCGCCAGGCAATCTCTCGTCCCCAATGGCAGATCTCAGAGTATCTGCTCCATTTACACTCTCCGGCTCCGACACTTCCTCTGTCGATGACGATGCTCCGCTACCATTTCCCGAAGCTCTCCCTCGCGCCGACTTCTTAGCTCAAGACTTCCAACCTGCCGCCTATTTATCTGCTCTCCCACATCGTCACCAGACCCTCGAGGATTTGCGGTCGGATCTTCGCGACAGGAGTGCTGCGATCAGCTCTGAACTTCTCGAACTGGTCAATTCGAACTACACAGCCTTTCTTTCACTCGGTAGCGAGCTGCGCGGCGGCGATGACAAGGTCGAAGATGTCAAGGTTTCTCTACTTGGTTTCCGACGGGCTGTAGAGGAAGTCAAGACAAAAGTCACAGAGCGAAAAGAGGAGACGAATGCCCTTAATGGGGAGCTACGTGGTGTACGATCAGCTATCGAGAAGGGCCGAAAAATGATTGAGCTATCTGAGCGTCTCTCCTCACTCGAAGAACGTCTATCCCTAGACAGTCTACCGAATAACAACGACTGGGAAGAGGAAAGTGAGGAGGAAGACGAGGACGACAACTACGGGAGCTCCCCAACAAAACTGCTCGCCTCAGCACAAGAATGCAGCCGCATCACAAAGCTTCTCGAGTCTTTAGACCCAAATGCCCCGTTTGTGATCAAGATGGAGGAGCGGTTGACACGGTGCAGAAACACATTGCTGCTAGACTTGGGCAATGCTCTAAAAGAAGCAAAGAAGGCTGGTGTAAAAGGACAGGATAGAGTGCTGAAGTGTTTGGCGATATATAGAGTGCTAGATGCACAATCAGAGGCCGTCAAGGCCCTCAGAGGCAGTTCATAGCCGCAATGAATAATGATACCCACGACGCTCACGAGGTCTATTCGTAATATGACATATGATACAATTATACAAGCTCAAGGCTATTTTTACATGATGCTCGACAATGCCTCGGGGGTAATCTGCTCCTCTGCATCCTTCAACTTTCCATTCAAGCTTATGCCAGGTCCATGGGTTGTGCTGAGAATAACCTCGTGAACCTCCTTGTGCACCTCTTCTGAAATCTCCGCACACTCCGCCTTGACCTTGTTCAGCAACACCTTGATATTGTTCTTGAGCTGATCGGGCGAGTAACCCAGCTGTCCAATAGCCATGCGGATAACACCCTGTCTCTCACGGTAATCAGCTGCACCAGCAGAGTCTCGCATCGACTTGACGACGTCGGGGACGATGGTTCGCATACGCTTGCTGGGCATGAGACCCTTGGGACCGAGGATCTTTCCTAGACCGGCTTTGTTGAGAGCTGCTTCGCTGGCCTCGTGGCAGATGAGACGGTCGAAGTTGATCTGCTCCTTTTTGATGGCTTCGAAGAGGGTTTCTTGACCGACGGCTACGGCACCTGCGGCGGTGGCTTGCTGGGCGATCTCGCTGCCCTCGGGGCAGATGACGGCAATTCGCCAATCGCTCTGGACGGGGTGGGGAAGGCGGACGCTGTTCTTGATGACGGGTCCGTTTCGGGCGGTCTTGAGGTTGATGTGAATTTCGTACTTGACCGAAGCAGGCGGTTGTCCAACCTCAACAGCTCGTAGGACTCTGCACAATATTAGTCTCCCCCGCTTGGTGCCATGTTACTGATCCCACTGACCTCATAGCTTCACATAACGAGTATTGAGGAAATTCCCTCTTGATCAAATTATGCCTCTTAAAGTCCTTAGGCAACGCCTTCTTCTTCTTCGTTGTCTTCCTGATTCTCACAACCGAAGCCTGTCGAACTTGCTGAGCAGCCGCCGGGGCAAGAAACTTTGGTATCGTGGGAATTGCCGGTCGAGTAGTCTGGAGGAGGGATAGCCTGGCCATTGAGGCCAAGCAGCGGTCGATTGGCGCCATTGTGAGGGGGTAATTGAGAGCTATGGCGGACCGGCCCTTGATCGTGATACCCAGATGGCACAAAATGTCGAGGTTGCTAAAGTGTATTGGGTGGGCCTGGAATGTCAGGTGTCAACGCTTATCGATAAGCCCATCGACTCAATGAGACGTGAACTTGGGAATGGAATCACTTTTGTTTTGGCATAGAATTATTTAAGACATTGAATTGATTCTACTAATATAGTCTATACATATAAATCCACTCAATCACTCCCTATGTCACTCGCTATCTAATCAACACACACAAGCATGTCCTTCAACTTGCCCAACACAACCTTCTGTCGCGCAGCATCAGCAGTAGTCTTATCAGCAGCATCTCCAACACTAATAGAAGCATAACATCCACTTTTAAGAGCAATCTCAGTCTCAGTAGGGAGACGATCCTCACCACACCATTCAGTATCATCCTTGGACAGAAGACCAGTGTTGATGCGAGTCAGCACCCACTGGAACTGGGACGCATCGGTGCATTTACCCTCAACCTTTCCGAAGTTGACATTGAGATAGACGTCCTGGGGCAGGTAAGGCTTTCCAGAGTCGACAATCTTCTTGACGAGAGTGGTCGCGAGCTCAGCGTAGACGAGACTGCGCTTGGGGACGGGGCTAGTGTTGAAGGCCGTATTTCCGGTAGAAGCTCCAGAGAAGGCAATGGCTGGGATGCCCTCTTCGTGAGCAGCATAGCAAGCGGCGCCGACGGTGCCAGAGAAAGGAACTTGAAGCCAGAGGTTGGTTCCAACGTTGGGACCAGCGACAGCAAGCTCAGGCGCCTCGCCATCCCACAGACCGGGACCAAAAGTGTCGATGCCGTACTTCATAGCAGTGACAGGGAACGAGTTGACCCAGTTGAGATCAGGACGCTTGGGATCATGGCCAACAGGACCGCTGTTGGCAGGGCAGCTGTCATACTGACACGCTGTGGTGCGGTCTTTGGGCCTCTCATCCCTAGAGCCTTGATGATGTTAGATGTGATGGAAACGCGTATTGATGTGACTTACTGCTGCCAGACTTGTTCTCTGCTGGAGCGGAGAGAACAACGTCGTAGCCCGCGCTGTTCAGAGCGTCATTGAAAGTGCGGATATAAGACTCTGCCCAGCCATCATCGTTGGACTGAACGATCCTCACGGCCTGAACCGCGAGAGGGAGAATAGCGACAGAAACGAAGGACTTCATGATGACTGAGTAGAATGAACGCAATGAGTATATTACCCGTATTTGTTGTTTTGTGTTTCTTGGCCTTGTTGTGTTGGGCTGAAGCCTCTTTTGACCTCTCAACCTTATTATAAAGCTGAACGAAAGACGGTGGGAAATAATAACAACGCGGGTTTCATAGCAGGAGTTTCGAAACTATATATCCCCTTTCGCATAATCCATCCCAATATCTGATTCCTCTAATCATCCACTCCGTCCAATACCACCCTCGTGAGCTCTTAGTGCACCCTAGTCCCAAGCCACCAATCAGCATGCATAACATCCTCCTCACCAGGTTCGCATCAAAGTTTGAAACCCCCAGGTCATCAGCATCGACCACCCACGTGCCGATCACCAGAGCTAATCAGCGATAGTCTACGACAGTTTCGACGTTCATCATTTCCACGTTCACAGCTCAGTGGTGAATGACCCCTGGGATAATGTGACTTTGTATGCAGGTCCAAGAGCACTTTATTCGTTTTGAGGCAACGGCCCGAACCGCTCGATAGGTTTTTAAGCCTTTGAGAGGGATTCGGTGACTGTTTTGAGGGTTGGTCCGGGGTGGAATCGCGAACTGCCGTAATCGGGTCAAGAGCCGGCGCCGGTTCGGGTGGAAGTGGAGAAAGCTCCGGGCTTGCTACCGGAGTGCAACTGGATTGAATGTAACGGTGACGATCGTCGAGAATTACTTGCATGTGACATTCGGGACCTTGGACGCTTCCACAAGTATGTCCCGGTGATATTTGGTACTCAATAGAGAAACCGTATGAAGATGCCAGGCTTTTGATCCTAGGACATAAAAAGATTTGAACGAGTCTAGGGTAGTACATAGTTTTGTAAATAATAGTTTCTTTCTGTGGTATTACACGAGTAACCACCAGGAAGATCAGGCGTGTTGACATCTACTCCCGTGGTCTGACTACAACAAAGAACCCATAACCCATGACGAGATTGCTTAAGTCTATCTTGAGCCTCTTCTTGTGGAGTGGATATGAATTCCGTTTAGGATACGCGGTCTACTCCGATCGCTTGCCCTCGGTAAAAGCCAGATTTGAGTTACGATATATCCAATGTGTAGAGAAAGCATTTCAGACACATGCCCACAAAACAACGGTTCAAGGAGCTTGCACTGGCTCTGGATCCAAGTAGTCCAAAGACAACGCCTGGTCAACTGCGTTGTTGAGGGACATGCTGCCACAGCAGCCAGCGAACGCATAGTGCAAATTTGGAGTTCTGTATGGAGCCTTGACAATACGGCAACGATACTGGGTACTTTGTTTGACTGGAATTATCGAGGTCATTGTGAAGTTTTTCTAAAGTATAAAAGGGCTCTCGACATACTTAGAGACGGCGCCTATCACCCTCTGAGGTCTGCAGTCTTATGTCGCCATGCATTGTTTGGCACTGGCGAACCTCTGCCTTAGCAAGCGGCAGTGAATCACACCTGATACCGACAAACAAAACTCCAATACGAGAACAGCACAGACTGTCAAACTTCTCATCCCCAGCATCTCTTCCGTCTCCAACGCCCTCGAGATGAATGGGTACTCGCTAAACGACTTGTCGGTTGTGCGCTCACATCTCTCACAACTCGCATTCCGCCCACTTCCTCACTTCCCTGGCCCTGAACCAGACGCAAAACAAAGACGGGAATATGTTGAGCGCTTCCTCTCCCAATGTTTTCCCAGTGAGAATACCGAAGACACGAAACAGCTCCTGCGCAAGGATGCCACAATCATCGCAGCCAACCTTCTCATCAAGGGAGGAACAAGAACAACCGCTGTCTCCCGCTTTGCATGGGAAATCGACAAAGTCTTTTGGGACCTTTGGTGTCAGTGCCACACTGTAATTATTGTTTCTATCATTAGCTGATAAAAAAATTGCAGTCCTCGGGCTACCCCCCCAATCGAAACCTGCTTGGCCATGGCCACGACCCCCAGTACCTGAGTTTGCAGAGGCGCGTTCGATAGTGTTCTTCAGCCTCAGACAGGATCATGATCGAGATGGCGGTCTGGACATCAATCGGGCGTCCGTACCTGAGGAGGGAGGAGGCTCACAGGTACCACCTCAAACTAAGTCCACGTCGATTGAAGTCATGGAGTGGAATGACATGCATTACCCCTTAACTGCTCCAGTCCCAACGCTCCGTAGCCGAAGAAACGCTTGGCTGTCACTGTACCCCGGAGTGACACCTCCTGATCCAGACTTACCATTCACGCTGGTTTTGCCGTCCGAATTCGACTTTTGGACATTCGTTTGGGGCCCCGATGGCCGTGACTTCAACAAGATACGAGAGCGCCTCTTAGAGGAGCGTGTGGAAGTTGCCTGGAGATATGACGAAAGGGTGGAGGGCAGAGAGGTGAATGTTGAGTGTCCCATTGATACCGGGAAACTGCCCGAAATAGCCCATGCTCTGGTGGTCGGGCCTGTTGTTCCTCAAGCTGTGGCTCGCGGTGCACTCTTGTTGAACAGTCGCAACGCCATCAATTCGGGAGGCGTCGGTAGGGTCTGGGCCGACATCAGAACCTGGTATTTTGCCTGCACCTTGGGCCAACTAACTACAATGCGGAGCTACCTGGAGAACATGGCAGAAGGACGAAAGGGAACGGGAGTGCATACGATTCCGGGACTTCCAGCTGGATTCAAGGAGATACAGACTCGAAATAAACAAGAACGAAAAGCTTGCAAGGAAGCAATCAACACCATTCTAGACAACAAAGGCATCGCGCTCGGAGTTTGTGCGGCCCTCAGGGACTGGGCCCTTTCTCACAACGAAGGCATCTGTCTTGATGTGCCTGAGCGTATCAACCTGGCTGCTGACCTCTGGCGTGACCGGGCTGAAACCCCTGAAATGAAGTTCGAGATTTCGGAGCGAATCGTGACAATGAAGAGGATCGTCAAGGCCGATCTCCTTCGCAACTCTATGCGTATGTGAGCTTTTGGAGTTCTCAGGTATCGACTAAAGGTGATTCTGGTGTTTTTAACAAGGGAAAATAGAAAGAAAACCGTAGGGTCATAAAAAAGAAATATCATTTTTTGAGGGCAATAAGAATTTGAAGGGATGTAGCACATCCTTTTGTCAAGATATTCATATTCATAGTATAGACGTTTAAAGGAATATATGGTATTTATGAAGCAGTGTAGTTCGACCGCTCATTGAAACGAAGGCGTGGAGTCTGTCATTACACTCGACACTGATGACCATTATTGCCAGCGCTTCACATAATCATTCAGTACCTACCTACACTAAGATAGACGGTAAGAAGAGATTTTACAGCTTCGTAGTTCTACTATAGGATAGTGCGGGAGTCCGTTCTCTGCCAGAGAACTTGTATGCTCTCTTTACCCACTGTTCCGGCACTGCCTAAGAAGCGCCAGCTCATATTCATTATGGCCACAGTAGCCAGGATGAGGCGAGACGAACCGAGACAAGCAGCAAAATAGAGAGCCCCCTTGCAGGCGGAGGCTCCCGCTCATTCTACTGGCAGTTCTTTACTGATTACCTACCTAGGATGAAAGCGAAGGAGCTTAGGTAGTTTCAAGTTTGGTGGAGTGTGGTGTGCTCCTCGAGACCGTTTGACCACTTGAATGGCTTATAGACGTGAACTCATTGTCGGCAGAGCCAGTTTTTGGTTTCGCGGATAAAATAAATATAAGATGTGAACAGCCTCAACATGTTCAATGAGTCGGATAGGCATGGGCCTCTGATGAAATTCTGCTGGTTCGTGTGCCTGAGTAAGATGGCTTTGATCGCGTGTGGAAATGGTAAGAAACTCTGCGACCAAGCTGCATTCGATGTGTCTTTTGTGTGGCTGCACAAGCATGGTGCCAGGGGTGCTTTCTGTTTATTTCATTGCAAGAAAATGAGGAGATGGTCAGAATGGTCGTTTGATCATGCTTGCCAAAAGCGACTAAATCATGTTGATTGCTCACTACCCGTGCATGGCGTTTGCTTTCTTTGTTTCATCCATGCAGCTATCCGAACCATCATTTCAGCACCCATTCTTGCCACTGCACGCCCTTTTCAATGCATAAGATGATATTCTTAGTAGAAATCAAGCTAAAAGTTCTCAGCTCATTATTTATTTTTTACTATCCGTCAGTACAAGATGGGCGACCCTTGGAAAGACACCATTCGTGACATGGCAAAATGGCTAATGAAAGACCACCCCTTCATGTTTGCTCATATACAAGGCCAACCAGCAATCGCAAAGGCAATCAAAGTTCCTCTATTTATCCAAGATTCTTTCTGCAGATCGAATTCAAATGCGGAAATCATCCATATCACAAATGCGACAAAGAAGGATCAAGTCTTCAAGGAACGAGAGAAGCTCAGGGCCAACATGCGTCTCACCACACAAACCGCAAAGAGCATCAGAACCATGGACTATGTCGAAGCAACGAATATGTTGAAGATTGCTCGTCGAGAGAATGGCTGGCACCTGCCAGACATTGGCAAGAACGCTTGTGCTGTTGTTGTCATCATTGAGGCAGACCCTGATTACTCTGCCGAGTACGCTCTCGCTCTGATCGCCTGGACTACCATGATAAAAAGGCACAGTTCATCGAGTATCCGTATGCGCTTGATGACAATGTCATGGGAAGGCGTTCACAATATGACAAAAGCCATCTGGAACTATTGGCCCGCAGCCAAGGAGTCCCTTCGAGAATATGTGCTGCCGTCCGTAGCGCGAGGCGGGGGACGAGTCATCTCAAACTCAAAGACCAAAAGTGCAACATCAGAAATGATGAATTGGATCAAAACGGTTGCCCCAAATGGCACCCATACTTGTATCAGCTTCCAAAGACCGACGAGCCTTGACGAATCCTGGGATCCGTGTTACCAACACCACCACCAGGATCTAGACTCCGCAATAAAACCACGACGAACACTCTTCATTAACTTAGACTTCAAGACTCCTGAAAGGATCCCTGACGCAGGCAGGCCTCACCTCCTTACGAGCCCCACCCGTCGCCGGCTCATCTTCGACCTCGAGACACGACAGCCCATCACCGTCACCACAGAATGCTCAAACTCCGAGGAGAAGCAACAAATGAGTTGGGTGCATCGCTTCAGCGGAGAGAGTACAAATATATACACACAGCCAGGATTCTGTTATGGGGCTAAATGCCATCGACGCATGAGATTCGCGGATGAGCAGCTTGGGGGCTTTTTGGCTGCTTTGAGCGAGTTGGACAAATGGCCTCTCGGTATTTCCAACGCCATGCGTCTTTTTGATCCTAGGGGAGAAGAGTCTCAAGTAGCTGTCGATATTGAGCAACGGCTCATTCGACAAGGGATCCTTCAACATGATTCCAAGTCGACCATAGGGTTGTCACTGGCTCTCCCTAATGAATCCCACCAGGCTTTCTACAAAATTCTCCCCCTTGTCGAATACGATCATCGTCTCGCGCTGTTTCTGAGCCTCAAGTCTAAGAACCCCATGGTTAACACAGCGAAAACGCAAATGGCTGCGATAATCTCAGGGAGTAACACGAACTGCTTTGCATTTGCCTATAAAATAGCCCCTGAGGTCTATGAAACCAGTGGCGCAGCCAGGATTGGTCTCTTGAAGCATGTCGCACATACTGGTACTGTCATGAAGGGCCTGGGACTCATAAAGACTGCGATAAGCGCCTCGCGCTTTTCTATGCTCTTGCCAGAGATTTACATCGTCGATAAGCAGGTCCGTGTCTACATGGATGAAGTAAAGCACGTCATGGAGCGATGCAGTTTGCTGCTCCAAGTCCTCAGCACGTGCGACTACAGCGTTGATGAAGCCTTGCCTTTTACCCAGGAAGAACCAGAGGCTATAGAATTCGATGATTTCATGGAAGTTTGGGCACATCTCTTGAGAGCTTATACCTACCAAATTGCCCTTGTCACAGTCACCAAGCACGGCGAAGTATTCATAAAGGATCTTGTGTCTCAAACCCGCCTCGAAGCAAGTTTCGAAGTACAGCACTGTTTCGAATGGGAGACCATCCCGAAGGACAACTGGGACTACGCTGTGGGTATCTACACTAGAGCTAGTCGTGAGCAAGGGAGGACTACGATAAAAGACTGGAATTGGATCCCGCCCGAGGTTTGGGACCGTTGGGGTGCGGAGTTGCCTGGGGGTGTTGAAGGGCTGCGAACCAAGTTCAAGTTGGCCAAGAATCACGACGAAGTTGATGATAAATGAGTGGTACGTTGCTTTCATCAAAACAGGAGGAAGTTAGTCCACCTTGAGTGTATTATCACAGAGGTGCCTTTTCGTTTAGGTAGTCCAATTCTCGAAGCACACTATTTGTGTATGAATCTGTCTGAGTGTTACAATATGCCTGCTTTCAGTACCTGACAGCCACTCGCACTGACAGACACTGGCACTGACAGTCAATATTCAACCTAACTAAGGTAGAGAAAGATGGAGGTAACGCACAGATCAACTTCATTCGAGCTGTTTACCTCGTCGCCCTTCCACCTCCCTCTTCTTTTACTTCTCTCTTCTCATCTCTTCATCGACACCAAAGCTGCGGCTCCCACAACAACGACAGCAGAAGTAACAACCAATGCCGAAGAGAAGACAACCAGAAGATGAGGCTGCAGGTGGCAGCGGACCATATGGCGATCACGGTGGTCGTGGTGGTAATCGTGGTGGCTACAACAATGGCCACGGCAACTACCAAGGTTATGGAAACTGGGGAAATACTCCCAATTATCCTAACCCTTATCCCAACTACCCCCCGGTTACTCATGGACAGCAACCCCCTCCTGCATTTGGTTCGGGTTATCCGTTTGGGCATTATCCCCCTTACCCACCCATGGGAGCGGGTTACAACCACAGCTCGTACCAGGTTGCCACCAATGTCCCATGTCAACCTGATAACGGGCCTTCAAACCCAGTCTCACCAGGCCCCGCAAACACAGCAGAGCCAAAACAATGGTGGACAAGAGTGGAGGGTAAGAAAAAAGGCAAAGACATCTCAAGAAGTGGAGAAGATCTCGCTGGTCCAAGTCGAAACAGACAAAGGTTCTGCCGTCGATTTCTTCAATGTGTCCAAAGGCGGTGGTCGACAAGAAAACTTCCGCTATGAGATAGAGCAAGACGGTACTAAGTACCAGGCCATCAAGGCGGTAAAGGCCAAGGGCGTAGGAGAGAATCTGAAGAGGAAGTACGGCGAAAATACTCTTCTCAACGTGGTCGCTTGGCCAACTCCAAATGTATCGCGTTCGGCACGCCTCCGCTCAATGCCCGCCTCTCTATTTGCGGATGAAGCAGGAAGAAAGTTTGTCCCGAGAAAAAACGACATCTTCGCCGGGGCCGATGCAGAAATCCTGCCTGATGCTGAGGATGTTGAACAGACGAACGCATCGGCTCCTGTTCAGATCGAACAAGTCTGTGGCATGTGCAAGAAGCCTGGCCATGAGGTCATTCAGTGCTGGGACATCGGAACAGACGGCTTCACTCATGGCTGCGCTGTGTGTAACTCTGGCGAACATGAGACCGATAAGTGTCAGCGTTTCCCACAGGACGTCAACCAAAGGATCGAGATACTGGTCAAAAGACGTGCCTGTCTCCATCCTCTCAAAACCGCATTTTGGTAAACCATGATGTGGAAGTGGGCAAAGAACAACCCTGATGTCGCAATCGACGACCTTTTCCCCTGGACTACGGAATTTACTATCGATCTCCTGAGTTGTGATATTCAGGGCGAGACTGAGGATATACTCATCAATATGAGAATTGATCCTAATATGTCGCGAAATCTATTCATCAAGGATCCCGCGACAGAGACCTGGGAAAAGGTGAAAGAAACATATGGTGGTGATCCCAAAAGATTCTTTGAGAAGCTTCGAGCAGCCAAAGGCGCAGTCCAAGAACAACAGATTACCAACGCCTGTAAGCTTCCTTCATAAAACATCATTTGTTGTAACATGTGCTCACTAAACATTCCGCAGCCCTTGATCCACCACCTCCATGGTCACTCGGTTCATCCTCCCAATCGTCTATGATACCAATCCGAACTCGCAATCCTCTAAATACAACTACGGACCAGACGACTTTGGTCTCGCTTCCAAATGACCAAACACACTCTTCAAGTCTGGATACGTGGCAGGAGGGGGCCGGATATAGAACAAACTGGTGGCGATGATGATATTCATATCGGTTGGTGGCATGGATCACATGCTCGCCATCTCTTGTGTGGTCGTAGTCATTTGGAATCTGGATGGATTGTCTGGGAGTTGGATCTATACCTAGTCATGAAGCTACTCAATCAAGACCCGCCTTATTGTTTCTCACTGCCCTCATTCAACTTCGTCGCCATGAAGTCCTTGACCTATGTTATTCGTCTACCCCTTGCAATTGAGGCTGTGAGTATTGTCCAATATATTGAGGATGATTAGATAGATATCTGCATCTTCGACAGAGTCAACTCTTAAACAATCATGAAGAATAGGTACCTAGTTGTGGTAGGTATGGATTTGGTGCCAAACGATTAGTGGCACTGGACGCATGACACTCAATGTGTTGAAGATGCCGTAAGACCAAAAGTGAAGAGGCCTCTTCAAGGGTCTTGGCATGTAACTTGGTGCTATAGGCCTGCACCATTCAACACAATGTATGCCAAATAGACGCTCCAGCCGTTTGGCTGAGGAATATAAGTCTAACTCCATTTCAACGCACCATCCGCAATAAAGATGACAATAAAGAAATATTGAGTTAGACCATCAAGCCTCCATAGTAACTGAGGGAGACAAGTAACCAGTGCCTATCAATTAAGAGCACGTTCCTCTGTGGTTACCTACCTACCTGTAGGTATTAGGCACGCGGGGGACTCCTTTTGAATTGGCGTGTGATGAGGTCTCAACATAAGTACCTTCCCGTCCACACCGCATCTTGTCTCATTCAACTTCCTGACATTCAATAATGGGCCATGCTTCTACATTTACAGAATAATTCTCATTCATTTTACCTGCCTACCACTAGTTCATCATGGTGCAGCAGGAGGAGTATTGTCTATGCACAGCCGCAAATCAGCCAGGAGAAACCGAAGCACAGCCAGCAGATTACCTCAAGAACCCACCGAAAACTCCTCCAAGGAGGCCCAACAAGCCATTTGCAAGGATCAATAGATTCCCCGGATACAATCCAACTACACAGCAAAGACGCCGATTCATGTTCCTGCTCTTCGAACGGTGGCTTCGATGGAAGAACTTCGCAGTCAATTAGTGGCAGATGCGCCAGAGATCGCAAGCTATCTTGGAGTCCTCTACAGACAGACTTCTGTCCACGATCGTTACATATCGAGAGAAGCGACAGCTAGACTTTGCCGTCGACTTCTTCATGTGGCGTTACAATGGTTGATCCCCCATGCCCTCTGATCTCGAGTACGGTACTTACTGTCTTTAATCTAGCTCCAAAAGCTCCGGAATATGTCACCGCGAAACAACGACAGTGGCCATGGTATCCGGATGCAACTGTCGAATGCCGGATGAAGTTCAATAGAGGATATGAAATCCTGCGGCAAGTGTATGACCAGCCACTTGATACTTGCAGCCGTATCAGAACATCACCTTGCCCTTGGACAATGGACGCTCGCAAGAGAAAATATACCGAAAGCTCAGATTCCGAAACAAGACTCACAAAACGTCGCTATGGAGGCATGGACGATGGAAACGACGACGACGGGCAAGATGAACCCTCAGGTCGCCCACGCTGGTTCACGAGTTCAGCAGAGTGTCCTTCGGTCTTTGATTGACGCTTTTGACGCCAAGTCAAACATTTAAACTCGAGGGGAGACGGTGCTGTTATCTGGAGGCCGTGATCGCCGTGGTTGAATGGGTTTGAGGAGAGCCCTGAACCGAGGCGTCATATCGACATTATTGGGAAAACGTTTAACCAGGAATTGGATACAAGCATGACGGCAGCAGTTACAGCGTTTTGTTTAGACTATTCCGCAGTCCAAGTTATTCTCATTAGTTCTTTTGGTATATACATTAATGGAAGTCGCTGAGGGCGTACTAAGTAAACCCCCTGAAATGATCATTGCCCAACATTCCATTGTCCACAACAGTAATATACCAGCAATAAAACTCCAATAATACCATGTGACAGATATCCTCCCCAATCTGACTGGAAAACTCAGCCATCCTACCAATCACCCCAACCGTCCTGCCAGGAGCTTGCACTCTCCCTCTCATCACGCTTGAAGCAAAGCTGTCTCTCAGAATTTACGACCGTAACCTTGACCTGTCTGCAACGAACACCATCATGCTCTCCGTTTTCGCAGATGTTGATGTTCCAGGAACCGAAGCTATATCCGAACTGGGCGATATCTTCGACACAGTACCATGAGTTCTCATGGCCCGTCTTGAGGAATTCTTTGAAGCGCCTGAGGACTCTGTCGGATTTCAAGTGACCAATCATGATTTCCTCCGTCTCGAGATCAAAGCTTTCGTCTTCCACGACAGGGAAATGGCCAGCAAGCAACATCGTGTTGTTCGAAGGGCCAGCCACTGGCGTCTCTGGAGGTGTTGCGGCAGTTCTGACCGAAGACCGACGTTTTTGGCTTGGCGGCGGGGTGACAATGTTTTGCTCATACTCATTGGATTTGCTACCCTCCTCAACGGGGAAGGGCATCGTGAAGTCATCAGAAACATCATCGGAACTGCTCCCATGTACGGTGATAGGGGATTCTCCTGTATACAGATCTTGCGCTGTGTAAGATGTCTCGTTCTGTGATCGCAGAGAAGCTTCAAGCTCCCGACATCGGTCTTGAGCCTCTTTGAGAGCGACCTGGCTTTCGCTGAGGTTCTTATGCGCGGAGATGTTGTCTTTTCTGAGTAGGTCGATTTCCAAGCTCTGTCGAGCCCTCTCTGACCGTTCTTTTGCTAGAGCCCTCTTCTCCTTTCGAAGCTCTTGTCGCAATTTGCTTGTTTCATAGAGCGCCGAAATATTATCCTTCTCCAGCTGTCGCTTGGTGCGCTCGAGGCGCTTGCTTCGTCTATTACTGTCAAGGGGTTTCACTTTGGTGCTTTTGCGCGTAAGGCCCTTTCGTGCCGAAATAGGCTTTTGAGGATGCTTCTGGTGACCAAGTCAGCTATGGCACTGCACATATTTCTCCAACTGGCTTACCGGATTTTTGGTGCCTGGGAACTTCATTTTGCGCTTGGGTGTTTTCTTCTTCGACTTTGTCTTCAAATCCTTCAGGTATTCGGAGTTCTTGTCAAGTTGCTGCTTCATCTGTATAAACTGTTTGCTATTTGGAAAGTCATCGAGCCTCTTCTAAAGGCGATCCAGCATATGCTCCAGGCGAAACTCATCCTCTTCTTTGGATGCATATTTGCCATTCTTTTCATCAGGAAGCGACTGAGTGTGATGAAGGCCGTTTGCATTCTGGATTGACTCAGTGACGCTTCTCAGTTCTCGGATTGCATTCTCAAGCGGTATTCCATCTGTGCGCAAAGTGCTGCGCACTAATTTGAGCACACTTCGTAGTTCTGCATCTAGCTGCAGGTCCATTGTTGTTGTGTGTATTTATCTCGGACCGCATGCGATTTGCTGTTGTTTACATTCTTGAAGCAGGCGGCCGACCGCACGGCGAGGATATCAGTGGTAGGTCACGTGACCACCTGTGGAACAGACAGGCATTTGCTGAGCCTCGACTATGTTGCCATTACGCAACTTGAGGAGTTGAAAAGGAAATTGAGTCTCTTAGGTCATAGTATCTGAGTATATTCTATCCCTTTGGGTAGAATATTATATTTCGTTTCGTGACTTGACTGAGACCAGATGGACGTCTGAGTCTTCGACTGTACTCGCTTTTATCGCCTGCTCAACATTAGTTGAGATATCGGTGTAATAGAGATCTCTGTGTTCACTCGCATTTAAGTTTGGTGTTAAAGGCACTTTAACAGAGGCGGTCTTTCAATCGCTCGAACCATCTCCTATCCACAACCAGTACGTAATTCCACTGCCTTCTCAGGCATCCTCATCTACGGCATCCTCCCGCAAATGTCACTCAGACTGGTCTATTTATTCACCTTCCTAGTCCAGAAGACCTCAATACTGAAGAAGCTGTCTTCAACTACAGCCAAGTCGCCGATATAGCGGATGATATTGGCTTGGAGCAACGTTTTGTCGGGATTGATCTACACCACGTTCACAGATTTTACTTCAGCATCCAATGTCAAGCAATTCTACCCTCACTAATTTCGAGACCTATCAAAACACAGACCCTGCGAACTTCTACCTATCCAAGACGAATGCAATACTGGCATTACATTGAGCTATCCAAGTAAAATGACAAACATAAACGTTTAACAACACGCAAACTCAAACCTCTACCTTCCCATGCTGAAAGACCTTACACTCAATACCTACAGTCTGTACAGCAACGAGGAACAATAGACTTGCATATGGAAGTAAAGAGTACGCTGATCTCTCAAACTTCGTCGGGGTTCCGTTTGCGATCCCGGGGCAGCGGGCCAGTGGCCCCTTGCGTCTTGAAAGCTTCTGTTCCCACCTGATGAGTAACTTTCAAAGTCTGACTCCATTCTGCCCAGAGACTAACGGGGATCCAGTTCCAGTCAGAGATCTTGGTTCTAACACCCCGCGAGTCTCGAGACGCTGTAGTATAGAACCCAAGGACTTGAGAGTCTTCCTCCTGCCGAATGATCTCTGCCCAGTCGACCAGATGCCTAACATCTTCCGTGCAATCCAGATGTTGTCCAGATGCAAAGTCGATCATCTTCAAATTGTTGCCGCGTTTCGTGACTATGGCGACCTGGTTCGAGTATGCCTGCATGAAGGGCTTACACAGGTCGCCGTAATTGTCTTTCTCAAATTCGAATTCTCTCAGGAAGAAGCCATCGACGGATGGCATTGCAATCGCATCACGGTCTGCCAAAGCGGATATGGATTGCCTACAACTTATCCAATTTGACCTCGCCAACGTGGAGGCTGATATGCGACCATCAATGATATGTGAAGCAGTGCTATTAGGACAAGACCCTGCAGTGTGCTTCGCCCAGATGGCCTCCATCAAGCCCAACTTGGACCATAGGGTGCCGTACCGAGCAATCGCGGCGGTGCTGCCAAAATCAACAAGGTTCCAAATCTCCTGGTTGGTATTCCCGTTGGAGTTTCGCCAGTCGACTTGGACGAGTCGCTTCATGCCGACCCAGAGAGCCGCAACCACGTGCATCTTGAGCTGACTGACAGTTGACGACGTAGATTCTATTGCCATGGCATGCGCGGCCTTGCCAATATACTTTGTAACATAGCTGAGGTCGTGAAAGAACCCCGCAAGCCCGGCAGGGATGGCTGTACCAAATGCATACGAATTGTAAACAGGACCGATGAGGCCTTGGAGCTGCAAGCGTTTCCAGGTTTGATCGAGAGCAGTATTAATATTATAATAATCAATTCCATCATCCGTGGCTTTGCTAGGACGGAGGTCATTGTCGCTAGCCGTGCCGTTTTCGACGTGCAAGATATGGTTAAGAAGATCGAACGTTTCATCAGGCCAGTTTCCTAGATCCGTCCATGCCGCGGCAAATCCGTCAATCTGCTCACAGGCAAACTTCATGCGACGAGGGAAGTCGAATTGGGGAGAGTCAAGGTAGTGATCGGGTGCATAGAAACATACGAAGCTGTCGTCAATGTTGAACCACGATGCCGCATCCATTTGGGCTTGGCGCTCCAGCTTCGACAGCTTGAGTGTGGCTTCAACCTCGTGACCAGTCTGCCGATCCAAGATACGTCGTTTCCGCGTGAGACTTCCTACTATATGCACATTTCCAGAAATTTCAAGTTTGAAGGCAGCCTCGAAGGTCTCGGGAAAGGAAACCAGCATATCCTCATTGACGTTCTTGATGATGTTTAGAACCCCGGGATGGATCACTTGGACCTGTCTCATGTTCTTGATGAACCGATCTCCACGCCATTCATCAGGCATAAGATCTTCACCGCAGAACGTGATGATGGTATTCTTCCGACCGCGACCATGTTTCCTAATCTGGTCCTGGATGCTGCGCAGTACTTTCTTCATGTCGGCCGAATAAACCATCTTGGGCCAGTAGTTGTTCTCAACTACGGGTAGATTAAAGAGCCGGATGTTCATGTTAAATCGCCCAAACAAACTCGAGATGAGTGGATGGATGCTCTCAGACGACATGGTCACCAGCTTAAGAGTGGTGTTTGGGTTCTGCTGATTGGCATTGAATGTCTGGGTGAAGATGGTCGCAGCGTTCAGCGCCAGCACAAATTCCGCACTGAAATCAGGGTCCACATCCATCAAGAAAATTGTGAAAGGATCACAGAAGCTCCGGGAAGCTTGGTTCCAGGAATTCGGGTCCCTAAAGCTCTTGAGAATGTTGAAAAGCTGGCCGTACGTATAGATTGCCAATTCCGATGTGAGCGCTTGTCCGGCTCGAAAAGCTGCCCGCATGATGGCGCTGGCTTTGGGCATCAGGCTCTTATCCATCATTGCTCTTTTGCTTTCAGAGACCACAACAACAATCTTGGTGTCCCGTTCAATTCTCTGCTTAAACAACATGGCCGGGATCCCAAAGATGTCTCCCTCGGCGGCCCTGAACTTGAGGTGGCCGAAGATGCCATCCTCAACCTCGCCATCAGACGGTTGGATGAACCTATCGAGATGGCCGACAAGATTCTTCAAGGTCTGCTCCCAATCTATATCGTTTGCTCGTGCGGACATAATGGGGATAAGTATTGGTATTGCTGTGGAGTTGGCCCAAGGCTTGGTGGGAGCCTCGACAGGTATTATACATCTTTCGAAAGCCGGTACTAGTAGAACAAAGAAACTTCAACGCTTTTCAGCCCAGATTTTACAATTCCGAGTTCCCTGATCTGCGCGGTCGGATCAGATTAGAATTTCGTATAATATTGATGTGAGATGCTGCATGTCGCGATGGGACGCCTCCTGAACACTCATCATTCATCATTCCATGGCTGGGAATCTGAACCTCTCGAACAGTTCAGCGAGCTCATTCCAAAGTCGAATCCAAGAAGAAGAAGACAGATTGGTAACTGTGAGAGTTTTAGCAGGTAACTCTTTGTTGAAGTTAGCGCCACTGCTATCGCAACAGCTTGGCGGGCGTTTGCGGTACTAGACTATTGTTAGTTTCTTCCCCCTTGTTATTGAACCCATGGGTACTAACTAGTTTCTTTTGGGTCTTTCCATCTCAGTCGCTGTTACTGTCTTTCCATTTTGTCATTCTTTGTCTGGACGTCGGGTGTGTGGGAGCAGGGTCACTTGTTGGCTGGGAACAAAGGAATCGGTATCATGAATGATCAATCCCCGTCCATTCATGACAATAGGTTCGTATGATCAAACAAAACTGGCTTTGCAGTGCGGTAAACTCGTGCTTATTGTCAAAAAAGGATGCTAGGCCTTGGTGGACATTGTTGCAAATGTTACGAGACTTACCGCTGCTGCTCTGAAGTAGACCCGGCATGTACAGAGCCGTTATCGTTCCTGATGGGACATATAAAATAAAATTCATCAAGGTTCAGTACTGATGCTATGCAATTTTCTCTGTCTTGGAGCTTCAATGTCTCTAGCTGTAGGTACCTACCTATGACTTTGTTGGAGGCTCCGTTATGCCACAGCTCTTCCTTCCCAATTGTTACAACGACAGGTGCAATAAATGCCAGTCTCTGATGGAAAGGTCCAGACTTCCTGGCACTTGCCTCTCGGTGCCAGTCACAGCCTTTGCTCTGGCTTGACTCATCGGAGTTTGTTACAACATGGACGTTCAGTGCTTTCTAGAGAGTCAATGATCAATCTGGTCAAAGGCCAAGTAGACAACTGCAATCCTGGTGATGATATCACCATATCAAACATCCGTACTCATCATGTTTGTCAACTTTGTCATGCGTTTTGACGCCGAGAGCAACAAACATGCGCCATGAACTTTTCTTTCTTTGTTTTGCGGGTTTCATGTCAATGGTTCAATGTACTGTTTGCTTTGTTGAGCCCAACAGGCTAAACACTCGGACTCTAATCTAATCCCAGTAAACAAATGGCTATAACAAACAATCACAACGTGGACTATCATCATCCGTCAGTGCCCTTCTGAGTTGACACTATCGTAGACAGCCAATACGGGTTACTGAGATTCTTGATACCACTTTGGCTAACTGGGATTATAGAGAAGCCCTTCTGTTGAGTTGGCCTAGGTACATGTACGGCCCCTAGCGTTAAGCCAGAGCCTCGTAAAGCCGGCTCATGGGTGGGCCTCTCTCCAGATTTCCTTTCATTGCCTCACCACCAACCGACATCCTCCTTGAATTTCACAAAAGCACGCACGGACAGATCAGAAACGATCACTTCGAAAAGAGAAAAGAATGGATGAGAATCATCCGCCGCCAGGCGAAATCTCACAGGGCGTGGAGATACTTGCAACTCCCCAGAACCAGCACGCGAAAGCGGAGTTTGGAGATGGGAGCCAGTCTCTTCCCATCAATCTTGTGGATGGAAGTGTAAGCCCCAATCAAGCACAGGAACCTCCCATACGCAGAGGGAGAGGAAGACCACGAGGTTCCAAGAATAAAAAGACTATCGCTGCGGAAAACGCTGCCCGACAACCACAGACCCGATTCCCATCGCCACCGCAGGCACTTGGCGATGAAAGGGACAGCCACCAAAGTTGGATGGGTGATGAGTATATTCCTAGCAATTATGGAGGCTCTCCATGCCGGGCTATCGACACATCACAGCTCAGCAATGGGGAGGTTTTGATTCCGCCCGACCCTTATGAGAGTCACGCTATCGCGGAACTCATCAAGAGTTATCGAAACTCGGTCAATCTTATGAGGGAGAAGAACAAGCAGTCTGATACCATCAGCAAGGAAAGAATGAAGGAAGAAGAGCAGTATGAGCTTGCAAAACTTATCGATTCCCACACCTGGAACCAGGCACAAGAAGACGAGCTGGACGCATCTTGGGAGAGCGGCTTGGTTAAGGCTGCAGTAGAGCACCTGCCCGATCGCGGTGCTTATCTTTCCTCCGTCTTCGAGATATCCTATCGTCTCTGCAACATGGATCCTCTATCCCTGCTATCCATGTATCACAACTTGGAGTTCGACAATAGCGGTAGCGATAGCTTTATGTATGCTGGACAAATGAAGCGCAACCCCTTGTGGACGCCCCATTTCTGCGACAAGCTCAAGAGAATCATGACGCATCCTTTGTTCTAGGAGACAAATGCGTACCGATTTCTCCCCATCATTATCAGATGGACGGTCATCTGTCGGACAGATGACGGTGAAGGGTTCTCTGCGGACGAGGCTCGCATCTTGAATCTCCTCGGATGTGGCAACCGGGACGAGTTCTCAGGTTCTCCAGTACTAGAGCGCTTTCGCGTCCATCAAGAACGGTTGAAGGCTTCCGGTGTCCCTATGACATCTCATGCCAAGCTTCTGACATTGATAGCTGATCAGGTTGGCTTGCGCGCAGCACCAACATCAACTGACGTTATACCGGTCCGTACCGGAGACCTGGATGTCGCAATCAGTGCCTTGGACCGTTTATATGACTACAGGGTGAATATCTCTTGTGATTTCCATTATCGACAATATTGCGCCGGTCGAACCTCGAGAAACTACCCTTCAGGATTGGAGGAGCTTTTGGAGGCATACAAAGGGGTTTGGATGAAGCTGGAGAGGAGGAAGCTCTACAGTGCGACAATGACACAGCCTCACACACAAGGCAATATTTTCTATCACCAGGCTGTTGGACATTCAGTCCCAGCCAATAACGAATTTCTGCCCAACAACGCAGGTTTGGGTGGCTTTCCTAGGACCCCTCAGCAAGTGGGACATTTCGAACCAGAGGGTAATCCTATCCGTCGGTCATTCGACCCTGACGCTAGTGACTTGACCCGAAATATAGCTGATCATAGGGATCAGCTCAATCCATTCCAGGGGTATCTCACGAACCAGCGTAACAGAGCCCAAGCGAACCTTCGAAACCCCTTCGTCACACAGCATGATCCAAGTCCTGTACAAGAGCCACGTATGGGTTGTTCTGAAGACGGAGGAATTATATCAATTGAGTCATCTGACGAAGAGATGAAAGAGGAACAACTGGAACACGCTCCCGACGTTCCTAAGACTGCAGGTGGCCGTCCACGAAAGCGCAAGGGACAGAGGGACCGAGCCCGAGACCGGGATCGGAAGCGTAAGTTCCAGGCCAAGAAAGGGAGAGAGCGCCGTCATGGGCAAAGTGGCCAACCTCATCCATCGGGGCCACAAAGACAGGGCGGAAGTCAAGGAGGAGCTTGGCGTGGTGCAGGAAATCAGCAGCAGCCTGATTCGCGGTTCAATCCTCCAGCCGGACCGAGGGCATGGAGACAACAGCATGGTGGGCGTGGTATATTTTGATACGAATGATGAGAGGTCGGGGTAGTTATGATAGAGATGACTACTATGACTGTTAGATAATTGGCTTCCGAAACTACGATAGGTTCCGGGGTTTAAAAGAGAAACCAGTAAGAGAAGTCTGGTTCTTTCGGCAATTTTACTTCGTCTGGAGTGCTACCATGAACTTTGTTGCCCTCGGAGGAGCGTAGAGTGGGTGAGCAGGCGGTGGAGTCCCGGAATTGTGGATCTGCCACACCGGACCCGTACCCCACCATGCCGGAAGTTAATTGACCTCACTTGTTGAAAAGGTACTGATGTTAATCAGAGCCGCCACAAAAACTCACGTATAAATGATATGACAAATGAGAGTGATCTATTGACTGCAGTATGTTACCTGCTAATATTTGGGAGAACAGCCAAGCGTGTCGCAGCTCATTCTATCTAAAATGTCCAGAAATAGCTATCCAACTCAGGCCACATGTAGTATCCAAGCTGTGCGCAAACACGACAACCAGACAGAGAATTTAAGACAAATTCATGTTTACAAGAGATACCATCAAAGTTAGACCACGCTTCGGTAGGTTTCGTCGAAATATAACCACTTCATCACAAGCCTAGACCAAAACTGGCCAGCCAATGCAGCCCTCGAGGAAAACCGCGACCTGTCGCAGGGGCATTGGGCTCCACATCGTGATTGTCAATATTTCTATTGACATTCAAGTCGTAGCGAGACGGCATTTCTGATGGTGTATTATCCGGGACTCTAGAGGGCTTTTGGAGGGGACGATGGATGAAGCAGCGGGAGCTTTCGTTGAAGGTAAAGAATACGGGCTCAGGATGTGTCCAAGGCCACAAAGGCTTAGGCTCCACGTCTTCGACTGAAAGGAGATAACAGTCAATAAGGGGTGAGCTTGTTTGAAGAGTGGTTGGGGGACTCACGCCAGAGACGCCAATATTCTTCGTCGATGAGATAATACAAGTGATCAGTCTCGGCCTCGGTCCAATCTTTTGCTTGGATCATCGGTAGAGCCCTAATAATTCTTGCACGAGCTTGGTTTCGTACTGCCAGTTGCAGCGCTGGGTCGTCGTGCCGTGCCCAAGCGAGATAGGCATTGACATAGTCTGTTCTTTGAGAGTTCGTGGGGTTATCGCTCGGCCAAGGCTCCGAGAAGGCTTTGACCTTCACTGTTGCTATAGGAGGGACATAGTTGAGATGAGGTACTGGCTTGTTCTTGTTGAGGTCTTCTGTGGACGCTGTGACGTCGTCGGATAGGGAGTCGGGCCAACTACAGTTTGTAATCGAGGACATTGTTTAGCTGAAGGTTGGTACCAAGGACTAAGTTGGGAGTTGAGAATAGAAGGAGAGCCATTTTGATGAGTTGAAGGGACCAATGTTGAGAGTGATACCTATTTGTCAATATTAACTTTGATTAGTGACAGCCAAGTTTGGCAAGCTAAAGTAGGTACCCTTAGGTAGCGGGCAGGTGCAGAAGCATTTGGCGCCTTCCGTTTGCTGAGCTCTTTGCCATTTGCCGTTTGCCGCCCGCATCAATCAAATTTCATCCACCTTCACCCGTTCCGCACCAAACACGCGCATCTACTTTCTTCTTCACTCACCTCAATCCTCATCGGCACTACAAAAGGTGCTTTTCCATCACGATGCCTAAGTCTGCTCCTCCTCGTCAGGGCAACTTTCGATCCAACCCCTACGGAACCTGGATCTCTCCCAGCTTTACTAGCCAAAACAACTACTACCCAAGCCCTGGCTCTCTTTTTGACGACCCGCCTTTCGGTATGCAGCAGCGCGCCTGGGGCCCTCCGTCCTTGGGCTCTTCCGAGGGCCCTTATGATGTGATCATCCCTCCTCCTGAGTTGACCCGCGGCCAGCGTGTGGCTGCCGTTCCTCCGCCTCATCTATTCGGCGCTGAGACTACCGAGCATCGCTCTCAAGGCAGCCTTTTTGGGGATCCTCCTACCTCTGCCGCGGCTGAGAACCCAAAAGCTGAAGAGTCCCATCCTGCGGAAGACTTCAAACCTGCTCGGGAATTCAAGCCCGTCCAGGAATTCAAGCCCGCCCAAGAGTTCCAGTCCCCACAGGCCCAGCTGTTTCCGAGGCAGAAGCAGCCTCTGAAGCGAGTTGACAGCATGGCCCTCCAGGCTGTGACTCGCAACAGCCGTCGGGGCAAGGATATCCCCGACCTTCGTGTCGTCAGTAACAGCTATGGAGGTGGCACTCAGTGCAACGTCTACAGCAAAGTGCCCTCCGTCGCCAAGACGATCTCCTTCAATGTTGATGATGAGGAAGCGCTCCTCAAGGCTTATCGCCACGTCAAGGCGATGAACCCCTCCGCTCCTGTCGGAGGCATCATGTTCAGCATTGGCGCAAAAGGTGATGCCAGCCGAGTTAACAGCATCAGCTGGGACTCTTTCGCTGGTCGCTCTGGTCTTGGTAGGAGCTTCTCCATGAACCTGAATGGTGACAAGTTTGAGGTCTTTCGCCGTGAGTCTGCTTCTGCATTGTATCATTGCTTTTGTCGCGTACTAAATGTCGATAGCCCGACGATAAATAGTGTGTCAGCATCTCTACATCATGTCTAGCATTATGCATCTGCACAGACGTTGAGTTGAGTTGGAAAAGGCAAAGGCTACGATCGAGCGTGTGAAACAGTATACGGGGGGAAATGGCATCTATTTTGATGGAAGGAGTCCAAAAATCGGCATTTAGCGAAGTATTCTGGGCTGGAGGACTTCTCGATAGAAACAATACTCTGAATGTTGTGCTAATATTGATCGCTTCTCGGCTTGTGATGTCAAAGAGAAAGCTGCCTGGATTATGATAGAAGGTCACCGACATACATTAATCTGTACCGCTATAATTGGATATGGTCACCCAAGACGCTTGAGAATTCATTGCAGATCAATTGAGTTAGCTGACGACCCGAAAACATTACCATACATTCCCCCCTGCATATAGCGTATATGCAGGCTTGGAAGACTAGTTGAATTTGTCCCCTGACCTGGTGCTCCTTTCAAGCATCCCGCTTCCCCTTGTCCAAAGTGTCCATTGTCCATTGTCCATTGCCAAATCTGGAACAAACCGAAAACTGGCATGCCCATACCGCCTCCAATTTGGCAAGAGAGTATTTATGCTTCAAGCAAGATTGTAGATCTGAAGCTTCCTATGAGACCCAACACTGACCGCCTTCACCAAAAAGTTGCATTTATCACTTCCGAGCTTGCATCCACCATTATCCAAGCGCTGCCCAATCGAAGCCTGAGGCCCCTTCTCACAGACTTCGTGAAAACAATAGTAGCGGCCGGTCCTCCCTTGATGAATAAACTCAAACAGGTTCTTCCCTTCGTGAGTTCTCTTGCAAAGAGCCTGTTGAAACTGACTCATCACCCTCACAGTGAGGTGTTCGTCTACAATCAGCCGCTCTCGCATGACATCTTCAATCACGTAGGGTTCAGATCCCTGCGCCGACGGCTCATGAGCTGGAGCCTGGGCAGTGGTAGTGGTAGGAGAGGGGTTGGCGGCTGCATCGGCATCGAAAGGTTCGACGTGGTGATCAGGCTTTTCTTTCTTCATCTTTGTGGATTTGGAGGACTTTCTCTTTTTCTTGCTCTGGCTATTGAGTCGCACGATCTCAGTGATCAGCCTCTTGTTGTAGGTCTTTAATTTCTGGATAGTGTCGGTTTGATCGGCTACTTGTTCCTTGAGCTCGTGTACCGTGGATCTTACGAAAGTAGCAGTGTCGACCTTGTCTTGGATTTCATTGATGATTGTACCAGTGGCAAACGAAAGTTGGGCGCGCATATTTGCGACTTCTTCCTGAAGGCCGTGGTTGTTGTCTTCGAGTTCACGGATGCGCTCACTCGATTCCTTGCGCGTCAAGAAGTTGGAGACTTGTTCTCTGAGCATGGTTGAGGTCTCGTCGAAGGTCTGCATTTTCAGCCATCACGGTTTCAGTTTGACGAAAATCCTGCTCCTATGCGGGACTTCGATCGTTGGCGTAATAGCGCGAGGGGGCTTCATCATTCCATTCGGGAGTATCTACGTGTTGGCCCCAATCTATGTGTGATAATGAGCAACCAAGTTAAGTGCAAAGCAGGTAAACACTTACTAGGAGCTACGTTGTCGGCGCCGTAGCTGGAGTATTGTGATCTATCATCTCTTGGACCACGACCCTCTTCTCTGCTGTGGGAGTAGGAAGACATGGTGAGTCTTGCAGGAAAGTCGCTTCGTGTGGTTGTGTTAAAAAGGGAAGTGGCGTATGAGTGCCAGCACTGTGGTGGTAGTTGCAAGTTGCAGAAAACGCCAGTTGAAGGTGGCGCGCGATGACGAGGATGGAAGGTTTGGTATTGCGATCCGCATTTGAAGGGATAACCTTCCAAGTTTCCGTGGAGGAAGTAACTTTTAAAAATGATGCAGGAAAGTGGGAGACCGAGAGGGGGGGGGGCAGGGAGACTATGTTGGGTTAAGGCGGGGAGGTAAAGACCGGATGGTGACTCTGCATGATTTTAAGCTGCCTTTAGCTGCTAATGGCTGCAAACGACCTTCCGTTGAAATTCCCCAAGCCAATAGCCAGCTTTTGGTCCTCAACGCAATGCAACCTAGGCTTTGATTCCATCCATATTACAATCAACCATGGTAACATCCCTTTCGTGAACTCATATATTTGAACCACTTTTATCACCAAATTCATCATTTATAACTCACTATATACCGGAGCCACTCGACCAAAACCTAAGAAAGCTAGCTCTTCTTGCCCACGAATAGTCCACCGCAATAACCCCAGATTCAACAATGTCTCGAACCTAGAAAGATCAGAGATCACGAAGACCAAGGCGCCACGTTACCATGGCGAGCAACAAGCGTAATGATATGAGATAAGCCGACTTGGCCTTCTGCTAATCCAACACAGATGCCCACTCTTAGATGAAGGAGTATATTGAAGAAGCACTCCTTTCGTTAAGGTACGATGGTCATCTCAACTTCTTGGAACAAGCAACTGACCAAAGCCAAAGGGGGGTGCTTCCATGGAACCGGAAACCTTGGGATCCAAATGATGGATACATCAATGACTGTCCTACTGATGATGAAGATGGAATTTCTGTCAATCAAGATGAAGGTACCACAACACTTAAGCCACCATTTCCAAAGAATAACGACACTCAACTAAGCGACCACTCTTCGAAACAGAGATCATTGGAGGATAAGCCCCGGCGCAGAGCGACACTCTGAATTGTTGGGTTGTGGAAACAATTCGCCTGAGCTGAGCAACCGAAAAGTTCCGGGACCATCTCAAAAACCTAGCCTCAGCCATAAAGAACACAACTCAGGGCTTCGACGCCCAGGCTACCAAACAAAGGCTTGTAAGTGAATCTTGGGAACACTTTGTTTGGTTTAGACAAAGCAAAAGAGTTGAGCTCCACGACTGGGCCTACACAAATGGGTTTTGTTGTGCATAAAGGAAGGCAAACTTCAGGAGGGGCTGGAAAGACTTGGGATTATTCACAGCGATTTATTACACAGCGAATAGCATTCGACTTTGAATAAATCATAAGAGTTCAAGGTCTTAGACGATGTTTTGGAAAATCTGAGCTCTGCTTATGCCTTGTTGTGACCTGGTTCAGTCCCCTCAAGGATGAACAAAAGCCTTGAGAAGATCAGTAACCAAAGAGACTCTTCTGCAACCGCCCTTGGCATGTTTTAGAAGCTTCGCAATCGACTGTTCGTTTCCTTCAGAAGAATACCGACCTCTGAGACTTATATCTGAGTCATTGTCCTCAAGCTTTTGTACAAGGTCGATGGCTGAGACGGACCCCCCCACGGTGCAAAAGACGAGAAGCACCAGTGAGCTGGAACTATGGAACCATCTTGATAGCAACATAGTCACAACACGGTTTAAGATGTACTGTTTTATAAATATGAACCTCTTTTGAATGTTATGTACGGCGTTGACGTTTGGAGGCTCCTCTCTCAACAGAGCATGGCCAAAGTGCTCTGGATTTCATCACAACCATAAGTAGGCGCAGGACAAGTATTCGATCATTTCAGTACTGAAGTGAATTTGAATGGCATTTCATTTATTAAACGATAGTTTGATTACTCTTTTGTGATATCTGGAGAGGCCTTGCTGTCTCCGTTGCCCCAATGATTGTCCCACCCGAATTAATGTCCCTTTGCCAGACGCGGCGCTGAGCGGACTGGGCCATTTTGTTACTTAGCAGAGTTTTCGAAATCCCCGAATGCTGTAAAACTGATGTTACCCGGGTTGCTCTGCTGCTTCCAGATAAGAAACTCGCAATCGGAGCCATGGAGCGCGCAAACGGAAAAGGATTTAGCCTCAGTCGAGAGCTTGCCTTTCTCACAGACCTCTCGAAGACAATGCCACCCAGGTTTGTTTCTGGAGTAAGCAAAGTCTGCCAGATTTCGCCTTATCTTTTCGTGAGGTAATGATGACTTTGGTTCGTATGCATGACTTAAGTCCTCGATGAAGGGTTTGAGAGCGCCCTGAAAGGCAACAGTGCAGCGGTGTGTCCGGGTATTGTACTGTTTGCACGATTTGACAAATTGCATTGCCGGGCTTTCTTCTTCATTTCTGTCGGTGTCTGAATCTGTGCGGCGTCGCTTTCGACTGAACTCCTCTTGTTTGAGAAGTACGGAGTCGCGAAGTTCTCCGGCTTTTTGATGAAGCTCGCTGCCGTGTCGTTTCACTTCCTGGAGAATGCCCTGGATTTTCTTCAAGTCTTCTAGGCTCATTGTTGCGCTGCCGCCTGGAATGGCTTCATTGCAAGGGTTACCAGCCCGTGAGTTCTGGCATCTAAGTACGGCCATGTCTTCCCGCAACTGGTTGTTTTCTTTCTTGAGCTCCGCATTCTGGGCCACAACGAAATCTTGTGTCGCTTTCAGCCCGGTGCTGGTGTGTTCGGCCTCATGCAAGCGCTGGCGAAGGTGATTCTGTATGAATATTGGTTAGTGACCCAGTCTGACTGATGTGCTCATATACTGACAACTGTGTCACCGTTCACATTCTGTCCGGAGACTGCGATGGCGCTAGGAGTAACTGGCTTCGACGTCATCCTTCCTTCT
Source organism: Fusarium chuoi (assembly GCA_022627125.1). Taxonomy (NCBI): domain Eukaryota; kingdom Fungi; phylum Ascomycota; class Sordariomycetes; order Hypocreales; family Nectriaceae; genus Fusarium; species Fusarium chuoi. The sequence continues at coordinate 482,557 of JAJALE010000886.1, read as the reverse complement.
CAACTGATGTGGAAGGGGGAAGTTCCTGAATGTCGATGAGCGATGATATGTCGAGGAGGTTTTGGAAGGGGAAAGATGAGACTAAAGTTGTACGGTAGGGGCCGAGCGCTGATCGTGGTTGAGTGTCTGGCAAAGATGGAAGGTAGTGGAAGTGGCAGCGACTGACAGCCCTCACACATTTCTAGGTGCTAACTAATCTACCTATCTTCAAGCACAACCACAGTTGGCAAGCGCTGCAACAGACATTATGTTCAATCAGATCCCAAGTAGGCCATATTATTGCTTGTCGGTGAGAATATGCTGCAGACCCTGGCAGACGTGGATAAGAGCATGGGCGATACCTACCCTTTGCACAAATATCAGTTCCTACACAGACCTCCGGGGCCTATTGCCAACTTGAGCTTTTTTCAATGCTCCTTGCCAATTGTTCTTGCCCTCCACTGTACCTGCTGGAAGTGGCTTTCCAGATGCCAGCTCCTCCCAATGTCAGCAACGATCCATATCAGACGAGAGTCTGTTTGCCAGCAGACGGGGCTAGCCTTCGGCATTTCCTTTCAACCCAACATATCACTTCATCAACTCTCTATATCGACACCAAGCATTACCACTTTCTCGCAATATTAGCAGAAGCGCTCAGAAATGACATCGCGACAGTCTACCGCAGGTGGGGAAGAGTCGGAGCACCAAGAGTCGGAGCACCAAGAATCGGAGCACCAAGAGTTGAAGCACCAAGAGTCGAAAAACGACCTCCATCATGGCGACAGAGGCGAGCTTGCTAGAAGCAATGATCGTAGAGATCAGTTTGGTTATCAGTCGGGCGGTCAGCACGGCGGTGGACATTTGCAACATCCTCCGTCTTCGCATCCCTCTCAGGCTCCTGGTAATACCACAGGCTACCCGTCTACTGCTCAGCGTGGGCCTCTAGCTCCTCCTTCTCAATCTTCTTATAATGCCACAGGCTACCTGCCTACTGCTCATCATGGGCCTATACCTCCATATCTGCAGCCGCCTCTAGCTCGTAGCAATACCATAGACTACCTGCCGACTCCTCGGCATGGGTTTCTACCTCCTCCACCTCCGCCTCCAATTCAGGCTCCTGGCAGTACCGTGCCTCAAAATCCCCGACCATCTAGGGCAAACTATCCACATGGTCATTATCCCCCCCAGAATGCCCCTACCGGACAGCATGGTTTGAATCAGCCAGCCCCGCACGGAATTTCCTCTCAGGTGCCACTGGGATCCGGAAACGAGCCACCACACCCCTCATCCCAGCTCTACGGGCCCAACCAGACATGGCATACAAGCTACAACAGCGTCAATGGTGAAGAGGAAGGAAAGGAGAAGAAAAGGGGCAGGAAAAGAACAAGATCTCAAGCCAACATAGACCAGGATCCGTCGGCTGGGTCTCGGGGGTCTTGGGATTTACTGAGGAGAGACTTAGGTAAAACTCTGAGATCCGTCTTCAATGATTTCAAGGAGATTGATAAAATTGAGGGTCACTCCACTGATGAAGAGGTCAACCTGACCATCCATTTTACGGTGAGCCGCTCACAGGACACGGGCGAGGTCAACGTCAACACCCAGCTTAATGGGCCTCCTGGGGAACAGAGACGCAGCGGGTAGCAGCGATAGCGGGACTCGTCGTTTGCACCCGGGCTGTCTTTGACATCTAGACACCTCCAATCCATGGCCGCTATGGTTCAGAGAAGAAAGAGGTTGACGATAGTTGTTCATTCCCATTGGCCGATGGACCGTCCACACAGATATTTGTTTCGTTGGCGATGCTCCCGACCAAAAAGACCAGCCGATGATGTACTTATGGGTATGTAGAATTACTTGTGCTCTTACAGTAGTCCTCGTACAAATGACAGGCATAAATTACCTAAAAGAAAGAATGTTGCCTTCTACCGGGCATGAACCATGTCAACAGGTTGACGTGCCTCAGGAAGCACTAAAACACCAGACCTTAGTATAGGGCGCTAAAATAAACTTAGCAAAGAGTAACCGAAGCTCAGGCTAGATTTGCCCTAAACATGTTCATCGCTTAGGGTCAGTTTTCGCTTAGTTGGTTCCAGGTAGGAATTCACCAGGCTTGTTTCCGCCCTCTGGTCCCATAGCAAAGACCAGCAGGTAGGAATGGCCTCCATTTGCAGAGACGGAATGGATTGTTGGGGTCTGTGTTGCAGTTTCAATCTGCATGACCGGGACTCCACCATCATCATAGGTTCGCATGCAGTCCCTCTCGTGAAGCGTGTCTCTCATCCGCACAACAGAAATCAAAGAGAAAGGACGGGAGGATCCGTTCCAGACGTCTTACGGATGCCAAAGACCCTGCGGTGATGTTCCATCATGTTATCGCCATCGTCCTTCAGGCCGATGGTCAACACAGGGCTAGCCTTGGCAACAATCTCAGGAGAGACTACATGCCCGTATGGCACAGCACCATCGGATGTTCCATCCACGTAGCCCCGTGTGATATGCTTAACCACAAGCACATATACAGATCAAAGAAATATAACCTGTTGACGGCCCACCACGAATGATCTGGTCAAACATGGGAAATGGTTGCCGACGATCTCTCCACCATATCCTCTTTCATGAATATGCTTCTCTGTCTCCAGCTGCGGGTTCACGAAACCAATTATTTGGTAAGGGCGCTACAAGTCATTCAATGCGCCGCTACTGCTGCTTTCCGCTATCAAAGACATGTGCGTTACATTTCCATGAAAGGTCCATAGTCGCAAACCAAGGTGTCGTGCATGAAAGAAGATATGTGAGTGAATTGATCCTCCATATAGTGAATTGAATCCTCCATGTATAAATACCGATCCTATCTTCCCACAGAAACTGAGCAGCTTACTTCCATAAACACATACCACGAACCTACACACTAGGCCTTCACTTGAAGACACTCACCATTTCCTGATTTACTACACACAAAAATGCCCAAGCGACGCTTGTCTAGCGACTCTAAGGACGATGCGCCACGCAAGATCCGCAAGTTCAGCAATCAACAGATGGAGCCCCGTGGCAACCTCGAGGGGACTGTTTCTAGTCTGAGAAGATGCAGTCTATCACAACCACCAAATGATTTGGAGCCCAAAACGCAGCTACTGACACCAGAGAGAGACTTGCGGTCCAGAAACGACGAGCCGACCAGCCTTGACGAGGATTTCAGCTCTGCAAGAGCCGATACAGACAAATCTGTAAAAGAATCCAGTGATGATTCTGATCTTGAGGAGAACTTAAAGAGCCCACGCCCAGAGGGTTTACAAGAAATGATCGATGAAATCAAAAAGCTCAAGGAGATTATCAATTCGAAGACCTTTATGATGAAGCATTCGAGAGATTCGGCCATGCTTCTTGACAAGGAGGTGGAAGCCTTGAAGGCCAAATTGGAAGCAGTCGACAAGGAGCCTACCCAAGCCTGAAGGTCAGACTCTCGGAAAATTTCTGGGTCTCTTTCCAGTTAAAAGGAGAGTCACTCGAGAAAGGGAAGGACAGTGAGGGAGACAATCTGGACGTTGGTCAAGGAGTTGGGATTTTTGCTAAGAATAGGAACCTTCTATTGTTTAAGGTCTCGCATTATGGATTCTTTGAAGGTATCTCTTCTGTAAGGCACCTTAGGAATCTAACACTTCCATTGCATTGAGATAACTCTGCATCTGCCCATTGAAACTCGGTCTAGAAGCCAGCTGAGGGGTTCATATTCAACCGAAAAGGGATCGCAAAAACTGCAGAATTGCGTATCTAAACGGATTCCAGAATGAAAATCCTCAGTTGGTATGGACCTGAACCTCTGGGTGATCCAAGAGCAAAAGCAAGGATCAGTTGGGTTAGCAACTGGGTGACTATGACATCGAAGTTGCATTGCAGCATTCTACGAACTGCGGGCAGCCAAAGTACCATGGACCCCTTCACCAACAGCCCGAGAACAGTAAATGTATCTCGAATCGTAAGATGGATCGTTGACCAAAGACCACAATGCATATTGTATATCAAGACGAAAGCGAATTTTCTCTTCAACAGAGTCTGTGTCATGCAAGCTGGGGAATGCGCTGAACGAGTCCACAGAATGATTCAAATCTGGGTGGACACGAAGAAGGTAATAATTCGATGGGAGCGATGGTGGATGCGGCATGCATCTGCACTGAATAAAGACCGCACATGCTCGGATCTGGGTTATATCATCGGAGAAGCCCTGGGATTGTGCCTCTTCGGAAGGCTCCACGTGTTGTTCCTCAGTGTCGGTCCCATGTGATTCTTGCTTTCCCTCTGTTCCGGCTGTCGGACTTTCAGGTTCCTCAGGCGGCTCGGCCAGGTCTTCCCAATCCAATGACAGAAGGTCGTAACGGTCCGCGAGCTGGAAATAGTCAGTTCGCTACTCAGGAAAATATCTTCCAAACTTACGTCGTCGAACTTGTGCCAAGAATCTGAGAGCTCTGAACCTGAGATTTCTGAACCTGAGGTTTCTGAATCTGATGGCATGATGGTGGAGGGATGTGATGTTGTAGAAGGATGTGATGTTGATGTATTGATGTCGATGAGTTGTGAAGAGCAAAGTCTGAAGTCTGAAGAACGGAGAATGGAGAATGTAGAATGGAAGTGCCGAGATCATAAACGAGGTGCGATGGATATAGATGCGCGGAACGGGGGAGGTGCGAGGTAAATTGTCTCATGATCACCCCTTCCATCCCACTTCGATCTCAAATAACTTGGAAGGCAATCTGTTTACCTAAGTCGTGGACAGCCTGAGGCAAGCTTTGCATAAACTTGGAAGGCCTTAGGACCACACCAAGACCAGTCATTAAGGTCAGAAGTTTTATTCTTTCATGTACATACTCATACAATGGAATAGAGCGAGCGGCACTAGACAAGCCATGGTCGACTGTCTCATTCTGTCTACCTTGTTGTAACGTAATGCTCTAGTTGATACAACGACCCAAACTCTGGTAATCAAGACCCGCAATGTCACACCCGTATCCATGGCTTCAATATTGACATAGCTTTAGCCAGTCACTAGGCCATCTGCCGTATGATCGTGGCCCCAGATTGAACAGCAGCAATGTTCAGCGTGAGAATCAGCCCAGAGGCTGAACATGACTACCAGTATCTTCCAGGTTTGCGTGACCATTGTCACTTCTTTTCTTCCAATTGTTTCCTGGGAGGTTTATTGAATAGCATTCTATGTTCAGAAGTTGTGGTCGGATGAACACCCGTTTCTTTCGGGGTCGCGATAAATCTGCCTTTGTTGGTTGAAGCGAGTACTCAACATGTAGCTGCTCCCTGGAACAACATGCTAACAAAGTATTCTAATGTTGAATTTAGTTGCTAGCGCTGAACTATCTCGCATGTATGTATATAAATCTCCCAGCGAGCCCAGATCAGAGCCACTCCCATATCCGCAGAATTCGACACCCTCAGTCAACAGCACTAGCCTCTCCTCAAACAAGCAGCGCTTCAGCATCACTACAAAAATAATTTCCGATCTTTAGACCGTTTCTCATCTTCAAACTCTCTTTCCAGATGGCTGTACCTACCATCACAGTCTCCTTTCCTAAAGCAACCCCCGGGTCTCCCACAACCCGGGCTGTCACATCCCCTGTCGAGTGGGATCACTATTATTCGGGCACACGCTTTTCCGAGAATCAAGACATCAAAATGAACCGAACGCAAGGTGTTGAGAATGATGGTATCTACGATGTTGAGGAGGAGGGCTTAGACGAGAACTTTGTGTATGGCCGTCTTTCACCCGTCCCTGCCCCTCGACGAGATTCGAAGACACTGTCGGAATTTAACGGCTACCTTCCTGGATACAGGTTTGTTGGTAACCGCGATATTGAGATGGGTGAGGCCGATGTGAAGTGCCAGGGCTCGTTTCATGAGTTCACCTTTGAGTATCCGTCTCTCCCTGCCGAGGACTTTGAGGGTTTCAGCGGCTGTTGGCGTGAGGATGGCAATGAGGCTGACGTCTCAGAGTCTTGTTTTGAGGAGTCGAGTGAAGAGAGTCCCGACACTGGTGGCTCATTGGAGGGTGATAGTGTCTCTAACGCGTATGGAGATGCCCCTCGAAGGCTTTCTGACATGGAAGACACCTATTGGGGACTTCGAAAGCGTGATTTTGGCGAGTACGAGCACGGTCAAATTGAAGAGGATGAGTTTGAAGAGGACGAGTTTGACGAGGACGACTGTGAGGATGTTCGGCTCGAGGAGTCTTGTCCTGACATTGACGATGGTAACGATACAGCGTCTGATGATGAGATGGACATAGACCATGTCATGGACTGCGGTTGTTGCTCTGACCTCTACTTCAACTCCACTGACGCCCCCCATGATCACGAATATTCGCTCGAGGACTATACTTTCCAGGGTGATGATGTTGAGATCGAGGAGATGCCTCGAAGACTCCCAACCATTCCCGAGGAGGAAGAACCAGTGAGTCACTTTCCCTACGGATATGCAGAGTACGTGTTTACCTATGCGGACGAGGGCTTTGGGGCTGGTCTTGGTCAAATTGTGTTCGTTGTGCAGCAGGAAGAGAGTGAAGATGACTCCGATCCTGATCAAGTTATGGTTGTTACGCAGGAGGAAGAGATTTAGGATGACAATGGCCCCTACTTCAACGAGGCTCAACTTGATTCGGCGGAGGTGAAGTACACTTTCGTCTGATGGGTGTGAAGTTGAGAGGTTTGTGGTGCTGCTGGTTATTTGACTAACCTCCTGCAGACCCGGCTTGTTCACGAAGAATTATCGACAAAAAAAAACACAAAAAGGTAAGTTAAATCACAGATACTCGGAGCATTTTTCTTTTGTCAATATTTATTGGGAGTTCTTGTTTGTTTTCCTTGGAGGGCTCGGTACGCAGGTGGGGATATGATGGAACAAGGAATTTCAAGTTAAATCAGTAGGGAAGGCAATACAAGGGGCGCTTCATACACATTGAAATGAAAGTCTAGAGTGATGTACTGTTGTTAAGGTGAAGATTTCGTGACAGAGGTGACCAAAATTTCTAACCCCTCATAGACAAGAGTGGAACATCTAACGTATTTCCCCACTACCCTATATACCCCTAGACCCTATATACCTATAATAACCTTAATTTAGGATCTATAGATAACTTTATTTAATTATACTGCAATAAGTATTTATTTAATTAACTTAAGATTTTAGATACTAATTAAAAAATATATTTTTTACTATTTATATTTTTAATAGAATTTTTTTTTTTATCTATTTTCTTTAATTTAATATAAAGTATTCTTTTTAGCTTAATTTTATATTATAATAATCTATTTAATTTTTAAAAAAGCCTAATTAAAGTTAAATTAAACAGGGATTTAGCTTATAAAAGCTTTTATTATTATTAATACTTTAAGAATAGTTTTTTCCTCTTTTAGGTATTATATTTAACTGTTTTTATTATTAATAGATTTTATTGCTTTCTTTAGGATATATTTAAAGTTATAAATTAATAGATTTCTATTTTTTTAAGCCTTTTAGAGCTATTTTTTAATATTATAATTTCCTTAAGGTATTTTCTATATAGGCTTAAAAGTAATTTATATTTTCCTTAATATTATAGGCCTTTTAAATAACTTTTATTTTTTCTCTTTAGGCTTTAATAACTTTAATGCCTTTTATATATTAATTAAAAATAAATTAATAAATAAAAAGCTATTTATTATATTTCTTTAAATTAAGACTTTTTTAAAAGCCTTTTTATAAGCTTATAGAAATAGTTATTATTAATTTTTTTTTAAGTTTATATATTAGCCTTAAAAGGTATTTAAATATTTTTAAAGTCTATTATAATTTAAATATTCCTTATCTTTTAAATAGTAAAGCTTTATTAAATTAATATTATTAAGTTAGCTACCTTAATTATAGCCTAAACCTTAATATATTTAATTTAGTTAAAAAGCCTTATTTTTTAATTAATTAAAATCTTCTTTTTATAACCTTACTTTAAAAAATATTATATTTTAATTATTTAATATATAATAAGTTATTTATTTTAACTTTTAATTATAATTATTAATAATAATATAACTATATTATTATAATATTTATTATTAAAAAAAGCTTATAAAAACCTAACCTTAATAAGCCTTATTTAATAAAAAACTATAATATAATCTCTATAATTAAGTAAGCTTTTATAAAGGCTAATTAAAATAATTATAATAGGCTTTATAACTTAATTATTAAAATTAAATTATAATAAAAAATTAAAGATAATAGTAACTATATTAAGCTAGCCCTTTTTAACTATAAAATCCTTTAATTTATATAGCTATATCTTAATAACCTTTAAATTAATATAAATTTCTTTAATAATAAGATATAAAGCCTTTAGATTTTTAAATAGGCTTTTAATAAAAAGTAGTTATAATAAAGGCAGAAGATATTCCTTAAGGCCTTTTATCTATTTAGTTTATATAGTAAATAGCTTTAGGATATTAAAAAGCAGTTAATAAAGGTATTATTTATATTAAAGAAAATAGGTAATATATAATATATAGGCTAGGCTAGTTATAGTTTTAAACTATAAAAGTATAAAGATAAAGAAGATAGTATACTATAAAATAGATAAAAGAGAGGTAATTATAGGGTTTAGGAGGAAAATATATTAAGTTTTATATAGATTTAAGTAAGTTATTAAAAGTTAATAACCTAAAGTTATAATATTAATAAAAGAGGATAAAAATAAATTATATTATATAATATATAATTAATTTATAATTATAAAAATTAGCTCAATATTAATATACTATTAATATAAATAAAGAAGTTATTATTAATATAATAAAGTTACTTTATATAATACTTAAAATTAAATTAATTAATAATAATACTATTTTAATAATTTAAATACTATAATATTAAGTAGTTATATAATATATAAAGAATATAAAGGTAATTAAAAAAGTTAAATCTTATTTAATTAAATCTTATTTAATTAAGCCTTTTTTATTAATTTTACTATTATATATAACTTACATTAATTTAGAATTAAAAGTCTTTATTAAGACCAGTTTAATAATATAATTTTAAATATAAATATCTTTATAAATTATTTAAGGAAAATATTAATATTAAACTAACTTAAAGGACTTATAGTATATTTTTAATTAAAGAAAATACTTAAAAATTACTATTTTTAAAGGTTTTTTTTTATAAAAATAACTATTAAGGTAAAATAATAACTATCTATTAAAATAGACTTTAATATTAAGCTTTAAGTTAAATTATCTAACTTTATATATTTTAAACTAAAAGTTATAATTATCTTAACTATAATTTTACTATTAGTTTTCTTTAATTAAATTTTAAATTTATTTATATTATATAAATATAGCTATATAATATTTTTAAATTTAATAATATAGTTAATATTATTATAATATTCTATAAGTATCTTTTTTATAATATAATACTTTTTTATAGTATTTATAACTTTTAATAGCTTTATTTCTATTATTTAATAGTAAAATATAAATCTATTAATTTAATTCTTATTAATATATAAAATATTCTTATTAATAGTAAATAAGGCTTATATAAAGTTATATATTTCCTGCCTTATTAAAGGCTAAAAAATATACTTTCTTTTAATAATATAGTTAATAAAGTTATCCTTTTATATAATTATTAATAATAAGTCTTTTTAATATACTATTATAATATTTTAACTATTAATATATTAATCTCTTAAAGTTAATAGTTTAATTAAATATTTTTATATTAAAGGCCTTAAATTAATTAATTTTATATTCTTTACTGCTAATAATATTTTATATTTATAATTTAACTATTATAAATTTATTTTTATTAATAGAAAAAAAATAGATTTAATTTAAATTTTATAGAAAAGAGTGAAGTAGCTTGTTATAATAATGTATTAATAGTGTTAAGGTATGTAAGGTCTAGGGGTGTATGGGGTGGTAGGGAAATACGTTAGATAATCCAGCTTAGGGGTTGAAGCTTAGAGACGAGAACTCTAAATCAGACTTGTTATAGCGCATCGATCATTCTGAGGAATATGACGATAAATCAACTTATTGTAGCAAATATGCATCATCGACCCAAGGTGACCTTGGGCAGCTGAGCATTAGGTACCGATGCGACACAGTTCACATCACGTCGAGCCTTGCAAAGTCTCCGTGCCAAAGCAGAGAGTTATGACAATACCAGTTGCAGAAATTTCACGGCAAAATTCCACCTTGGTTCTATGGAGGTTGGGCGTGTTGACGGGTTTTCCCTTCACTGGCAGTGAACCCACTTGGCAGCTGTCAACAGTGTCATGGCCACGGTGGACGGCAGTCACCTCAGCCCTCTATCAGTCCGCCAATCTCGATTCACACACAAAACTTGAGCATCATTTTTCTCACCACTCATCAACTTCTCAAATCCTTTCTTCCCTCCCGTCGCCTTTGAAGAACAACACAGACTCTCAGCATCACCGACGACACGATCATGTCTTCCGCACCTCCGCGCATCGAGGACACCGGACACTCCAGTAAACGCCAAAGAGTCGATGAGCACGATCCACCAGAGAATAAAGACTCCGTACGAATAGCAATTCTGACGGATGAGAACAAGGCCCTAGCGGAGGAGGTCAGTCGATTAAAACAGGCTTTGGAGGAAGCTCAGAACGCTACTGCTGCGGCAAATGAAGCGAAAGATGCTCTCAAAGTCGAGAAAGATGAACTCAAGGAGGCACAGAAACAGGCAAGAGAAGAGATGGCAAGAGAGGAGATGAAAAGAGATGAGAAGAGAAGAGAAGACTTGGCAAGAGAAGACAGGGAAAGACAAGAGATAAGAGAAAAGATGGAATCACTCCGAGTGGCTCTCGCTGAAGCGACAAACGACGAAACTCGGCAAAAGAATGTTCTCAAGTTGGTCGAGAAACACAACTACGAGATCAGAATACCTGCAACTGGTCACACCCAAGTCATGAAAAATTTCAAACCGCTGGTCGTTTCGGGGGAAGAAGAGCACATCAACAATTTACTAGACTTCATCTTTTTGGGGGAGACGGGCACATGGTACTGCTTCCAAGAAATCTGCGAGCAAGGAACAAAAGAACTCACTTGGCTGAATTCCTACGACGTTCAGAAAGAATGCCCTACTCACGGGCAAGAGTGTAAGGTCATGATGTGCAGATCCAAAACCACTCCCGGTTATTAAATGATATTTCAGCGGTTCAAGCCATCAGTTTCATCAACATGATGAACTTCACGGGTGAGGTCGTCGCTCGGTGCAGGGTAGCGCCGGCCCCACAAACCGTCAGGACAGGGCTCCGTTGCCGTTGAGCCCCTCCACCTCCACCTCCACCAACTCTGCCGTCTTCCGATTTGTTTACTCTACCATCAGCCTTACCTTATTTACACTCCGCCTTTTCAAGGTGGTACCAGCATATCTGCCGAAAAAACTACATAAACGGCACTTTCACTCTCGAAACACTTTCTTTCAACATGCCACCATGGCTGCAGTTCAGTCTCGTACGCGGTCTGCCCGCTTAGTGGCCGGCTTCACCAACAAATCTACTCAGCAAGCACCAGCGACGGGGCCAAGTCCTCATGTTCACCATGGACCTCCGGCGCTGTCGATTTTTTTGACCAACCTGAATCTTTTGGACCTCGATCAACACGAGGATTGGCCTGGCATCAAGGCCCAAACATTTGCGAGCGGCGGTTCTAGTGCGCAGGGCCTGAAGAAGAGGGTTCACTGCGTTGAATGGGCGCTCTTCCAGCTCTTTGCGCTATGGGATCCCGACGAAACAAAAAAGGTAAGACAGCAAACCAAATGCGAGAATCAAGCTGACATTTGTAGAAACTAAAACCGTTCTTCCCTCCTCTTGACCAAACACAATCAGTCAACCTACGAGCCGCCCTACTACGAGCTCTCGAGCAAGCAAAGAAGAATGGTGTCCTCGGAAGGGACGCTATTGTACGAAAGACAATGCTAGACGAATGTCGAGGCGAGCGACTCGAAGAGGTTCTCGCAGCATTTTCATCTGCTGTTCTCAAACATGTTATTGCCCAGGAGGTCGCAACAAGCGGTGAACATACAGCACTTGCGCTCGGACTTGCGCTCGAGGACCGCGGGTACAAGAGCGACAACACAGATCTCAACACTATGGTTTTGGCGCACAAAGTTGCCATCAGTCGCATTCTCAACAGCAAGGTAGCCGCAAGCTCACGGTTCCGCGACTTTGCCGATCTTTTAAATGTCAAGGAGAAGGGCATTGCCAGGAGAAAAGAAGCACTTGATGCCCTCGAGGGAGGCAAGACAATCTCTGAAGATGCTAGACGGGAAATGTGGCGGACACTTCGAAACAACTGGTCTGGTAATGAGCGATGGATGGAGACGCTACTTTATGGAGACGCCAGCATAAAAAAGGACGGACTTCTGGGCATGCCCTTTGATCGCGTGTGGAGAAGAGTCCAGCAAGGCCGTCTCGGAGAACTTGAGGAGCACTCAACAGGTCTTCTGGAACAGCTCGACACTCGAGTACGTGTACAGAGGGAACGACTTCAAAAGTGGCAAACCTTCCGCAACAGACTGTCTGCTGATCAACCCAAAGCATCCCCATCCAAGGTCAATCAAAAGGAGAAAGAGAACGGCATCGATTTTGGCTTTGGTGCCCACGAGGCACTTCATCTTGGAAGTGCTAGCCCTAAAAAGGCGACTTTCGGCAAACCGAAGCTCCTCAAGGAGTACGAGGATCTTGTGTCCAATCTGAGCCACGAGTTGCAGAGCACAAAACCCCAAAAGTCTCCAGCTCTTGACTTTTTACAGCGCCCTTCTTCTCAGAATACACCAGCCATCAATGCCCCGGCCCCCGAACCAGAAGAGGAAGAGGAAGAGGCGATCAGCGAACTCGAAGACGAGGATGGGTTTGCTGAAACTCCGATTCAGTCTTTCAAGTCGAAACTCGACAAGTCAAGAAGGCTTCCGGTGCGCCCTAAGCTGGCTCATACGGATGACTCTTTTGTTTCAGTCTCTTCGCGCGCCAGAAACTTGCGCAAGCCATCCGAGGACGAAGCTCGTATTCTTCGTGCGTCATCAGTTGAACGGACTAGCTCGCCCGAACCTGAAGATGAACCTGTTGCAACTTCTCCACGACCTGAGTACGATGTCTCACCTCAGCTATCACCTCATATATCACCTCAACCGTCTCCTCCTCCGTCGCCTCTGCCACTACAAGAATCGCCAGAAATGATGCCGGCGCGGCCTTCCCCCACCCAAGAAATGGCAGACCAGATCCTTGAATCAATGGATATGGCTTCTCCTTCTCCCGTCAAACGACGACCCAAACCTCGACACACTCTTTCGCTCGCTGAACGAACTCGCCTGACCATGGCTCGTGGAGCATTTGACCCCGATAATGAGGACATTGATATATCCCCACCAACGTCCTCAGAACCTGTTTCTGCAGAGGATCCCAGTCAAACATCAGTTGACGAGGAATTTGATCTCATTGCTCGGACCCGGAAGAGCATGGCTGGTTTCGACAAGGCGAGACAGAAGGCCCAGTTGGACAGGCGACGCTCTCTGCGAAAGACGAAGGCACCCCCTAAGAAGGAGGGAAGTTATTTTCCCAAGGTGGAAGAGGAAGACATGACCATCATCACCGATGAGCTCATGGCTCAAGAGGATATGGAGGCTGTCTTCAGATCACGACCCAAGATCAAGGCCAGCCCTCTGCCAAGTCCGACCAAAGATTGGGATGACGACGAATATATGTAGTCACGATAATGAATTCTCCTTAATCATAGTTTACATGCTCTCATATAATGTACACCGCGCTTTTACAGTCTACCAGCCCTGCTTCTTAAGTTCCATAACTCTGCTAACAGTCGCCTTGAAACCATGCTTGAATCGTGATCGCCAGCGCTGACTCCTTAGTCTCTTCTTCTTAAGACCCTTTCGCTCGTGGAACTTTTGGCTGTGGAATTTGTTCTTGACTTGGTCCTCTCGGATGATTCTGTTGAGAACTCGGAGAGCAACCATTGGTGTGGGACCAGTGGTCTTGGTTACTCGGTCCTTGATGAAGACTGTACGACCAGTGACGGCCTTGGCGCGGATTTGAGGTCGAGCGATTGGGTCCGAGTCAATTTCAGCGCCGTATGCGCTGGATTTGTTGGCAATGATGGATGCAATGTCCAGACTGACGGGTTTCGAAGCATCATAGGCGTGGCTGGGCTTTGATTCGGTGGGAGATTCGGTGACAGAGCCGGCGGGAGGTGGCGAAGGAGGAAGATTGCCGACTAGGGGGTTCGATCGAACTAGAGGAGCGACGGCTGGAGGCGCCTCATCATCTGTAGGAATCTTGGGGCCTGCTCGGAAGGCGAGTGAGGTTGTGAATGTCCTCTTAGCGAGGCATGTTGAAGGTGTAGCTACTCTCGACAGCATCGAGCTGCCAATTCTGAAGGAGGCGGCCCTAAGTTTGTCAGCATCCAATTCAAAAGTACAGGGCGAATTGACTTACATCTTGTCGATATAGATAACCGCCAATGGCCGTCGTCATTAGCTGTCCCGGAACAGGTGAAGCAGAAAAGTCACGATGTTCGGAAAAATGTAGGTGCGAAAGAAGGCGGGATTGTGGACCGAAAACCGGCCCCACATTGAAACATTTCAGCCTCGTGCCTGGATGCCTCAACACGGTTTGCGCCTGCGTAAAGAATCGCGAAACAACATCCAAAAACAATTCCATCGTTATCTTGACGTGAATAGTTTACTCAAAAGTCTTACGCGACCATCCTCATCTCCGATTCTCCGCGCGTGCACGCGACGGCGCCACTATGGCGTATAATCCTTATGGCAGTATGTTTCCCTTGAATCAGTATCAACAGAGCTAACTTGAGTAGACAATCCTTACGGCGCGCCTCCTGCGTATGGAGGATATCCCGGATCAAACAATGCCCCCCCAGGAATGGCTCCTCCACCTGGTCTAGGTGCGCAGATTTTGCAATACCCTCACTACCCTTCTAACATGTTTCCAGGACCTCCTCCAGGCATGTCTTCTGCTCCGGGAATGGCACCTCCAGGTGTCCAGCAGTCTAGCGCCCAGCAAGCTAATCGTCCAAGCGGCCTTCCACCCAACTTCCAAGCGCCTGCCAACATGCCCAACATCAACTTCAACGCCCCCGTGATCCGACTCGGTACATCGCAGCAGGGCAAACCCGGTACCCCCACAGCGGGCGGTCGTGATATGCCTATGCCCAGCGGTGGACGACCTGGCTTGGGTATGGACCGAGGAGGTGATCGAGACCGAGGCGCCAGGGAAGTAACACAGGTACTTGTTCCCCCGACGAACGAGGAGAAGCTCCGAACGATCTTCATAAACGAAATTCCCGAAGGCTTGGGCGGTGATGAAGGAATCCTACGACTTCTGGGTGCTTGTGGAAAGCTGCGAAAGTGGGATTCTGAAGCCAGTGTCACAGAAGACCACAAAGGCGTTAAGTTTGGTTTCGCTCTTTTTGAGGACCCTTGGTCGCTGAGTACTGCAGTCAAACTTCTCCACGAGCAACAAGTCGAAGTCCCCGTCAAGCGACAGCCAGTAGCCGCGGATGCGCCCAAAGACGATGCGTACGAGGGTATCGACAAGACGAAGCTCAAAGTTATGGTCGATGAGAGTTCGCTCAAGTACCTGGAGTCCTACGAAGAGAGTCAAGAGAGTGCAATCGGATCGGAGAAGCTCGAGGCGGCCAAGTCAGCGCTCAAGGACGTTGTTCACGATTTGTTCTACCCCAAAACCAACACAACAAGTGAGGATGTCACAATGGGCAACACCGAGTCTGGCGAGAATGTTGAAGTTGTGAATATTCCTTTGGCTCAAGAGGACGAACTCGCAGATATTCCAGCTGAGATGAGGGAAGTTGTAGCCCAGGAAATCGCTGCTTTCCGAGAACGCAGCAACCAACGAGATCTGGAGCGATTGAGAAAGGAAGAAGAGATGGAGGAGATGGAGCGACGACGGAATGGACCAGCTCGACACTCTCGACTCGATTCACCACCAGCTACCAACAACATCCCTCTTGGTCCAAGAGGCAGCATAGCAAATGCGCCATCAGGGCCTAAGGGACAGAATGGGCAGCGAGTTGCCTTTGTGAATGGAGGTATTTCAAACACAGACCTTTCTATTCACCAAGAAGATGACGACACAGATGCCAGCGATGGAGAACTGTACCGACGATACAAGTCCAAGAAGGATGACGAGGACGAGAAAGCGTACCTTGAAGCTGAGCGCAAATGGAGTAACAGAGAACGATCAAGACAAGCAGCAATAGATCGAGAGCGCGAGCGAGAACGTCAAGATGCAGAGTCATTCGAGCAACGAAAGCAAGAGCAGCTTGAGCGGGAAAAGGCATGGGATGATGAGAAAGAAGCAAGTCGCAAGACACATCCTTACTACCGCGATCACAGCGGCTGGGCTCGCAAGAGAGCTGGTGACCGTGCAGACGAGGAGGCACGAGATGAAGCAGACAGAAGGGCAGAGCACGATGAACAGCGTCGTGAAAAGGCTGAGATGGAGCGTGCACGCGGTATGGCCGACTCGTTCCTCGACAAGCAAGCTGAAGAGATGGACCAGCGACAAGCACCCGCCGCTGCACCACAGCCGTTCAAGCTATCCCTCGGAGCCGCAGCTCAGAAGGCTCAGGCATCCAGGGCAGCACCACAACGGCGCACAATCGCAGAGGTGGAGGGTCTTCTGGACGACGAGGAAGCAGATACGTCTACAAAGCGACAACTGGTACCTATCCAGTTCGAGCCATCTTCTGCTACGGCGCATATGACAGAGGAGGAAATCTCACAGGCTGTCCGATCCCTGGCCCAGGAGATCCCATCGGACAAGGACGGCCTGTGGGGATGGAAGGTCAAGTGGGAGTTTATGGATGATGCAGTGGTGAAGGACAAGCTCCGACCATTCGTGGAGAAGAAGATTGTCGAGTATCTCGGTGTACAAGAGGAGATGCTCGTCGAGGCAGTGGAGGAACATCTTCGCGCCCACGGTACAGCAGCCGCTCTAGCGGAAGAGCTAGAAGGAGTACGTTTCCCCCAGCTTATGTCTTGTGATTAAATTACTAACTGACGTTTCACAGGCACTCGATGATGAGGCGGAGGATCTTGTCAAGAAGCTCTGGCGTATGGTGATCTTTTTCACTGAGAGCGAGAAGCGTGGACTACCGGCGTGATGGGGAGATGCTTAAAATGTACTATTATTATAATTCGATGGGTTACAATACCAATGAACTAGGTGAGGGCGTTTTGAGAGCTGTGGGAATATACAATTGAGTCTACAGTCACTTACTCTTACCAATGTCTCTGTCTCTGTCTCTGTCTCCGGTGTTAATGAGGGGGATCGTCGGCGCGTTGCCATTGTTGGGAGAGCTTCCGAGGTGCCGAGGTTCCCCACACTGAGCTTACCGTGGCCCTGGAGCTTGTATCCGTGGTAGTGATGTAAATAAGAGGTCAAGCTCCATATTATCAATCGTTCAGCCTGTTTCAACATCAGTAAATCACGACAATCACAGTAAGAATAATCATCATGTCAAAGTCACTCAATCCCCCAAAGGTGCCTCACACCTCCGTCTCATTTCCCCATCCTCACGTTGTTCTCGTCACCCTCAACCGACCTGAACATCTCAATGCCCTCCAGCGCCAGATGAGCATTGATCTCGACCGTCTTTGGAGATGGTACGACAACGAGCCCTCGCTGCGCTGTGCCATCTTGACGGGCACCGGACGTGCATTCTGCGCTGGCGCAGATCTCAAAGAGTGGAACGTCAAGAATTCAGAGGGAAATGTGAAGAACGTTGAGCGGTGGGCAGAGAACGGCTTTGGAGGCTTGAGTAACCGCCATGGAAAGAAGCCCATCATCGCAGCTGTCAATGGTCTCTGTCTCGGCGGTGGAATGGAGATGGCAATCAACGTCGACATGGTCATCGCCAGTGAAACCGCCAAGTTCGGTCTTCCTGAGGTGAAGCGCGGCGTCGTCGCCATCGCAGGTGCCCTACCCCGTCTTATCAGAACGGTAGGACGACAACGGGCATCAGAAGTAGCGCTCTTGGGACGCATGTACAGCGCACAGCAGTTCTTTGACTGGGGCATTGTAAACAAGGTTGTCAAGCTGGAGGATGTTGTTCAAGAGGCGTTGAAGTGGGCTGTTGAGATGTCAGGTAATTCGCCCGACTCGATTATTGTGTCGCGCGAGGGTCTTTTGGGAGGGTGGGAAGCTGAGGGGCCGAGGGATAGCACGAACAGGATTGACGGGGGGATTTATAAGGGTATGGAAGGTGGTGATAATATGAAGGAGGGTGTCTTGAGTTTTGTCGAGAAGAGGAATGCTGTTTGGAAGGATAGTAAGCTGTAGACTCACTGCGAGCGTTGTTAGAATGAGCAGAGCAATTGATCTTCGTACAATTGACTACGGCTCAGACGTGGACTGCCACCAACGTCGATGGCTTGTTAGTGTCTCAGCTTCCAAATCATTATCAATTCACCAATTCTCGGGCATGTTTGCGCATTTCCGCCTGGGCCATCCTAGGGACGGCCCTTAGTAGCGGGCTGATAGCTTCCGCGATGGAGTAATTCATTCTCCGATTGGCATGCGCTCAGACTCTGACCAAGAAGAACCAGGGATATCGATCGACACCAAAGAAATCTCTCGGGCAGCCACATCTAATAGATCATCACGCAAATCTCCCAAAGAGGGTTCTCAGCTCGACGCGGGCAATCTGTATGTCTCCTAAAATGAGATAGTGGAAAACGCACTTCACAGCTATCGGCAATTGATGACGATCAGCGAATTCTGGTTGGTGAGAGGTGCACCCCCAGCTGCAAGGATGACCTAGTGGAGTTGGCACGGTGAAAGCTCCATCTTGGTTCGACGATGGTATCTTGTTGAGCTCCTCAAATGTCTTGGGCTGAATGCATAAGCCAGTCAGACACAAGCGGCCCCTTTAGAGGGTATCGCCATGGGTGAGATCGACGGGAGAGATCAAATAGTCAGCCTGGAAACACCCACTACCTGTTCGCTGGCGCCGCCATCTAAGACATTGAGCCACCGTCGTATCTTGTCTTGTACCGCCGCAGGTAGCTGTGGGGATGCATGGCGGAATCATTGTATTGTGTACCGCTTGGCTGATCTTTGACCGAAACATGGTTCAGTTCGATGAGATTTGAGACACTCCAGGCTAGTAGTCATGTCCAACATAAGAGGCTGCTCCCCAGCTGCAATCGACTGCATTCGTGACCACCTTGTGCGATGTTGCAAACCTCCGCCTGGTGTCACCTAGTGAGAGTGTGCTACAATGGACTACAGTCATCTTGCCCCGAATTCTTTGAATGAGTCTGTCAAAGGCCATCCTGAATCATCTCGAGATTTTCAGAGCAGACCTTCAACTCCAGGAATGGGACCTGACGCAGGTATCGGATATGGGCGAAAGCCTCGGAAGCTTGTACTCTGTTTCGATGGAACAGGGAACAAGTTCCATGGTGACGATAGTGACAGCAACATTCTCAAGATCTTTCGAATGCTTGACCGTCAAGCCGATGACCAATACCACTACTACCAACGTAAGTGACCCGTTCGTCGCAGTCACAGTCAACTCACACAATTCAGCGGGCATTGGAACATATGTCGTCTCAGGATCACTTACTCATACCGGCATTCGCGCTCGCTTTGGTTCTTGGTATCAAAAAGCCAAAGACTCAGCTATTGGCTCTTCATTCGACCAGCATGTCGTAGGAGGCTATCGATTCCTTATGCGATTTTATAACCCCGGCGATGAGATTTATATGTTCGGTTTCAGCCGGGGTGCATATATCGCACGCTTCCTAGCTGAAATGCTCGACTATATCGGACTCTTGTCGCACGGCAATGAAGAGATGGTCAAGTTCGCTTGGAAGGCATTCGCTCAATGGCAAGGTCGTGAGCAAATTCCTGAAGACGAGGAAGACTGCGACAAACCACCAAGCAAAGAGACCGATGCCGCAAAGAAGAAGAGAGACGAAATGTTTCAGTTCATGAAGGGTTTTCGCGAAACATTCTCACGTCCAGTTGGTCGTATCCGTTTCCTTGGGCTGTTTGATACAGTCAATTCTGTCCCAAGATTTGAGACAGCTTGGATGCAACGCAGCAAGTTTCCTTACACCGCACGAAGCAGCGCCAGAGTAATTCGCCATGCCGTAAGTATCGATGAGAGACGAGCCAAGTTTCGTCAAGATCTCATGTATCAAGATCGGCCTAAGCAGAAGGACGACAAAGGTCATAACTTTCACAAGGCAATCAATGACATTCGCGAGGAACTCAATGGACACGACGATCGAGGCAGAAAAAGCAATCATCTCTCTCCTAATGACAAGAGAGGTGGTCGAAAGAAGAAGAAAGGCAACGCATATGCACCATACCGAGCTCGCTCGAGATCGTGCAGAAGACCAAGCCAATGCGGAGATCCTGACAACTTCTCCAACCTCTCCGGTCTGGCACTCGATGAGATCAACAACATTGACGACGATGCCGCTCAAGATATTGACGAAGTCTGGTTCTCTGGCGGTCACGCTGATGTTGGCGGAGGCTGGGAAATGCTTGAAGGCAGCAAAAGCACCAGTCACATTCCCCTTGCCTGGATTGTGAGAGAAGCTCAGAAAGCCGGTCTCACGTTTGACGACGAAAAGGTCGCAGAGATGGGATGCTGTGCTGCTCACGAATGGCAGGAAGCTACAGGGCGACCTCCAATTCCTGATCTTCGAGTCTCCAGCGGCATTGGAGGTCCAGGTCGTGCCCCCGACATGCCAATGGACGAAAAAGAAGATCATCCCAAGAACGATTTCCACGACATAATGCACGGGGCATGCACAGCTCGAATCCACGACTCCCTCGAATACGGCCAAGGTCTAGGTCCCTTCGCCGTAACAGCCTGGAAAATCATGGAGTACATGCCCTTCCGTAGAATGGATCTTCAGTCCGACGGATCATGGAAGCCAATCCGCTGGCCTCTCCCTGGAGGCGAAGTTCGAGATGTGCCCGATACAGTACGAGTCCATGGAAGTGTCATTCGTCGTATGAAACATGATGAAAATTATCGGCCTGGAAATCTCATCATTGGCGGTGGTGGTAGGGGTATTAGAAAGGCCTCTGCTCAGCATGGTACTGGTGATTGGGAGTGTGTAGCTGATCATGGTGATCCAGTTGGTGAGATTTGGGTGAGAAAGAAGAAAGATGACAGATACCGAGATTAATTATGGTAACGGATAAAGAGCCAGATAGTCAATTAATATTCTATTTGTCGACGTCCAAGTTGTCGAGATGATGATCTTGAAGTTGATGCTCATGGCAAGTACAGGTGGATCACGTGAAGATCTTTAGAGGGCCACGACACCAAATCCCATCATGTCTACCTAGCGCAGCGATCCTCCAACATGCGCTGAACAACACCGCATCAACTCATCGCCATGCCTCTCGTTCTCTTCCTCGGCATCCTCGAAAATGGCATCCCCGAACAAGTCCGGCAGCACAGCCGCACAATAATCTACACCATCCTGACCCTCACCCTCCTAACCCTCCTCAAAATCTGGACTTCCGGCCGCAAGAATCCCAGCCCACGCCTCCTCCATGGCAAAGTCGTCATGATGACCGGCGGAACGTCCGGCATAGGCGCCCAAACGGCTCTCGGACTCGCAGCTCAGGGCGCGCAGCTGGTTCTGCTATCTCAGGCGCCTCCGTCGGATCCCTTCCTCGTCGAGTATATCCAGGATCTGCGACAGAAGACGAATAACCAGATGATATACACAGAACAAGTCGATTTGTCGGATTTTTATAGTATTCGGACGTTTGCGACCAAGTGGATTGATAATGCGCCGCCTCGACGGTTGGATATGATTATTCTGTGCGCTGCCACCATGACACCCCCTGGTGGAAAGAGAAAGGAGTCGGAGGAGGGTGTTGAGGAGACGTGGATGGTCAACTTTTTGGCTAATTTCCATTTACTCGGTATTCTAAGCCCGGCTCTTCGTGCGCAGCCCATCGATCGAGATGTTCGAGTTATTATTCCTACCTGCTCGTCCTACATTGGATCGCCCTCCCTCAAGGAGCCTGTCTCAACGGCCAACTGGAGTCCCGGTACAGCGTACGCTCGCAGCAAACTCGCCATGAACGTCTTTGGTCAGGCATTCCAGAAGCATCTCGATGCCTACGAGCGACCCGACAAGGCTCCCAACAACACCCGAGTAGTCTTTGTGGACCCTGGTCTTGCTCGAACCCCTAGCACCCGTCGCTGGTTGACGCGTGGATCTCTCTGGGGACTTGCAATCTACCTCGCTGGCTACTTGGTTCCCTGGTTCCTCCTCAAATCTCCTCACATGGCCGCCCAATCTATTCTCTACACCGCCATGGACGGAGACTTTGCTCGAGGTCCTGGTGGAAAGCTCATCAAGGAGTGCATGGAGGTCGACTTTGCGCGTAAGGAAGTCAAGGATGAAGAAGTCGCCAAGAAACTGTGGCAAGAGAGCGATGCTCTAATTGAAAACGTCGAGAAGATCCAGGCCAAAAAGAGAGCTGCCAAAAAGGCCACTGATGAGAAGAATGCCAAGGAAAAGACTGAAAAGGAAAAGGAGGCCGAGATCGAGGAGCTCGTCGACGCCATCAAGAAGGGCAAAGAGAAGCACAAAAAGGCTGCGGGAAAGAAGGGTAAAAAATAGTCAACGATGTACATGAACATAGACATAGACGGAGTTTGGGTATTGGTCCGGCGGTATACGGGATGTAATATGTAACACAAATGAAAGATCCAACGGGCATGAGTTTATTACCATCACCAACTCCGACGCTTCTCCTTATCCGTATCCGTACAGAAGTATATAAAGCCATTCCTCCACGCTATTGTTGACGCTCACCTAGAAAGTCAAAAGGTCCAGTGAACAGCAGGCTTTCCATCCCCGGATCAACCTCGAGGTCTGCCAATATGTTAGTCATCCACGTATCATCCGATTCACCTGTTATTTGAAGACTCGGTACCAAGCCAGGATCTTGAAAAGACGATGGGGTCAGTCCAATATCTCCGGTGAATGGGTTTGAAGGGGATGTCTCGGTAGATCCGAAAAGGCTCCCGACTTCCGGTGATTCGACAGGGCCGCATCGCTCAAGGTACCACCTCTCAATACGCCGAGCTCTTTTCGCAAGACTAAAGTATGGATCTGATTCACCATCACCGGAGTTTGAGTTTGAAGCAGATTCCATGCGGAGAACGATTTGACGAAGGGTGTGAGGCATGTCGAGAATACGCCGAAGATGACCGGCAGTTTGTGCGTTTTCGGGTTGTGCTGCTACAAGGTCTAGTCGAACTGCTAGGGAGACTGCGCAGTATAGCATGATCCAGCCGATGTTGGGCATTGTGTCTTCGTCGCCTTGTGGGAGAAGGAGAATCACGCTGATGAGGGACTTTGCAGCAGACATGCTTTGTGAGAGCCAGTCGAGAAGTCGGCTTTGATCAGCACCTTGCTGAAGACTTTGGAAACCGTTTAGGCCATATGAGATGCCATCCGGTGAGGGCTGACAGATAAGGAGGTCAAGGACGTGCAACTGCAGAAGAATTGTGGCTAGGTGTGTCAGCTGAGATTTCCAGCTCCGGTGGAATGGGCACTTACGACTCTCACTGAGCGGAAACGGCAAGGATGATTTGGTCGACGTATATCGCTCTCTGATTCTATGCAGCTCGGCAGGCAGCTTATCTTGCCTTGACCCTCGTAGTGCTCCTGTGGCTTCAATGACTGCATCGTCAACCTCTTCAGTAAGCTTCTGGAGATATATGATGTATGGAAGATGTCTGTCAGAAGGAGCGGTTCCCCGGGATAAGAGGGTGTGACAGCATTCAAGGATGAATGGAGAGTATCGAAAGTGGTGCGACTTTTGTAATAAAACAGCTGAACTATTGCGTGTTAGATGTGGTTTGGGGGCTTTCGTACGACATACCTCGAGGATAGATAATAAGTCCCGGCCAGAGCTCTCATCTCGTCATGCGTCATTTCACCAGACCCATGCTTGCTCTCCCGACTCAAAGCCCATAGACTTGCAACTCTCGGCCGATCAAGTCTCATATCTGAGATGATGCTTGCTGCAAGTGACAGATGCTGGGTGTACTTCATTGTTCCTTGGTGAAAATGCGCCCTGAATCATTAGCGATGACTTTTGAGAAGACGCAGTACTCACCAAGCCAAATGCACTAACAGCCCTTGCAGCATATCCAAAGTTGCAAATGGCCCTTTTATCATCCTGACAAGTACAATTTCGTTGAAGAGCTTGCCTAATTTTTGCTGAAGCTTGAGATCCTCATGTGAAGCTGCCGCAAGTATCGCAATACACAACGTCGGTCTGTCTTGGACTAACCCCTGAATGGTTACCGACTCTGCAACTATCACGAACGGAAAATGAGGCGACATGCGCGTTCTGAAGGTATCGAGAAACTCTTGCCCTTTCTCGAGTGACAGCAGCCCCCTGGAGAACGGGTTGTGAGATGCTTCGGTATCAATGCTGGCTGGTGTCGTGGACACGCCAGGTGAGGTATCCGTAACATTTGCTGAAGTCGCATTGGCCGAAGTCAAGGATGGTGACCTCGATCTTGTAGGACTCACTGCTTCAAGATTCCTGGACGGCCTGAATCAAGTTAGTAATTGCAAATCACAAAGAACAACAAATTTCTCACCCAGGCCTTAGAGCCTTTCGTCGCCGAGAAGGATTAAAAACACATGTCTTGTTCAGGCGCAAACACCTGTCGCATTTTCCAGACTCCTGTGATTTCTCGCATCGAATTTTGGCATGAAAACACGTCTGGCACGTCT
The DNA here is from genome assembly GCA_022627125.1 of Fusarium chuoi. Taxonomy (NCBI): domain Eukaryota; kingdom Fungi; phylum Ascomycota; class Sordariomycetes; order Hypocreales; family Nectriaceae; genus Fusarium; species Fusarium chuoi. The sequence goes on along the minus strand of JAJALE010000886.1, from coordinate 457,711 downwards.
TGAGCAACGGAACATTTGGGTCTGATCTCGAAGCCATTGTAAACACGGCGTGAACGATTTGTTTTGATGCTAGCGTTGATGAAATTGAATCATTAAACTTCTCAACGGCGGGGAAAACGTCTCATTTAGATCCCACGACTCATGGATTCCAGCTTATGCTTTTCATCGCATTGAAGTTACCTTAAAGGCGGATCTGATGATTTTCCTGCATTCACCGTGCCCGTAGGTCAAGATATCACTAGAGATTGAGTTGTTGTGGTTGAGAAGCGGACTTGAGTCCTGAATGTGGCTGTGACACTGAAGCCAGAGATCGGACTCGGGTTTAGTTTCAGGGCACTTGCAGCGGAATTTTCTGTGTCGGTGTGGCGATGCAGATTCAGTTCAGCGCTATATCTCGGCTTTGCAGGGTTGCATCGTCATCTCAAGAGTAAGACTGTGGCTGGGTTCTGGTACTCAAGTCCGTGTCCGTTCCAACACGGCACTTGAAGGAAAGGATTAATGACGGCTCGCATCGACGCACTCGTCATTGGTTTCGCTTCTGGGACGGTTTCAAGAAGGTTATGCCGAACGGATTCGATGAGGGACGAAGCCAAGCTTGCTTCTCCACATCAGCTAAAGCTTGTGTTTAAAGTAGCCTTGTAGGGCGGAATCAGACTTCAACGGTTCCCCGCCTGATAAAGCCGCTGCCGCCCTCCTTGGTGACATTCAATTTGACTGGTGTAATCAGCGTCGCATCCTTCAACTAATTCGACGCTCCTGGTCGGCCGCCCTTTGAATCGAGAATCTCAGCCTGATTTCTAGGGGTCTTGAGATGAAAAGTGTCCGACAAGTAGCAATCTCGGTGATTGAAACGGAGTTCGGACAGGACGAAGCTCTTGTTGGTCTGATCTTCTTTACTCCGTAGTGTCGGCGATTTAAATTTCTGGAAGGTGGCTCAACAAATGATTGAGCATATCATGTTGAGGTTTTTGATGATGCAAGAGTTGAACTTTTCACAACTCCCAAAGGGTTGCCGATGCAACTTCCCAATCTTCCACCCCGCCGCAGGTACCTTGGTTCACTGGCCGTGCTGTGCCTTCCTTTCCATTGTTCGCTTTCAACCTACATTTCTCAACGTCGACAATTAACTTCAAGTAACTCGATTTTGAACATTACATCTACAATTCCAGTCACAAACAATTTTCGCAACAACTGTTGCACGATGAAGGCCGCGTCTACACTGCTCAAGTCTCCAGCATCAACTCAAGAGACGTTGTTTGTGTGAGTATCCAGAGCCCGATCTCCTCGACCTCACCAATCATCCACCTGACATCGACGCTGCTGATAAATTCGACATCAAAGATTAGACATACTTTCGATCACTCCATCAATCACGGTTAACGTAGCGCTCAGAAAGAATGTTTCTGTCAATCTTGATCAGAATCCCACAGGTCTGTCGCATACTGTCCGGGAATAATTTAGTGATTGATGCACAGGTTCTTCGACAGCCATCGAGTCATCCTTGAGGCAGTTGCTCATAGCCGCTTTGTGGTGAAACATTGACAACGGCATTGTTGAACACTTCTAAAATAGATACAAAGACGTTGCAGACCCTTCGCATTTTATGTTTCTTCCACTTCTCGTTTCTTTCATGGTGCGGATTAAGGCTCAGTTAAAAAGAGTCACATCAGGCTGCACCTAGCTGCGTGTTGGCTTCGCAGTCACCTGTATGACCAAAATGTGAGCCATCGCCCCAAGACTGGCACGCCATCAGCCAACGGCGTCCATCATTTCAACCACCCTTGCTGCTTATGCCTCTCTTGGCGCATTGCCAGCTGCAATATGGCGTACAGCGGTCACACTTCGAACTTGATAGGCAATTGATCCGAGAGCCTGATCCCCTAAGCCCGGCCCGTTGCGCTATCCAGCGAGGATCTACCAATCGCTCTCTGATACTTCGAGCAAGCCCCGCGTTATCTTGAGCCGCAGCCATCGGTAGAGCGAATATCTAGCAACCTGCCCTACATACCTGGCACAGTCCCGAGCCATTCCCGAGGCAGACTATCTTCAGGCGGAAAGAAAAACGCCCAAGGCGAACTTGCGCAATACAGGACTGAGAAAATAAAGACTTCGTCACCAGAATCTAACCGCATTGCGCGATCACCAATCGTTTGGTTGCCACCATGAAGCACAACTCTATTGTTGCATACAAGGTGCGGCTAGAAGACGTACGAAAGCACCTTCGGGCCAAGTTCAATGACCAGACCATTGAGGTCGAGGTATGTAGATCGGGTCATCAAGAGTGGCAGTGCTTTCGTGTACCAGAAGCTGATCCGTGGCTCCAGCATATAGGAACCGAGTTTGTGTTCTATCTTCCAGTGACCTTGACTGAAGTAGGTTGTCTGGTTGCATTTGTATGTCTTGTGATGTCTCTCCCAACAGCTGACATCTGGAACAGGCTGAGAAAGACGAAATCTATGATTTAGCGCCATGAATCACGCAAATGGCTACAAAGACATTCCTGATATATCTTTTCACAATACCCAATGTGAACCCTTGCTTTTACTTCTAGTTATTTACGCATATGAGCAATATTGAGTGTTCTGATCGGGTTACATGAGGCAAGTTGTATGCGCCTTCGACTCAGCCACTTTGTATGTCAGTACCCTACCTGGCCTCATACACATTGTCTATCTCTACCATCTTCATTCACACCATCCGCAAGCATCACTGCCAACTTTCTTTTGTGCACAGTCAATATCAGGCACTCTTCATCAAATTTTGCCGTTGCATTTGATCTAGGCTATGCGAATCTTGGACCCCTGTTCTGTGGAATTGGAATTCTCTTCAAGGAAATAAAATAGCTTGGTCCCGAGTAATCTACGAAACCTTCAAGCACTAGCTCATTTATCAAATTGCCACATACTATCATGTCCTCCCAAAATAGTATCACTACTGTGGAGCTGTCCGAACAGGAACGTTACTTCGACAAGATATGCGATGCTTCTCACAACTACCCTCAAACTGCTCCCAGCAGCAGAAGGAGTACCAAAGCCCGGCAAGCAGTAGCTACTACGTGGAATCGAGAAGCAGCTCGTATCTTCCACCCGAGACCCGAAAATGCTTATCTCAAGATCTTTGAAACGTGCGACTGCATGACTCCATGCAACTGTCGATCGCTCTCGGGTGATGTCAAGACCATGAAAGATCTATTACTTCGCTTACAGCCGAACAAGAAAGCCCCAAAGATGAGATACGTGTAAGTGCGCTGGTCGTTACTTGGGCACAGGATGTAACAAACTCAGGTCTCTCCTTTCCAAATCTTCCAAAGATCAAGTCAGATGTCCGATTAAGATGTTCAAATATCTATGCACATATCAACGAATCCCAGCTTCGTTCCTAAGCTGTCTCTACTCTTTCCGCCGGTCGCACTCTGCTCAAGAATGGTGTAACCTTCCTCAATTCAACGACGACAATACTTTGCTCTCGTCTGAGGATGATATCCTGCCTCTCGATCGAATGGGTCTCTCAGGGCGCGAAATTAGGTATTCGTTTGTCTTGAGATCCGTCGAGAGCTCCACCTCCGTCCCAAACAGATCTTGGGGAGTCCGACAACTCGCAGTATATCATTCCTTTGATATTGAAAACGGGCAGTCACTTTGGGTAACCTGCAAGGGGAACTCGCTGAACGAGTAGTTATTCCAAGAAGCTTTGTCTGAGAATAAATATCTTCAATCAAGTGTTCTGGAATCTGTTCCACAGTCGTTCTCGTCTTCCCTTGAGGTTCTCACTATGCTGATTGATTGGTGCGATGATGATTGGATATTCTACATCAACGAACTTTTTGATGGGATCAAACCACTTGTGGACAAAGCGAGAACGCCCGCCATAAAAGACGAGTCAGCCCTTACCAAAGACATGAAAATCATCACAGGTTTGGCTGAATCGCCTTCGAAAAGGCTCTCGCATATGACGAGCCTCGAAACTGGGACGACCCGCAGTCAGAGCAATGAAAAGGAGGACCCGTGGGGTGATCTCAATGACCGAGTCAAACGACTCGAGAGGCTTGAAGTGTTTTCTTTTGATGAGCTACAGAAACTACAGCAAGGCCTGGAGACGATCCAGGAAGCGCTCCTGGTTCTCAAGCTAAACAACCAAGTCATCAAACAGATCCGCGAGCACTACCAGTGTCTTATGACCCAGTATCGGCTTCCCGCTTTGAAAGGGATCAAGAAAGATGCGAGGAGTCGTTCCTACAATATTGTCGGCACTCTCGAAATATTGAGGCCAATATCGATGCTCATCAGGCGCAGCTCAATGCGCTGCTACTGCTCGTCAAGGAGAGCAAAGAAATGGTAAATCACTCTTCAACGCTGAGAGATCCAGGGCTGATTTCCTTAGTACAACACCATTCTCCAATACAAAACCATCCAGATCAACAAGATCTACGCAGAGAGCGCTCACTTGTCGACTCGGAATATGGAGAATATCGCAAACAAGACCAAGCGAGAGACGAGCTCAATGCATATCATCACTTTTGTGACTCTGATTTTCCTCCCTGGAACATTCATGGCTGTACGTCACTGTGTCCTTGGACATGTTGCAACAACTAATTAGATTTGCAGTCTTTCTTCCAGAGCGGTATTCTTGAGTGGCCTCAAGTGAACGCAAAGGCGCCATGGAGGCTGAACAAGGAGATATTTTCTCTGTTTTTTGGCCTCTCCGCTACCATCACGATCGTTACCATTGTTGTTTGGATGATAATTCTTTTCATGCTGCGCAGGCCGCAAAGCGAAAGAGTCAAACACGCACCTTAGAGTAACACAGCACAACCTCATTTCATTTCCTACCATGTTATTCCTATCTGTACTTTATAGATAATAGACTTCAACACGAGTCAGGAGCTCGTAAACAAGATATATCTCAGCAATTATAGACAAAGCAGCATATGCCTGATGATGTCGATTCATGTCCATGCGTGGGATCATTTGTTGGGCTGCAGCCTGGTTCCCCGCGCCGATGTGCATGTCACACCATCTTCTGTCTCACTCTCTCGTGAGGCTCTGCCATTTGGTCTTGGACAAGCCTCCTCATGATGAGCTATGTCCACCATGTTCCATCTCAGCCACTTTCAAGGTGCAGGTTCTCAGATTAGAGATCCAAATCGTACGAGAAGGCAGACAAAGAGTGAGTTTGCTTTTTTAAGGCATCTTCGACACAGCCTACTTGGCCAGATGGTGGTGGGCATGATACAATGTTGTAGAGGAGAGCCTTGCTGCATATGCACGTCCTTGCTAACCAATCTGGAAAGATGATGACCCGAACTGGCAAGAATTGGAAAGTGCCTTGTTGGAGAAGATCGCACATGCTTCTAATGCGAACCACTTTCCCGCGACCTTAAATAATTTACGGGAGAAGACCTCCACCACTTTGACCTTCCATCATCATCACCAGATTCCCCTCTTCTGCATATCTGAATTGTACATAACTGGGCCAGAAAGATTGCTGTTTTCACCTTCACACCGGACTCTTGTGGTCCTCGTTGAATAGCCGCCATGTTCAATCCTCGAAAGCGCCCGCGCGACGAGCGCAATGAGGAGTTTATACGATATGTTCGGTAGGAATCGCAACCGGGACTCGATGGAAACGACATTGTGACCAGGTTCGTGAGCCCTGCAGTTACGGCCAGATGGTGGAAGAAAAGTGGCCAGCGAAGATTGTCTCGAGCGATCGATCGCAACATCCACGCTCTTCCTACGACGATTGAGAATGGCTACTTGAACATTTTCTCCATTTTGGTGTACATCAGCAGGACATACCTCATCAACAACTTCACTTCCAATGGGTATCAAGACCAGCAACTCCCTTTACTCAATGCGCGATGTTTCGGCGACGACCCTGCACTTGTCGACGATATGAACGAGTTTTGCGAGCACCAGTGGATGTTCTGTCCTCTGATATTCTCGAGACATACCCCCATGGATAAGCGACACATCGATCCTCGGCAAATATTACCCATCAAAACAACTGTCACGATAACCACTGATTCAAACCACTCCAAATCAAATATCAGAGTTGTGACCTTGTACCCTGAATGCTTCGATCGCGAATGGAGTCCAACGGTAAGTTCCCTCCTCCGCATCATCCATTCCAACTAACGTGAGGAGGGTACTGTCGTCTTTAAAGAGTACCGCACAGGAGAAAGAGAAACTTTGCGAGATGCATGGATTAAGGAATACAATGCTTTCGCCGCGATCGAGTCTTGCGATTACATTGTTAAATATCTTGGCTCATTTGAACAGAATAATCGCTGTTTTATGATCCTGGGGCATGCGAGTGAAGGTAGCCTTCTCGAATTATTCAAGCGCAATGAAAGACCAGTCACGGAAGAAGAGCGGCGGTATTTCTTATATGGCTTGATGGGCCTCACCAAAGCCATCGACAAGATACAAAACTTAGGAGGCGGCCCTAGGAATCAGCGAACAGGATTGTACGTGACACTCCCAGTTTTTTCGATTGTTACTAATGTCGTAGCGCTCACCGTGATATCAAGCCTGCTAACATCTTGGTATTCCCTGGTCAAGATGGGCGGTACTCGTATGGCTTCCGAATGAAGCTTGCTGATTTCGACACTGCGACACCTAATCTACCAATAGATGAGGATGAATCTAGTTTCCAGGATAATGACGGAAACAGGACATATTGTAACTACTCTCCTCCTACAGTATTGGGTTGCGTTAACAAGTTATAACAGGCTCTCCCGAAGCAACTAGGCTCTACAAGGACCAGGAGAAGGGTTTTATGCAGGTTCCAGTTGCCTCCGATGTCTGGTCTCTTGGTTGCGTCATCAGCGAAGCAATTGTCTGGGTTGCTGGAGGGACGGCTGCCCTTGATGAAGCTGCCAGCGATCGCAGAAGGGAGATCCTGACACATTGGCCACTTCTTGCCGATGGCAGCTTTGGCGAATGTTTCCATAACAGCTCCACAGCGCTCACTTGTGTTGTGAAATCACATTCAGCGGCGCTCGATGCGCTACAAGGTCCCATTTTCCTATCACGCAATGTCTGCAGCCTCGTCGAGCATTGCATGCTTGTGCCATATCGAGAAAGACAATCCCCCATCCTTATCTGGAAGACTTTTGAGAGAAAGTACCGCGAAATCTTTCACCCTGCTCCCCCATTAGATCATCATAGCACGCCTCTCTTACCTCAACACAGCTTCCACAACACCCCGATACTCACTCAGTCACCCATGAACATGGCCGAGTCGTTGTTACATCCAGACCGATCTCCTCATCAACAGACGTCCTCCTATCCGAGACCTTCGCGCCAGATCGGTATGGCTTTGGATCGCCCCGACATGCACCAGCGAGACCCCCTTGGCATCAATACTCGAATGCCTTCGAATAACGGAACCCCAATCGATCGCCACACATCAGCTCAATGGAGTTACAATAGTTCCCAGGCTATATCTGAGCTGGAAGACAAATCGTCCCCTGCGTCAGCGGTATCTACCAAGAACTTCAACCTTGGAAACACTTTGGGTTCTCCAACGCATCCTGGCATCTCATTTCCTCCTCAAGACAATCATTACCATTCGATTACCGACGCCAACAGCCCTGCCAAGACATCTGCCGACATCACCAGACTCACTCCTCAGAAACAGAATGAAGTTGGTATGTATGGGGACCTTACTATTGACCATGTTGTCAGCCACCGTAAGAACAATGGTAAAAGGGAATCATTGGAGGGCTACGAAAAGTTTCGCAGTCGGATGGGAAATCGGCGGTTTGTCTTTATAGTAGACGATTCTGAGACGATGCGTGACAGGGAGCGCGAGGTACTTAAAGTGTTGGACGTTCTGGTATGGCTCGTTAGGAAGATCGATCATTCTGGTCCAGAAATCCGCTTCACTTCAAAACCAGACAAGAAATTCCCCATAGAACGTCGACCTCGGTTTCTTCTCAAGATGGACAAATTCATCAACCCAGTGCGAGAATGGCTTGGTGGCAACGACGCTGAGACTCTCTGTAATATGAAGCATTCATTCAACCAGATATTCGCAGATGCCAATATGGTGGATCCCAAAAGGCCAACAAGCGTTGTTATCTTGACCGATGGAATATGGGAGCACGGTGGTTCTCTCGAAGAGAAAGGTGTTGAAGCCTGCATAACGAAGATTATCAAGCGAATGGAAGATAAAGGTATCGGCGACACCGCCTTCGCCTTTCAGTTCGTCAGCTTTGGTAATGATCCAGTTGGTCTTCGCCGGCTGAGATATCTGGACGACGATGCCCTCTACGGAGGGGATGAAGATAACCGGACGTAAGTTCTTGTCACAGCGTGAAAGATCGAGGCTGACTCTTGCAGTGATATTGTTGACCATAAGAGTTCTGAATCGAATGTTTGGGCAATACTCACGGGGTCGGTGAGTCCAGGTAACGATAAGATCTCGGCGAGTCCCTCAACCGAGAGGCCATCGTATTCTCAGGGAGAATAAGCAATGATTTATATGCTATGCGGGTCTTGGAGACATCGGCGTTATGTGACGAACATTTACAATATGGCATTAGACTTGGTTTATATAAATACCCATATACTGCACCCTACTCTTGGAATTTAAGATCAGTGGCCTTGAATCGATTTTATAAAATGTTGTCGAGATGATAGACGAATGAAGCTATACTTGTACAGTTCTAGCGCATTCTCATGTTTCCCTTCCTGGCTTATAGACAGTCTAGGATTGGATGGTGCCGTTAGCTCAGTGACTTCGCTTGGTTGGCGGATTGTTACCCTATGCCTTGGGTGATCAACAGTTTGAGGCGTAGATTGCACATTGAGGGGACAAAAAAACTAAGGATCTTTGACCAAAGTAGGTAATGAGAAGATTTTGGCAGCCTAGTCTTATGTCAGAGGGGTTTTTCCCCTCAAGGAATACGTATAATGACTTTTGAGAATGGTAAGAACTAAGCTTGAACATGATTCCAATATTACGAAACAATTGGGGATATTGTATGCTTGTTCTACCATCATTATAACCTCTTTTTTTTTTTTTTTTTTTTTAAAAAAAAAAAGAGTGTTTTCACCAGCAGACCATTATGGCGAATAGAACAAGACTCGGAAGTTCAAATTAATGCCAGATATCAGAAGAAGCGCCTACTTGGAGCATACGAAGCGTAGGTTTGTCTCAGGCGAATAAAGTGTTAATGACTTCCACGAATCCCTTTTGTGACAAAGGATGAACAAGAAAGTAATATTTAGCGACTGTATAGCGAACTTCAGAAGAGTCTAAGACAGCTAATTTAATGGTTCGATTTATGAATAGTTACGTGAAATGAATACAACTCGTCTCCTAACGACACCAAGTGAGCAATATTGACATGATCTGTCCCCCTCGAGCTTTGCCAATGACACAGCATAGAATTTCCTACTAGAATGACGGAAAATGGTCTCAGAAGTGTAATTTAGAGCGTGTTTTCTATCAGATGAGATATTGGAATCCCCCAGCTGTTATGTTGCAGTAAGGCCTCGATGCCTCAAGTAGCTTTTCGGCAATGAATGCCCGGCCTTGGTCAACGATGGGCGGTCGCACGTATATGGTCAGCAAGAAATCTCTCTCCTTAATTTTATATCTCTCGGTCATTATTTGAGATACTGTGCTCTCCGTGTCGTAGCGAACCACTCAGTGCTACGTAAGAATGAAACTGACCTACACATCAGCACCTGGCTTCGCCAAGTGTTTACTTATGTGGCACTGACCAAGTAACACAGCCCTAAGGTTTTATACAAGCTAGTTACAGCTCATGGTAATCAGGTTATGAAGTATTGTCAATTGCGCTCTCTCTAAGCACGTCTACAACATCTCTGATGTTGGCTCGTACAGAATGCAGCAGATTTGATAGGCTCGTTCCATGTAGTAGTATCACCAAGATTTCACCAAACTTCACAGCAACTCGCACAATATAAGAAATAAAAATTACTTAAAACCAACCAAACATACAATTATTACCCCGGTCTACCAAAAGAATTACAGCAGTTGGAACACCAGCCAAGACGTTTCATCCGCTGACCATATCCGGGGACGGGCGCTAAACCCCAAAAGACCCAAGCGCCAAAAGCTAAGGCAAGCTACCTCCCATCACCTCCCCTCCACTCCAACTTTCCAACCCTCCATCATCATCACCAACACCAACAACCTCACTCCCATCATGGCCTCCTACATTGACACCTCCCTCGCCGAGGCCCAGCCCGCACCCGAACTCCTCGGCGAAGTCAAGAAGCCCAAGAAGAAAAAGGTGCTGCTCATGGGCAAGTCCGGCTCCGGCAAGTCGAGCATGAGGAGCATTATCTTTAGCAACTACATTGCCCGCGATACACGAAGACTGTAAGTCCCCCTGCCTCGCTTGGTCTTGGGGTTAGGCTGATTATGTAGGGGCGCAACTATCGATATCGATCTTTCGCACGTCAAGTTCCTCGGAAACCTCACCCTCAACCTCTGGGACTGCGGTGGTCAAGAGGCCTTTATGGAGAACTATCTCTCGCAACAGCGCGTCCACGTCTTTTCCAACGTCGGTGTGCTCATCTACGTCTTCGACATTGAATCCCGCGACGTCGACCGCGATCTCGCAACCTACGTCTCCATCCTCTCCGCTTTACTTCAATACTCCCCCGCCGCAAAGATCTACATCCTCATTCACAAGATGGATCTCGTCGTCCCTACGGCACGTGAGTCCGTTTACGACGAGCGCATTCGGGTTGTGCGACAGAAGACCTTCGAGTATGCGAATTCAGTCGGTATTGCTGCGTCGTCGATTGAGCTTACGCCGTTTGCGACGTCGATTTGGGATCAGAGCTTGTATAAAGCGTGGGCGTCGATTATTCACGATCTTGTGCCCAACCTCTCTGTCATTGAGCGGAATCTCGCAAACCTGGGCCTTGCCATCGAAGCTGAAGAGTTGCTGCTATTCGAGCGCACTTCGTTCCTTGCCGTATCATCCTGGACATCATCTGAAGGCCAACGCAACCCGACCGAGGATCGACTAGAGCGCATGTCAAACATCATGAAGCATTTCAAGCAGAGTATTTCGCGATTCACCGGCACACCACGCAACGCGGAGCAGTTCATTCGCATGGAGCACAAGGCCGGCAACCGATTTAGTCTGTTTATTCTCAAGTTCACGACAAACACGTATCTCATGGTTGTTCTTCCACCCGGAGAAGCTCGGTTCAACGCTGCCATGCTCAATTGTCAGATCGCCATTGAGCACTTCAGATTTCTGGATGGCCCCGCAACTCCAGCTCCCAACACCGCCACTGCTGCCGCCTAAACTGACAAGACCGCATAGATAGGAGTTATCACGGCGCATGGCTTGTTATTTGGCGTTAGGTGTTGAGATACCACTCTATGTGATATTTTTGAGTATCAATTACATATATGCATACATGGCTCATTTACAATTCATTTCGCATTTTAGCTGTCTGTGATTCTATCCATGACCTCTATAAGTCAATGCTAGCATCCGCATTTGTTGACCAGTCCGTAAATCAACCTCAACGCCGATTTTTCCATTTCTAAGTCCACTTGACAACGGCGGTACCTCCCTTCTTGAATTCGGGCATCTCGCCAAGAACCAAACTGCGGTCGGTGTGATCCTTGTTGGGGAATGTCGTGGAAAGAACCCATGATCGAGATCGTGTGTCTGGGGACGCTCCCTGCACGAAACCGTAGACATCGTCGATAGTGTGGGTGGTGTTGAAACGAGCGGGTAGGCGTGTGCCATCGGGCATCTGGATTCGGATCATGATTGTGGGCTGAGCATTGTCAACTGCGGGAGCATCGGAGGACGAGGGAGCGGCGGAAGAAGCAGCAGCAGGGGCAGGAGAAGAGCTTGAGCCCTCAACACCAGGGACAACAGCTCCAAGTCGCTGACCAGAGCCACCGAAAGGTCTGTACTTCTTGGGCTGTGGCTGGTATGGTGTGTCGTGCTGGTGAAGCTTGACATCGATGGGCTGGTCATGCTGCACATTCATGAGGTGAAGAGGTGCGCGACCAGCTCGGATCAGGGCGAGGTCGGCCTGGTTTGCGGGATCGTCAAATCGGCGAAGGTCACCGTCGTCGATGCTGAAACCATCTTGCCAAATGTGAAGAACTCGTTCTTGAGGTTCGGCGTTTGAGGAGCGAGCTGGGCCGAGAGGATCAGGAATGCTGCGGCTCTCGACACCGTCTCCACCAAGTGTCTGTCCAGTTCCTCGGAAACGACTGGGCTCAGAAGGGCCAGCCTCGTTCTCGGCCTCGGGGCGTTGAGCGTTACTAGACTGTTAGTTAAATTCACCTTCATGTGCTCAGAGACTTACGCTCGGGCCTTGGCGAGAATGTCACTGATGATCTTCTTGGGACCGCCCTCTTGATGCGGATCTTGAACAGCTAAACCAGACTTCTCACCACCGGCAAACAAGTTTCCTCGTCCATCATCGTCTTCACCGTCGAAATCATCATCGTCGTCATCACCGTGATCGTGTTGATGGGATGAGCTACCGAGAGATCCTAGAGTAGCAATACCCTTCTTCCTCTGTTGTGATGCAACAGGTTTGCGGGTTGGTTGGCTGCTGCGGGCAGCCTCTGGTGCTGGTCGACCGTCGAGGGTTCGAGGACCCGTGTAATTGTCAGGAGCGGCAGCGGGAGCTGTGGATGTGTCGCGGTTGTCATCTTCGGCATCACGGAACCAAGCGTTGCTGGCCTCGGCGAGGTCCCAGTTGTGGGCTTCGAGATACTGTCTGGCCTTGGGCGCGTTAGCTGGAGTATCCAGTGCGAGTCAGAGAAATGCGAACCTCTTCAGGGCTTGCGCCGCTCAGGCCTGCAAACTCCACGATCTGGGCGTCGTGGTCTGCCATGTTGACGATTGAAGGCGGGGTAGTTGAAATAAGTGTTGATGTTTTCAGAAGTTGCAGATTTATGAGGAGCGCTAGTAGACTTGGGGGTGATTGATCCAAGATAAAAAGACACGACAATCTCAAAGTGTGTTTGGTGATGAATGAAGGTTCTAGCAACAGGCAGGCAGCTTGCTCGTCACCTCTAAGCAAAGGAAGCTCTGGGTTGGTGGCGGTGGGCTCCTTCACCCCACCTTCCTCGGCCATGACACAAGTGGGGACCCACTCACCACTTCAACCTACTAACCTACGGAAGTCAGGTCCATCTCTGCCCCGGTCCTGCAGCCTTACGTAAGGATCTGGGGGAATCAAGCGCGACGGTCGAGAAGCCGAGATCGTCAACAACCTCTTCAGAAGCTAACTCAAGCCGACAACGACCAGCAATCGAGCTTCATATTGTTTACTCCTTTATCTTTATCCGCACCTGCGCTCACATCTCGAAGCCTGCCATGTCCGACGAACACAACCACCTCGCCGAGTCCGGCGTGACATTGCACTCCGACAGCGAACTATACTCTGCAGGCGATGATCTCTCTTCACCTCCCTCATCAAACTCACCCGTCATTCTCTACAAGCCCCCTACAGTGTGGTCTTTGATACGGGGAGCTGCTATCAACCTCCTACTGCCTTTTGTCAACGGCATGATGCTTGGATTTGGAGAGCTCTTTGCTCATGAAGCTGCTTTTAGGCTGGGATGGGGAAGCACAAAGGTATACCATACTGCGCAGTTCTCAAAGCTATCAACCCTTACTAACAAACACAGGTCTTCCCCCTCTCGCGCAGAAGAGTTCACCCTATCGGACCTGGTATCGAGCTTCGAGAAAAGCCATATGCTCCTCGCCCTTCGCTGGACGATTTTGCAAGCCTGGAGTAAAATGTCGGAAATCCTTCACCTTACGGATTCTCATCCATCACACCCAAGACGCACCCATCGCTATGAATGATCTACGAAAGAGCAAGGGCGGATGAATGCATATCATGTTAAATAATTTGAGATTATATATTAGACAGGAACATGGATTGTGGCGTTTCGTTGCACCGGTGATTCAAAATGTAAAAATCACTCATTCGAACGCAGCGACATCAATTACTACCACTCGACTCAATTTCACAACTCTAATCACTCCCAATCGACTCGTCACAGGCCGACGCCTAATGACAAGGTCATTCGGAGAGCATCGGCGACGGACTATCGCGAACCCGACATTTACCCGCCAGTCCCGGAAAACCTCCAAAAAATTCCCAGCAACATCGCGCAACTTATTGTCCGACCCATCCCACTTCATCACCGCCGCAATGCTTCCCAGCCGAGGAATTGTGCGCTCTTTGCCTTCGGGCGCTTTCCAGAGGCCATGTGGTCATTCTGTGTGTTTGTCTCTGACCAATTAATAGACTATACTAACAATTGTAGATGTCAAGGACCCTGGGTAGAAAATTCGATGCTCGACAGTTCGGCACAGCGATGAAGAGCGCTCGCACACCTCTCACGGCTGGGACAAGAGTTGGTGTCAGGAACATTGCTGCGCCTATTGTTTTGGGGGGTGTTGCTTCTTCAAGGCAACTCTCGATATGGGGTTACAACATCTATGGAAAGAAGAAGACAGAAGAGCCAGCTGTTGAAGCCGTCACAACGCCAGAAACTCCCACTCCTCCCGAGACTATCGATCCTACACCCATAAACGAAGCTCCCGCCCCTGCCGCCGATAAATTCGCAGACGTGACACAATCTGCTGAACCATCTTCCGTTCTGCCCTCCGACTTCGACCTCGAAAGCATTGCCGACCTCGCCAACCCCAGCATTCTCACGATGCCCGAGAACATTGGTTTCCTGAAGGAGATTGGCCTCGATTACGGCTGGGGTCCTACATCTGTCATGCAATGGGTTCTAGAGCACGTTCATGTGTATACCGGTCTCGGATGGGGTGGCTCCATTGTCGCAACTGCCCTCTTATTACGTGTCATCATGGTCTACCCTCAACTTCGCAGTGTCAAGTTCAGCGCTGCCACGGCCAAGATGAAGTCTGATCCTCGATCAGTGGAAAGCCTGGAACTTTTGAAGAAGGGCTACCAGACAGGTGATCGGGAGATGATCCAAAAGGGACAGTTTATCGGCAACATGGTCCGAAAGGAATACGGCACTGAGATTAAGAACATGTTCTGGGCTTTTGTCCAGGTTCCCTTCAGTTTCGGTCTCTTCCGAGTCATCAACGGCATGATCCACATCCCAGTTCCCTCTATGGAGAACGCTGGCTGGGCCTGGTTCGCCGACCTTACGGCTGCCGATCCCTTTTACGCCCTTCCTATCGCTGGTACCGTTCTCCTGGTCGGCACTTTGAAGGTAAGATTTCCCGGCCTCTATATGAGATTCTATCTAACGTCAATTTAGCTCAACTCTAAATACACACCCCCTGAGCAAAAGGCCATGATGCAGAACATGGTCTACGTCATGAGTGCAGTTACTCTAGTTGCCACAAGCTTCCTCGGCGCTGGTGTCAACCTCATGATGGTTTCCACTGGAGCCGCCACCTTCGTCACAGCCGCCATTCTCAACAACGAGTCTGTCCGTCGCGCCCTCAATCTTCCCATCCCCAAGATTGTGGAGCCCGTCTACAAGCCTCCCCGCGTCACTCAGGCCAAGGGATTCGAGGGCATTCGTGAGCGCCTTACCGATAACCTCGACAACATGAAGAAGAGCGTCTCCGACTCAGTCGGCAACATGACGAATCAGTACAGCGGTACTGCCGAGGAGCGAGCTGAGAAGGCGAGAAAGGAGCAGATTCAGAAGCTCGAGAACATGCGACGCAAGTTGGAGCGTGATGAGTTTGAGAAGAAGTACAAGCGATGAGCAACTGTATCACAAATAACTGTAAAATAAGGATAAACTTGTACACTGTTTCAACTGGATCAGGCATTGTATAATAGGCATTGACGGGGCTTTTGCATGACTGGATATAAAAGTGTCTGCATGTATCTATCGAGGGTCGAGTATCGATGTAATAGAACAACCATCCCAATTAATTATGTTCAAAGACCAATGAATCAAGCGGCAAACGCCTTGAACGACTCGACTTGACTTGTGTCTCAATTATAAAACTAGGCAAACCCCCTGCCAAGGATTTCTTTTCCGCCCTGGCGCTCCATTTTGCCCATTCCATTTCAATTCATCTCATCTTGCTGTGTCTGTAATAAAATAAAGCCCACCACCTTTTTCTTGCCATTTGCGCATACGGCAAAAAAGAAGAAAAACACATCTTGTGGTTTTAATTTGAATAAATGCTTTGAATGCTTTCGAAGTGAGTTTTTAAAAAAGAAACTTTAAGCTTCACGCTCTATTTCCTCCACCCTCGAGTTTCCCGTAATGTTCATTTCAGTTAATACATCCAAGAAGGGCAGATGTTGATTAAAACAGCGCCTTTTGTTTAGAATACGGTGCCGTCGCTCTCGATAAGGATCGGGGGCTCCTTGGTATTAGGTCTGTTGATCTCGGCAATCTCACGGCCGCCCTGGAATGAGTTAGTACTGTTTCGGGGCCTGTTGTTTGGCGGAAGAAGACTTACCCTCCAGCTACCAGCCTCTAGCAACTGTGCCAAAGTCAATTCATTTCCACCCAGCTCTGGCTTCAGTGTCTTGTTGACCTCGACGCACAGCATATCGAGGAAACCGACTGTGACACCTCTCCACTCAACGATAACATCGTCACTGGGCTCAAACATAGGCGCTACCTCGACACCCTTGGCGCCTGTCCGTTGCACCCACTCGTTGTAGTTCTGAAGACCCCTCTCCAAATCATCCTTCCTCAAGTTCAAGACACCCATATCGACGAAGAGACCACCGTTTCGGTACTCTGGCAGACCAGTGAGCAATTCTGTTCCGGCAAAGTGCATCTTGAGGAGTTGTTGCATCGGTTGCATGAGCGAGTAGGTGAGCCATTGGGTGAGCTTGTGGAAAGGGAGAATAGACTCCCAAGCAGCGGCGTTTGAGCTGTTGGGGAAAGCGGAAACCTTGGGAGATGCGCCAGGTTGAGGCATAGCCTGGCAGGGCCAAGCGTCGCCGAGAGAGACACCATTGATCGCGGTTCGGTTTGCGGGCCAGATGGGAGCGAGACCGGTCATTAGGACGTTCCACAGGACGGGGAGGGGAACGATAAGCATAGACGAAGCTTGTGTTGAGGGGTGGCCGAGGAGATGGTCTAAAAAAGATTAGCTTTGTCGCGGGAGACCGTTAAAGTTACATACCGATTAAGCACCCAGGGCGACCCTCAAAGCCCCAGAAATCGTCCTTAGCGGCTAAAGCTTCTCCAAGGCGGACCAGGAGATCGGTGCGACCCTGAATACCAGCCATTTCATTGCCAGGTTTTGATTGTAGACCAGCCGCGATTTTCTCAACGGTGAGTTTCTTGAGGCCATCCTTGTCGACCTGGAATTTGTTGTTGGGGTTTCCAGAAAACAATCCCTGCCGATATTAGCATCTCGTAATGCGACAGAAAATCTGTACTCACACTCTTGAACATCTCCAAGCTGGCAACTGCGATACCCTCTGATCTTCTGTACACGCGACCATTTTCATTGCTCTTGTATTGCCAGGAAGTGCCAGCGCCCGCATCTAGAAGCACGCTGACTAGGAAAAGGTCGATCAAACGTCGGCATCGCTCTGTGTTATCCACATTGGTGGGCCAGGTGGAAAGAAGCTGGGCAATGCGATCTCGACCTCCGACAGCAAAGTGCTGGTATCTACCATGGCCGGGAATGCTGAGGAAGGGGGCGTCATAGTCTCGCTACAAGTTGTTAGCTAGCAAATTGGCGATTTTCGTGGTCACTCACCTTGATGATTCCTGTAACAAAAGTAACCACGTCGGGAAACTTGCCCATATCCACATCGAAATGCTTCAACTCATTGCGCAGCGCCTTGTCAGTGACAATCTTGCTTCGCTCTCTCACAGCACCAAGACTTCGCAAGTAACCAGCAGGGTCGAGCTGAGGGTCCGGGGGTCGAGGGAGATCGATCTTTGGGAGTTTGACTGGAGACATTGGGCCACCGGGGGATGTACTGGTAGCTGAAGTTCGATTGAGGGGGTTGCGATTGGCGCCAGGAGCGGGAGATCTCAAGCTCGAAGAATGCGAGTTTACGCTCACATTGGATTGCGAGGTGTTGATGGCCTGGTCGCCCTTTGGTGTCTTGTCTTTACGAGAAAACAGGCCCATCTTGACGGGCTTGTCGGGCTTGTCGGAAATAACGGTTACACAGTTGTTGTACAGAATCGAGGAAATTCGAGTTTTGTTGTATGTAGAAACTGATTCTGGGCTGATAGAAAGACCAGATGAGAAAGCTGAGGCTTCGGGGAGGTGGGGCCTCCTAGAGCGATGGACTGGATTGGGCTGGACTGGAGTGGAGGGGAAAGGTCCGTGAGTGAGTGGGAGTGGGCGCGCAGTCAGTCAGAGGCGGACGGAAGAAGGTTGAGAGAGGGACGAGCGCCTGCGGTGCGTCTGCGTCTTGGGTCGTTAGGTGCGTCGAGGATCGGAACGAAGCGAGAAATGATTCGATGGCTACAGCGCGGGATGCGCGGGCGTTGGCCTCGTGTCTTTGATGCAAGGGAGCAAGCAATTGAGATCTGACAGGACCTGAATCAGCGTCTAACAAGTCTCTCTTTTCTGCAGAAGCAAAAAGAAAGAAAGAAAAAAGCTATAAACGACAAAAACAGAAACGGTAGACAAGAGGGAAGGGGATGGGGGTAGGAAGACGGGGCAGGGCGCTTTTGAGGACCCCAAAAGACCCAAGAGCCAGAATCAGAGCCAGAGCCAGAGCCAGAGCCAGAGCCAGCTAAAACTAACAAGCCAAAAAGTCGAGTGAAGTGAACTGACTGACTGACCAGGGAGGCCCAGGCATTTCGGAACAGATGAGCAGAGGCAGTCAAAGTGTATCCACACCGGTACAAGGACCCTACCAGTATCGAGCGAGTGGGAGAAAAAGAGGCGTCAGGGGGGGTAGAGACCCTCGACTCCTCTGCGGGGATTCGGGGGCTTGAAGGCTTGAAGCTAGACCCAACAGCGGCCCAAGCAATGGGCGAGTTGGAGGTGACCGAGCGTCGTTCGGGGCCCCTGAGTCCGTCGGCGATCGCACAGGGTACAAGGGATCCGCAGGGATGGTTAGAAGGATGCTCTGCCTAGTACTACACCAAAGTTAGTGGTCTGGCTGGTGGTTTTGGGGCTTTGCACTGGTGAAATTCGACGGTTGCTGAGCTTGCTGCTTAGGTCAGCGGGTCTCACGAGTCAACGGATTTCTGATGTATCTGTGGTTTCTCGGCGAGAAATTGAACTTAACGGATTGTTCGCCGAGCCGCAACTCTTTGGACCTGGTCGTTGTTGATGATCCTGCTAGGTTCAAAACTGGGGAACAGTTATGAAGCGGCTCCGTTCATGTCGATTACCTTATGAACCGAGAAAATGCTCTTGGCGACACGGTCAAGCATTTTATGATGCAATGGCGTAACTGGTAGAACGAGGCTGATTTGGGTTTGGCTTCAAGGGAGGTGAAGAAGAGGATGGTGTTCCGTAAAGAACCCATGCTGCAGCTGCAGAATGGATGGGATGTGCTGCTAAGTGACAGCCTTGCTGGAATTGCCAAACTCAGCTAGGTAGACCGTAGAACAGACTAACTAAGCTATTGGAGACGGCTCGTCTTGATTGACGGCGAGCCACAAGACGGAAATGAGATGGACGCAACGAGTCATGAAAGATTCATGACAGCCTGCTAAGCGCCTGGTACATTTGCATAACGTCGATGTTAGTGGGTGACGGACTGTCCAAGATCAAGCACTAACAAGGCGGACTTGAAGACAGAAAATTGTTGAGGCTGAGAACAATTAATCGACATTCGACAATCAATTACTGTACATAGAAATTGGAACCTCGAAGTAATCGCCCGGGAAGAGAGGATCGGCACGAAGCGAGACAAGAAATAGTTAAGGATAAAGTCGGATTGTATGTGAAAGTGAGACATTCTGGAATGTCAAATGTCCACCACAATCGTGCGTACGAGATCAACTCCACAATGAACCGATAGAAGCAGCTAAAAAAGAAAAAAAAGAAACAGAAAAAAAGAAAGGTTCAACTGGCGGCAGGCAACCAATTCGGTATCGGGTCCTGTCTGCATCGTATCCCCAGGCTAAAGCGTGTCTACGTATTGGCGGTTTACGATAAACAACGCCAATCGGTCGGGACGTCAAGCGAAAAGAGGAAAGTGGCTTTTTTTTTGCTTCGAGAAAAAGAAATGACTGACTTGACAAGCGGCAGAGACTGTCGAATGAGATGGTATGCCAAGAGAGGAAATGATTCGAAAATGATGGAGAAGAAAAGAGGAAAAAGTAAGAAAAAGCAAACCCATCAACTTTAAGGTAAGGTAGGTAGTGATGATTTGATCGTGAGAATCGAAAGATGTCGAGGAAGGAGCCACCTTACGTGATCCAATGACTTCTGTTACTGAGATGAGACTCGAGGCAAACGAGATATCAATTTCGTGTCTGCTTCATGAATCGATTCAATCATCACAAGCCTCTAGGTACTCATTCATTCGACCTCTGTACATACGGATATTCATCTTCTTTCGGTCCCCCACTTCAATCTTACAGCACATGGCAAGGGACGGAACCGCACGTGGCATCAGAGACAGCCACGGTCCGGAGAACTATTGAACCTTTTGAACAACAACATATGCAATGTGATTGTGATATAAAATCCTCTGATGCAGAACAAGTCAACCTCAGAGTTCAGTGATGATGACTCGAGCAATTGAGCAATTTATGTCCTTTCACAACATCCTGTTTGGGCATGCTAAGGTTGCTAGATTTCCGAGTCAGCCTCAATCCCACCCACCCAAAAGTCACTTCTCTACTGTCAAGCCCTGCGGTTTTCTATGCAAGTCTCCCAGGCACAATCACACTGTCACATTTGAACCCTTGTTCTTCCCCGGTGCATGATCCCTGTTGAAATCCAGGTACGTTTTCTGCACATATCTCTGGACTCTCCTCACGCATCTCTCCCTTCGTCCTATTTCACTATCCTCTGTGTACTGTACTCACTTGCGCTGACTCGAGTACCAGCAGCACCTTCTCTATGATCCACTAGCTCTTGTCGATCCCGTCTTCGAGATGCAAGCCAGGATCTTTGTGCAGATTGTCCGGTTCGCTGATCTACCAGAGCATGGACCACGCACCACGGCCCAGTGACAACCGCCGCGCGTGTGTGGCCAGCAGGGCATTATTCGGTTTCCCAATAGCTTGCGGTCGGCGTACCCTCTTTGGTCCTAAAAGGAACACCGGGGCTAGTCTTACGCTTGACAAGGGAGAGACAATTTACACTGGTAAGTCACCCGGGACTAGTCAGCACAAGTCAGGGGTAAACCTACTGCCCCAAGGAGCAAGAAAACTTGGGACCTCGATCCTGAGTGACAAAATAAGCCTTGAGAGAAACCTCCCAACCCTGGGGAAACTAACCTAAGATTATGATTGTCTGCACATTGGTCAAGGTCCCAAGTTTTCTGGCCTCCCCTGGATTGGAATTGCATGCTCATAACGGCTTCTTCTTTCCATCAAGCTTCTGCTGACTCTCCCCCATGAAATGGGCTCTCGTGTCTATTGGTCGCCTGATGATAATAGCGTGGGCTATTAAGAGTCTGTGCGAGCATGTCTTTTAATGTTGTGCATCGTCAATCCACGCCTCACCCGCACGCACGAGCATGATGGTTTGTTAGTGACGTTACTTTCCACACCACGACTTCATTTAAACAAATTCAGAGTTTAAGCATGAATAACGAACAGAACTGCTCTCTCGCAGCTCGTCAACTCTTCACAAGTCCTACCCAAGGCCTCGCATCATCGTCGATCTAATCGACGAGTATCCACAGCTTCGACCCGGCAAGCAAAAGAACCTTTCCTCACAACAATCACAGCAGAAAAAACAGAAGCTTGGTACCAAGAATGGCTCTGACCCTTGATACCATCGGGCCGGATCGACTTCCCCCGGCGGGCCCAAGCCAAATTTGGTGCTTCACCGGGGGGTTATTCCGACTGCTCTTTTGAATCCCAGCCGTTCTGTTCCTGGCTAAACGAAGCGGAACCAGTCAACCGCAGTCTAGAGAAAGAGGGCCAAGGTTGCAGCAAGATTAGGGGGGATGGAATTTTCGAAATGGAAGCTCGGGAGAAGGGCTCACGAATGTGATGGCTCACGTAGAAAGGTGCCGCCTTTCACCATTCCAGTCGACGGACAATATCACCGACCCGAGAAACTCTCCAACGTCCAGGTTAACTTAACTTGTTCAGGATATCTTTAAGCGATTGGGATACCGCGCTAACTAATGAATTGGGTCTGGGTAATGCACTCAATCTTGCATATCCATTCCGCACCATTTTTACGATTACCTCAATTCGGACGAAAGGGTGGCACAGTCTTGCTGAACTTGGCCGATATTACGGTACATCCATCCCCAAAGTGTCCAATCTACGGATAAAGAGCCATACCAATATCTCAGTAGCATTTTGCGTTGTTTTTCATCACTGCTCATTTACCAGCTTTCACAAATCCCATGTCTCCCCCAATAAAAAGAAACCCCTGCCACCGGGAATCTTCCCCGAACGCTCCCTCGGTTCCGTCATTTCATTTCAGTTTCTCGTTAACAACGCCCTTTTCTTCCCATCCCACATGGCAACCTTTCCTCGCTGGTAAACTCTCATTCAGCCTTTACTGGATATTGACCATGTGCGTGGCGTCGGGCTTTCTGCATTAGGTTCAGCTAGGCTTGTCCTAGATACAAATCCGTGTCTGTGCCGTGCCCCGGACTCTGGACGGTTTTTGTCTTGCATGACTCTTGCGCTTTGATCTCCAGTTCACGCTGTGATGACCTGATCCTTATCCTATTGCCAGGACCATCTCTGTGCCCGAGTTGAGAACATGTGAAGGCTGGAGACAGAAAGTCATCGAGATGATGGAGAAAACATGAGAGATACTGAAAGGATACATCTTTTTTCAGGGTTCACGAGGCAGCAGTAAATCCCCTGTCATTACCACGTTTTACCACACTCTGGGGACTCTTGACGCCGCAGAAGTGCATAAAATCCCATGTCCTTCAACCCATTCCATGCATTCCCCCCAAAAGAACCCATATCCGAAATTCCGAATATCATCCAACACACACGCCCATCTGCACCATCTCCCACTTCCCATCCCTAGACCCAACGACTTTCTTCGAGGAGAACTCACCAGGGGCAATCCCGGACCGTTTCAGCCATGGCCAGAAACAGACCTTCCCTCCGAAGATCCCCTTCGCTTCGTTGACCAGAGAGCCGGTAACCTAGGCTGTTCTCGTCATTTAAACTTTCTCGCTTGGGTTTCAGAATACGGGTTTTTGTCCTGACTAACGGAGGTTTTTTTTTTGGTAGGATGGGTTTGCGACAGGAGAGCAACAGAAAACGGTAGCTGACTCGCTTGAGGATGACGATTGATTGCCTGAAACGCACTTGTAATGACATGCTGGTGATGAGATAGATCGAAGCTTGTCTGTTTCCGGGTGAGGTTGGGCTGAAACTGAGGTTCTTATGGTTGGTGACAGTTCCGATGAGATTTAGTCTGGATGAACATGAATCGGCGATGATCTTTACGTCAATGATATAATAGGAGACATCGCAAGTGTCAAGAGTTGTCCAGTGCTTGCGCCTCGATGACCAAGTTGGCTAAAGAATGCGAGCCTAAAGGGACTCGAGGCCTGGTGCCTGAACAGCATGAATGCTAAGCTTTGTCTCATCAGCAGCCACAAGCGGTTGAGCAGCTTAGCTCCTCGGAGATGCTCATCAAGGGACACACAACTGAAGATGGATTCGAGCGGCGTCGATATCTGAAACTACCTACCTTTGAGTTTGTGCACTGACAAGTGCCAGCCCTATTCATGCCTTACACTAGCTCAGCTGAGATGGCATAACAACAACGTCACGACATTTACAAGGCATAAACGTACAGTTGTGGCATTCATATCAAGTCCACATTCACAAGTGATGAGTGTAACGTTTGCTCCGTCGGCAATAGATTGCGGATAGAATGATATGTGACTGTAGTTAACTGCCGAGTTGTTGCAACGAGCGGTGTTTGACGTTGCGACTAAGCTCATGGATCATCAAACGTGCTGCCGCGTGTATAAGTCATGTTACCTGACGATATTCCATTGGACAGGGTCTAGGTGGGATTGAGAGAAGGGCACTTATGGAAATAACTGTAGTCTGCGGACATGACATCCAACTTCAGGCTCCACTGGAAAGTCCAACTGTTGCTCTATGTGAACCCAGAAATAGAAACTGATGGCGTCTTTCTTAATATAAATCTGGGCCCGGTTCATATGGTACTGGGTATGCTTAGCAGTCATGTTCTGAAAGTTATTCTGCCTCAGCCAAAATGAGGGCGAGAGAGTGGACTTTTTAGCACCCAACAATAACCTTGAGCTTATAGGAGTTAGTAAATGATTCAGAGATAAAATAGTGATCTTAGCAGTAACTCAGACAGGGATTCGTGGTTGGTTCTTATCTTCTGGCCTGCTGGAGTGGTTTGTTCTTAACTTGGTGGCTCAAGATTTGTCTCGGGTAAGGTAGGTTCTGAATAACCTCATCGCATCACATTTGGGCTGACAAAACAAGTCACGCAACATTCTCAACTCCTAGAGACAACATAATTGACAAGCTGTTTATGTGTGCTTTTACCGTACACCCAGTAGGCTGTGTCCGCCATGCTTTTGAGTGTGGTGCATGAGACAGAATGCTGCAGGTCTAATTGGTTACATATCACACCAATACCCAGCTCTTAGCTGATGTTAGCACTCTCTATTCCTGAGCTATCCACCGAGGGAAATCGCATTGTGCTCTGGATTTTACAGAGGCCGTATTGTCAAAGCTTCGTCTCTCAACCAATAAAAGGATACATTCTATTCGATAGAATGGAGGAGTTGGTCCATCTAATGCCATCGCTTCTTCTGCTTTCAGCCTCACTGTCTTGCCTAGGTGGCGCTTTCCAACTACCAAGGCACATCAGCACAGCCTCATCAGGCTGTCAATCCGATCAGTGCCGTCCAACTTCTCATTTCTTCCTTTATTCACATCCAAATCATTTCAGGTCGAATAACAAGCATCATCAACGGAGCAACTGCATTTCAGCAATCGATCTCAAATCGGAACGTCCGAGATGTCGGGTCTTGAGATTCTCGGAGCGATCGCGAGCTCTATTGCTCTGGCGCAAGCTGTCCAAGGCACACTCAAGGCTGTCGACTTTCTACGCCAAAACCCCGATATGAAGGGGGAATGTAACAAACTAAGGAAAGAAGTAGGTTTGATGAATTAACATGGAAATAACCTGTGCTAAACATGGCAGATACTCATGATTGACTGCTTCATCATGCAAGCCAGAGAACAAACAGACCCGATGATGCCAGCGCAACGACTCATTGGATCTCCAGAACACCCACTAGTCTCCTTGACAATACAAGAGCTCGAAGAGATATTGGAAGAGCTTAATGAGATCGTGGAGAAGTACTCGCGCTCTCGCAAAGTCCACGACCCGAAGAGGTACACAGATAAGGTCAAGTGGTTATCAGACGCAGGCAAAATCGAAGAGCTTCGAGAAAGAGCTCAGGCTACCAAGTCCAATCTGCACATGGCCATCACATTTAGGGTTTCTTCTATGGTGGATAGGGGAAATGTGCGACAGGAACTGTGAGTTCCCAGGGTGTCGTCTGTTGTCTAAGCTGACGAATTAGCAGTCTCTTCCACCGCGTTACACAACAGTTGACTTACTATACACAAGAGACTCACAATATCTCTCAGACTTTACCAAAACTACTCCAGGGACCCCAGACCATGCCGGAGAGTTCAGTCACAAGTCTACAACCGGGGACGCAAGGCACAACGATCCACGATAAGCCGGCTTTACCAGCAACGGAAGAAAACAGACTAAATGAGAGCTCGGAAGCTTCCTTGACAAATGTTACCGATCCGGTCGTTACTGTAATCAAAGAGGAGAGCTTTGTTAGTGTGACATCCGTCCAACCCCTCGGCACTCGTTCATGTGGCTCGGAGTGCCAATGTCAATGTCACCAAGGACGACGAGACCACACTGGTGCATGGGCAGTCCCCTTGTTCTCTTCATGGCTCATTCGATATGATAAAACAGACAATAATTATCAAAGCAGATGCAGGTGCAAGGCCAGCGTTGAGTTCGAATTTCGGCTCCCACGCTGGCTATGGGCAGGTGTCCTTTCATTTCAGGCATCCCGAGGACCCAATATTAGCTTCTCCTTACGCCCATCAAGGGTTCTTGAATCTGTACATGAGTTATGGATTATGATGTCAAACCCATCCTTACTAGAGACCTGTATCAGAGAGGGGTTTGTATGCTTTCCAGATGACACAGCTGGGAGTGAGTGGCCCTTGTTATCGGTAAGCAAAGCAGGCGTACCATAGCGTGATAAGCTTGCTGATAAGATTTTTAGATGGCATTGTATAATCAAAGTTCGGAATGCGTAGAAATTCTTCTCAAACTTTGGGGAAATATATTGCCGAGTCAGAGACTTTCCAGGTTCGTCGCTAAAAAAACAAGTATGAGATGGTACCACTCACTGATGTTGTTTAGGAACATCGGATATGAACTCAAGTCATACTATACTAAAGGCATTAAACCTGAAATCGACATGGCAATAGACAAAACCTTGTATTTTGTGCAAGACTGGGACGAGGTGAGTACAACCAAAGTTCACATAGCCGCAGCAGGAGGAGGAGGAGGAGTGTTGCATGCATTGCTGGAGCAACCTTGGGCCATTGACGAACTCGACGAAGTTGGAGAGGCCCCAATCCACGTCGCAGTTGGCAATTACAACTTTGAAGGACTCGAGCAACTGATAGCAGCCAAGGCTGACATCAACCGGCAAACTCCTGCGGGCTATACCCCCCTCATGACAGCAGCGTCTTACGAGATCGACACAATGTTGCAGAAGCTTTTGGAGCATAGGGAGTGCCAGAAGCGTATTAGTCAAGGCAATATCCAAGGTTTAACTGCACTACATTTTGCTGCCAAATCAGGGTCCCTAGCCTGTGTCAGACTACTACTCGAGGCTGGAGCGCCTGCATCAAAGACCGATGAATATGGTAGAACCCCAATGCACTACCTTGCATGGGTAAAGCAAGAACACCAGCAAGAGATTTACGAGATAACAAAATTTCTACAAGATTATGGGGCAGATATCGAAGCGAAAGATCCCAACGGTATAACACCAGTATTGTGGGCATGTCAAAAAGGCAATGTCTCAGTCTTAGGGGCTCTTGTTAGGGCAGGGGCATCAATCCGTGCCATCGATTCGAATCGAAAGGGAATTGTTCATGTAGCAGCTCTTTCAAACAACCTTGATGTTGTTCATTACCTTGCAGAACAAGATCTTGGGGAAATCGACCCACAGCTTCGAGGCCTCGAGCAGAATAGCACTCCTCTGGGCTGCTTAAGGTGGATTTTCGATGAATACTTCCGGCATTCCACCACTGTTCCAGGTCAAGAGCAACAACAGAACTTCATCAAGTTCTATTTCGACTTGCTAATACACGATTTGGAGCGTCACATGTCAATTCTTCGGAACATTCAAGAAGCAGTAGAAGGGAGTGACTCAATTACCACAACAAAGCTTCTCGATTTACTCATCAGGAGGAACGAGGCCGGTTTCCGGCAAGATCTTGTTGGCTGGTATAGAGGACTGAAGTTTTATGTTTCAGATGGTCAATGGGATAAGTTGAGGGAGGCAATATGCGAGGAATACGATGAAACGTCGGGGAAGGCTGACAGAGCAGCGATTGCGAGAGGGAAGACATTGACGGATCCCGAGATGGAGGAATTTTTCTAAGCCCAACATGGAAATAATACGATAACTTATCATTGGGACACAAAGTAACAGATTGTGTATTCCTTCCAAAGTTAGCTATCTGCAAATCATCTCTTATCCGTGAGTTCCTCTGTCCGTGTCTGCTCCTCATCGCCCTGGCCATAAAGAACATGATCAGACAAGTCTTCAATCTTCAAGAAACACTTTCGGCCCTTGATAACCCAGAACCCAAGTCCAATGACCAACATTACTCCGAATACAACAATAGCAAAGTTCATATCTCCAATGGCTGGATTTGGTGACCCGGGAAATAAGAAGAAAACAGTCGTGATGACAGTGTAGATGATGGAAATAATGTTGAGTGCTGGTCCAAATCTTCCAAGACCAAACTCTCCTCCCGCAGGTAACTTATCTCGGCCGACGGCCATCAAGACAGCGATAGGGATGGCGTATGAGATTGTCAGAGCAATAGTGCTGACACTCAGGATGGCCGAGAGGGTGGTGCTTGAGAAGAAGTACAAGAATCCAAGGATGTTGATGAAAGCTCCTTGGAGGATCAAAGAACGTGCAGGGACTTGCCAATAGGGGTCGACATATGCGAAGTAATCGCCGTATGGAAGACCCCGATCACGGGCAAAACTCCAGGTCAATCTCGAAGCTGAAGTCAGAATCGATACACCCTGACCAAACCCGTTAAAGGTAAACAGGGCGATCAGTACAGCACCTCCTTTGAGGCCAACGACATTCTGAACAACCTCGATAAAAGGGAATCCAGAGGGTGCATCCAAAGTTGTAGTAAGGTCTTGAATACAAAACAGGCAAGCAACCAAGAAGATGAAGCCTGAAATGGCACCCATAACAATAGCCAAAACCATTGTTCTCGGGGCATTTCGTCGAGGCGCGGGAATTTCCTCAACCATGTGAAGAACAGAATCGTAGGCAGTCAAGGCATACGCAGACTGAACGAGTCCGAGAAACCAAACAACGCCATCAGCCCAGCCCGTTTCGTTGATCCAAGTTCCAAAGACAAATTTCGGTGATTGGTACTCGAGAGTTGAGGTCGTTCCAACGAGGATGGGAAGGGCGAGACAGAAGGCGATGAAGAGGCCGACGAAGCCAACGGCGACAAAGTTGTTGAACCAGGGGAGGAACCTTTCCGAACGGCAGCCGACGTAGTTGACAAAGGTGAACAAGATGTTGATCCCAGTATAGACCAGAAACATGAGCCATCCGTTATTCATTCCCGTCCACTCGGGATCAAACATGAGTTTCATCGACAGCACAAGCTCCGCCATGAATGCAATCTGCGAAGCAGAAAGACACCACCATCCAACAACACTGATAAACGCCGTCAAGTAACTCGCAAACCTGCCCCACGAGGTCTTCCAAAGCTTGCCCACCCAGAGCGCTTGTCCAAGAGCAGAGGGCATACTAGAGCACATTTCACCAAGGGACATGGCGATACAGACATTGCAGAGTGTGGCGAGGACAAGGCCCCATAGACAAGTGACAGGTCCGCCGTTTTGGATACCTGTCGCAAGGGATTGGGCGCAGACGGCCCATGTTCCGAGAATGCAGAAGGCAAGGGATAGCATGCTCAGGGTGCTGAATTTACGGCTGAGGGCCTGCTCGTGCCCGAGGGCTGCGAGGTCGAGGGCATCGCGTTCGGCCTGGTTCATTTGTGTTGTTTTCTCCATGGTACGCCAGAGCTTGAGTCGATGGTCGGATGAGTGTAGTAGAGGGTTGTGATCATTCTCTGGCAGTGAGCAAGTAAAATGTATAATAGGATGTATATCAGATATGATATTGAAGTCGATATTGAACTCTGTAATGATCTTGAAGTGATCTACTACAGGACATGGCCGTCTTATATATCCATCACTTATCTTTTACCCCAGACTCCAATGTTACACCAGCCCGTGCGCTAGCAAACCTCCACATAGAAACAACGTGCAAAGTATACACCCTTTTCAGTTTAGTGCAGGCGATTTGGTAGGTTTCCGGGTGGGTTTCCAACTGGAGAACAGATCGCTTCCAGGGACTGCACGGGTGACTCGGCCGGTTGGTACCTTATCTAACGGTCGCATTACCTCATGGGTTTTGGAGGGGAGCTGATAAGGATGGGAGTTGGAGATATTGGATCTAGAACGAGCCATTGGGGATTGCTATTGGTTGTTAATCTACGAAGAGTTAGCTATCGCTTTAACATTCCTAAGAGGGTAATGGGGGACAGAAAAGGGAGGGGTCGTCATCCGCAGACTCTAGCGACTCGGTATTTATCACTGCTTCATATTTTCTAAGACCCTTATGATGGCTGGCGTAGATTCCTATTTCGAGGAAACGGTTGAGGATAGAAGCTTTCATCTAACTGCATGCGTTGTGAACTATTGAGAAATGGTCGTAGAAAGAAGTGTCTAATGAACTTTGCTCAAAGAGCTGTGTCTATAAAGATGAAGCTGCATTGCTACCAGAAGATTTACCATCTCAATATTTGTCAATCAACACATACACTAGTCACCTTTACACCTTACATTAAGCACCATGGCTGATAGTGAGTCCAATACAGTGGTTGGAAAAGAACAGTACGAAGAAGCACGAAAGAACTGGCTCGACACAGCCAAAGCAGCTCAGCAGGCCAAAAACGAGGCCAAGCAGAAGTACAACGAAGCCAACCCCGGCACACCCTTCGTAGAATGGCTCTTGAGACAGGTGCGATACTATCACAGACCCATGTCGAACCTTAGCTGACCCCTACCAATAGAGTCCCGTATTCATCAGAGCCTACCATGCATTCGGTAAAGCCCAGGCCAGATTCGAGGATGTCTATCTCGAGTATGATAATGCAGCGGCGCAGGCATGGATTGACGCGAGGAATGCAGAGAAGAAGAGGCTGTGGGATAGAGATGAGGATGGGACGCCGTTCTTGATCATTCTGCCGGAGAATATTCCTGGACCACGCAAGACTTTGGAGGAGTTGTGGCGAGAGGACCCAAGCAGATACCAGTAGGACCTTTGTCTTGTGTTGAAGTAGATACAAGTTTGTATTTCCGGGCCGAGAATTATTGACATTTATGAGTCGATGTCAAGTTATGTAGGGATTAGGAAATGTTCTTGACCAGATGTGTTTATGCATTAGCATACCTATGCTTCCAAAGTCTAAGTTGGCCGAAGAGCAGCGTATTATTGAGGCTGAGTACCAACTACAGCCAAGTCCACAGGGCTTATGCGTGCTGTAGCTAAAATGAACGTCAAGCAACACAGTGTACTCGATACTCAAAACACAACCAGCACAACCACCTCACGATATGTTACAGTTGCAATCTCTTTACCCCGTGGGGAAGATCTCACGGTGATCCCAAAGAGCAATCCATCACGTAAAAGAAACAAACTCCCATCATCTTGATCGTGATAACACAAAAAGCATGGACGTTAAAATTGGGCTTCGGCATTGACCAGGATCATCATCTTGGCCCACACACGTCAAAGATGGTGCTTGTACGGATTAGGAAACTTCGGGCGACGAGACTGATAAGACGGGTTCATTTGTTCTGTATCAATTTTGGATTTCTTTTGTTTAACTACACGTCCCAAAATTCAGGGTCCTTTTGATGCCCCCCTTCTTCACTTCTTTTTGGCAATTTGGTTCTCTGCTGCACTTTGAATCTGGTTGGATTAGTTGTGTTCAGACGTGAATTTGAGATGGGCAACCTACTAAGCATAGTACATGGCCCCCTTCCTCCACGCTCTTCACCACGTACTCGACGCGGGTTCCTTTTCCTGATTTCTGATTGACTGTGCATTCACTGAACTACCGACTCTTTGCTTATGCGATGAGGTCGGCAACGTTCATGGGCATCTCGTCGATCTGGGTAGAGTAGTACACTAAAAAGTCAGCTTCATCCATGACCAGATGGTATCAAGGACACTTACACTCAATGTCTCTCAGGATGCGCACATCTTCGGTAGTAACAAAGTTGATAGCAACACCCTTGCGACCAAACCGACCACTTCGACCGATGCGATGGATGTAGTTCTCTCGGTTACTAGGAAGGTCGTAGTTGATAACTAAACTGACCTGCTGAACATCGATACCACGAGCCCACACATCAGTCGAGATGAGAACACGGCTGTTACCCTGTCGGAAATCCTGCATGATGCTGTCTCGTTCCTTCTGAGGCATGTCGCCGTGCATGCTGCTGACTGTAAAGTTCGCCTCGCGCATCTTGTCGGTGAGCCAGTCCACCTTGCGTCGGGTGTTGCAGAAGATGACGGCTTGCGTGATGGTGAGGGTGTCGTAGAGATCGCATAGCGTGTCGAATTTCCAGTCCTCCTTCTCCACGGCGATGAAGTACTGCTTGAGACCTTCGAGGGTCAGTTCGTCACGCTTGACGAGAATGCGAACGGGATCGGTCATGAACTTGGTCGTCATGTCGAGGACGTCGTATGGGAGGGTGGCGCTGACGACCACGACTTGAGTGGCAGGGGGGAGGTATCGGTAAACATCGTAGATCTGCTCGCGGAATCCCTTGTTGAGAAGCTCATCGGCCTCATCGAGGACCAGCATCTTGATGTGTCTGGTGCGCAAGTGTCGTCGTCGAATCATGTCGGCCACACGGCCGGGGGTGCCTGAGACAATATGTTGACCGTAGTCGAGCTTGCGGATATCCTCTCCAACGTTTGTGCCTCCAATACAAGCGTGACATTGCACGTTCATGTAGTCGCCCAGAGCCATGACAACCGATTGAATCTGAGTAGCCAATTCTCGTGTCGGTGACAGGACCAGAGCCTGTGTCTCTCGCACCGCGGTATCGATGACCTGCAGCATACTTATGGAAAAGGTAGCTGTCTTTCCGGTACCAGACTGCGCCTGAGCAATGGTGTCGCGACCCTTGCAGACCTGAACGATGGCTCGAGACTGAACAGCAGAAGGCGACTCGTATCCGTAAGCGTAGATTCCACGAAGCAAGTTCTCTGCCAAAACATTAGCTACATCACGGACCTGACCCTCACGACATACCCTTCAGCGACATCGATTCGAAAGTAGGATGGACCGTAACCTCCTTGGAGGTGGAAAATTCCATCCTCTCATCGGCCTTTCGATCAATTCCTCCAGCGCTTTCAGCCATGATTTCGTGTGTTGATGATTATTATTTGTAAGGTGAAGAATTACGCTTTCGCGATGAAGTTGGGGCTTTTGCTGAGGTCAAAGTTTTGGTCTGCAACTTTTAGAGCAAAGACGTAACACGCGCGCCGGATATTCTTCGGTCGGGAATTGCGCGCCTGAACGCCACTGAAACTCGCGACAGGCTCCGTAATTTTTTAAGCATCAAGCTCATCTCAACTTTATCATCTTCATTTAATTGAGGATCATTGTCTTTCCAATTTGTGATACCCGCGAGCGCTTTTGTAGACAAGTTTCGCAAAGATGCTCGTTCTCGAAGAGCAACGCTACATCCATGAGGATCTAGAGCGTCTGGAACAAGGTATCGCTGATCGCATTCGCGATGAGCCTAGACATGTGAGTAGCTTGAAACGCTTGATGAAGCGTCCACTGACTTTGCAGATCCGTGATCGCCTCAACAGAGATCATGAGATTTCTCAATTATTAGACCAGATCCAGGTTCAGTCGAAAAATCTCCTCGACATCTACAAAGACGAAAATGGTGTGCGATCGCAAGAGATTCAGCAGATTGGTACCGGCGACGCTTTCGCGGAGTTTTACAAGCAGCTCAAAGGCGTTCGTGAGCACCACGAGAGATATCCCTACGAGCAAGCAGAAAACTCGGAGCAGCGATATCAGATCAAGAAATCAGATGGAGAGCCGCTACCATCTATTGTCGACTCTCTGTTTTCTGGAGAGGAAGCTTATGGACGATTTTTCGATCTTAACATCTGCCACGAGGCTTACCTCAATCTTCCCAATGTCCGACGACTCACATATCTGCAATACCTCGAGAACTTCGACAACTTTGCACCTGGACATGGTGGAGTCACACGAGCCAACAAATTGACGGATCAGTACTTCAAGTATGTCGGACAACTAGCAGAGTACCTCGAGAGTTTCATGCGACGAACGCGGCCGCTGGAAAACGTGGACAAGGTGCTTGCGTCGTTTGACCAAGAGTTCGAGACGGCATGGGACAAGGATGAGATTCAGGGCTGGGAGAAGGACTCACATTCAACAAACGCCACTGCAAAGGAGACCAGCACAGCAGAAGCTGTATGGTGTGAAGATTGTGAAAAGGAGTTCAAGAACGAAAACGTCTACAAGAACCATCTCACAGGGCGAAAACACATCAAGGCAGCCGAGCAGCGAAAACAACGACAGGAGCAAGACTCGCCAGCCAACGGCGCAACTGGAACCGTCTCAGCGACACGACTAAAAGAGCGTGCGGTAGCCGAACGAGAGTACAGAGTGAAGCGCCTAGCCAGCGCCATGAGCACCGAGCGAAGCGATACCAGAGTCAACGTCGAGCGCAAGCAAGGCATGACCGAACGCGAACGCGCCCAAGAACTCGAGAACTTCTTCAATGCCGAGGACACATCCCAAGAAGTCCAAGACGACGGCGAGGGCGAAGACGAAGACGGCGAGGAACGAATCTACAACCCCCTCAAACTGCCCCTCGCATGGGACGGCAAGCCGATTCCCTTCTGGCTGTACCGCCTTCACGGTCTGGGCGTTGAATTTCCCTGCGAGATCTGCGGAAACTTCGTATACATGGGTCGACGAGCCTTCGACAAGCACTTTAATGAAGCGCGACATATCTACGGTCTTAAGTGTCTGGGCATCACCAATACGACGTTGTTCCGCGACATTACCCACATTGAGGAGGCGATGCAGCTGTGGGAGAAGATTCAGAAGGAGAAGAAGCGCACAAAGGTTGATGAGGGGAGTGTAGTCCAGATGGAGGATGGGGAGGGCAATGTCATGCCTGAGAAGGTTTACTTGGATCTGCAGAAGCAGGGATTGTTGTAGATGTATTTGTATGGTATGGTAAATAACGAGACTGGAGTCTCGGAAATAACCTGGGTTTATTACGATCATGATGGCTTGTCTCATTACTCTTGAATGTCCGTGATACCCAGTGAAAGGGGTCAAGGCATCATGACTTGATTAGTCATGACTCCATCGCCCCTCCAACTCACGCTCACACCAAGTAAACATCACCATCAATTCCATCATCAACAATCATGTCACAGCTCTCAAGACCCATACCAGCACTTTACGCCGTATACGTGCTCCGTTCAACGAAGCGCCATGCATCAATCTACATAGGCTCAACGCCTCATCCCCCAAGACGTCTCAACCAACACAATGGCATGGCACGAGGCGGTGCAGTACGCACTGCAAAAGACACACTACGACCATGGGAGGTTATGATACTTATCACAGGATTCCCAAGTTCGATTGCTGCTCTGAAATTTGAGTGCGTAAAAGTCATAATGTGTGAGGTTTCTGGCTGACTGAGTTTTCACAGATGGGCTTTAACAAACCCTCATTTGACGACACATATATCAACAGAGGAACGCATAACGACAAGGGCGCCTAGGAAAAAAGGACAACGGAAGTCCCGGAAGCCTATTCACAGTCTGAGATCTGTGGTATCGAATCTTCATTTGCTTATTGGCGTATCGAGTTTTGCACGCTGGCCACTTACCCTGCACTTCTTTGTACCAGAGCCAAAGAAAGCTTGGGATAATTGGCTAAAGGCCAAGGAGACAACACCACGGGAGGGTATCAAGATCACGGAGGACTATGAACCAGATGAAGGGTCAAACGGGACCAAATCTGTTGAGCCTTGGGGTATTCGCGCGCTACCACTGGATTATGCACCCATCAAGCCATACGTCGAGAAGGCGCACAACGTCGTGAAGTTTGAACGAGAAGGGAACTGTGTCCATTGCCACGAAGCACTAGAGTCAGGAAAAGGACTCCAACCAATGTGTCCGCACGACGGATGCGAAGCAATGGGCCATCTCGACTGCTGGTCAAAACACGCACTTAAAGGTGAATCAAAGGAGATATTGCTTCCCTTATCATGCATGTGTCCAAGCTGTGGTGGCAAGATTAATTGGAGCGACATGATGAAGGAGTTGACTCTTCGTGTAAGGGGACCGAAGGAGGTTGCGAAATTACTCAAGAAGAAACGGCGGACGAAGAAGGAGATTGCGGCTGAAGCTGAAGCTGAGGAGGATATTTAAAATGGCTTGCTTTTTGCTTTTGGCGTCAATATGAAGATACCCGCTCTGCATTTCGTTAAATTGTTGTAAACATTGAATCTTTCGGACGCGAGCATGCTTTTGATCAATCACCGACCACAGCTCGACAGCCAGTCGTCATGATGGTAGTGCAAAGTAAGTTTAAGCCCACGGATTAAGGTGTTGCTGTCATTCTTTTCCTGAACATTACAAGAAGCAAGAAAACCCGGAACATTGAAGCAAAATACTAATACTAACTCTGTAAAATGTCTGCCAAGTTCTTGCAAAATTCACCAGAGTGTCTTTGTCACTCAGGGCTGAGGCCCCAAGTTTTCTTTCCTCCTCTCAACTTTGTTTTGAAGCCTCATCCAAATCATCGTGTGCCCCGGTTCCCCACGCAATGATGCTGACCAGGACCCCGGCGTTTGTGCTGAACGTCATCCCATCGTGATTGGCTCGTAAGCGGTCCATTATTAACTAACCCCTGTTCATTGAGAGTTCGATATCAGATTGGATTTTTTTCTGGGCCCGCCTTTTGTCTCTGTGGCCGTCAGACTTTTAGGGGCATGCCATCGCTATTGAGCGGGACAAAAGGCAGCCACACAACTGGACAAGGAACATGATGATGCCAGTCAGCGCGTGACTGTTTTCAATGTCACCCAGGCCCTGCCGCATTCGGATACCTCCTTCTCCATGACGACTTGGCCGTAAGATAAATATTTTCTCGTCTGTCAGACTTGTTCCCTTCGCATTGATCGTGATATTGATGCTGAATTTGTCGGGTCACAAGCTGGCGATGCTCAATGGATACCAATATGCCTCATAAGGCTGTGACATTCTCCCTGAATTTAGCGGTTGTGTCGCAAACGTATTGATTAGAGTTCGACTAGACCCAGACGCTACATTGACCGCGTGCCGACAAAGAGCCCTTCTTCCAAACCGACATCTTCTTTGTTCTTGACATTGGATGCTACTTTTGTGGACATTGACGATGTGATTCTCGGTAATGGGGGCACCGGCCGGATGTCGTCGCTAGTGGGTCCGCCACATGAGTTTTCGGGGCCCTGTATCAGGACGGCGTTTTTGAGCGCTGAAACAGCCAACAAAGACTTGATTGGGAAGAAAAGGCATCGTTGGAACGCGATATAGTCGGTAATACAAGAATAATGATACGATGGGCATTTTAAAGTCGTAGTTGCCCAGAAAATTAACTGCAATTCGTGTACCTGCTGGTCCGAACCCACCGG
This sequence comes from Fusarium chuoi, assembly GCA_022627125.1. Classification (NCBI taxonomy): domain Eukaryota; kingdom Fungi; phylum Ascomycota; class Sordariomycetes; order Hypocreales; family Nectriaceae; genus Fusarium; species Fusarium chuoi. Next base: position 420,471 of record JAJALE010000886.1, on the reverse strand, counting down.
CCCTGCCTCCGTACAGTCAGTGACAGAGAAGGCGGCGGGTACTTGTACCTGGCGCCAGAATCGTGCCAAACAGAGGTACCTACCTGCCCGTCCAGTCCACTTTAGTCTTTGGCGTGCACTTACCAGGAACCTCCTGCCGCACCCTGGCCTGGGCTTCCTTCCCTTCACACCCTCGTCCCTTGTCCCTTCTGGGTTCCCTTTGTGTGTCTAGGTACCGTCCGTCCTTCGTCGCTCGCTCGCGCCTCCAAGATCTGGGATTCCCTCGACCCATTCCCACCTTCCCAACTTCCGTTCCCACTCACACCCTTCACCCTCTGTTCCTTCCTCACTCTTAATTCTTTCATTCAGCACCAACAGTCCCTATCAGAGCGGCTGACTGGTTGTTTCAAGCCATTACCACTACGAACATCAACTTTGGAGACTTGATTCGAAAGTCACGATAACTTCTGTGTGTTTTGCACAGCCGGCCTTTTTTATATCGACTTACTCGTGCGTATATCCCGTGTTAGTTGGAGATACTTCTTCGTACTCCCTTCCATGGTATCAATCAAGTACAACTCACCACTAACATTAGACTCTAGGTGCGAAGCTCGATATACATCGCCTTTTCAGTCATCACTCATACCTGGTTTCTCGTCGCGATTGAGACCTTGTGGCCTGCGATGCTGGTGAATTATTGACGACGGCCTGCCCGAGTATGAAGTCGACGTACGCCGCGTAATCGTAACGCTCGACCGATCCCAATTCGCTTCTCCTTATTAGTCGCCGCTCAACGCATCGTCGTCCGCTCTCACCATGGTGTCAGTGCCAACTGTTGGCGCCGCGGCTCCTGCAGCCACCCATAGCACGAATGCAAGCACGCGAAGCTCACCCAGTACTCCCGCTGGCACCTCATCGAAACCGAAACCCAAGGTGAATTCTAATGGATATCACCCGATCAATCCACAGACACCTCTCAGCTCACTCACGAGTGCTCCGCTGGATCCTACCTCCGTCGAACGTCGCGGACAGCCCACCGCAGTCAGGGAACCAGTCGTCAAGCAGAGCCGTCCTCACGGTCTAGAGGAAGCACCGACATACCGCCCGACGGAAGAGGAATGGAAAGATCCTTTCGAATACCTACGGAAAATCACACCTGAAGCAAAGAACTTTGGCATCTGCAAGATTATTCCACCTGATTCCTGGAACCCAGACTTTGCCATTGATACCGAGGTGCGACAATCGGCGCATTCCCAGCGCGCTCAAGCTATCAATGTGCGATAGCTGTCGGTGATTTGTGCTAATTATTTAGAAATTCCATTTTAGAACCCGAAAACAAGAGTTGAACTCGGTGGAAGGGAGTATGTGTTACACATTTTGACATTATCTCACTCGGCTCACATGTTGCAGGTACACGTGCCAACCTCACATATCTTGATGGGCTCTCAAAATTCCACAAACAACATGGCACCAATCTACATCGCTTACCCTACGTGGACAAGAAACCGCTTGATCTTTATAGATTAAAGAAAGCAGTCGAGTCGCGGGGCGGCTTTGAAAAGGTTTGCAAGCACAAGAAATGGGCAGAAATTGGTCGCGATTTGGGCTACAGTGGGAAGATCATGTCCTCTCTTTCGACGTCACTCAAAAACTCTTATCAACGATGGCTTTGCCCATACGAGGAGTACCTCCGACTCGCGAAACCCGGTGTTCACCAACAGCTGGAGCAAGAGTATGGTGGACCATTGACTCCGAGTCCTGCGCAAACTCCCGCTAAACGATCAAATGTCAATACGCCTCTCAGTATCCGAGGTGATTCCCCAGCGCGCAATGCTTCCGACGCACTCCAGGCCAATATCATTGGGGTGAAGAGGGAAACGGATGGCGACACGCCCATGCCCGATGCCATGCCCTCTCAAGCTCCAACATCTGGTGGATTCACAGCTGTCAACTCGGGCGGTTTTACTCCCGCGAATGCTGGCTTCACAAGCGTCAATCGCAGTGTGACCAGTGAGCCAAAAAGCTTCACCCCTGACCCGAAGCGATTTGACAGCCCTGCCTCTTCAGCAAAGAACACTCCAGATAATCGGGCTTCAAGCTTAAAAGAAACAGCATTGAAGCGTCAGCTAAGCTGCGAAAGCTCATCTGAATCGGCCAGAAAGGACATCGATATGGAGGATCCTGAAGCGGCTAGCGGCCGCCGCAGCAAGCGACTCAAGAAAGGTGAGTGATGACTGCTGGATTTCTCTTCCCTGCTGTCAATCCACGTTGTCGCAACGCAGAGCATTTCCGTTTCCGACTTGAGGACCATACGCAGGGATTTTAGCTGCGATGACCGATCCCGCTTTTCATTGGCTACATGATCATGGGCTAACATTTCTGTCGTAGATGCTGTCCCCACTGTGGCTGGATCGCACATGACGCCATTCCGTCCTTCAGTGCCCAGGATTCCGCGAGAAGAGCCACCACCGCCAGGCGAGGTAAGTCAAGTCACCGTCAAAGGGGTATAAGCTGACTTTGTAGAAATGTGAAACCTGTGGTAATGGTGAAGATTCTGGTTCCCTACTCATTTGCGAGTCTTGCGACCATTCCTACCACCCAGCATGCCTCGACCCACCTCTGAAACGAAAGCCGGATAACGAATGGAACTGCGCACGATGTCTGGTTGGAGATGGCCAGTTCGGATTCGAGGAGGGAGGCCTTTACTCGCTAAAGCAGTTCCAGCAAAAGGCAAACGACTTCAAGCAGGGTTACTTTGAGAAGAAGATGCCATTCGACCACGAGCTCAACTGCCATCGACCTGTCACCGAGGAGGATGTTGAAACCGAGTTTTGGAGATTGGTTGCCGACCTGGAAGAGACGGTTGAGGTCGAGTACGGAGCCGATATCCATTGCACGACTCATGGTTCAGGATTTCCTACCGCGGAACGACACCCTCAAAACCCTTATGCGACTGATCCTTGGAACCTCAACGTTCTTCCGTTCCATCCTGAGAGTCTGTTCAGACATATCAAATCCGACATCTCTGGCATGACAGTTCCTTGGGTCTATGTCGGTATGATCTTTTCGACGTTCTGCTGGCACAACGAGGATCACTATGCCTACTCTGCCAACTACCAGCACCTCGGCGCAACAAAGACTTGGTACGGTATCCCAGGCGAGGACGCTGAAAAGTTCGAGAACGCCATGAAGGAAGCCGTCCCAGAGTTGTTCGAAACACAGCCGGATCTACTCTTCCAGCTGGTCACACTCTTGACCCCCGAACAGTTGAAGAAGGCCGGAGTTCGTGTATACGCTCTGGACCAGAGAGCTGGTCAACTCGTTATTACATTCCCGCAGGCTTACCACGCTGGTTTCAACCACGGATTCAACTTCAACGAGGCTGTCAACTTTGCCCCACATGACTGGGAACCCTTTGGACTGGCTGGCGTTGAGCGATTGCAGCTTTTCCGCAGGCAACCATGCTTTTCTCACGATGAGCTTCTCTGGACCGCTGCGGAAAGTGCTGCAACAGGTCTAACCATCCAGACCGCGAAATGGCTAGCACCTGCGCTCGATCGCATACACAAGCGAGAGTTGTATCAAAGGGAACAATTTGTCGCGAGACATCTTGAAACCGCACCTCATCACTGTAAAATAGGAGGAGGCAATGAAGATACATGTTCTTTGACACTTAAGATAGAAGACGAAGATGTCCAAGACGAAGATGAGCAGTGTTGCAGTTACTGCAAGGCTTTCTCGTACCTCTCACGCTTCAAGTGCCTTCAGTCAGGCAAGGTTCTTTGTCTGCTTCACGCAGGCTACCACGCTTGCTGTGATCTGCCCGAGCAAGCTCGATTCCAAGGCGAAGGACATATCCTTTTTTTCAGAAAAGCGGACGAGGACATGGATGCAATCTACCGGAAGGTGATGGACAAAGCACAAACTCCCGAGCTCTGGGAGGAAAAGTACGACAAACTACTTGAAGAAGAGGCAAGGCCTTCGCTCAAATCACTACGTGCGTTCCTTCACGAAGGCGAGCGCATTCCATACCCCCTCCCTTCATTTCCCGTGCTTCAGGATTTCGTCAATCGATGCAACGATTGGGTGAGAGAGGCAACAAACTTTATTGTGAGAAAGCAGCAAAACCGACACAAGAATGACAAAGCCTGGCAATCAAGCATGCGAAAATCGATCGGCAACTCTGAGCAGGACCAGAAGGAGAGAGAATCTCGGAATGTGTCAAATATTTATCGACTTCTCGATGAAGCCGAACACATTGGCTTTGATTGTCCAGAGATTTTCCAGCTTCAAGAGCGTGCCGAGGCTGTCAAACAATTCCAGACCACTGCAGCGCAGGCTTTGAGGAACACCTCTACATTGTCACAGAAGACGGTCAAGGAACTCCTCGAAGAAGGGCGCGGCTTTAATGTGGACATTCCTGAGGTTGACCAATTGGTGAAGGTGCTAGAGCAGTCAGAATGGAATGAGAAGGCTTTCGCCAACCGAGGAGTGTATATGACTCTTCAAGAAGTCCAGGATCTTATTGAAGAAGGGTGCAAACTTGGCATTCCAACATACAACGACCATTTGACCTACTATCGCGACCAGATGCACGCTGGGCAGCAATGGGAGAAGAAAGCCAAGGAACTCATTGTTGCTGAGTTTGTTCACTACCCGCAGCTCGAAGCACTATCGCGCCAAGTGCAGATCAATGTGCTTCCCGTTTCGAAGGAGACTCTGAGCGCAGTTGATCAGATCCTCCACAAACAACGCGAAGCCCAACGCCAGATCATTTCATTGTTGGACCGGTGTCGGCTCCCCGATTTGCATGACAGACCCAAGTATTCGGAAGTCGTGGAGATCCAGAAGAGATTGGAAGACCTCAACTCGAAACCCGATGGAACTCTCGAGCTCGAAAACGAACGCAAGCGTCACGAGGATTGGATGCGAAAAGGCAAGAAACTCTTCGGTAAATCCAACGCCCCTTTGCATATCCTCAAGAGTCATCTTGAGTATGTACTAGAGCGCAACATGGATTGCTTCGACATCGAAAACGACACGCCTCGAATGCCCGGGGAGCCAGTTTCAAGAGAGGTCAGCCCTGAGCAAGGATCCAGCAAATGGGATGAAAGTCGATCCCGACAAGTCTTTTGTATTTGCAGAAGGGTCGAGGCGGGAATGATGATTGAGTGCGAGATGTGCCATGAATGGTAAGTTATCACGAGAATGCTTTATATGTTACTAATTCCAATAGGTATCACTACAAATGTCTCAAGATTGCCCGTGGCAAGGTCAAGGAGGATGATAAGTATACTTGCCCGATCTGTGACTGGCGGATGAAGATTCCCCGAGATGCTTCGCGACCGAAGCTGGAGGAGCTGCTGGCCCTTGCCGAGGAAATGACAGCATTGCCCTTCCAACCTGAGGAAGAGGAGGTTCTCAGCAAAATCATCGACAACGCACAGAATTTCCGAAACCATATTGCCAACTATTGCAACCCGTTATTGTCTACGGAAGCTGAGGCAGAGACGCAGCGATTTTATCTGCGCAAGATTGAAGGGGCGGAGGTCTTGCTCACATACGAGACCAATTTCTTCCGCCAAGAACTCCATAAATGGTGTCCTGTGGCCCCTGAAGCTCCGCCGATCCAGGAGCAGTCCAGAAGTACACGAAAACCACGACCGACAAAGCTACAGAAGATGCTGGTTGAGTACGGCGTTGATAATCCTGACGACCTGCCGGAGCACGCCCGAGGAAAGGCGAACAGTCTGCGCCGGAAGGCAGCCAACGCTGAAGCCGCAGCAGCGGCAGCTTCGCATTCTACGGGTGGAATTGGACCCGGGTATGGAGGGTCGGGATATTACCCACGTTCCGGTGAAGCTGGCAGCCCCAACAGCCACGGAGACCGTCGCGAATCGCAGTCCTCAGGCCATTCAAGAACCAATTCGGTAAGCCTGGGCAATGGAATGCATGCTGGGCCCCTCGGAGCGGGCGGTCCACAGCTGGTAGTTGACTACTCGTCAATGTCTTTGGAGGACAGAATTCTTCAAGGCCACGACGATGGTCTCAACTTCCAAACCGACGCTGAGAAGAGCAAAGCCTTGGAGATTCTTGCGAGGACCGAATTGGGCAGAAAACAAGCTGAGGCTATGTGGGGACCTAATGTTTGGGGAACCGGACGTGGATCTATTGAGAGACGCGTATCTAATCCGATGGACGAAGAAATGATCAAGCAGGAAGACGGTAACGTGGATCAAATGTTCAAGGAGATGACGAACCAAGACGAAGATGACGAGAAAAAGATCGATACTGGGGGAGATGTCACCATGACCACAGCGTCCTTGGAAAAGGAGAGAAATGGGATGGACGCTCTTCTAGACGGGGAATGAGTTTGCAGGGGATGACAAGGGGTGATGGCGTTTTCGTTCGGTTTAAATATACCAAGAAGGAAAAGGAGTCAGGCCGGGTCGGTTAGTTATCTTTTGGTGTTTGTTCTTTGAGCTAAGTTTGTTTGTACGAGATCCATACAAGGGCGTCTGAGATGGGCGATTCAGAGAATACCACACCCTACATTAGGTTGTACTGGTTTTCAGACCAGGCTATGTTACATAAACAATGGGCAGCTGCGTTACGTTATTAATGAGATGATTTCATTCAAAGCTCTAAACATGTTGTGATATTCTCCAGGGCGTTGAGCCCGGACGTCTAATGGGACAATGGCTAATAAACGCTCTACCCGCCTGTTTTCCTAGAAAATCTGATGACGACCCGACCGAATTTGTTGAAGACATGGCCTCTTTCTTTCTTTTGTCCCAAAACCGCCCTTTGAAGGAGAACCCTTCCTGAACCGTAACGCCGAAAATGCAGACAAATCAATGGTGATGGTACTTGGTGCACGTCTCATGAGATGCGCCCTTCCTATACATGATGAATGTTCTTCATAGGCTTATCGTTTCCATCATAAGCATGTTGAAGATTGCTTCGGCCTAGTTTGCGACCGTATACTCCTTATCGGTTAATACCGATGAGGTTGAGGAACTCATTGCGCGTCTTGGACTTCTTCTCGAAGCAGCCGAGGACACAGCTCGTGATGGTGCTGGTAGTAGTCTTTTCGACACCGCGCATCACCATGCACAGGTGGCTCGACTCCATGACCACGGCGACGCCCTGGGGCTTGAGAATCTCCATGATGGCGTGGGCGACCTCCTTGGTGAGGCGTTCTTGGATCTGCAGGCGGCGGGCGAACATCTCTGCGATTCGGGGGAGCTTGGATAGGCCGATGACGGTCTCGTTGGGGATGTAGCCGATGTGCATCTGCGGGGAAAGGGGAGAAAAAGTCAGCTGTTTGTTTGATTTCTCGTGCGATTTCGGAGGAGGAGCGCAAACCTTGCCGGTGAATGGTACGAGATGATGCTCGCACAGAGACTGGGAATTGTTAGCGATATTATTGCAATTGAGTGACGAAAACAACTTACAAAGATCTCAATGTCCTTGACAATGACCATTTCACTGTGTCCCTCTCGGAACAGAGCCTCGTTGACCATGGTTTCAATGTTGTCCTGGTATCCCTTGGTCAAGAAGAGCAGGGCCTTGGCGTAGCGCTCTGGAGTCTTGAGAAGACCCTCGCGATCGGGATCTTCACCGACACACTCTAGAATAGTGCGCACAGCACCGCTCATACGTTCCAACCGCGCAGCCTGCTGCTCCTCCGTCTCCTCTCTGCGCTCTCTGGTGCCACGACCTAATACCGTCAGTAAGCGCAACCACTACCAGCACCTCCGATCAGCCAAGGTAAAAGCATACTGGGTCGACTGAGCCCGTCAAAGTCAATGACAGGACTAGGAGATCTAATCTTCACTACGGCGCCCTCTTCTTCAGGAGCGCTCTGGGGTGCTGCAGCGCGGCGCTTCCGGGGGAGAGGTTCATCGCGGGGATCTCGCGAAGCTTTGGCCAAGCTATTGCGACGCTGAGCGAAGGCACTGGGCTTTGCGCCATTGACAGCGATAGCGTTGCCGTTCTTTCTCTTCTTCTCCTTGCGCTCGCGGCGGCGCTTGCGGGAGTCGTCGCTGCTGGACGAGGAGCCCGAGATGCTTGCGACGTCGTGGGATCTCTTCTTTCCGTCTTCGGAGGTAGGCATGGTGGCGATGTGAACTGAAGATGAGTAAAAGGGAATTGAGAGAGAGAGAGGGAGAGAAGATGATGATTGAGAAGAAAGAGGGGAAATAAGTACTAGGTATCGTTATGAGTCAAGAGAAAAAACAGGCGATGATTGACGAGAAGACTCAAACAAGCCCAAAGCCAAACAGTACGGAAACCGAATTGTTTGAGTCAGGGTCCAAATGTCTCTCTCTCTCTCTCGCACGCCAAATGCAAGCCAATGACCGGATCCAAACACCGAAAAAATTAGAGGGGCTCCACGGGATTCGCGGGGAATGGGCCTCTGCTGCAATTATTTTCTGCTTTATCTTATCAGTTGCCTAGCACGAGCTGTTTTGACGTCAACGGGCCTAGCAGCGTTTGTCTCAGTGGACAATGCCAGTACAAATGGTCGTTGGCGCCGTGGATCCGATCATGTGGGTACGCACGTGACTGGACATCACGTCCGTTCGGAATAGCAGACGCGTTATGTGCCTGATGCTCCGGATCATCCTCCGAAAGCCGTGACGACGAGAGACGCCATCTTGTGAACGACTTTGCGAAAAACGCCGACATCGAAATACGTATCTTTTTCTTCGAAGAACGCCTTCTCGGAACGCATCACTGTTGCTGTTGCTGTATCGCATTGCTTAGTCACAGCGCCTTTCATTTCGAACCTCTCCCTTTCACCACCAACCGTCACATCTCGAAGCATCATCACCATGGCTTCTCCGCCCTACGCAACCTCTCCATCAGGAATGTCACCGCCCTACCCATCACCAGCTCAAATCCCCAACAAGAAGCGCCCATCAAACCTCGACGGTTCCGCGCCTCCCCACAAGCGCCGCAAGCCCTCCCAAACCTCCGTCTCAACCAGCTCCGCCGCGCATCCTCTCCGCCAAACGTCCTTCCCCCCCGAAGCACGATCCCCATTCCCGCGGTCTCCCTCCGTGGATGCCCAGTCGCATGTGAGCGGCAGCGCAGTCAGCACGACAGCCAGCGGCGTGCCTAAGAAGAAACGCGGCCGCAAGGCGAAGAACGCCAAGGCAGATGATGCTCGTGAGCAGACGCCGAGTCTTGTTGGAGGACGGGCGCCTACTGCTGTGAGTGGGCAGGGTGGTGAGAAGGAGGATGACGATGAGGATGACGAGAAGGCTGAGATGGCGCTTGAGGATGTTGTTGCGAGAACGCAGGAGCAGAAGCAGGAGGAGATTCGACTGCGAGCTATGCTTGTTGAGGCTTTTGACTCTCAGCAGTATAACCGGTACGAGCTCTGGCGTGCAGCTAAATTGGCTGATAGTGTCGTCAAACGAGTATGTCATCCCTACGCAGAGTCAAGTCTTGATACTGACATTTACAGGTTGTCAACGCTACGGTTTCTCAGTCGGTTCCGCAGAACGTGAGCACAGCTGTGAAAGCCGTCGCCAAGCTCTTCGCTGGTGAGATCATCGAAGCCGCTCGCAACGTACAGGGAGAATGGATCCACGCTGGAGAGAAGCAAAGCGAACTACCTACGCCTCCCCCATCGACAAACGACGACCCTGCCGCAGCAGAGGAAGAGATCGATCTCAAGCGCGGTCCCCTCCGGCCCGATCATCTACGTGAGGCCTGGCGCCGCTACAGACTATCTGGAGAGAGCCGTGGTGTAGGTGTGCAGCAACTCTGGCATGCCCAGCAGGGCGATGGAGTTGAGCGCTTCTCGACCCGTACTGGAAAGCGACTTTTCAAGTAAGCTATGACAAATAACAGGCGGCTACGATAAGTATGAAGGAGACTGCGATGCAAGAAAAAGAGCGAGTCACGATGAGTGGAAGGGAGATTGCATAGGATGATCGCCAAGACATGGTCCAGGCCAGTGACATAGACCTGACTTGGCAGTTGATGGAGATGAGGATTCTTTCAAGCGTAATAATGATACCCCCAAAAGTCCTGAAACAAAACAGGAAATAGAACTTTGTACAATACTACCCAAATCGAGAACATGAACGAGCAAATGCCAAGAAAGGTCGTTTATCGGAAATAAGAATGACCCGAATGAATGAGTATTCCCAATCCCTTCATAAGTAGGAGTACCTTGTGACTCGTAAAAGACCGAAATTTGCTCATATTGATCCAGTGGGCTGATGTATTTCCACGTGGTTGATCGGGACTTGCGCAAATCACATACGAAACAAGTAAAGCTTTGCACGGCACAATTTATCCAGACTGACAAACCTTGTGTACGAAGTCATGAATGACATTCAAGTGTTCCTGTGCCTTTTAGACCTTCGTATACTAGCCGCTCTAAACCCGGTAAATAAGGACTGCCGGCTGAGTCTGGGAGTGTGGGGAGCTAGCTAGCCAGCAGGAAAAGGATGTTGGCTGTAAGACGAAGCTCGGATTTAGCGCACGCCATTCAGCCAGACAGTGCCGGGGTGGTTGATGCTGATAGGGAGCAATTTCCGTGGAGTGGAATCATCTTGGATCGCTGATAATACAACGCTCGTACTTGGCCGGCGGTAATATCTATCTCATGAGACTTGCCAAGCGGGACCGCGGGGCATATGGGAAAGTCGGCACGTACACAGCCACTTTGCGCAAGTTGTAGCTGTTGAACAGTCTTGATCGATTGGAGCCAAGTCTTGGCTGCTGAGGTCTCGACTCTTGACCTTGACACTCTGACAGTGGGCTCCGCTTGTCTTGTCTATCGAGTGCGGAAACTCCTACGAGGTTTTGTCGTTTGTAGGGAACTCCTTGGTCAGGCCGATCATTGATGGATAGTGTATTCAGCCTCGGTTCAGCATACATGGCCAAGAACACCATGTCATCGTATGGTCAGCTCGTAAACCCAACAGATATTGTTTCGACGAAGGAGAATCCTTCAGTGACAGCTTCAACGCCCAAGGAGTTCAGACCTGGTCTTGGCAAACCTTGCAGGGCCTAGACTCATCAATCGACATTCTGTCCCTGAGCTCACCGACCCTGCAACAGTGGTCTCTCCTCCAAGGAGATTGGTCTCAAGCTTGCCCTTCATCACCTTAAATCGTCAACATCGCAGCTTAATCGGCTATGAGGAGCCGAGAGGCTGGCTTGGCGGTCGGCTGGACCGAAAGACCGTGGCGCAGCAGCTGCGAGCCCAGCAATGCGTTGAGAATTATGGGGCGCCTAGTCCTCTGGGCATCCCGCAATCAGAGGCAGAGCTCCCTGTAGCTCCCTGTAGCTCCCTGTAACACTCGGGTCTTATTCAGTCAAGGGAGGTTAGGGCGGAAAACTCGACATGTGTATCCACCAGCTTCTGCCTGTAAGCAACGTTTCACAGGCAGCTTGCAATTTGAGTCTTTGCGTGATGTTGCCAGGTCGCTGTGAGATGCTGTAATTATTGTAGAAAGCTTCATGAAACTCTGGGTGTGTTAAGCTTTGGAGCTCCTCTCGAAAAAAGACCAATAAAGGCAACAGGTTTGATTGAGGAGTGCAATGCACGAAGTCGTGATAGGGTTGCCATGGTTCAATATGTTTAAACATGACTGGCGCTAGCGTTCCTTGACATCGGCTGGATCTGCACCGTCAGAACATGGATCTTTCGCCAAGAAGTCAGTGCTTGGCCATCAACGCGCGTCCTGCTTGGCGAGTCAAACGGTACCTACATCAAGAAGAGCTCAAGTCTCATATGGGCTGGCTTTCGCCGCCATCATTGACGTAGCTTAGACTTTGGATCGGCATCCAGATGAACTGTATTTGCCAATATGACAGGAGGAAAGGTGAGTTCTGATCCTCATCTTGCTGGCCTTTATCGCCGGCTGGGTTCGTCCTGTTTTGCAGTGTACTTTGTCTGACACATTCCCCTGCAGAAGGAGGGCTCGACCAACCCATCAGCTGTCCGGATTCGTGACAACCAACGACGGTCCCGTGCACGACACAAGGAGTATGTCGAAGGTCTGCAGAAGAAGCTTCAAGACTATGAGCGCCGGGGTGTTGAGGCGACGTTGGAGATGCAACAAGCAGCTCGCAGTGTTGCTGTTGAAAACTCACGCCTAAAAATCCTGCTGGAGTACCACGGCATCACTAATGAGGACGTTGAAAAGTTCTTGCAGAGCTTTCCAGACCAACCCGCTTCAGAAGCCGCAAAGGCAACGATTTCACAGTCAACATCTGGTCAACCGCTTCTCGCCGCAGCACCGAAGATTCCTCTTCAACCTCTATCAAGAGGACACTCAGCAGAACCCCCGAGGTCAACGTTACCGCCTCCCCGTATCGCACCAGAGAAGACGAGTACTCGAGATGTGGTGGACGCCGTCGTAGGGATCAAGAGAGATGCTCGTAAAGCTGGTCTTCCTAGTGGACCAACACTTCCTCTACCAGTGGAGCAGCGGCAACCGCTGTTGCAACCCCGACCTCAACCGCCCATTCTGCCAGTGTTGCCAGCTCTCGTCCTCGGTCAGGGTAGGCCAGACCCCAATCCCCTCGATAAACTCTCAGTTCTTGCGACAGCGAGCGTACATCAAGAACCTGACAAAAACAAGCACCACCGCATGCATTCAAATGCCGATAGCCTTCGTGTACCGAGCCCGTCAATACTAGGGCAGAGTTCGCCAGCTTCGTCACGTACAACCCCTAGTCGTATAAGTTCGACATCCCCATGAAGCCAGAAGAACGGGTACAGCTGGAACACAGCACAACAAGTATCCATACCAACGTACATATTTGACAGCACAGTCCATCGAAGGAATATGGTCAAGGAGTCTGGCAGCGAATTCCTAAAAAGAGATACCAAGAAGCGGAAGGAGAACGGAGTTTTTGACGGCGTTGGGCTCACTGAACGACACCATGAAAGGTAGCTTTGCCTTTACCTCGTTGGACGTTGGCCGGGCACTACCCGACACAACCACGGGCTAAAGATGTTCTCGACACCAGCCACGATGTCCAGAGAGGATGCACCAGGTTGATGTCGATGGTGCTCAATCCAGGATCAGAACCGAAAACAGAACGAATGGAAGCAATGCTGCCATCGAGCAGACGTTGACACCGATCAGTCGCATTGGGAGAGTTTCGATACATGATTAACGATACAAGTCGCTGGCGAGATACGACAGATACCGAGTTTCGGAGTTGGGATAGATTAGAATGAGTTTCGGGTTGCTGTTGTCGGGAGAAGTGATACCAAGTGTATCAATCGAGTCCGGGGGAGGCTGTGCATCTTGGCGATTGAAGTTGAAACCTTGTCTGGCATGGCAAACTCTGGGCGTGAGATGCTCGGATATAAGTAGGGCTGTCTCTAGTCGCTCAGATGGGAGGCCGCCAGGTGGAGATATAAGCTTGCAAGGGCGGAAGACTCCAAGAAGGCGGGGAACATGGTTTAACCGCGCGAGTTGGAGGGCGTCTCTCGAAGGTCGTTGGAGGAAGGATTCTCAAGATCTTGGTGTGTTGAGGCGAACACGAGACAGAAGCAACAAGTAGCCACACGAATAAACGTCAAACTAACAGCACCTCCTTGCAAGTGTCAACCTCATCACCGTGAAAAGTTTGTTTAGGGAGGCAACAAAACTCAGAACCGGCGAGACTTTGGTAAGATATCATACACCTCGGGGGCCGATTGAGGAGTTTATTTCCTAAGCAAAAGATGTCAGAACAAGCTCCTCAATATTCCCATAGTTTATGATATCTTACCTGAGACTTGCCTCGCAGGGGAAACCCCTTTCAGAGAAGTTCTCTTCTCGGCCACTGATATTGGAGTCCTCCCAAGCCGAGAGAACCGGGATCCAGTTGTTGATCCACACCGGCGTCATATTGACCCATAGAACTGCAAGGTTGTTGGATGTTTGGAAATGAGATTGGATAGGAAGGGATTGATAATCTTTCGGCCGAGTGGGATATGACAGAATTTGCTGTCGTTTGCTGTGGCTGCGGCTGCCGGTGGTGGTTGGGTGTCAGTGTGTTTCCGCGGAATTGTCAAGGTTGGCAGGGGCGTTGCCTGGTGCGCTCTATGCCGAGGTGGAAGCTTGGCAAGGATCGGTGTAGCAGATCCAAGGCGAAGAAGGCCGGCGAAAAGATCGGGGAGGAGGAAGAATGAGTTGAAGAAGAGAAGTCAAGCAGAGCAGCGCAGAGAAGCAGGAAAAGGACATCCAGAAGAGCGGGAAGTGGGCGCGTGATCGTGTTCCTGCCACGATAGGGGCCAATCTGGAAAACCTGAGTGACAGAGTCTTGAACAGACGAAAGATAGGCACCTTAAGAATGAGAGAAGAATACAATTGAAGAAGAAGAACGCCAAATAGAAAAGTCGGTGATGTGGTCTTGGATGAGCCGCACTTGCAAGCATCAAATTCATGACGTCGTGGGGAGTATACCAATCGGTACACGCGGGTGACAGTCACCGTAGCTTCAGGCCCTGCCGGGGACCGGAAAGTGGGTGCTAACCCCTGTAAGCCACCGTAACGATCGCCATCTCATGCGTCGACAAGGGGGTCAAGACTCCGTGGGTGAGATTTTGGTGCATGATTGGTGGACTCGCTAGGGGACTCGCTTGGTTCAAATAAGCTTAATCGTCTCAAGGTGTGGCTTCGGGTTGTCATCCGGGCAAGGTTGAAAGGCTCTTGGCCTTATTTCATTGTGAAGGGTTGGAGATGAGGAGAGCCTTGTGCAGTTGTGCAGTGCCACTGTTCAGTTGGGCTGAAGGGAGAGGTTTGTTCGTGTAAGTCAAGACCAACAACAAAACAGGACAGGCACTCGCCTGACTGTTCATCGTCATTGCAACAGCCATGAAGTTGAACCAATGGACACAAAGTTAAAAAGACCAACGAACCAAAGGCCTTCGAAATCTCACTCGCAACGGTTTCGCGGGAGGGTTCGAAGTTTAAATGCTGCCGAGGGCTAAGATGGCCGCGCGGCCTCGCCAACAAGTTGGTTCCATAATTGGTGGTGGCAGTGCATCCAACCTACTAATCGCTTCAACGTCACTCAGCCGCGGAAGCTTTACTTGTAGTAGAAAGGCCCCCGGAGAAAAAAAAGTAAAGAGATGTGTTTCAAAGGAAATCCACGACTGAGTTGCCAATTGCACGGCTGTGCTCGGTGGCGGCACAGTTGTGGTTGATTGGGGTTGAGATTTGAGGTCATTGCCGGGCCCAGAAACACCAAGCAAAGTGATCAAAGTGAGTGCATATGAACAAAATTATTGTGAGTTTTTGTTCAATTGTGTATGGTTCCTTGTTACCTTACCTAGTAAGTATTACTTGACCTGGGGCAGTAAGGTACAATCGTCATCCTGCCGCAACCTAGTTCTTTCCTCGAGGCAGCGCCTAAACAATTTTCTTCTTCCTTCCTCACCAGGGCAAGGTATTAGAGGTAGCTTTCCAACACTGACATGATACAGAAGACTTCCATCAAACACCATCATTCTTTAATCCATCCATCCATCTTACACTCATTCTTTAATCCGTCCATCCATCTTACGCTAAGCGGCATCAATAAACCCCCATCACATTCTATCACAACACATCTATTTTCTACCCAATTATCACAACCATGAACGAACCTTGGCAGCTTGACGACATCGTCAAATGGGCCATCGACGACAAACAAAACGAACACCTGACCTTTGCTCATATCCAAGGACCTCCAGCTTCACGCAAGGCGATCAGACTACCAAAGAAAATCATCGAATCGCCTCGAATTTTGGACCACCGCCGCACCATTATTGTTCAGGTTCTTCCCGAATTCAAGAGGAATGTAGTGGTCGAGGGTCGAGGGTTTTGGTCACCGAACCATCAACTCAAGCCAGACCAACGTCAACCTAAGCTGAAGGTTGAGACATACCGCGAATCTATAGAAAGTCTTAGTATTGGCTACCGGGAAAGGAAATAGGAGAAAATGCCCGACGCAGAGTCAGACCGGATAATCTTTCTCATCGATGCTGACCCTGACTATTCGGCGGAATATGCCCTAGCATTGGCTTCCATCACGACATTCGCCGTACGAAAAACAACTGCCCAACGTGCATTGCATGTAAAGATTGCAACTGTATCGTGGGAAAGCATCCACACAGTCACGAGACAGCTATTCCATCAATACTCTAGCATCTTCACGGGTGTTTCCGAATTCTTGCTTGCAAAAGATGAACGCGAGCCAGCACAGCCCGTGATTCTCAAGGACAT
The DNA here is from genome assembly GCA_022627125.1 of Fusarium chuoi. Classification (NCBI taxonomy): domain Eukaryota; kingdom Fungi; phylum Ascomycota; class Sordariomycetes; order Hypocreales; family Nectriaceae; genus Fusarium; species Fusarium chuoi. The sequence continues at coordinate 404,251 of JAJALE010000886.1, read as the reverse complement.
GCCCTCAGATCTGCTCAAGTATAGTACAGTGTCCAATGACTCTGGGACTATATGCCTGCGTTTTCGGGACGCAATACATGATGCTGAGGACCAAGATGAAGGGAACACGGTGCCATCGCAATGGGATCCTTGGATCACAATGAGCACCACAAATGGGCACTATGCTTCCTTTCCACCAGGTGTGAAAGAGCCCGGACTCAAGCTACAAATGATTCACCTGAATGCAAACTCGAGAGTAGCAGAACTCTTGCCCCCCTCCTACTCTGTCAGCATTTTTGCGAGTCCTACGGTCAGGCGAGTCATCTTCGATCGCCGCTCTCATCAGCTGTTGCATACATTTCTGTGGATCTCAGAGTCGGAAAAACTTCAGCAGTTGTCATGGCGTTATCGGTCTCAGAGTTATCATTCCCCCGATGTCCTGTGCCTTGATCACTTCACCAAGCATCGCGCAACAGAACGTCGAATGAAAATCCGAAATGAACACGCCGAAGGGTTCATGGCTGCCCTCCTAGATTACACGCAATGGCATCCTACCATTTGGGACTTGTTGAAAATTGTTCGAAGGAAAGATGATGTTTTCCCTCACATTGGTGATCGCTTTATCTTCCAAGGACTTGCGCTGAGTTCGCGAGACAAACCCAAATTACCACCAAAATTATATAACTCCCGCGCATTCTATTCTCTTTTGCCACAAATCGATTACGACTCGCGTATCGCCTATTTCCTCACCCTGGAATCAAGCCCCTTGATCGCCACGATGAGAGCACACTTTGCCGCGCTGTTAATGTCGGGAAGTGAATCTCTGGAACTGCTCCATGTTCAGAGGCTTGACTCGGGAACTAAGACAGCCATACAAGAATGCTTAAAAGGATGCTCTCTGGTATGCGACCCAGGCTCCTGGGTCCATCACAGCACTCTATGGGCAACCGCAGGCCTAGCGAGTATGATTGATGCCGATGACGGCGAGGATCGTGCCATGACCCCTTTGGCTGATGGTAGCATTCGGGTTGTCACGCTTACATCCACATATGTGTCGCATTTCAGTCGGACCATCGACAGAATCTTACGCGCGAACGGAATGCAAGTAATGGAATTGGCCGCCATTCGGGAATCTGTGAATTACGAAAACTACAAGCAGATATCCCGAGACCTGCTGCGCGCATATTCACACCAAGTGGCTTTTACATCCAAGCCCAGAAGGAAATTGAAAGAGGGAGAGTTGCCTTTGCTAAACGACTTTATGACCAGGAAAATTTTCAAACCCAACCTGAATCTTGCGGTGATCGATTGGGACTACCTCTTCAGTCAAGAAATGACGGTATATGGTGTGTATACGCATCTGAAGCGTTTGGGAAACGGAGGGACCACTGTCTGTAACTGGACTTGGATTCCCAGTGGAGTATGGAACGAATTCCAAGGAGAAATGGAAAAGGTTCGCAAGATGAACGGACGTAGGGATGAGAATAATAGCGATGAGTTTTGGGAAACTAAATTTTGAACCACCTGACTCAGGGGTAGAATGAGGTATTCTTTGATCATTACAAAGCCGTAGAACAGAGACTAGCGTAACATAGCGTGTGTGCTTTTTTATCATCCTCAAGTTTCGTTGCGGTGGGACGTGCAGTTTAGTGTCAAGGTTACTCTCAAACTTGAGGTCATTCCCAAGTCCAAGACGCCGTAATAGTAAAGCTAGAACTGGATGTAAACATTAGATGGGCGTCTCAGAAGACAGAGAGAAGAATGTGATTTTGTGATTCGAGATGAAGTGTAGCGATTTCGCTTCGAGAGTCCGAGTAACAAGATCCGCGAGGCATCAGGTATCTGCATGGGCTTGTACTATTCCAAGAGTGCTTGGGCTTCTGAACTTGGTATCTGTTCACGAGAACAGCCCAAGAAGCTGGAGTGATAGCAAAGAACTGGTGATATTCTGAATTCATTGTTCTCGTCCACACATGCTGATCAGACGTAATGAATCGTATTTCACGCTTTCTATTGTTGCTGCTGAGATTTTCTGGGCGGCTGCGTGCCAGTTGCGAGCTTTAGAACGGGGTTTTGGTGGGAAATTCACCGAGCTCCTGAACAATAGGGCGTGCTCCCCTACTTCAACTACTTCGCCGCACAACCTCCCTTTTCTTCCTTTGAACACACTCAACACTTTGAAACCACGAATAAAGAGCAAAGAACTTGATCATCCCTTCTTAACAAGCAAACCCTTTCGTTTCTCTTCTCACCCTTCACGATGACTCACCCAAAGATCACAGGTTTCACTGCCTTGAAGCGATCCAGCCAAGCTGGCAACCAACACGCCCGACCGGTTCCGGAACCGAAGGGATTCACCTTCGTAGAGAGTATGACCCTCCAGGGAGTAAACAACGAGAAGTCTTCTGGCTTAAGACTGGTGAACAACTCCCCTGGAGGGGGACGTCAGGAGAACGTCGTCGCCAAAGTCCCTGGCCTCGAGGGCACATACTCTGCAATTGTGGACAATCCGGGCAGCTTGATGGACGTTTACAATATTTTGCCTCGTGGCAAGATCAGTGTGATCTTTGCTGTGACTCCCAACGGGTCGGGGGCCAACATGACCTCTGCAGAAATCCCGTGGTCTGTCCTGAAGGCGCAGGAGGACGAAGCCGCCGCCACAACAGACAACGAAATCGATCAAGGCCAGGCACTCGATGACGAACAGACGGTCATTGGAGACGACGAGACTGTTGTCGGGGAAAACGACAGTCCCGAAAAGGGAACCGTCGGAGAAAACAACGAGACGACCCCAGAGCCCACCACCACCACCCAACCCGCGAGCGATCCAAACGCTCTCTATCCTGACTTGGCGGGACTAATTATGTAAGAGAAAGGTCAGTGAAGCCTTGAGCGAGATGCGGAACAGTTACTCACATTCTACAGGCCATGAACGCGGAGTGTGCACGCAAACGCACGCAGGTCCACGATCCGACACGAAGAGTAAGCGCCCTCAAACCTCGAACTGCTACACTTGATACTGACTGTTGAGTTTGAGGACCTCGAAACCAGAATACCTTACCTACCTTACCTATTTAGCAGGATGAACCGAATACCTGGGCAAGGCAGCCGCGAGTGTGCCCTGCCCGGATGGTAGACAGAAGCCAATACACCTTCCCTTTCGTTCCCAAGTCCGACTTTCCTTTTTGATACCCATTTGCCGCCACCTCGATCTCGAGGCAAGAGTGAACAGCGCCCTCTGCGACCCAATTACATTAGAAACAGCATCCATCTCCTCCTCCACGAAAACATCAACCAGACATCATTCTCTTCTTGGCCCATCATCAATCACATCAACAAATCAACAAGCTTACGCATCCCATCAAAGACAACACATTCTCTATCATCACATCAATACCATCACAATCATGTTCTTCTACCCAATTTGCTGCTACTTCTGCATCCGAAGACGCCGTGCCGCGTCAACCGCGAGCAACAGGCCAAGCGAGGAGCGTGCCCTCAACGGCGGGCCGCCAGAGAATCAGGACGGCGGCGAGCCTCCACAAGAGATCGAGTTGCCAAACAATGATGTTGTGCAGCCAGGTGCTCCGCCAGATGTTCAGCAAGGCGGCCCTCAGCAAGGCAGCAATATGATTTCATTCCCTAGATTGGAAGGCAACCCGGACGGCGACAACCCTTCAAGTGGTGCCCCTCAGCAAGCCAACCCTGAGCAAGCCAACCCCGAGCAAGCCAACCTCCAGCAAGCCAACCCTCAGCAAGCCAACCCTCAGCAAGCTAACCCCGAGCAAGCCAACCTCCAGCAAGCCGATTCTCAGCAAGCCAACCCCCAGCAAACCAACCTCCAGCAAGCCAACCCTCAGCAAAGCAGCGTATCAAGAAACGCGACGAGTCAATCCCCTTCATGCAAAGACCCAAGGGATGAAAATCAGGACAACACCAGTTCTTCAGATGATGCTCCGTCAGCCATTTATATTCGGACCAAGGAGGCCCGGGGTCGCAGGGTATCACGCCACCAAAAAGTTGAGCAACATGTGTCTCCGGAAGAAATAAAGATGATCGAAGCAATGAGTCTATTCAAATGATGCCTTGGTGATCAGAACGACGACACTTATCCGAATGTGGTTCCGCAGTCCAACAATACTGATACCAACAGGGTACTTTAGGTCAACCAGGCCAGTCGAATGGTGGAGGCTGGTTGTGTTTTGGGCAGAGGGGACAGCCGGGCAAGGTGTGGTTTGTATTCATTTGGCCTTTCTTGTACCGGTCATGGCTAGGAGCATGTATTTGAGTTACGTTTTTATCGTTTGAGGGTTAGCAGATCATGTCCATGGTTTGTTAAAAGGAAGGAGAGTTCAGCGAATCGATCACAACAGCGAGTCTTTTAGCAATGATATCACAAGAGTCAATTCCGAACATGATAATTGTCTGCTTTTATGATTGGTGATCACCGTACAGTAGTGTCAGCAATGAAGATTGGTCTTTGGGAGGTCGTGTTTTGGTGTACATATTTATGAGAAGACCCTGGATCCCCTCAAGCTTCTCTCATTCTGCTCAAGAGACCCCAAGTAGATAGTGCTTTCAGACGCAGGATATCCCTCTCCATGCGTCTTCAGGCCCGCCAATTCATAAGTCAGTACCGGCCTTGCGAAACGAGCACTCCCCATTAGCCTTATCACAATGATCGCAGAGTCCCTCACGCTAATAAACACTAGACTCGATAGGATAAGCGTTCCGAAGAGTGCTTGAAGACAATCGCCTACGTACAGCGCCGAAGCGAGAGTGAGGAGCCAGCCCGTGTGTCGTCCGTTAGCTTTGACGTGAAGCTTTGGCTGCCGTGCCATTGGAGTTACTTCAGACCACAGCCTCCCTCGATCTTGCCACGCGCTTTTCGTGTCGACGGTGATTTTTAATCGTGCGGCGATGTACCCGAACAGATGGATTGCTAGAGCTGAAGCGGTCCAGATGGCGTAGAGGAAGTCTTCGGCTGGGGCGATTGTGCAGACTGCTTGGAGGCAGAGCTGGTATGTGAGGTAAGCATTGTTTGCGACTGATGCAGTGGCGATGGTGTACTCGGCCAAAGACACAATTGCCTGCGCTCCAACAAAGCGTGGTACACCAAAGGTAGTGGAAGACTCGGTACCCAGCTTGGCGATAAAGTCATCATATTCCGACGCCATAAGCAGCTTCACCCCAGAGCTACATATGGCCAGCAACACCGCCAGTCCGGTCTTCGATACGCCAGTATCGCTGTGTCGAGATACGAAGCACTCAAGAGCTGAAGCATAGATGGAGCAAGACCGAGTATGACAGCAGCAGAAGCCAGCTCCGCCTTTCTGAACTCGGGCATGGTGGTGAGGATGCAGTCGATGACTCGGTAGCCTGGACGAAGGGCGGGACTGGATATGTTGAGGTATTCTTGTATTTCGGAGGAGCAGTTGTATTTGAGTTGGTCCTTGAGTAGGGGCTGCCATGCTGGGAAGAATTCTCGGAATTGTTTGTTTGAGCGTTGGAGGGCAGTTGTTGGTCGGATGAAGGGGAGGATGAATAGCATGAGGTTCAAAATATTAGGCTTCGCTAGTGCACTGGCCATGTTGATCGAGTTGAGGATAACAGCTTGATCACAGTTGAGAGACGCATGTGGGAATAACGACAAGGCTGCCCCGAGCAGGGAAATCCGCACTTTATGCCTATTGCATGGTGCAGACCCCAATCCTTCAGCTTCAGCCTTAAATCCTCTCTTCGTTTCACTGCATCGATAGTAAGCCGAATGGTGTCATTACTCCTGGTCAAAAACATACAGGATCCTCGCGGAGCAAGAAAACATCGGGCCTTGGTACAGGGCATTAAAACAACCCAGCAAATGGTATTCCAAATTTAGCAAAATACCCTAAAATTATGCTGATTTACCTAAGTTTCTTTTTGTGTTTAGGACCAAGGTCCTGAGTTTTCTTTCGTCCTGGGCCTGGGGGTCTTCAGCCGCCACCCTTGTTCATGTTCTGCAGTTATGATAGGGGGCCTCAATGTGACCGATGTGACTGTCTTGCATGTCACATGCAGGATATGAGACATGGAAAGGGAATGGAGTTATTCTTAGGAATGCTAGAGGAAGATCATTTGTGCTGACATGAGGGTATTCGAACCATCCATTGGAGCAACCTAAGTATGACCTCACCTCTATCCCGAACCACAAAATAGTCAGGTCAAGTATAAAGCTTGTAAAGACTTGGGATTGCTTTCGCTATCGAGTCTGAATGCTTTACCTCCTATAGTCACCTACAAACTTGGTGTTGTAAGCTTTGGTGGGAGATATTCCTTCAAGACAATGCTAGCAATCCACCAAAAAGCTTATGAGAATCCACTGATTACAAACAAGAATGTACATATATTGGAGAACGGCTTATTCTGTATTTGACTGGGTGAACGGCATCTGATCCGGTGAGGGGTCACCATGTTCATTGGCCATGATATATCTGTGGCTTGACAATACGAAAAATAGCACTATTCGGATAGTTTGATCGATTAAAGTGATGTCCAGGAGACCAAAGCCTTGACGATAAAGTTTCAGCTAGGATGATCGGCATAATAAGGACACGGTAGTGCTTCAATACATAAGCTATCCAATGACTCTGCTTCTCACGAAGTCAAGTCCTGTGAGTCAAAAATATTCAAACCCTTTCACCTTCAAGATCACATAACAACAGTATTTTGGCACTCTCTATAAAACCATGGCTCAAAATATTCTCATCACCGGTGCAGCGGGTTACATGTTCGTCTCCCAATCTTCTCTCGGAAACAATTAACAAAGCCAAAAGAGGAGGTTCCATCGTCTCAGATCTTTTATCCAAGCACCCTGAGATCACTAAAGACCAAATCGTTGCCGCCGTCAGAACAGATGAGCAGGCCAAAGCTCTTTCAACCCTGGGCGTCAATGTCCTCAAACTCGATTTATCAGATGAACAGGCCGTTATTGACGAAATATCGTCTCACAAAAGTAGCAACACTTTACTGAATAAAAAACATCTACTGACGGTCTTCAGCTAGTGTCATTGTTCACGCGGCCAACAGCATCAATCCCGGGCTAGCGTTATCTTTGATAAATGCTCTGGCAAAACAAAAGGAGGTAGCTGGGAAGCCAACATACTTCATTCATGTGGGTTCTTCAGCTGATTCAAGTATGCCTTTTAACACCAGCAGACCTCAGGATTGAGTGCCTTCTACGCAAACTCTGGCTGGCCACGCAGTGTCAATAAAGACACATATGCGGTGTTTAAGACGGAGAAGGAGTTTGCAGACTCGTATCCAGTCCGAAAGGTGAGTCAGCCTGTATAGCCTACGTATAAAATGCTGACATCTCAAGACGGATGTAATGGTTATAGAGCATGCACAAGCCCAAGGTGTCACGCCATTTGTTGTCGTACCTTCTATCGTCTGTAAGCGAAATCATGCCCTTTCTGTTGATTTATGTTGACTGGTGAACAAGATGAAAGAGGAACTGGCTCATGGAATCAACTCTCCGTCATGATACCAGGCCTGACACGAGCGAGCCTCAAACTCGGAAAAGTGTACAAATTCGATGAGAATATTGTAAGTCCTCTGATAAGTTATCATTTGGAATGCTGACAAGTCAAAGTCGTTGCAAGCTGTTCATATTAGTGATCTTAGGGCCTTTACTGTCGAATCATACATGCTGTTCTTAATACTGAGGAAATACCAAGTGGAAAAGAAGGATATTTCTTTGCAGTTGCTCACGACACGGATATGTGGGAATTCCAAGACCATCTTGCTGCAGCCATGAAAGCCCGAGGCCTTGTGACAAGCGATAAGCCCGAGGTGTATCCTAACAATGAATTTGCTGCAGACGCAATCGATGTGCCAGATGAGTTTCTAGAAGCCCTTTGCAAATCCGGGTAAGTCATTCCTTTCTTTGTTGAGGGAGGTTCTGACGATGCAGGGGTCACTTCACGGCGACGCGTCCACGGAGTATTGGTTGGAAACCAGAGTGGGATAGGGAGCGGTTTTTGAAGAATGTAGATGCTGAGATTGAGGATGTTCTTGAGTTGGGGAAGGCAAAGAGTAGTTTGATGGATTCTCTGTTTGCTGCTGTTAGGAGGGCACGTTGATATTATCCGGCGATGAAAGCAGTACCGTGCATAACTCTATATAAGGATGCTAATCAACTACAGGTGGCCAGATCCCTTAGGTAAAGTCTTGAGATACCCTCTTCCACTTCCCGGAAACTCGTAACATATCATAGGGTGTATATTTGCTTCTAAAGTTTCCCTATGTAGGCAATGTGATCTAATACTCATATTGGTTCCCTCGCATGTTTAACGGTTCCATTGCCAAATATAATAAGATTATAGTAGAGTAGAGTAAAGCTAGTTCCCAGCCGCTAATCTAACAATTCGCTCCCTCTTCGAGACCCATACATTATTGAGTTTGCCAATAAGTCCCATCTCTTTAACCTCTATCATTCCACAATATATTGAATAGTCCGTCTTGCATCCATCTCCATTCGCCTGGTTCCACTCCAAAGTCTCCAAAATCAGGTCACTTAATATCCCATAGTAACATGGGGTTCAAGTTCTTTCTCCGTCCACTCCCAAAGTTGATCACGAAGCTTACTATCCTTACTCAGCGACGAGCCCTTCCCCTGAACACCGACAGGAAAGTAGAAAGCACCAGACTTGACATCAGGACTAGTCGCTGTCCACAGATGGTTCAGCGTCCCCTCCTCGATGCTCACAGTGACGAACTTCATGGCAACCTTGAACAACGCGGCCATCAAAAAGTTGTAGTCCTTAACCACCGGGCCACTGAGGTTCGTTGCAATGACTCCCGGATGGATACTCATGACTTTGAGGTCTGGGTTGTGGTTTGCCAGTGCCTGGGCGTAGTGCACTCCTGCGAGCTTCGACTGGCCGTAACGAGCCCATGTTGAGAACTTGGGCAGCGTGGTCTTTAGTTCATTGAAGAGATAGGAGTTCTTGGGTGCCATGTTTTCAAGTTCGGAGCTGAGAAAGATAACTCGCGCGTTGGTAGATATGGCGGTGGTTGTTTTGAGGGTTGGTAGGAGTAGCGTTGTGAAGAGCGCGGGACCGAGATGATTTGTCCCAAACTGGATTTCATATCCATCCTCCGTCAGACCTTCTGGTACAGACATGATCCCAGCATTGTTGATCAAGACGTCCAATCTGTCAGACAGGGATCTGAATGTAGCTGCAGCTGTCTTTATACTCGCAAATGAGCCTAGGTCAAGCTGAAGAAAGGTAACAGGTCCTGCATTGGGATTCTTCTTGCGGAGTGTCTTGATGGCTTCGTTTGCTTTTTCTTCTGATCTGGCTGCGAGGTAGATGTGCTTGGGCTTGTGCTTTGATAGCTGTTAGATAACTTCGAATCCTAACCCGGTATTCCCTCCTGTGACTAATATCACCTTTCCAGAGAGGTCAGGAATATCTTTGTCTGGGCTAAAGGATACGCCTTTTGTCATGGTTGAAATCCGTAGCTCACTTTCGTAAAATGAATATTAATAAATGCAATAGCATAAAGAACTTGAACTAAAGATAAGCCACTTATTTATTCACTAAAATCACTGGCATTTATACCAATTAATCCATGGGGAATATTCCTTGGTCATAGACGCGTATGTCGTTTGAGTTTCAACATGTGGGCCTGTACGTGACATCTAGTTCCGTTTCTATTCGCCAACAGTTGCTAAACGAAACCAACGCTAGAGCTTCTTCGAGCTAGCCATCCGGTCTCTTCATATACGGACATTCACAAGCGCGAACTCCAAGCAGCGGCTTAGTTAATGCACCGGTACCGACATAAGCCCACGCGTCTGTTCTAATAGAGTTGCAAGTGCCGGTATAGCTCAAGTTAGAATCTCGCACATCGGAAAGAAGGAAAAGTGCGAGAGAGCCCGAGAAACTCTGATTCCACGCTTATATACGAATATCATACGCCATTGTCACGGCCTTCCAAACCATTCTTGAAAGTCCGTTGCTTAGAAATCCTTTAACTCAATCTACTTTAGCAGAAATTTCGATGAAGCGTGTTTACTACAGGTATAAAGAGCCATTCTCACATCTCTTCTCTCAGACTTCCCCTTACAGCACTATCAAACATCAACAATCATCACTTACCAAGTTACCTACCATCAATAATTCATACACCAAGAGCATATCTTTTGCCAACTCACGGCCTTTAAGTATTTCAAGATCTCACCTGAATCAGAACACGATGTCTCAGAACTGTGGAGCCGTCAACCCTGCAGCCCGAGCCCCCCTCGAGGTCAGGCCACTCGACACACCTACCCCAGGACCCGGTGATATCCTCGTCAAGAACGAGCTCATCGCCATCAACCCAGTCGAAGTCAACATCACCAAGAACGATCTGTTCAAGTCCAAGTACCCCTGTGTAATCGGCACGTCTTTCGGTGGTGAAGTCATCGCTGTCGGCGAGGGTGTCTCCGACTTCAAGGTTGGAGACAAAGTCGCTGTCTACGCCAGCCCAACCGACGGCGACAAGTATGCTGCCTACCAGGCCTATGCGTTGGCCAAGGTTGACACCACCATTCTCGTCCCAGAGGGCGTTGATCTAGCTGTCCCTGTGAGCATGAACGGGAACCTGACCACTGTCGTCGGCATGATCAGCGCCACAGCCGGTGTACCCAAGCCAGACATCGAGAACGACGTAGCCTCTACTGGCAAGAAGATCCTCATCTACGGAGGGACTTCTAACCTGGGTAGCTTGGCTATACAGTATGTTCGCCGGGCAGGCTACAGCGTAGTCACCACCACCTCGCCCCAAAACAAGGCCTATGTTGAAACTCTCGGCGCCGATAAGATCATCGATCACAAGCAGGATCGCGACGCACTTGTTAAGGCTTTCATTGCTGAGGGACCATACGATGTCGTCGTCGATACCATCTCCTATCCCAACACCGTCAGCATACTCGCTGATGTCCTAGCCGCTCAGGGTGGTGGTACAGTCTTCGCTACCCTGCCTCCCTTTGGTCCGGAGACACTGCCCCAAGGTGTTGTCCGTCAGTATACCTCGTGGCCATTTACCCTGTACAAGGAGGGCAATGAGCACTTCATCAGATGGGCTTTTAAAGAGTTCTTTGCTAAAGGCATTGCAAGTGGCAAGCTCGTGCCGACGCAGATTGAAAGAGTTGGCGGTGGGTTCGAGGCGGTCAACAAGGCTTTGGATATCCTAGGAAAGGGCGTTAGCAACTCCAAGGTTGTTGTTGAGCTTGAGAAGTAACAAGAGGTGGATTATCAGAAGATTCTGGTAGACTAGGTAGTTATAGATGACGTGCGAAATAGACTAGTGTTGCAGATAAGAGTTTATTAAATCTAAAGTGAGACGACTAGTTATAGTTGAACTTTATATCCTTGATTTGAAACAAACAGTTTTGATTCTTGCCCGCCAATCATTCTCCCTTGTATCCTTGGCAGAGTGTCATCAAGTCCCGCCACTCCGATTGCCTTTGACGGGATGAATTCATCGTCGACAGAGGCCAGAGATTTAGTCGGGGTAAAAAGTACTTCGACAAACGGTAGGTCAATCCAATTCTAAGCTCATCAAGAAGCTCTCTGCTGTCATAATACAGGAATGGTCTGGAGCTCGGAAACATAGCATCAGGGCGACACGAAATATATCCTACCTCAATTTTCATCTTGCAAAATGGTCGTTTCTTTCAAGGTTAGTGGTTAATATTGAACATATCTTGAGCACGTCGTTTCATAAAACATGGGCTTTTAGAGTATAGAGACAAGCTAGCCTCTGGCTCGACTGAATACAGATTGGTGTTGCTATAAATAAAATAAGCATTAGCTTCAACAAATAGAGAAGGAAAGTAATTGGAAGAACAAGGTGACAAATGGTTGCAAGATCTCGATATGACCCCGAGACACCATATCACGCTACCACTTGTAATGCCTGCAAGCATCCCTATATAGATCAAAAAGGAAATTCTCACCTTCTATGCTCCGAACCTCCGAAACCTATTTCACCCAATACGACTACGATCCAATCGTTATTATCCTTGTATACGAGGCGGTTGTTCTAGAATACGCGGCTTCACTTCTATTGCTGGGGAAATTCAGTCTTGAGTCGTGATTGGTGGAACTTTTGACTAGATCATTCGGTAGTCGGCACCTGATGGGGCTATAACTTACCAGATATGATCATATCGTCCGAATAGGAGTTTCAGGTCAAACACACAGCCAATCTCCGAGGCACGGATACTTTCTAAAGAAACATTATAAAGCAGCCGCCAAGGCCTTGTCTACTCTTCAATCCATCTCTAGTTCATTCATTCAGCCCTACAGTTTCAGTTCCACATTCCATTCCTTTTCACCATGAAGTTCTTTACTGCTTTCTCTGCCCTTTTGGCTGTGGCTTCAGCTACACCTACTACTTCTCCTTCCAAGACCCTTGATAAACGAGCTACCACCTGGTGTGATGCTTTCGGGTCCCTCCAAACTGAAGGATACACCGTCTACCACAACAACTGGGGCAGCGGCCAGGCTACGTCCGGTTCTCAGTGCACTACCTTCAACTCTGTCAAGAGCAAGTCCTTCTCGTGGTCCACCAAATGGAGCTGGGCCGGTGGAAACATCCACGTCAAGAGCTACTCCAACGTTGCCCTTGAGAACATCAACAAGAAAGTCTCGGCCATCAAGTCCATTCCTACAAAGTGGACATGGCGCTACAGCGGAACCAACATGGTCTCCGATGTCTCCTACGATCTGTGGCTTGCTCCCTCTGTTGGCGCTGCTAACAAGTACGAGATCATGATCTGGGTTGGAACCTACGGCGGTGCTGGACCTATCTCTGACTCTGGATCTACTCCTCTTGCGACACTCACCATCAACGGTGCGCAGTGGAAGCTCTTCCGTGGACCTAATGGCGATACTACTGTTTACTCTTTCGTTGCTACCAAGAACCAGGGCAACTTTGAGGGCGATCTTCTTCCTTTCCTTACCTACCTCACTAAGAGCCAGGGTGTTCCCAGCAGCTACGTCGCTACTAGCTTCCAGGCCGGTACTGAGCCTTTCGTCGGTAAGTTTTGTCTCTTGTTTGTTTTTGGTCTGAAACTAACGTGTCAGGTTCCAACTGTGTCTTCTCTACCTCTGCCTACAGCCTCTCTGTCAACTAAACTGCCTGCAGCGCAGATTAGCTGGCTAGTTTCTTCTTGTACTATAAATATCTTTGTTGTATATAACCTGAAATCTGCCTGTCACAATTCAATAGCCTCTGCAAGAAAGAGCTTGTTATTCAATATGCCTAAACTGCTACGAAGTTCTCAAGAACCCGAGATTCATCGGATTTCAATGGATTCAATCTTGGCCTTCCCTGACGCCAGAAACTCCGAGACCTCGCCATTCATCAGACCTATCATAAAGCAACACCCAACAAAAAGGTAGTGGTCATCCTCAGGGCGGAGAACCGCAAGCTCTTCAGAGCCTGCAAGAACACAGACCACATCTCCCGGTAGTACATCATCTGGCATCGTGCCGATATAGCCATCCTTGGTTGTAAAGAGCTTATTGCCACTGTGAGTTATACCAGCATGATGCCACTCGGATAGTACCACGGTAACGTAGGGTTTTTGCGACCATTGCACCATCCAGTATCTGTGGTCACGTGGATATCCCCGGTGAATCCAACAGCCTATGCAAAGACCTACATCGAAAGCATAGTTATCGTATTCTTCTTTTCGCAGCAGAGTGCAGCATAGTACCTCTAGTGTGCTCTTGCCGGTGGGGTAGATATCTTGTGGTGACTTGGTGAGTTCCATGATACATTTTTGTAGTCCTGTTGTCAAGAGATCCAGAGAAACAAGCTCACCATAAACACTCTTTACAGTCTGTGCCTTGATTCCTTTGATCCATAAACTATCGCCATCAATATCCATAGGCAGACCGTTGGATAGCTCAGGCACTGTAACATATGCAGGGCATGACTTTTTGAGTACTCTCACAATTGGCCGTCGTCTGTCAGCCTTTGAGAAAACAGGTGCCCAGCTCGGTAGACGGTCAACACGCTTGAGGCCAGTAGCATGAATGTTCAGGAAGCTAAGGATTTGGCGACTGTCCTTTCTTGTCCTTTCTTTGGCAGCTTTCCAGATGGGCAAAACCCACGCCATGAACTCCAGGGTTACCTCTCGAATGCTCCTGGTATAGTCAGGGGCGAATGGCGATGTTGTCACACCCGAGAGACCATAGAAATAATCCAACTTATTGGAGGCCTCGGAACCTGGATAGAAGTACAAGCCCAGATGCCACAAACAAAAGTCGGGGTCTTGATCGCCATCGATAATTCCTCGAAACACAAAGCGCGTCCTCAAGAGATTCCAGATCTTGGAAAACACGGACTGCAACTTATCGATATTGTCCGGCTTCCACGACACCAGGTTCGTTCTTTTCAAGTGTTGCATATAGGCCATTAGTCCATATAATGCCACGAGGCATGTCGAATGCTCTATGCAGCGAGTTCGGGACACAAAGTACAGCCTCTTCGCAAGAATGACCTCCTGATAAATCCACACTCTGTTCCAAAGATCGAGTCTACAGAAATTGAACACGGCCCCATAAGGATCGCGAAGGAGTTTTCCGAAGTCTAGTAAATTAACACCCGAGCCGTTTGGACAGAGCCATGACAGCTGGCTAGGTTTCCGGGGAGGTAGGCTTTCGCAAATCCTGAACAGTTCTATTTCTGTAAGACCTGTAAACTTGGACGGTAATGCGTTATCCCAGCTCTCACTGTCCACGCTTTCTTCAGCGATTTGAACTATCTTTTCGAAAGTCTTAAACGCTTTTTTGACATCTTTGTCGCTTGGATGAATCCAGGCCAGAACCATTGCTGCCGAAGAGTAGATATCTGCCATCATGCCGACTTGATCCCGTTTTTCAGTAAGATCCTCTTGGTTGATACAAAGCGCATCAGCCCACAAGCGAAACTTGGAGGGGTCGAGCTCAGGATCTGACTTTCGTTCAATATCAGTCCAGCGTTTCTTCAGGTGTCGAAGTGCATTAATAAGACTCCAGGCGACCTTTGTCGGGACGCCATTGACGATCATGACTTCCTTATCATCAGGGTTACCCCAGACGTAGGAGATGCAGGTGTAGTAAAGATCCGGTGTAAGGGGGACGGTGTGGAGTTTGCAGTTGACTTTGCCTTCAGGGGTGCTGGGAAGGATCTCAAGAAGACGTATCTCTCGTTTATCCTTGTCGAGGGGTTGATAGGCGATCGGATAAGCCTCTTCGGCTTTATTGGGAGGCGCCATCTGATGCAATGCTGGCGAACAACTGGTGAGATTGACTTGCAGTTGGTGAGACTTGCTAGCAGTTGGTGAGGTTGACGAAAGACGAGAAAGTCAAAGTCTGCCTCGCGAGAGAGACTTTATATAGATATTTGGGGTTACACTCAAGGCTGCAACTCTTCGGATTGTTTCCCGCGTTGCAGAAGGATTATGGTTCATTCTGGCAAAGGAGTGCAGCCTGTAGGCACAAAGCTATCAAACACGGAGGAAGCAGAGGGGAAGCAGAGGGGAAGCAGAGGCGCAAGAGACAAACCGAAGGTTTCATGGGGCTTCTGCCTAAGTGCTTTCATGACTGAGAAGCAGTATGAGCTATCCTTCAGATTGATCTGAAAGCTTCACCTCAGGTAAGCTTGTCAGTTGGATAGTGATTAATGATTTCTTTGCTATTAACAATTCTGTTATTGTGGTCTATGCTTATCAGACAATCTTCTTCGTTTTATTGCGCCTCTAATATCAAGCTTGTAAAAGGCACAAACAGGTTGCTGTCTAGGCAGAGGTTTGTTTTGTTTTCAAGCTTGACATGACGCTTTTTCCATAGAGGAATCAAACGTCACAAAGCGAAATCATAAGAAATCTCAAGGGCACTCAAGTTGTACTTTGTCAACTCACGAGAAACAGCAAATAAAAACAGCTCTTTAAATAATAGGAGTGATTGGGAGGGAATCTGTCGATGAGTTGTTCTGCGGATTTCTCGTTATCATGATGGCGATTATTGATTGCATCTCAGACTTCTGGCATATTCTATGGTTTCAGATTGTCTAAAAATCAACACAACTATATTTTGGGCTTCTCAGCTCTGCTTTGGTGATTGGAAAGTCAGAAAACAATATTGCACAGTGCCAAACATGACGCACTCCTCATAATGCCATTTAGATAAACACAGCAATACAGCGTCACACAGAAAGGATTGGCCAGTAACTCGCCAAAGCCAAGAGGACCTCGCTCACTTATTTGCTAAGATACAGATTCTTCAGCCAAGCACTTGTGGCAAGCTAGACAGAATTTTCTGCCAAATATTGAGACCAAGCCAATAGCTCAGCAGCCAAGACGCGTCGCATAAACTCTCTGCCGATCGGCGAACATATTGATGGATCAGATAAGATTAGACAATGACCCGACGCTAAGACGACACTGGAATGCTCTAACTGAGACTGTGTCTAGTGGCTTGAACTCTTGAAGTGAAAAAACTCAATGCCATCCATGCCAAGAAACGCATTACCCAACGTCCAAGCTTAGTTCAACCGAGGAACCGACATCGTCCGACATCGCAAGAACAACAATCGAAGGATCAGAGCAAAGCTGCAGTGGATGTGATGCAGCTGAGATCGACGACCAAGTGGGCTAATGCACACTCTGACACTGAATGCCTACGACAATCACAATGAGACGTTGTCAGATCGATCCCACGTCCACTGACACATTCACATCGTCTCCTCACCCCACGTCGTCTCACCCCAATCCTTCGCCGACATATCCTCGGCCGGCGATTTACCTGCATCCCGCGGCACATTGACACAAAGTCGCGTGTCCAAACTTCCTAATATCCGATACCCCGTCCCCTAGATCCCTTCTAGACCGTGCGCAGTGGATATTCCCATCAAATTTTTTTATCCGCCAAGGAATTTCGGGACCCGACGATGTGGAATGACACCCCCAAAGAGGAACTCATCCGTCAACCAAGAAGCTTAGGTTTACGCAGAACCTCTCACAATTGGACCCTCGAATCACCAGCCAAGAGACGGATTCTCAAGTGGCATGTTATCAATCAATCTCTTAACCCAAAGCAGTTTATATCCGCGTCATCCGGGTACTATCAGATTTTTTCCAACCAGAGGATTTTGTGGAACGTTGCATTTTTGCGGACAGCGCCGAGGGAAAGAAGATCCCTTCCTTTTGGGGGATGGCATCGGCGAAACCGCAGGCAGCTGTTTAAGACATCCTTGTCGTGGGATTGGGCAGAGAAGGGAAATAATGGCTGTGGATCAGTGGGTTTATGTTGCCCTCGGCTGACTTGACTAACGCCAAGAGTGAAGACATCGCTAATCATTGAAACTCTGTGATACGAAAGTTTATTGGGATGAAGATCAGAAAGTCACTTCACAGGTTGTACTCCACGATGCTTCAAGTATAGTAACGCAGACAGTAACGTATAATTGAGCACAGTTCAGTAGACGTCATCCGCCACCTTCATCATCACCAAAAATCTCCGTCGCTGCACGCTACGGACGACACTAATATAGCGCATCAGTGGGCTCCCAAACTCGCATGACGCCCCCTCCACTCCCTATCAGATCCTCCGAAAAGTTCTTCACTCGGCACGTTAAAGTTATCTAATCAATCTCGAGTGGATCTACCCTCCCATGCTATAAACCTTCCATCCCCCCCCCAGAACTCCTCCACCATGCTCTCTGTTTGCATGAACCCTTCTCTCTGCGCATGAACTCCTCCTCTTGAGGCTCACTATTCACAATGTCCGCCCCAGAGAAATCCCCCGACAACGACCACGGCCATGAAGTCCCCCCTTCAGCCGCCGACGCCGTCCGGGACATCACATCCCCCGGTGTCCAGCGCATCAAGGCCATGTCCGAAGTCATCACCCTCGCCGACCGCATCTTCATCTTCTTCGGCGTCTTCCTCATCGCCTACGCCTACGGCCTCGACGGCACCGTGCGCTACGCCTACCAGCCCTCCGCGCTCAACAGCTTCCAGGAACACTCGCTCCAGTCCTCCGTTAATACCCTCCGTGCCGTCATCGCTGCAGCTGCGCAGCCCACTGCGGGAAAGATCGCTGATGTGTTCGGTCGTGTGGAACTTATCTGTATCTCTGTGTTCTTTTATACCATTGGAACTGTCGTTGAGGCTGCGGCGCAGAATCTGGATACGTACTCTGCTGGCGCGGTTATCTACCAGATTGGATATACTATGATTATCTTACTTGTCGAGGTCATCATTGGAGATATCACGTCTGTGCGATCGCGTTTGTTCTTTAGTTACATCCCCGCTCTGCCCTTCATCATCAACACCTGGATCAGTGGCGATGTCACAGAAGCTGTCCTCGGAGCTACGACTTGGCGATGGGGAATCGGCATGTGGTGCATTATCTACCCCGTCTGCGCACTCCCCCTCATCATCAGTCTTCTCGTCGTTGGACACCGCGCCAAGAAGGCCGGCCACCTCGTTGGCTACCGCTCTTCGTTCCAACAGCTCGGCTTCAACAAACTGACCGTCGAGCTCTTTTGGCTTCTCGACATCATCGGCGTAATCCTCCTCATCGCCGTCTTCGCCCTGCTCCTCGTGCCCCTCACCATCGCAGGAGGATTCGAGAGCAAATGGTCAGACCCTCAGGTCGTAGCCCCCCTCGTCATCGGCTTCGTCTGCATTCCCGTCTTCGTCGTATGGGAACTCCGCGCTCCTCATCCCCTGGTTCCCTTCCACCACATGAAGGATCGCTCCGTCTGGGCTCCCATGGGAATTGCTTGCATGCTCAACTTTGCTTGGACAATGCAGGGCGACTATCTCTACACCGTTCTCCAGGTCTCCTTCAACTTCAGCATCAAGGCCGCTACACGGGTTCAATCCCTCTACTCTTTCGCAAGTGTCATCACCGGCACAATTCTCGGTCTTATCGTGTACAAGGTGCGCCGCTTCAAGGTCTTCATCGTATCAGGAACCTGTCTGTTCCTCGTCGCATTCGGTCTCCTCATCCGATACCGCGGCGACCCCAGCTCCGACAACAAATCCGGCGTCATTGGCGCACAGATCCTCCTCGGTATCGCGGGTGGTATGTTCCCGTACCCCGCGCAGGCCTCGCTCCAAGCCTACGTTACCCACGAGCGACTCGCCGTCATGACGGGTCTGTACCTCGCGCTGTACCAGGTCGGCTCGGCCTTTGGAAATGCCGTCTCCGGTGCCATCTGGACCCAGGTCCTCCCTGTGCGACTTGCCCAGAGCTTCTCCAGCTTCGGAAACGAGACTCTGGCTGTGTACGCCTACTCTCAGCCTCTGTCTGCCATTCTCGACTTCCCTGTTGGTTCTGACGAGCGCGATGCCATGATTGATGCGTACAAGCACGTCCAGCGCCTGCTTACCATCACTGGTATCTGTCTTTGTGTTCCTCTTATCGCGTTCTCGCTGTGCTTGCGTAACCCCAAGCTCACCGACCAGCAGAACTTGGTTGAGGATGAGAAGCCCGGTGCGGCTGCTGAGCGCTCTTCGGCGTCAGCTTAGAAAAGTCAAAAGTATGTCAAAGTTGTATGTAATGTCGTAATATGGTAATTGATCTAGCCTAGCTATTTGTTTAAATTCCAGTTCTCTGAACATGCCGTGAATTGTTTAACCGTTGAAGTTTATTTGACGCTCTATGAGGTTGGTTGTCTTCTCACACCGTTTGTAGGCCCAATTGAGGTCAGCCTGGGCATGATTGCACGAATGGTCAATTGTTATGCACCATAAGACCCGTCCAAGGTTACGTCCATCTCGAAGTCTAGCGGTCATCAGCTTGGACACAAGCCAGGTCCTTCTACTCTTCTGATTGAAGCGGCCGAAGCTGCATTTGACATCGGCAGAAACAGACTCAACCCAATCAATCGCCTCGCAGTTGATGCACTGCTACACTCGGTTCATTTGGCAGTGCTAACAATGCCTATCAACCTTTTCTTAGCTGAAAAAGAGCCAAGAACTCATAATCTTGTGATATCCAACACGTACCTGCATCTCGTCATCAATCACCAATCATCCCCTCCAAGAATGTCGTCCCGCTGCAAGACACCTCACCTCATCACACTGCAAGGAACAAGCTTATCCTCGTCCAACCCACGAAAATGCCAAATCATCCCGTCTATACTCTCAACCACGGAGCTTTTATTCCAGTCTAGCTCATCTTTATCGCCTCATTATCGTCTACATGTCATCCAGATATCTCCTCCCCCAATTATCCCTAGCCCTTTTGTTTACAGCCAATCCATTCTCTTCCTCAACGGGCGTCCTCGTATTCTCTGCATACCCCAAAAAACCTCCGAAGATACCGTTTCTCGCACAGCATGTGGTTCGTAAGCCATTGTGACACGTGTTGATAAGGTTCTCATCTAAGAGTACGAGATTTCCATCTGTCACTTCACATTCTTGGCTATTTAAAGCTGATTCAAGGATGCTCCTTTCTCTGTGGCTTGCGGTATTGACGGGCCTCAAAAATATCTGGGAATATATTGGTCTCGTCAGCCGATCTTAATCTGTTAGGAGTGCTGTTTCATGCTGTGCTACACCAAAAGTTAAAATGGCTTACGCCTTAACTTTGCTGCACTGAGACTCGAGAAGTCATTCTTTCGAGCATGATACAGGTAAAATGGGTATATAAGATATGTCTTTGTCGTTCAGTGTTGGATCACCAAGTGGCCAAAAGGCATCCGTTGGTTACAGTCATCCGTTTAAACCCTCACTATGAAATCATTCACTCTCCTCATCGCCTTTCTGGCAAGTTTCGTCATCGCATCTCCGTGGCCATCGCTCTTCAGCCGTGCTCTTGACAAACGACAAGCCGGACGATGCGGGACTGGCTTTGGAACAGTCTGCGGACCAAATGAATGCTGTTCCAGCGCTGGGTAAGTCACTCACTCCCCTTTCAGTGACTTACTGACCTTCAAAGATGGTGTGGAACTGGTTATCTCTACTGCTCTGCTCCCTCGTGTCAGATCGAGTATGGTCCTGGCTGCGACGCAAACGTTCGTCCGAGTGGCCCTGATACCACGAACGTAGCTCGTCCGAAAGTTGGGAGTATTCCGTATGGGCAGGCTATTTATCGGTGTAACCGCAATGGCGACATTGCGTTGACGTATGATGATGGGCCGTATACTTACACCGAAGACCTTCTCGACCTACTCCAGGTATGACACCTCCTCACTTCATCACCTGTCTAACAACTACAGCGGTATAATGCCAAAGCGACATTCTACATCACCGGTCGCAACCTCGGAAAGGGCGCTATCAATGATCCCGATACACCATGGCCAGGTCTCATTCGGCGCATGGTTCGGGACGGCCATCAGATCGCCAGCCATACATGGTCCCATCAACGTCTCACAACGTTGAGCCGCTCTAAGTTCTGGAACCAGATGGTTTACAATGAGATTGCCTTTGCTGATATTCTCGGCTACTTCCCAACCTACATGCGTCCTCCGTACTCTGCCAGCAACACCACTACAGATGCATGGCTGAATGAGCTCGGGTACCATATCACGTACTTTAATCTGGATACAGAAGGATATCTGCACGATAGTCCAAATATGATTAGTACATCCAAGCAAATCTGGGATAACACCGTCGAGGGTAGAAGTCCAGCTACCAACAAATGGCTTCACATCGAGCACGATCCCGTATATCAGACCGTCTACAACCTAACAGAATACATGCTCCGCTCCATCCGGCGCAACAACTTCACCGCCGTAACAGTAGGTCAATGTCTCCAAGACGCCCCCTCAAACTGGTACCGCACCGTATCCTCCTCTCCCTCGCCGACATCGACATCCTCATCATCCCCCACATTCCCCGCTACTACAAACGGCCGCTGCGGCTCACGACACGGCGGCGCAACATGTCGCGGGGAGCCCAACGGCGAGACATGCTGTTCGCAGAACGGCTGGTGCGGCGGGACGAGCGACCACTGCGGGAGAGGATGTCAGCCTGTGTTCGGGACGTGCAGCGACACGCCTGAGCCTGCGGCGCCGGGGAGATGTGGAGCGGCGCATGGGGGCGCGAGGTGTACGGAGAGTGGATGGGGATGTTGTTCGAGGGCGGGATGGTGTGGGAGTACGAGTGATCATTGCGGGACGGGCTGTCAAAGTGATTTTGGGACGTGCAATTAGTATGTCTATGTACTGTGTGATAATTAATTGGGTATACAGAGTGCTAGACTAATGTGTTGGAGTGGAGGAGGACGATGTAATATTATTCCCGAGTAAAGCCCCGGTCTCCATTGATCTACGGTACTGACATCAGCAGTGATGGCAAATGCTCGGAATGAATTATGCCGATTCTTGGCTTATGTTCAGCGCGTCGTTTAATTTAGTCGTGTTAATTTCAGGGGCAAGCCATGCAAGCCACGAGGGTGAAGCTTAATCAAGCGGCATCTTGTCAACATTGGTCTTTTGACAAGGCATACTCTCCCTGTCCTCTACTAATCCCTTACTTATTCCAGCTCTCCCTCAATCTCGTATCCAGAGTTTAACTCAACACAGCATTATCACTCGATACGAATACTACATTCCACGGCAATCGACGCTCAGACCCAAAAACACTCTCCGCACCAAAACGCACGCCAAGCCTTCAGCCCCAAGCTTGGGTGACTCTGATTGGTTAGTGCGTACGCTATTCTTTCAGCTCAGGCTTTTGATGGGACGCCATAAACATGCCGTTACCCCTGAATGTGCTGTAGGGCTGATTCGTGACTGGATCACGGCACATGGGGCCATAACTAATATCACATTGGCGAGACGTGGTGAATCCTTCGGGCGGTGGGTGGAAATGAAGTGAGACTAGTTATGGTGCTAGAGAGGGCGTTTAATGGGGAATATACATACACTATTAAAGGATGGCTTGATCCTGTTGTTCTGCTGTGTCTCTCTTCTCGTTCACCACCACTCTCTCTATCTCAAGTCTATCCTCAATCTATCTCAGACACCTCATCTCAAAATGCAGTCCATCATCCTCACCTCCCTCCTCGCCACCGCCGTGAGCGCCAACTTCATGGCCCACCCCCTCATGAAGCGCGATCTCCTCGCCCCCCGCGCAACCGCCCCAGCCGTCGGCGGCATCACAGAAGAGTGCCAGACCGCCATCCTCGACGTCTACAAGACGCTGCCCACGCCTCCCCCGGCCATCGTCTCCGACATCACAGAGAACCCCCAGACCGACCCCTGCTCCTTCAGCACCCCGGCCTCCCTCTCCAAGGACTACGCCAGCTACAGCTCCCAGATCCTCAGCTGGTACAGCAAGAACGAGGACGAGATCAAGTCTGCGCTGTCCGAGTGCCCTGAGCTGAGCCAGTACGCCACCGCCGTTCCTGTCTGCGCCACTGCTGCTCTTGGTGGAAAGGGTAGCGGTGCTGAGAGTGCTACTACTACTGCTGAGAAGCCTGAGAAGACTTCTGCTTCTTCTGGTGACAAGACTACTGCTGCTGCGGGTGAGGAGACTTCTGCTGAGAGCGAGGCTTCTACTCCTACCTCTTCTGCTGCTGCTGTTGAGACCAACGGTGCTGCTCGTGAGGGTGGTTTCATCTACGCTGCTGCTGCTGTTGCCGGTGTTGTCGTCGCCGCTCTGTAAGAGGTCTTTGACGAGGAGAAGTGGTTGGCTATCTACGAGACTTAAGTTTATCTGCTTTTAATACAACACATGTCTTTTTCACAAGTATCGTCTAAACGTATCATGAGCACTATCAAACATGCGTGAATGTCGTCCTGTGCAGTCATAACATCTAATTTAGTGCTTGTCCATTAACAACCGTTTGAGTGTAACGCCACATCCACGGTTTGGTCTCACTACAGCCCAAGCTTATTTTCATGATCCGCATTCTTTGTTTGACTACAGTGATTGATTCACAGACACTCCATTTTGTGTCAAACAAGATATGTACTAACAAACAAACAGCACATTCCATCATATTCACTGTCATCTCTGCCCTCAGCGCCAAGCCACTCGCTCCAAACGCAACAAAGAAGATGATGACCCGTCACATCCATCTCCTTTCGCTATGCCTCAAAGGCTATTTAATCTGTCTCTTTCATCATTCATAAATACCACATCGTCCCCCCGTCTCTACTCAACCAGAATCTCTCAACTTACAACTTTGACCATGGACGCAAAGGTTAACATCGCCGAGAGGCTCGGTCGCGGGCTCACCAACGGCATCTACTTCGTAACTCGCAAGTGGAAGGTCATCATGCTGAGCTACATCTTCATCATCTCAATCGGAAGTGCTCTTCTCTACTTTCACGATGGTTCGTCTTCCTCCCCCTCTGTCCCTCTCCTTTCCATCGTCACTCACTAACGCCCTCAGAACAACAACCCTCCCTCCAAACCCGAAGCTGGGGCGGTTTCGACGAACGTCCCCTCTCAGAGAAATGCTACCGCCAAGAACGCACCGCCATGATCCTCTCCCTGCTCCTTGGAGTTCTCGGCGTCGATCAGTTCTACGCCCATCACTGGCCTCTCGCCGTGTTCAAGCTTCTCACTATTGGCGGACTGGGTGCCTGGTCGTTTGTGGATGTGATTCTTTGGATTGTGGGTGGTGTGTACGGGACGCCTGGATGTCCTGGGGGTAGTTCCAAGGGATGGCAGTACTAGGATGCTTGGGGTGGGATGGAGAGGTGGTGGGTGGGAGTGAGCAGTCATTTATCATTCTTTGCTGATGGATTGTGTTAGTGGTATTATTGAGATTGCTGTTTTGGTGTTGAGAAGTAAATAAAAAGATCACAAGGTCATTCGTTCTTTGGGTTTGGTGGGTGTCGGTTGACTTACACGAAGTGACTGAAGCTGCAAGTATACGGCACAGTAACCATTTTCAGATCTCTCAGCCTCATCTTCAGCTCGTACGACGTCGACACAGATCAGACCCTGAAATCAATATTTATCACTACGCTCAACACCATTTCGTGATCCAGTTGAGGCTTGCTTTCAATAAAGCCACTTTACAAAGGCACATCTGAACCCCCGTTCATCAACGCAGTTAATGTCACTACTGCACAAGTCTCCATCACACATCACAAGTAACTGCCATGTTTCTTTTCATTATACTCATTGATGCCATAGCAACCCTGACGAAATGACCAATCCTTTTCTACACCAGCCATCTAAGCATAAAAAGCACTCATCACACTTATTCCTCGTCCTCCTCACTCTCCTCCTCCTCACCTTCCGGCTCGCTCTCAGCCTTCTGTCCATTAACGGGCTCCGCCACTTTCACGCCACCCTCCTTCTCAAGCTTAAGCCACTCATCCCACTCAGGGAAGAGCTCGTCGTCCTCACCAGGAACACCAATCAGCTTGGCTACCCTGCCCTTCTTGTTCTTCTCCAAGTTCTCCTTCCACTCGTGTACTACTGGTACAGTCAAGCTGGGCTGGTAGGTCTGAGAGAAGAGGACAGCTTCGGCGAGACGGCCTGTCTCGGCGAGAATCTTTGTGCAGGCTTCGATGTTGCCGAGGAGCCATTGGCATGAGAAGGCGACGTTGTGAGAGCCGGCTTCTTGTGCTTGAGCGGCGAGGGCAGCGAGGCCATCGCGGTCACCTGTTGATGAGTGGAGAAGCAAGAGAGATCCGAGATCCTTGGCGTGGGTGAAGCACTCGGCAGCAAGGGCGACATCCCAGGCTGATAGAGCAGCGTCGCCAACAGTCTTCCACTTGTGATCGGCATCAGCCTCGCGAGCAAGGTCCAAAGCGATAGCAAGCTCGTTCAGTGCCAGTGCAAGCTCAAACTTGTGCTCAGGATCTGTCGCAACCTCCAAGGCAAGCTCCTTATGGCCTTGACCTTCCAAGAATCGCGCAATCTTGTTGAGTTGGTCCTGGGGAATTGTCGGTAGCAGCTCAGCAGCTGTCTCCATATCCTCTCGGAGGACAAGAGTCTGGTACTCGAGAACGGGAAGTGACAGGCCGAAGGAAGTGACGTTGACATCCTTGTCGGCAAGGTAAATTCGAGAATCGCGCTGAATGTAGCCCAGGATGTACTGGGGCTTGTCGAAGTGGGAGACAGTGTAGGTCTGGTCGCCGACAAGGTAGTTGAGTCGGTTGGTGCTGTTGGTGTAGATGAAGCAGTCGCCGATCCATTCACCAGTTCGGACACTATATCGTTAGCATGGCAGATAAAAAGGGAACGGGGGACATACGACTCGCTAATGTCAGTGATGACCTCAAAAGCCGCCTCGACACCATCCTCCTCAACATCTCCAGACTGGACAGCCTCGACATAGTTCTCGCGAGAGAATCGCAGAACGTAAAAGGTATCCTCACAAGCAATCGTCACCAACTCGCCGCTATCGGACCAGTAGACTTGCTTAGGCTCAACTTCGATTCTTCGAACGAGACCACCAGTAGCCCAGTCAAAGAAAGAGACACCACCTTGACCTGTGACACCGAGAAGAACCCCGCCGTGGAGTCTCTCGGCCTGGAAACCAACATCGAGACCGCCGCTCTTCTCGATAAAGTTTTTGAAGATCTTGACGCTCATGGCTGACTCTCGGATGGCAAAGTCATTGCTGTTGTCCTTGGAGGCCCAGACAAAGTCGAGTGCTGAACCGAAAGCCTTGTTTCGCCAGGCGAGGGCAGTGTAGATGATGTATTCGCCATCACCGCAGACAGCGACGAATCGACCGTTGGGGGAGTGGATAAGCGTTTGGGGGTAGACTTCGCAGGTACCGAGATCCTTGGTGGGGAGGGAGATTGGCTCGTTGTCCTTAATAGAGGCATCTGTCTTATTAGCTTTAACTCAGTACTGGGACAGCACATGTGTACATACCTCCTCCCTTGATGATTGAAGAGACAATCTCGTTTTGTCGGGCCCAGATGAGCTTGCCGGATGCATCCATGGAAACAGCGGGCTCCTCACGACCAAGCTTGACAACAACAGCACCATCATCGAAACCAACAGCAACACCCTGCTTGCCCTTTTGATACGAAACACACCAAGCTCGCTCTAGACTGTAGTTGAGGGATTGCTCGAATCGGTAGGTGTTGGCGTGCCATATTCTTATCGTACCGTCCTCGGAGCCAGAGATGATGACGGGCAATTCGGGATGATAGCAGGCGAACGAAACGTTGTTGGTGTGGCCTTCGAGGGTAGCGATCAGGGACTTTGTAGTGTAATCCCAAATCTTGACAGTTCGGTCGTCAGATGTGGTAAGGAGATAGGGCTTGTCGGAGTGAGGGTAGTAATCGACGTGGTTGACACCCTTGGTCTCATGTGCCTCGAGGGTGAAGTTGGGAGTAGAAGATCCAAGACTCCAGATCTTGACAGTTCGATCAAGACAAGCCGAAGCAAAGGTGTTTGTATCCTTGGGGTTGATGGCCAAACCCATGACATAATGACCATGACCCTCAAAGACCTGCACACACTTCCAGCCCTTCTCCCAATCCCAAAGCTTGATGGTCATGTCATCGGAGGCAGTCAAGACGAACGGCTGTGTGGGGTGAACGGCGATAGCTCGAATATAGTCGGGGTGCGCCTCGAAGGAGGTGATCTTCTCGGAGGTGTTGTAATTGTAGACTCGTAGTTGGAAATCATCGGAACCGCAGACAATCCAGTTTTTCCTGGCGATGAATCGGCCGGCGCGAACGGGGACATCGGTGAGCTCAAAGGTCTTGACGATCTGCTGGGTTTCGTGGGACCAGATGTAGACGTGGCCTATACTGTCAGCATTGGATCTCGAGCTGGCGAGCTGGACATACCGCTGTAGAGGGTTGTGAGAATCCATGGCTCGTGTGGATGGAAGTCAATGCCCTTGACTCGCTCACTGCGAGCGTAGAGCTGGCGCTGTATTGCGAAACGTGTCAGCTCAGATCGCACAAGTAAAGCTGCCGCCGCAGATATCGAGTGCGCCCGCTGTGAATAGCACTACGCTGGTCGTCGGGCGCACTCCACAGATCCCCAGACTGACCTTGACGTCTAACTTCATCTTGTCGTGTGTCGTCGCTGTCGCGTTGCGCAGTTGAAGTTGCAAGCTGTCCAGCAAGGGCGGTGATATCGAGGTAGTGGGGTCGAAGTTAAGAATCCCTGAAGGAGGCTACCATGCGGGATGACAGGTGGTCGCAAGTGCACAGAGGCTGGGGGGAAATAGAAAAGGACAGAGGGTCAAACGCTAATCATCAATCGTGATGTTTGAATTGACAAAGCTTGAGCTTGTATATTGATTTGGAGCTCCCCGAAATGTGTCCTGCGGCTCTTGACAGGCTGGCCATGAATATGGTGTTGGCCTGAAGTGTCAGGCTCCACCTCCTTATCCCTTCTTATCAGGGAACTCCAGAAAAGGGGGTTGTAGGGTAGGTGAGACACCATCAAGAACTCTATGAGATATCATGGTATTAGGTGTTGAACAGAATTGGTTATAATTGTTACCTGTTCTTACTTTTTCTTCTCAATTGAATTCCGTGGTCAGGCCGTCTAAGTCGTTTGAGCGAGGTAAATTGTTAGTTCACTTTTCATATCGTTTACAGTCTCATTTACATGTCCACACAGTCAGAGACTTCTCCACGGCCATGTGAAGATGAGATTTGACAGTCCTTGGACAAATTCTGCCACATTCAGAAGTTCCAATCTGATCTGTTTATAGACCCTCCACAACTCAGCCAAGAGATCTCGACACGCGTCGTCTTCGTACATGATGAATAGTGTGGCTGTACAACAAGTTGGTTGCTTCACATCAAGTTATCAACACTATAGACACTGTACACCAATTGACACTCTCTGGCTGCTGGCTGCTTGGGCATTAATGGCATTGTTTATGAACTAGTCTCGCTTCTCCTTCTCATTTACCCCTTATGTTATGGATTATTTGGCTGGACCTCGCTCTAGGCTCATTCTCTAGCTGATCAACAAAGCTAGAGCCCGTGGCTGTGGCTTAAAATCGACCTTACAGGATTACTCCAGACCATCTCCACAGTCTGAGCTCCTGTGTCGCAGACTGAGACACTGTGTTTCCAGCACCAGAACAGCACTACCATCGACCCTAGCCCACAGTGCGGGATGCCCACGGGAAGATCCACCTTTTCTGCTGTCGCCCAATGGGCCTTGGATGTCATGGCAATCCCCTTCTCCCATCCATCCCCCGTATCCACCTCATTCATATCTCGGCTGGTCTTGTCTCGGGCTCTTGTGCTTCGCCTCCTCCTCATATTCAACCTCTGCCATCTTTACTCAATTTGGACCTCCTTTCCCTTCAAACCAGTCGGCGCATAGTCTCTTTTCGTCTCGTCGACTTGCGATCCTTCATACAACCAAACAGCGGCCGGTTTTCGCTTCCACGCATGCGGGGTTACAAATCATCCATTTGCTGAACACTCTGCCACGCCATCAGCCTCCTGCTTGATCAGGAGTTTGTCAGCGCGCAGTGAACGCTCGCTGCTTGACCCTTCGATCCTGCAACACACCTGTTGGCTGCCGATCCTTGACCCCAACCATCAAATACCTCGTTGAAATCAACAACAATGTCTTGGAAGCTTACCAAGAGTACGTCTACATGTCCGATATCTGTCGCATCACTAACATCCATCAGAGTTAAAGGAAACCCATCTGGGTCAATCCTTGAGCCCCTTCTCTCGATCCCCCTCTACTTCAACCATCACCGAAAAGGAGAAGGATGGCCAGGCCAGCGGCGCTGTTACGCCTACAACGGAGAATGCCATAGGTGAGCAAATTGGACTGGAGTACCGTCAGTATCTGACTTGAATAGCTGCCTCTGAGGCCATGACACAGGCCCCTGTTGTCAAGCCCCCCAAGCCCGGTATTCTCGTTGTCACCCTCCACGAAGGTCAAGGATTTTCTCTTCCTGAGCAGCACCGAAGTGCTTTTGCCTCGTCACACCAAGGATCGATGTCTTCGTCCAACGCTCTTGGAATGTCTGGCTCTGTTCGACCAGGATCTTCACAACGTGTAGCCGGATCACTTGTCAACGGCAGTAACCGACCGCACTCTTCCGCTGGCGGCTTCAACGGCATCCCCACCAACCACGGCCGAATTTCTGGAAAGTACATGCCATACGCCCTCCTCGATTTCGACAAGGTCCAGGTCTTTGTCAACTCGGTCGATGGAAACCCTGAGAACCCTCTGTGGGCCGGTGGAAACACCCAGTACAAGTTCGATGTGTCAAGAGTGACAGAGCTCGTCATCCACCTGTACATGCGCAACCCGAATGCGCCACCCGGATCTGGACGAAGCCAGGATATTTTCCTCGGTGTTGTCCGCATCAACCCCCGATTCGAAGAGAGACAGCAATACGTGGAGGACCCCAAGGCCAGCAAGAAGGACCGCGAGAAGGCTGCTGCTGAGCATGCAGCGCGCAATGGTCATCAAGGCGCTGAGTGGGTAGACGTGCAATATGGAACTGGTAGAATCAAGGTTGGTGTCGAGTATGTCGAGACTCGAGCAGGTAAGCTCAAGATTGAGGATTTTGAACTACTCAAGGTCGTCGGCAAGGGCAGTTTCGGCAAGGTCATGCAGGTACGCAAGAAGGACACAAACCGAATCTACGCTCTCAAGACAATCCGAAAGGCGCACATCATCTCGCGATCCGAAGTCGCCCATACACTCGCCGAGCGATCTGTGCTGGCACAGATCAACAACCCCTTTATCGTACCTCTCAAGTTCAGTTTCCAGTCTCCGGAGAAGCTCTACTTTGTTCTCGCCTTTGTCAACGGAGGCGAGTTGTTCCACCACTTGCAAAAGGAGCACCGATTTGACGTCAACCGATCCCGCTTTTACACTGCTGAGCTTCTGTGCGCCTTGGAATGTCTGCACGGCTTCAGCGTCATTTACAGAGATCTCAAGCCCGAGAACATTCTTCTGGATTACCAGGGTCATATCGCTCTTTGCGACTTTGGTCTCTGCAAGCTTGATATGAAGGATGAGGACCGCACCAACACATTCTGTGGTACACCCGAGTACCTCGCCCCAGAGCTGTTGATGGGTCAAGGCTACAACAAGACAGTCGATTGGTGGACTCTTGGTGTTTTGCTGTACGAGATGTTGACAGGTCTGCCACCATTCTACGATGAGAACACCAACGAGATGTACCGCAAGATTCTATCAGAGCCTCTTCACTTCTCTGACGTGGTTCCTCCAGCTGCCAAGGATCTCCTCACCAAGCTTTTGAACCGTAACCCTGAGGAGCGACTTGGTGCCAATGGATCAGCTGAGATCAAGGCGCATCCTTTCTTCCATGCCATTGACTGGAGGAAGCTTCTACAGCGCAAGTACGAGCCTACATTCAAGCCCAGTGTGGTATGTGCCCCTCATTCAAATCGAGATTGAACCCTACTGACACTTTTAGGCCGACGCTCTGGACACTGCCAACTTTGACCCCGAATTCACATCCGAAGCCCCTCAAGATTCTTATGTCGAGGGCCCCATGCTCTCTCAGACCATGCAGAACCAGTTCCAAGGATTCAGCTACAACCGTCCGATTGCTGGACTCGGAGATGCAGGTGGCAGTGTCAAGGATCCATCATTTGTCGGTAGTTTGACAGATAACCGATAAGTCGCTGAGGCAGAGAGACAACGGGTAGACAGCGAGCAGGACTGGCTGACTCGGACATGGTATCAGTCTTGTCGATGAGCCGGCTGAGGAGGGGAACACATGTAAGCCATGATCAGGATAACCTAGGAGGTGGAAACCTAGAGGATGAATGTAGATAAGAAGCCTTTATTTGCTTTGGCGTGTTGGAGTTTGATACACTCGATAGTTCTGTATATGTCATTCTGTCAATGTAGATTGTCTTGCGTGACCGTATCGATGAATCTGGCTCACTGTTCATTTTCTTTACTCGTGACGATGCGTATTGTTTTGATCATTGTTCATGAGGCCAGTCGGGACAATGAGCTCACTCTTTGGTATTTACCGCACTTTGTCATTGTCTCCTGACCTCAACACAGACTTGGATTCACAACTGACCTGCAGAAGCCATTGCATCTTATACTAGAACCTCTCAAGCAAGAATTGAGTCAATTCCACATTCAAGCTCCAACGGCGCCAGTCAACGGTCTTCGGAATTATGACTCTAAGAGCCTTTCCAACGACATTTGCCACAACACCAACACCAGCCAACCAACAACAATCATCAACAAACAGACGGAGATGAAGGGCAAACGGCAAAGAGCAAAAAGCAATGCTCACTGCAGGGTTCGAACCTGCGCACATTAAATGTAGCAGAATCCTCAGCAGTTGAGAGCTTAAGTCTGCCGCCTTAACCACTCGGCCAAGTGAGCTATTGAGAAAGGCGTGATTTTTCGAGCCGTAGCAGGGCTCAAGTGCGACTTCACGATTCGAAGATCACGCACTTGAGGTGAGCTGTTTTGGGGCACCATGAGGCTTTTTCGGAACACGTTGGGGGTCTTTATGATGGATGAGGGATATCATGACAAGCCATGCTTGAAGAGTCTAGGCTATAGGCTGAATGAAGTGGAAAAGTTTTAATTGAGGCTGAGATCGGAGAGATTGCCGGCGTTGGGGGAAAGGTGAGAGTCAGCTCGGTGAGGACATCGAGAAATTTTACTACGTTGCTAGTGAATATGCTGTATTCTGTATTCAGTTTACAGTTATCCCATTCTGATTGCAACAAATTGCCTCTCCTAAGCACTACATCCTCAGGTTTAGATCCATGATCAAATAGAGCTAGGACATACTGGGCAACTGCTAGAGACATCTCACGACAAATAAGTTGTCCTCGGTGTCTCAGCCGGAGGTGATGCGGGACAACCACGGCGAGTGCGCGGCATAACCGAAGCCCCTTGACTGACTGACTGTAGAGCCTCCACTGAGGTTATGACGCATGCAGGATAATAGGAACAAGAGGCTAATATGATTATGGAGACATGACGAAAAGATTTGGAAAAGTTCAGTCAGCCAACCTTGATGATTTGTAAATTTGGGAGCAATTGTTAAGTAAGGCGGGGCATTAAGTTATAAGCTGTTGAAGAGCTCTTGTTTTTAGCTTGGAGAGCATGGTGAAGCGTCATGCTGTCATTGGAGGGGTTAGCTGACATCTGTGAGAGACAGAGATACAACAATTGAGAGACAATGCTAAAATGAGTGATAAAAAGATGTCATATCATTGACCTCAATTAGTTTGAAGTGGTATCATGATAGTATCAATTAAAATAGAGTGTCCCTGTAGAACAAGAAAGAATTGATCATGGTTGAAGTGGGATGATGAATGAATGCCCCCACTCCGCCCATGCCGCTCTCTGCTCTTCCCCCTCCCCCTCCATTGACATTGGATCCATCGGAGCTCTACCTTACCATGAGACGCACCCAAGACAATTCAGAGACATAACCTCATTTCCCCTCCCACTCATTTCCTGATCTGATATTTCTTCCCTTCTTTCCATCACCTCCATTCCTATCTCCCCATCATTATATCTATCTATACAGCATCAATATGGCCCCCGCAAACACTCTCCCCGCCTGGTCTGACCTCCAGGCCCATCGCGACAGCGTCGGCAAGTCCTTCGTCCTTAAGGAGGCATTCGCTTCCGACCCCCAGCGATTCGACCGCTTCACCCGAACCTTCACCTCCGACGGCGTGTCCTCCGAGATCCTCTTCGACTTCTCCAAGAACTTCCTCACAGATGAGACCCTCGATCTCCTCGTCAAGCTCGCCGAGCAGGCTGGCGTTGAGAAGAAGCGAGATGCCATGTTTGCCGGCGAGAAGATCAACTTCACCGAGGGTCGCGCCGTGTACCACACTGCTCTGCGCAATGTCGGCGGTTGGGATATGAAGGTTGACGGTGTTGATGTCATGAACACAAAAGGTGGTGTCAATGAGGTTCTTGAGCACATGAAGGAGTTCTCCGAGCAGGTCCGAAGTGGAGAGTGGAAGGGATACACTGGCAAGAAGCTCACAACCATCATCAACATTGGAATTGGTGGTTCTGATCTGTAAGACGCTCGATGGCTCGTATTGTACTGGACTGACACCTTGCAGCGGCCCTGTCATGGTCACCGAAGCTCTCAAGCACTACGGCGCTGATGACATGACCCTTCACTTCGTCTCCAACATTGACGGAACCCACATC
Organism: Fusarium chuoi; assembly: GCA_022627125.1. Lineage (NCBI taxonomy): Eukaryota > Fungi > Ascomycota > Sordariomycetes > Hypocreales > Nectriaceae > Fusarium > Fusarium chuoi. The sequence continues at coordinate 370,173 of JAJALE010000886.1, read as the reverse complement.
GCCGAGGCCCTCAAGAACTCTGACCCCGAGACCACCCTCTTCCTCATCGCCTCCAAGACCTTCACCACCGCAGAGACCACCACCAACGCCAACACAGCCAAGAAGTGGTTCCTCGAAAAGACCGACAACAAGGGCGACATCGCCAAGCACTTCGTTGCTCTCTCCACCAACGAGGAGGAGGTTACTAAGTTCGGTATCGACAGCAAGAACATGTTTGGCTTCGAGAGCTGGGTTGGTGGCCGATACTCTGTCTGGAGTGCCATTGGTCTGAGCATTGCTCTCTACGTTGGCTTTGACAACTTCCACAAGTTCCTTAGCGGTGCTCATGCCATGGACAAGCACTTCCGCGAGACTCCTCTTAAGGAAAACATTCCTCTTCTTGGTGGTCTGTTGAGTGTCTGGTACTCTGACTTTTTCCAGGCTCAGACTCACCTTGTCGCTCCGTAAGTCAGCCAGAATATGCGAGTATGTAGACTAACAATTATAGCTTCGACCAATACCTCCACCGATTCCCTGCCTACCTCCAGCAGCTCTCCATGGAGTCCAACGGAAAGACAATCACCTCTGATGGATCTTCTGCCAAGTACACCACTGGTAAGTGGATAACCTCCTGCATGATACCCAGCTAACGTCCCAGGCCCCATTCTCTTCGGCGAGCCCTGTACCAACGCTCAGCACTCCTTCTTCCAGCTCGTCCACCAAGGCACCAAGCTGATCCCCACCGACTTCATCCTCGCCGCCAAGTCTCACAACCCTGTCAGCGACAACCTCCACCAGAAGATGCTTGCTTCCAACTACTTCGCCCAGGCTGAGGCTCTCATGGTCGGCAAGACAGACGATCAGGTCCGTGCCGAGGGTACTCCCGAGGAGCTTGTTCCTCACAAGCGCTTCCTTGGAAACCGACCCACGACCTCCATCCTTGTCGGCGGCGCCATTGGTCCCGCCGAACTGGGTGCCCTGATCGTGTACTACGAGCACCTCACCTTTACCGAGGGTGCCATCTGGGATATCAACAGCTTTGACCAGTGGGGTGTCGAGCTGGGCAAGGTCCTGGCCAAGAAGATCCTCAAGGAGCTTGATGAGGCGGGCAATGGTGAGGGACACGATGCGTCTACTGGTGGACTGATTGGAGCGTTCAAGAAGTATGGTAACTAAAAAGGAGGATTGAGTGTTAATGGATAGCGAGTGGAACGATGTTGATAATGATTAAAGATAGCATGAATAAGTTTGACGGCCTATGCTCTGGACTGCGTCTGATATCCGTGCATGCGTATGAAGTCTCTGTACATGTAGAGTCACAGAGGTACTTGTGAGTATGATGAAAAGAGTTATGTAGCATTCATCGCTGTGTATCGTGATTATCTGCATACCTTTTTCAGATTTCCTTGTTATTCTCAGATGTCGATTGCATTGCAACGTCAAACACGGCACAAGAAGACGGCACAAGTATACCGTGCACCTGCGCGATTTCTCACATTTGCATATCAAATCGCAACACCTTATCAGTTGGATTTATATTAATGACACGTGGAACAAGGCACCTCGGTCAAACGAGTGTTTACGTATATTTTTTATCGAGGTTCCGTGTCTCCGGCAGATGTATGTATTTCCGCTTTGGGTAGTGCCACTGCTTGAGCAGAGGTGCATCTGCGTAGATCAGTCCATTCAAAGAGTATCAAGGCACTGCCACTTTTTGAGAGCATTGATACCGTTAGAGTCCAGGTGCATTGAGAATGCTGCGCTTAAGAACATTGGCCCGTTTGAGCGTTAATGGTGAGACGAGCAGGTGAGGTTCAAGCATGTGGAGTTTGGCGGGGGAATATGGGGAAGAGGGGGGAATTGCTCTTCTGAGGGTGTAGACGGTGGTATGTTTGTGAGATATATCACGCAGAGACTTATCACATCGGGGTTATAACGGTGCTTTTTATCGCGGGGGAATCCCCAGACCTGAACTGCAGGAGTGAGATGGAGGGCGGGGAAATGGAGATTAGGGGGTTGTGTGTTGGTTGAAGCGAGAGTGAGTGCTTGGGTCTAGATGTTCAAGGTGCTGTGATGTTTGATGTTGACGTTGGCTTATCACGATATTAACTGTGCACGGGAGTTAATTCGGCTCATGTCGGGAACAACACGTTTATCTTCTGAGTCTGGGCTACAAAGCGACGATCTCTTGAAACAAGAACAGAAGATCGTCATTGAAGTCACGGCATCCGAAGCGAGGTTTGCATGCATGCAGTCAAGGTGATTCCATCTGAATAAGCCGCAGTCAAAGCGAACTGCATCCAAACATGTCTACCAATCATCATCACGAACCAAAACTGCGAGTCCGTTCTGATTTCGTCAGTCCCAACTCCACTCACACTAGCCCTCCCCCAATGCAATACAACAAGACACGGAAGAATTTTTGTGCAGGACATTGTCATTGGTGAGTGTGAGTGGGTAACGGCTCTGACGTCGAAACTTGAGGCTTTTCACGATGTTCTCGTTCCCGCGATGACGAGATGTTTGAGTGGTTCATCTGCAATCTTTTCTTGGTTGGAGATATGCTATGCTACATCGGTGAGGGATGGTGGCTTGGACCCCTACTATAGACCCTTGAGATGAGAGACAGTAATAAACGGTTCAACACCTCCAACTGAGTATGAAGTTGAAGATAGAGATGAGGATGACGGGCTTGGAATTGAGTTCCGAAATCTGTTGAGTCGTATAGACAACAAGATTCAGCCTGAAGAGATATAGTTTCCCTTTCCCAGATCAACAGGTCCCGAGGTAACCGACCGAGATAACTGAAAATATCGCCAATCAGAATACGGCGCTAAACAGTGAGAGAAACGCCTTGAACGGTGCATCTTGGCTCTGCTGCTCCACTGACGGTTGATTCGCTGCAGCGTTATCTACGGAGGGAGGCTATGCTAGAACGGACGGAAGCGGGTTCGTCGGGGTTGAGGGCCGAACGGAAAAGGGCTACGACTTGATCCGAAATGCCTCAGCCCAAATAAATGCACTCAGATAGAATACGCCCTTAGAGTTGAGCCAGTTTGAGGTTTGAGAGTGAGGGAATTATGCTTGAATAGTCAGTGGCATGGTTTCGGTGATTCTACGGTAGAGTAGAGGAATACGGTGGCAGAAATGATCCGTTTGACCCCTGGAAGAACAGGAACCAGACCAGAGGCTCAAGGGAGGGGGAGGGGGTAACCCTGGATGTAGGATATGACGTATTAGTATGCAGTTTGAACTTCATTGGGAGAGTAAGTCAATAGCCCACGCCCGTATCTGACGGATGCAGTTACACAGATGATAACGATTCAATATTTGTTTACTTGTGATTACTGCCCCTAGACCACGAGACAGTAACACAGAGCACGAGATACACCACAAGTCCTATCACTATCTCAAGAATTACACGTGCTGCATCAGACCTGAACAGTCTAGATTTCGCGCTGTTACTGCACCGGAAATATTCTGCATGTGTGATACCCCAAGCATTGCCGAAAGTCTTCACATGCATGACGCCCGTTTCAACTCATCATCATCAGTCACTTCTGATTGACTAGCCTCAAAAAGAAAAAAGGGACACACGCGAAAAGCCGCCGTGAGCGCCGTCTAATTTGATGTCCTGCATCTCCACACACCTGCATCGTGAGGAACAAAGAAAAAAGCAGACAGAGAGAGGGAACCCTTGTTTTGGGGCTCAGACGGAGGGGAATGGCCGAAATACCGACGATGACTTGAAAACATATGATAAATAATGATTTAATGGAATTAAAAAAGGGGGAATTAAATATGGATATTGAAGAAGAGGTCATAAAATAGGGGAAAAGGACGATAGATCGAAAGGCATCGTGATATTGAACAAGTGATGTCAATTGCCTGCCCCAGAGAAAAGAGTAATTGTGGAAAACCTGGGGTGTTCTGGAGGCAACACTGTTAGTGTTGCACTGCGTTAGAGGGAAAAAATACCACAGCCCGTCTCTTTCACAAGTGACCCACGATGCAGACGGGACAGTCGACGTCAGAGGTGGGATTGACACGAAAACGGTTTACTTGACGAGAATATCCACTTTTTGACGGATGGAGCAGTATCTAGATGATTCTAGGTTTAGTAATTGTTTCTATTGCCTGATGTTGTTTTCTGTATATATCTCGTGAAAGAATCCTCAAGATAAGTCAGTCGTGGCAATTAATCTGAACAACGAGAGTGAGTACCCTGAAAATGAAAGCATGTGGCGTGAGACAGGGTCCTACAGAAGAGGCACTTTCGGGCAGAGGTGAGGTGAGGTTGCAGTGGGACATGCATGCAGAACAACCCCAGGCCCTGTGCGAACACCCTGTAGAGCGCCGGATAACCTCCGTAAGGCAGTGGAGGTGGCTTCACCAGTTACATTACGGTCGGTGAAACGGTAGAGGGGGTTGATCCACATTGGTGAGGTTGTTGATGTGGTTATTTGCTTGTCAGCTTATTGGAGGCCTGTTGAACAGTTGTCATGTATGAGTGAGCATGTTACTGATCTGTGGCTATAACTGACAATTCGTTGGACTGGCTAGGTTTCGGCGAGGCTACGGTGTAATGATAACAGTGATAGAGACGGTAACTGTCCAATGGATCGTCGCTGGGATGGACACGGGCTAGAGTGTCGGATGGTTGTTTGACAAACAGACGGCGCCAAGATAAAGAGTCAGAGTGCTGAGGTCACCGAAAAGGACACAGAGTCCACTGTACCGATGATGGCATGGTACAGGTAAGGTACTGATACAACCGTAATGTACTGTACTTTACGGGCTGTGACTGTGAGTTGGGTCGGGCTGGACTGGGGGCTGTACTTGGCATGAGTCTCCACTTGCCCGAGTTGAACTCAAACTTGACTCGGTGGGACCTGCCAGAGCCAGAGCGGACCCATAACCCAACCCAGTCTTGACCAGGGCAAGAACAGCACAGTACGTACCATGATGGCATCAATGGGTCCCCTTCCCGTCATCGTCACCCTCAACCCTCCAACAGAGACAAGGAGGGTGGCTTTGGTCTAGACATATAAACTCGTCTTCCCCCCTCGATATAGTCACCGTTTTTATCCATTCCATTCATCATTACTTTCAACTCCTAAGCACTCTTCTATTGCTTCCTATTTGAGACATTCACACTCAATACATCTGAGACTCTCTTACATACTCATACATCCACTTACATACAAACCCCACACAACCGCAATCATGGGCAAGACTGCTGTTCACTTTGGCGCTGGCAACATTGGTATGTCTCTTATCGCTCAAACGCTCTAGCCTCTCATGCTAACTATACAGGCCGTGGCTTTGTTGCCTGCTTCCTTCACAACTCTGGCTACGATGTCGTCTTCGCTGATGTCAACGACTCAATCGTCAACCAACTCAACAACACTCCCTCATACCGCGTCATCGAAGTCGGCTCTGAAGCTACCGTCGAGAACACCATCACAAATTACAAGGCCATCAACTCAAGGACACACGAGGAGGATCTGATTGAGACCATCCGCACAGCTGAGATCGTCACTTGCTCAGTCGGTCCCAACATCCTCAAGTTCATCGCCCCTGTCATCGCTAAGGGCATCGACCGCCGATCAACAGAAGAGGCTCCCCTGCATGTCATTGCTTGCGAGAACGCCATCGGTGCCACTGATACCCTTGCCGAGCACATCAAGAACAACACTGATGCCTCTCGTCTTGAGGACCACCACCTCCGAGCCCGATATGCCAACTCTGCTATTGACAGAATTGTTCCCGCTCAGGACCCCGATGCTGGTCTTGACGTGACACTCGAGAAGTTCTTTGAGTGGGTCGTTGACCGCACTCCCTTCGAGGATGTTGGCATTCCCGACATCAAGGGCATCAACTGGGTTGACAACCTTGAACCCTTCATTGAGCGCAAGCTCTTTACTGTCAACACTGGCCACGCCACCGCTGCCTACCACGGTTACAACCGAAGAAAGCGCACTGTCTACGATGCTCTCCAGGACAAGGACATCATGGCCGAGGTTCGCGGTGCACTTATGGAGACCAAGAATCTGATCGTCTCCAAGCACGCTATTGACGAGGAGGCCCAGGCCGCTTACGTTGAGAAGATCATCAAGCGAATTGGCAACCCCCATCTTGAGGATGCCGTCGAGCGTGTAGGCCGCGCTCCTCTCCGAAAGCTGTCCCGCAAGGAGCGATTCATCGGCCCTGCTGCTGAGCTCGCTGAGAACGATCAGCCCATCAAGTACCTCCTCGACGCCATCGAGATGGCCTTCCGCTTCCAGGATGTCCCCGATGACGAGGAGTCCAAACAGCTCGCCGAGATCATGTCCGAGAACGGCCCTGAGGACGTTGTCAAGCAGGTCTGCGGTATTCAGGACAACGAGAAGATCTTCCCTCAATTGGTCAACGTTGTCCAGCGCGTTCAGGCCGACAGTGCTGAGGAATAAGCGATTTCATTCGGTGCGATTAACTAGAAGAGATGGAGCCACAGGTACAAAGTGGCATGGCATGGCGTTTACGAGATATGACATACAATTTGGTTTAATGGCAGCATGGCGCAGGAAGGACTGGGATTCAATTCGAGCCTAAGGCATGATTATAGATTGATAGCACTGAATGAATCGGTTGCTCAACTACATTTTTGAACAGTGCATTGTGATTGCTGTGATTTGTGACTCATGAGTGGAATGATGACATGTTGGACAGTGACTGGGATAGTGGCAAGATGAGGAATTTGTCCATCGGGCCTTACGGCATTAATCAAGGCCCAACATGGCGATGTCGACGTTGACATGCCCAATTAATTAATCTCGTCAAATGCCAATTGTCGCATGTCCTACCCTGCATCTGCACTGATACTGACGGAGATCGGATGTTGCGTTCCCCTGTAGCAGCCGGGATCATATCTCGATACATCGCCAACGGAGATCCGATCCCGTCGCCAGTCAATGCCCCGAAACAAATTTTCTCATTCGCTGTAACGTTTGTCAGAAATAGTCTGAGGAACAACTTCCCATTCGTCGTGAATAGTCTGAGGCATACGTCGATATCATGAGATGAGATTCGGCCCAGTTCCCTAGACAACTCCACTAAGAGCCGCTAGCGCGACCCCTTTTTAACCTTTAACCATCCGATCGGGAGGTCCGTAATCTTGCATCAGACCACGGTTTGCATACCCACACCAACCAAAAAGCCGATCCCTTGAAGGCCCCACGGCATACGGAGAATATCCAAGAGAGACTGCTTCGTATACGATGCTCAAAGCGCTGTGGCTGGCTGGCCTGGCCACCGCCTCAATCACCATCCAAGTCCACCGCGTCGACCCATTGCCCTTCAGCGCGTCAGGTATCGCTACATCAGCTGCTGATCTCTTCTCGCGGAGTTGTCCAGAGGAAGTGGATAACACAGCCTCACTACTCGCATCATCGTTTGACGACCTCTCGGGAAGGAATGTATTCCCCTCGTCGGATGGGTTTGTGAGGGGTGCTGTTGAGGCGTGGGCTAAGCACGAGCATCTCATCCTACGCCCTGATGAAGTCTGGTTTGAAGTTCTGGCGCAGATAAATGTCTACATGAGTACCCACTCTGAAGCACTCCGGCATTTATTCGTTGATCACTCTGGGCGCGAAAAGATTACAGTGGAGGGCTTTTCGTGGGACGGCATCATCAGTGCGTTTAGAGGGGAGATTCAGAGCAGGGTTAAGACGGGGTGGTTGTTGGATTGGATAAAGCCCGGTTTTAGCACTTCGACTGCTCAGGATGACGTTACTGCCACGGTGTTGATGATGGGACTGATGCAGCACTTCTTTGAGTATGAGGGCATGATGGTATGTGGAATACCGAGTGTGACGCTACTGGGGGAGAGGGAGGATTGGGTTAAGCTGGGGGAGAAGGTTGAGAAGTTGAAGGAGCTTGGGGATGAGGCGGCTGGGTTTGCGGAGAGGTTGAGGCCGATTATGAAGAGGTTTGTTGGTAGTTGGGGCGTTGATGGTGAGGGAGATGGTGAGACGAGGCTGTTCTGGGAGCAGATTGTTAGGGCGAAGAAGAAGTGGTCCTGTGGGGAGGGAGCGAGTGAGTGGGATGTTTCAGGGTGGATTACAGGATTTATGCACTGGGATCGAGATGGAAAGGTCAGGGGAGTCTATGAGGATTGGTATGATAATTGGGACGACGAGGATGAAGAAGAAGAAGCTGGAGTGAAAGTCGAAGAGGTCAAGAAAGACGATACCAAGGCTGAGGAAAAGAAAGAGGAGAAAGCTGAAGAGGTTCAGATGGGCATCTTCCCCAACGACTGGTCCATCACAATCGACGGACAAAGCTACATCCCCTGCACCCTCTCCGACATCAGCATCGGCTACGCCAAAGCTCCCCTACTCATGAAGAACTACCCCGAACCAGGCGTCGACACACAAGCCTATCTCGTGGCAGGCAACGTCGGCGTCGAGAAGAAGAACACGCCCGGGGGAGTCATGGCGCAGCCTGTGAGCGGGTGGTTTGTGTATGCGGGTGTCGATGCGAATTATAGCGCTGGGCCGTGGATCGGCAGTGGTGAGGAGTTGGGAGGGATCGCGGGGGGGATTGTGAGCTGTAAGGCTGCTCTGGAGGAGAGTGGTAAAGATGGAGTCGAGGAGGGGAAGAAGGGGGAGGATGAGAAGGAGACGGGGGAGCAGGAAGTAAAGGATTTGTAAATGTAATATTTAATGAGAGAAGATTAAGATGGACTAGTATAAGAGTTACATGGGAAATACAGGCTTGGGGGCTTTCCATCCTCGACAGCAGAAGCTGGGCATGTCGTGCATTTTCTTTCCAAGATAGCCCCAGGGAGGATCACAGCCGTTCATTTTTTGTTTCCAGGCGTCTTCGTTGAATTGGTAGTAGTTGCCTGAGAACTCGTCAGAGGGGAGAGACGGGGGAAGGGATAGGTGATGAGGAGAGGGGGGCTGGCTTGTGAGTGGAAGAGAGACATACCATCTTGACAGGCGCAGAGACGAGGAAGACAGCAGTTGTTTGGCTTGGGGATTACGCTGGTATCGTTAGTAGGTTGACATCGAGACTGGAGGTTGAGACGAGGCAGAGATTGAGATGGGCGACTTGTAAGATAGGCTGAGTTTGGACGGATGAAATGGGGTGGAGAGGGAGGGGAGATATACTAGTGATAACATCCACTGCTGGCTTTCTCTGGAACAGGTTTGAGAACAACCGGCTCCGGAGGTGTAGCAGCCGCGAGTGCGATAAATGTCAGCGTAGCGATTGCGAGCTTCATGTTTCTTGCTTTGTGCTGAGAGATCGGAGGGGAGAGAAGAAGTGAAGTTCATATAGTTGAGACGCCACGGTTAGGATAGTATGGGATTGATGTGAGATGAGTTTGAAGGATGAGTCGAGTATTGGGAGTGGACGCACGGTTGTTGGAGGTTTGGTGGTTCTTTGTTGACTTGAGTTGAAAGCAGGGTGAGGGCAGGGAATGGGAATGGCATCTTTGTTTGTGCTATTTTGGGAACGAGAATGCTTGAAATAGAAATGAAAGGATAAATGTCTTTTATTGACAGTTGTTCTTGTGATGTGAGTGAGTGTCGCTTGGGCTACTTCATTTTGGCGGAGGGGGACAGTTGGTGATGCTGATTCAATTGACCCTGGTACGATTTCGTGCGGACATCGGTCTTTGGGCATCTACTGTTGGTTCATGGGCCGAAGGAGATGTCAAAAGACTCAAGTGAGTACACTTTGCCTAGATGCGATTGGATCATTTGCCAGGTAGAAGACTGAGCTTGTCCATTGTCCTATTGGGCATGACGTACCCATCATCGCAGGGAAGAGGTGGACAAAGAGGAAGCTTGGTAAGACAGAAAGACCATGCGGAATGAGTGTCGGAGCTGTATGGGTGGGTGTCGGACTAGAGAAAGGTGTCTTGGGTTGACATTGGGATAGACGAGGTGCCAGTTGTGAGATGACATTGAGCGTGGGTTCAAGAGGGTGACTAGTCTGTTGAAGTGTACCTTGGGATACGGGTGCAAGGTGAAAGAGAAGGATGATACAGGAGTCAGCAGAGAAGGGAAGAGATCACAGTGCAGCCAGCATTGCTCTTGGGCATGTTCCGCCTCGTCTAGCACGCAACGCCTTTATGCTGGAAGCAGGTGAGCAACTTGACGAGACAGCAACAGAAACAGACAGGCTCTCTACAGCTGCGTATCCCAATGTTCAGAATGTGTAAAAAAGGTCGCTGTTGTATATTGTCTACCCATATCTTCAAAGAATGTCTAGTAAACCATCGCTTAGCCAAATGCGCCCATCTGTTTCGGTCCCTCTCATATGCGATCACCGTCGCCGCAATATCTGAAACGGAACTCGGTCGCTGTTAAGATCCAACTCGGCAGTGTATCCTTAGGTCATGTCAGATAACTCCTATGAGAAGCCAGCATAGCTCGACTTACATCGTAAACGCTCCACTTGAGCCTCAAACCATTAGATCAAGTCATCCTCCTCTCTAAATCCCATTAGTGTCAATACAAGCAAGCCTGCCTAACTGATGACTTACGGAATCGGTGGCAGGGGCAGGACACGGTGCCGGGCACGCTATATAACGGTCCGTGTATCGGAAGTAGGCGTTTCACACGGAATGACCTCTACACTCGTAAAAGGGAAAACATACCGCCGAAGTTCAAACAACTCCCTCTCAGCGTTTTGTGTCGAGACGCGGAAAGTGATGGGGCCTTGGATCTGGTCTAAGCGTATGCTGCGCCAATGGTGAGAGGGAGGATCGCTGTGGAGAGCGGGCCTGATGGTTATCTGTAGCTGAACAAATGATGGCCGAGTGAACGTGATGTTCCAGTAGCCGTCAATGCGGTCTCGGGGCTCGTATAATAGGCGAGGTAGGGGATGATAATGTTCGCGGAGGTTTGTTGTCAGGAGGGCTTCATAGTAGGGGTTACTCATCATCTCGACAACGCGGGGATCTGGTGGACTTTGATCTTGGGGACTTTGATCTTGGGATATTTGATCTTGGGATATTTGATCTTGGGAGCTTTGATCTTGGGAGCTTTGATCTTGGGAGCTCTGATCTTGGGAGCTCTGATCTTGGGAGCTCTGATCTTGGGAGCTCTGATCTTGGGGACTTTGATCATATGGGCGGGCGAATATTCTTGTCAGGCGGGATAAATGGTAGTCGTTCATTGTGGTTATGATGATTTAACGAGAGACTGATGATGATATTAATGAAAGAGAGAGAGAAGAGAGACCACGGGAAGACTTGGTGATATGATGAAGAGTAAGAACCAAGTCCAACCTTCCACTCGGATGATCACGAAAGAAGGAGCCAACCAGTACCGAGTGCATCTGTCATTGCCTAAGTATTAGAATTGCTTAGGTAGGGCCTTTAACCAAAGTGATAAAAGTATTTAGGTAAATCTAGCCTAAGCTTACGGGATTCTTTAATAGGGTTATTTAGATTGCCGGGGCTGGAGAAGGTGGTATTATGTTGTTCATTGCCTTTAGCACGGCCAAGATATGCCCTGCGACGAGGTTCCTCGTGTGACTTGATACGCATTCTGTCGAGGTCGCTGATATTGACGTTGAGGATTCGTATGCAGGCGCTATGATGATAAGAGATTGACGGATGAAGGAAGAGGGAGGAGAGGGGACTTGGACGGCTGCGAGGTGTTGCTATTGGCAGTGCGAAGGTGGAGAGTGAAGGATATGAACTGCACTGGGCCATTCTCACGTAACTATACTGAGATATTGAGGGGTGCGCTTCAACTGATCTCAATGGCGTCTGCTAATTTTCTCATTGTCATTTCTTATACAGTCTGTGTGAACCCTCTGATAAACCTTCGCAGGAGATGTCTTGACAAATTGCTTCAACTCTCAAATCTCAGCTCAAAGTACCGTCAGGAAAAGAAAGAGGACCAGCCGAATTAACTTCAAATTGTGCCGCGATATAAGGCCATATCCATGCCTCATCCGCTCATGCTACCTCAGTTCCACACTGACAAGCCCAGCATCACTCTCGAACACACAAAACCTCAATCCCAACAGCCCTCCCAAACGCAACCAAACTCTCCTCACTAATCGGTTCACTAAAGACCAACTCCCCCTCACCACGCCCAATCCTCTCCTCCACATCATCGCAAGACTTGGCCATGATGATCGACCACGCACACTCACCCCCAGACGGGCCCCTCCGAAAGCACGACAGCGTCATTCCCGGAGCAATCGAGGGCGGACGACCCGTGTTGCTCCCATCTGGGCTGGCTGCCAGTCTTGCAAGCCAAATGTTTCGCGGACCGGGAACACGCCAGCAGATGTTGACCTGGGGTCCTGTTGTGTCGCAGTTGACGACGTAGAAGCCGCCTGATGCGATGATGCATGCTCGGGAGACTTGGGTTAGTCTGCGGCTGGAAAGGACCGGGGCTGAGCCGTCGTAGATCGCTGGAGGTATTTCGCTCCGTTGAGGTTGGATGTCTTGGTCTTGTGCACGTTGCTGGTACTGCCGTTCTTCTTGGCGTCATCGATTCAGCGCTCTTTCAGGGAGACCGTTGATGTCAATGAAACTGACACAGTCATCAAAGACAACTAAACCGCTTCGCGGCAGCTCGTCTACATCTTCGATTACAGTTTCTTGAGTGCGAGGTTCATCATCTGTTTCGAGCGTATTATCGTCAGAATGTCGCGGACGGCCTCTCCTTGTTGGAGTGTGCGGTTGAACAGCGTCGTGTTGATGCTCGTGAAGATGGTGATGTCTTGCCATTTTGTAGTGACTTGGGTTGAGTTATTGGAGTGATAGAAGTGTTGTAGCGTGAGCAGGAATTAATGACGAAAGATATGGCTTGGGTGCAACGTGAGCTGACTTGATCAGCTGCCATTTGCACTGACACGAGGGTGAGGCTGTCACTTCACACTCGTGAATCATTACACGGGACGCACAATTTAACTCAGCGACTTGATGATTAAGATCGTTTCTCGTGCATTCTGTGATATTTCCATGCTTTCGTTCATGCCATAGCTCTGCCATCGCCTTCATTGCTATCCCCATTACTCAAACATTTCTCAGCCTTGCATGACCTCAAATCCTACCATTCTACCAAGCGCAGAGAGAAACTCAAAGTTCAATGAATCTCCAGGGACGACCTGACCGATTCCACCCTCAAACTCTTCGTAATTCCGATCGCCAAAACTGCACTCGATCAGGGACAATGCCTTCTCTTCGTCAAGCGGCGACTCCAAATAGCTCAGAAGCGGCAGATCTGGCGGAGCTTGCGCTTGGATCAAAGTCCTGAGCTTCTTTCTAGACCCCCCGGCATATCCGACTCTCGCCAGCCATATATTTCGATGGCCGGGGATGCGCCAACAGATATCCACCTGTGGACCTGATGGATCGCAGTTGACGACACGAAAGCCATAGTCCGTGACGACGACGTGAGCTTTGTCAATGACCGTTATGTGGTTGCTTCCTCGAGGCTTGTTCTTTTGCCCTGAGTGGGTGCTGGTTCTGACCTTCTTTCTTGGGGGGCCCTCTTGGTGATCGTCGCTGTTGGGTTGAGTGTTTGTGAAGCGAGCTTGAGCTCCGGGCGACACATCATCCAAGTTGATACAGACGAGGGCACAATCAAGAACCACGTAGCCTGCTCTCTCAAATGAGATGATTCCGGTGTCCTCCTGAAATGGGGTAGGTGAGCGATCCTTAGGGTTGAGCTGGTCTTCGATATCACCCCTCTCACTGTGCTCTTCCTCCTCCTCCTCATCATTATCTTCAACCGCTGTCTCGTCGTTATCGTGACCGGCCGCCTCTTGGTTCACAGGCTCATCGTTTTGCGGGGCGTTTGGAGGTAGACCAGGCGGGAAAGGGTAGGTGTAATGGTAGTGGTAATGATGGTGATGATGGTGGTAGACATGATGCTGTTCCATCTCGACACACCGACTTGACGCAGTCGTGATGAGCTATCGCAGCGATCTTGAGTGCTGCCGCGTGCGCTCGTGAGATGAACAGAAGAGAAATGAATGAAGCGCGAGTCTGGATCCTGTTGTTGATGTGAGCGATGGCAGTACTGGCGGTCTTTTGCACCGGCAACACAGAAGAGGCTGCCGTTTTGCGACTGTGAATCACTGCCCGCAAATGACACACTGCCCGACAGTGGCAACTCCATTGAGAAAGCTCTTAATACAACAACTAGTTATATGAATGAGAGATCATAGAATGAGGAGAGGGTTCTAATGAAGCGAAGTATTCTGCCAAATCCGGCATTGTGATGTTAAAGGTGAGCTGACGGTCGCATTCTCAGTGAACATCAACACTATGGGTGCTCACAACCACAACTACCATCGCGACCAGTAATGCAGTAAAAACGAGATAAAAACAATACTTTGTACTCGTGAGATTGATAATTCGCAATTCTCAATTTCATAGAGTCAGCGTTGATCTTCAGGAGTGGCAATTTTCCCCAGCTTCAATCCCCAATCCCCTCACAAACATGCATCAAAACTCCTCCCCCAGACCCCAAACCTCCGCATCCCATCATCTCGTCAACTTAACCTTGTGCCAGAAAAATAATGGCCCAGGAGATGGAGAAGTCCCTGCTTCTCGGTGTAATACTCGGTGAAAAAAGACTCCATTGTGGGTGAGATAAAAAGGGTCCACGAGGTTGAGAGTGACACTTTTAATACTGGGTCGCGTGTCACAGGTTTAGCACGTCAGTCAATTAAAGGCCATCAACAATAAACCTGGAGGGCATTTTGAAGAGCAGATGGTGTAAAAAGATTACCTATATTAATGTTTATTAAGTGCAATAGCTCACTGTCACTGAGCAAGTTTACATGATATCTCCTTCGACAAGACCCTCAGCCCAAAACAAGAATATCCCGTCTCGCCAACATCGTCATCTTGGCAGCCTCGTTAAACCCTCATTATGCCCGCCTAGACGCTCGGCTAACTCCCGTTCTTGCGCCGCTATCCGCCTGCCAAGGCATCTTTTCTCCGTCGGAAGGATCGCCAAGACAAGAGCGGTTCCGAGTCTCATTGGCACGCATCACACGATCCTAGGTATGTGTACCGTAGAAGGTGGTTGTTGATGGTGGTGAGATTGAGATTAGTTGCGGCTTAAAAGCTGACGAATCTGAATCTCACAAAACCGCAATTGCCAAAAGAAGCAATCCGAGAGTTACTTCAAAGGAACTGAGAAAGTTTAATTTGCGCAAAGGGATCGGCGTATACGACGGTCTTGAGTAAGGGAGTGTGGATGATCAGTGCTGTCTATAGGTTGAGATAGGAGATAATCCGATGTCGGGTCAATGGATAACAATGTCAGTCTCCGAATCAGTAACTTGACTTGTAATCATGCAATTGTTCATATCCTGTGCAGCCAAGTTTCGGTGGTGGTGATGCCAATGTTCTAGCATCGCCAAGTTTACAAGTTCAGGTCCCCAACTGATGATCTCCCGCGGCCAAGAAACGTGCGTTCAACGACGTGCATTTCCTGTCCCTTATTTTCATCCAATTCTATGGAATTGTCAGTAAGATCAACGGTTTTGACAAGCAGCCCAGCTCAATTGGACCCTTTGATCATCTTCCCCAGACCCAATTCACCGTTGAATGTCATTGCGTGAGGTCCACTACAAACACAGACCTACACCTGTGACCTCCACTGAAGTAGCGAACCTCGCATTTCGAGATTGTTTTCGCTTGCAAGCTGGAGAGCAAACTCTCAACTTTATTCCTGTACACTGTAGTCTCCACGTCAATTAAACAATTCCAAGGCAGAGCAATTCCTCACAACGATAATTTGTCACCAACAACCACTCCGAACCACAAATTCTGCCTCTTCTCCACGTAAACTGGAACCTCAATCACGTATTGAGCTCTTTGTCCGCTCCTCATAAGGACATGATCTTCAGTTCCCACCCCCGACCTTTGAGGCCCGATATTTTTTCACAATCCCCAGGTTCCTGTTTTTTTTCCGCCATTTTTTTTAGACGAGAGCTGTGGACTTTGGGGAAGACCCTTTGATCGTCATCCACATTAACCATCGACTGTAAACCACCAAAAACACATCAATTCTGGTCGTTGTTTATCGTATAACTTCACGTGTAGAGCCTCGGCTTTATCATGCTTAATCACTAGCACCATCGTGGACATATCCCCTGAACCAATGACGTCTCTGCCGCTCTAGATGATCGCCACGACAAGGGTTCTCTGGGACCAAATAGAACGTTTCATCCGCTAGCACTCCAGCACTAAGGAAAAAACATGCCGTTTTTTCAGGCGCCTTTGCCGCCTTGCACTTGACGTCACGGTTTTGTCTGCTTTCAGTAACACCGAGGTTTGCCTGCCCTGCTTCTTGGCAGATCCGAAGGAGTCGGAAGACGGCATCTGCAGCGTGCATGCCCTGTAAGGCACCGCCTGAGACTCACAGTGGTTAGAGTGACCTACCGTGGTTAGAGCGGCTTCCAGTGCTGCTGATGGGTTTTTAGTGGTGAGTTACAGTGGACGCCTTGTGAACGATTCAGGCGTGGGGATCTCCAATATTCCTACGGTCCACCCGCTGTGACACTCCAGGTCTTTCAAGGGACTTTTTCGTTCCCTGACCAACTTTTCGACTTCTTTCAAGGATGATCGTCACTTCCAACCCGTGGAGATAGTGGACCGTACGTGGAGAAGCGGTAATACCCTCACTTCAGAATTTTCGCATCCCAGACTCCCTCTCCCACTTACACTTACACTTTCACTCCAACATATAAACCCTCTCCTCTCCCCCAATGCCTCCCTCACCAAGCTCCCCCATCCTCACAGCTCTAGACGAGCCCCCCCTTCAAACATAGCAGGTCTATAGCCCCCCTCCGTCACCATGCCTCCCTCCTTCGCAGGCCTGACGGGCAAGAAATTGTCCCTGGCCATATCTACCGTCGCGACGACAGGTTTCCTCCTCTTCGGATATGACCAAGGTGTGATGTCTGGTATTATCGACGCAGACCCATTCCATGATTACTTCCCCGAGACAAAGGATAGTACCATGCAGGGTTTCGTAACGGCCATTTACGAGATTGGGTGCTTGCTCGGCGCCATGTTCATCCTCTGGATTGGTGATCTGCTTGGTCGTCGAAGGGCCATGATTCTCGGTGGTTGGATCATGATCGTTGGTGTCATTATCCAAGTCACTGCTATGAAGGGCCACAAGGCTCTTGCGCAGCTCATCATCGGACGAACAATCACTGGTGTCGGAAACGGCATCAACACATCCACCATCCCAACATACCAAGCTGAGTGTTCCACCACCAGCAACAGAGGTCTCCTCATCTGCATCGAGGGTGGTATCATCGCCTTCGGTACACTCATCGCATACTGGATCGACTACGGCTGCTCCTACGGTCCCCAGGACCTCACATGGCGCTTCCCCATTGCCTTCCAGTGCGTCTTCGGTCTCATCCTCTGCGTCTCAATGGTCTGGCTGCCAGAATCCCCCCGCTGGCTTCTCACCCACGACCGACACGAGGAAGCCGAGCGTGTCATCGCCGCCATTCGCGGCTTCGAAGTCGACAGTGACGAGACCCGCGCTGAACGCGACCGTGTCGTCGACTCAATTCGTGCCTCTGGTTTCGCTGCTCAGAAGAGCACACCCGTCAAGGCTCTCTTCACTGGTGGAAAGACACAGCACTTCCGCCGTATGCTCCTCGGTTCGGGATCGCAGTTCATGCAGCAGGTCGGTGGTTGCAACGCTGTTATCTACTACTTCCCTATTCTGTGCACCGACATCTTTGGCGACAAGAACTTTGCTCTTCTGCTTGGCGGCGTCAACATGATTGTCTACTCCATCTTTGCGACTTCATCGTGGTTCCTTATCGAGCGTGTTGGTCGCCGCAAGTTGCTCCTCATCGGTACTGCTGGTCAGATGCTTTCCATGTTCTTGACAATGGGTTTCCTCATCCCTGGTGGTTCTGACCCTGGTAACAATGCGCCTCAAATCTCAAAGGGTGCTATCGCTGGTCTCTTCACCTACATTGCTTCGTTCGGTGCTACCTGGCTGCCTCTTCCCTGGTTGTATCCCGCTGAGATCAACCCTCTCAAGACCCGCGGCAAGGCCAACGCTACATCTACCTGCACCAACTGGCTGTTCAACTTTGTCATTGTCATGATCGTCCCCATCATGATCTCCAACATCCACTGGGGAACCTATCTCTTCTTCGGCTGCGCCAACGCCACATTCTTCCCCATCCTTTACTGGTTCTACCCCGAGGTAAGCATCCCTACTTCGTCTCTGCAATCACAACTAACAAATCACAGACTGCCAACCGATCTCTCGAGGAAATCGACATCATCTTCGCCAAGGGTTTCGTCGAGAAGATGTCCTATGTCCAAGCCGCCAAGGAGCTTCCCTTCCTTTCTCACGAGGAAGTCGAGCGCGAGGCTATCCGACTTGGCCTCGTTGACGAGTCAAGCCGCGGTGGAGTTTTGGAGAAGCCAAACGAGGAGAGCGGCACAGTCCGCGACGACTCTGGCTTCAACTCTGAGAAGTCTTAGATTTGCTCATGAGTTTTGTTTCATATAGAAACGTTTGTGTTAGAGCACATTTTGGATACCCTTTTTTCACTTTAGAGTCATAAAGACTTGGAGCCATTTGGCAGTACCGAGTTATAGATCAATAGACCACTATAACGAACACCAACCATCATCCTGTCTGCCTGTACTGTGATCCATTACCTTGACAACTTACACCGTGATCTCCGCATCAATTCTCCAATTTACAACGTGTGGCGAAAACTCTTTCCCCGACATTTCCCCCCAAGCCCCCCTTGGAGATTAGATTACTCTTACCTAAACCCCGTGGAGACCAACATGACGATCCCTTCCTTTCACCATAATTAAAATTGGAGAATCTCTTTACGCACTCCGCGTTTACCCCGAGGAACCACTTGTTTCTGTGGAGTTGGTCTCAGGCAGTTATTTCCTTTGACTTTGAAGCAGTGCTAGGGATGAAATATGGTTGGTTGGTTGGTCTACATGTTCATCGGCGGATGTCCCGTTTCGGAAAGCCGAGAACCGAATCATTGCCCTGCATTCAGTGTGAACAGTCTGTTTGGGAGGAATCATATCGTGGACTTTTTGTTATCAAGACCCCATGATTGGCGTATCTTGCATTTCTTACCTGCCCCGTGGGGATATGGTTGTGGGATTGTCGTTGAAACGCGGAGATAAGCATACCTCAATTTGGAAGCGAGGGTATAAGACTACGACATCAATGAGGTTTAAAAAGCTGGATGACACTGGAAATGTGTGATACCTAAATCGTGTAATCACTTTTTTCACGACTTGCATAATCAGAAATAAGTGATAATGAGACTTAGGGTACAGATATTTATATTTCTGCCTACCCTAAGCAAGAATCGATAGATTTGCGTCGGTTTAATGAACAAAACATCACAAAGAGAATATCAGTCCTAGAGTGACGAACTAAAGGCTAACAAAGGGACTTCCTGACCCTATATAAAGATAGTTTTAGTTTAGCCTGGTATCTATGATCTTACGAGTCTCATTGAGCATTCCTATGTGAGTATGCGAGATTTTTGTGAGATAACTCTTGACTGACCGAAGCCTTTGGGTTAATATAGCTGATCTGCTGAAGCGAGATCGATTCCTCAAGAAACTACTTTGTTCTAGGATGTCACTGATATGAAATGCATATTAAATGAGAGGCCAGTCACGTTGATATAAGTATATTCAGCCTCCAGGGAGCAAAAGAACTGCTGATCCTGGGCCATGCTATCAACTAACTAGTCCAATAGCCAGCCTACTGAGACGTATGAATTTCGAGACTCAAAGCTAGCTATCAGTGTGATTCTCCACAACGTGTGCTCTTCTTACAAGAGCCGTACATTATACGACCGACTTTAGTGGCCAAGCTTGTAGATCATCCACCCAGTGACAGGTTTTATACCCGACTTCTTCTCATCCACCTCCACGTTGGGTCTCCAGCGTTCAAAAGGATCAGCAGAAGGGACATAACCTTCAGGGCCTGGAACAGCTTGTATACCGACAGATCCAGCAAGCATCTTACAATTATACAGAGTACCATTGTCGTCAACTTTGACCGGAACAGTGACGTATCCACTGGGGATATTATCCGTGTCGACATAGGGATACATCAACCCCCCAAGGGTACGATTTGATCGACTGGGGTATTCAGCACTTCCATAGTCGCTCCAGTAGCAGAATGCTGTGATCCAGCCTGTCATATGCTCGGAACCCGAGCCTCGGTTCATATCGGCAATTTGATTCCAGAATGCATGGATAGCTGGGTCGGAAGGCTGGGCGAAAGAGAGAATCATGTTTCGAAGAATTGGCCGCAGGAGCTTAGCGAACTCGGTCGGTTCTTCGCCCATCTCATCGAATCTATCGAGTCTTTTGAGAATGTCTTCATAGTCGGCTACTTCTCCGAGGAGTGTTACTGACGGGATACCACATGTCATAGTCATACCATAGCAGAAGTATTTCTGCAGTGTGCCCATGAGGAGCACAGAACCAACAATCCGGTCATTTTCAGTAGTTGTAGAGAATGACGGAAGAACCCATTCTCTCAGGCTAGGATCGTTGATGTTCTTGGCGATCTCGATGGTCATCTGCTGAGCCAGATTCCCAAAATCGGTGGTATGCAGAGTATCGAATCCAATAACCTCGAGCGGCATCTGACCAGCGTGACTAACGAAGTACTCACGCATCAATTCAGAGTTGGCGTTGACGTAAGCGCTGAGTTGGGTGATTATAGCAAACCAGACATCTTCGGGGCGGATGGTGAGATGATGGTGGCTGCTGTACGCCTCAAAAGCAGACCAGACGAGACCATTTCTGGAGGCTGTGACGTGATTCTCTTCGAGAGACCCGTTGATGGAGAATGAGCTTTGGATATTTTGCTTGCATCTATCTGCTTCTCGAGAATTAACCCCTTGGAGGAGCTGTGAAGTGTTTTCAGCTTTGCGCTCCCTCCAGGAACTGACTTGACTGTTGGGAATGACGATGGTGACAGGCATTTTGGTTGTGTAGAGATATTTTCTTTGGTGGATGAGTGTTTAGTAGACGAGTGTTTGGTAGGTGAGTGTTTGGTAGATGATGGAGGAACTGGTTTTTGATGGCTGCCATCATCGCTCTTTATATGTAAAATGGTTCTCTGAAGAGCCTTGGGGGTTGAAAGCAAGTTAGGTCCGCTACTTGTGGCTGTCCATCTGACTGTGGGAATGGTTCAGGCAAGCGCCTTGGATGCGGCACAGCACACGTATCGATGTTCCTTGATCCCACGAACAACTGATGCAATTCCAAAGGTGATTGACCTCTACATCGTTCACTTCAAAGATGGCAAGAACTACCTTGAAATGCGAACAATTCGCGAACGTAACTCCAACGCTGGGAGTTTGCTTTGGCGGCGAACTTAAGGGGCTGGACCTGTAACCTTAGAAGACTCGCCGGACAGTGGTTTATATCAAGACTCTAGTCTTTCACTTTACCCTAGGTCCAGCCTATATATCGCATTGGTCAGGCTTCCAGACAGTGATATACCATGTCAGCAAATTCGACTTCGCATATCGAATTCGACTTCAGATATTCATCTGCAGGGCTTATAACTCCAACCGTGATATTGGCCCTCTTCCAGTACAGGAAAGCCAACTACATCCCCTTCTTCAAGAAGAACCCAGCAAGTGTCGCTATATGTTCCAGCTGCTCAAGCGAAACACCCTCACTCCTCGACAACTTCTCCGCAACGGCACTAAACGTATGCCAAACCTCTATATACTTATTATTCGTGTTCTGATTAGTCCCAATCCAATTCAGCGCATACGCCATCTGCGTACGACTCCGTATCTTCTTCAAATCCTCTTCGTCAATGGAGATATGGCTGTAGTTAATAGCAACCTTTGGCTCCAACTTTCTATACTCTCTTGTATACAGGGCTCCTAATCTCACGCACTCGATCACAAGCGCTGCTAGACCTGCTGCTAGACCGTTGGCGACAGAACTACCAGAGTGAGCGTCGAATTTTTGTAACTGAGTTTTGGTTTCGTTGCTGTCGATCACAACTTCGTGCCCGGGGAAGATGAAATCTACGGTTTGGGAATCACCGACTGTGTCGACTATGTTGCCGGTTGCTTTTGCGGCGCCGATTCTGAAGCAGTGATGGCTGCTTGCGTGGGGATAGCTGACGTCTGCGGACTGTCCTTGGTCGCTAGCTGCGCAGAATATGAGACAGCCGTGTTTGCCGATGGCGTTGAAGATTGCGGTGTCGAACTGGCTTCTTAGTGGTTCTTCTGGGGGTTTGATGGTCCATGACATGCAGATGATCTGGGATCCTCTCTTGGCAGCGTAGTTGATAGCCTAGCTCGTTAGAATCTTGAGCCAAAATCACTGAAGAAGTCTCTCACCTTTACGGCACTGTCGGGCTTGATCTGAAGCTTCTTGGAATTTCCTGACCAGAAAGTCTGTAGCTTAATAACATGGATAATAGCACTGGGGCATATCTTATGAATAAGCCTGGCCATTAATGTCCCATGGCCGGAGGGTGAACTCCAGTATGGCGGTACACGTGGTGTCGAGCCTCCTGTTTGGTGATCAAAGCTCTGGCCTAGAAAAGTGCGATCTCTGGTGTCGTTAAGATCAGGGTGCATGATATCAACACCATCGTCAATCAGCGCCACTTCGACCGGCGGCAGAGAGGGATTATTGCCTCTGAGAGCCTTGATTTGTTTGAAGCGTTTTAAGAAGCTCGTCATGCATTCCATCCACTTGTGAGGATCGATTGAACGTTGCAATGGCTGAGGTCTTGCATCGGGGACTTGGACGGTTGCCATGTGCACGCCGCCGCCTGTTTTGGGGGGTATTACTTGTGGTTTGGGTCTTCCTTCGGGCCAGGAGTCATGTAACCGTTTCTCAAAGGCGTTGAGATTCTATATGGTTCGTTCGCGAGACTCGAGGCCCTAAGGGATCATGTTAGTGGTAAGACGAGCTGGGACTCTTGGGTATAGACGCACTTCATGCTGGAACAAGTGAATGACTTCCAGCGTAGGAATTGAAGCTAGACCTTCCTTCTCGGACCATGCTCGGAGGGTTGAGTTGCTGCCACTCCATTGGAGATGAACTTCGCGTAGATGAGTTCTGATCTTGCGAAGGGTGAGTGCATCGAGATCCAGACGTCTCCAGTCGAGAATTTCAACACCCTACAAGATATTAGTAACTGCCAATCACCAGGATGACCTAAACTTACAAGATCCTTCAAACACTCTTCGATAGCTTCATCACTGTGTGATGGTTTTTCCATATCCTCCACAACAACCTGTTCTGTTAATCTCACGAGAATTTGAGCAGGCTCTCGCATATCTCACCTTGATGATTCGCGTGACGGACTTTCCTCGGAGCCAGTCAAAAAAGAATGTCATATCCTGAGTATATCAGCACCATGACTCCTTTGTGCATCATTGTATCGTCTCTTACCTTTCTTCCTTGGTGTCTCACATCCGGCTGTTCTCTGCCCCCCTTGAGTCGAACTCTCGGAAACCCAACGTACTGTAGTGCTGTGTCAAACTGCAAATGCCCGAAATACTTCTTAAAGTCATCTTGGCTAACTGTGTTGGGTGGCCCAAAGTCAAACCAAAACTCTTTATCTGGATCATCTGGTAATCGTAAGCTATCCGCTGCTTTCTCTGGACTTAGGTTCCGCAGAGTCTCGAGTTTCAGTAGGTTACTGATTGTCCTCGCTGCATCTTCCATCTCCTTCTCCTTCGACCCAGGCTTTTGTACTACCTCTGGCCGAGTTACTGTTCCTGTTTTGACTCGAGTTATCGGCGTCAGGGACGGAGATTGCACTGGAGTTGTAGCGCCTTGTGGAGTTGCGGCAATGGAACCTCTTCGCTTCACGCCTGGCGGAGGACCCATGCTTGTCTTTTCCGAGCCCGACTTTTCTGTCCTCGTTACGACTCTCTTTGCATCCTTCTTGGGATCTACGCCTCTTTCAAGTTTGTACTCTACTCTCTTTGGGGCTGCTGCTGTGGGTTCTTGGACGGCTAGATCCTGAGCACGCCTTCGTCGACTCTCCAGGAACTTCTTCCGGGTATGGTGATGGTATTGGTAGACTGATAGAGTGCGATTGAAGTCATCTGGATCTTGAATAGGTTCTTCCAAGAGGTCAGGACATGAGCGTAGGATCTCCTTGACCACTTCGACTTGGCTGTTGCAACAGCACTCATACTCGACTGCACGGTGAAGAGCAGTGCGACGCTTTGTGTCCCGTACAAAGAACATGTCTCTAGGAACAAAGCCGCATATCTTGGTAAAGAACTCCGTTCTCTTGACCCCATTGTCAAAGATACAAGTCGCAGCGGCATGCAAGCACGTAGTCTCACTACTTTCATCCCTATTCTCATATCTCTTCTGCAACAGAGCATTATACTCTTGGCACGTAGTATCCTTAATCTTCAAGCATACCGACCAACCAAACAGCGAGTTATTAGCCAACAGCGCGCTGGTCAGAGAAATGCGCTTGTTGTTATCCGGCGACCAGAGCAAGTGCGCTGGGAGTTTGCGAATGGCTCGCCACATCAGCCATTGAAGGTTGACGGGCGGCTTGTGAATCCTGTGGTCGTAGTCTGCGAGAAAGTGAAGAAAGTTCTTCCCTTCCTCGGTTGTGTTGTGCCATTCGTTGAACCTGTCGTTGACGAATTTGAGCTGCTGGCTTGCCTTGTCGCTTGATTCAGAGGATTGTATGTTATTAGAGAGTATCCGTGCCTCTTCAACATGGCGCTCAAATTTAGCTTTGACGGGATCTTCGTCTAGTAGTGTTACGGACGCAGCTGGGAACTCATCTTCGTCAAGGTAAACTTCGTCGTCATCTTCTTCATGCGCTTGGGAGAACCCATTGGTGGCTTCATCGCTGTGATTCATGGTGACTCAACACTCATGAAATGGTATGCATTTGGAAGATGGGAATGAATGAGAAGGTTGATTACGTGCATAAGTTAGAGCTGGTTTGTCAACTGAACAGGCCTGAGCCGCTTGACAACAGGGGTTATCAGCCTCCTCTTGGGGGCATCCACCTAATTTCTGGTTATTGGCTCCCGAACCGCCCAAGTCCCTCCATGGTCAGCATGTGCCACTCGCTGCGGGGCGTATGACCTTGGTGCTTGGTACCCTTGCAGGTGTCCAGATCGAAGACCCTTGCAAGCGAGAGTAAGGTTTCGTTGGAAGATAAAGGTTTGGATTATCGCATAATGAATCAGGCCCTCAAAGCAACAGAGTATATATCAGAAGCTTGATAGCGATGACAACCTCACAGGATTATGAACAGACAGATGAGCCGCTCTTGGTCGTCGAGACACCGTTGGAGCACCAGGTCATCGGCGAAGATGACACTGTACGCACTGAAAATGCCTCGATGAGCGATTGGGAGAGACGAAACATCATTGAACGAACCAGCGGCAGCATCCATACTCGCGTTGAGCTGCTCTCAGTCATTCATGGATCATACAATGAAGGAGGAGACAAAGCCACGCTGATGGTCTTCCGTTTCCGCTTCGACCCTCAGAAGAGCTCACGAAGAGTCATCCGAGCCAAAGTCGAAATCGAGTTCTCTGCCACAGACGATTCATATCTCGAGGTAGATGCCATCGCGCCCGAGGAACACTGGACAGTGATACCGACCACCGACACCGAGACGACAACACGCAGCGGCCAGTTGAACCTGGGTGCTTCAGGCGTACCATTCCTCGAGGCCGGTGCTACAGCAAGTCTCGAAAGATCGTACAGCAGGGATGTCACCGGTGCGACTACCATTACAGGCAGCATCAACCTGGGCACGGGGAAGAACTCGGGCGAATCTACAGTGGCAGTGTGGAATCTGCAGGAGAACGAGCGCCGTAAGACGGGCGTGCCGGATTCAGCAACGACTGCGGTTCTTGTGCGACGAGCTGGAGATGAGCGTTTTAACGCTGAGGTTACGCTGCAGGCTGACGTTGACTGGGTCACTGGGTGGGAACGCAGGCTTTCAAAGATTCCATTGGATGATCCGATCCTTTTCAATCCTAGAGAGACAGGGGGGCCTGGTAAGAAGGGGAGGTCTTACGGTGCCAGAGACTTGGCGAGTGTTGATTTGAACGAATTGTGTAAAGTGAGGATGGCAGTTGAGGCTCCGTTTGCTGTTAAATAAGACTTTGGAATTGATATTTGGTGATAGATTTGGTCATTCTGCGGTCGTAATCATTCTGTCAACCCATTGCTCGTAGCCTCACTGAGTCACAGACCATCCCGAGTTGGCCCGTGCCAGCTGAAAGGCCTAGGGCAGGGATATGCATGTAAGATACAGGGATCATGGGGATGTCTGCACCTCGCAAACTAGTCACACTGATTATTTGCAGCGCCGCCTGGTAGTATGACCGTGCCTAGTGTGCCTCCCCCTCTTTGAAAGGACAATCTCTTGTTCAATCTTTGCGAGGCTCTCGCAGCAGGCTTTGACTGCCCAGCGATACTCGATTTGTGTCATCGGCGAGAAGCCTGACCTCAACCAGCAGAGCTGGACGCTCTGTTTCTGTTGTGACCATGGTCGAGATAGTGGTTCCCGAGGCAGAGAAACCCATTTTGAAGATCCCGACAGCAGTGGATGAGAGCGGTTACCGGCAGTATCAGAAGTGCAAGTCACCTGGGGAAGTCTCATTGTGTGTAGTATATACTGACAGCTTTGCAAAGCCGGTTTGAACGTAATCCAAGATGGAGAACAGGAACCGAGCCATAATGATGCTTCAAATCATGAGACCCCAGTTGTTCCTTTTGAGTGAGTACTGGTAATCAGGTTCCTGAATAGTACTGATTATATGGCTCTCTAGTGTCGTTCTTATTCACGGAATCTATGGTTCAAGTCCAGATTCGTGGACAACGGGATCTGACTCAATATGGATCAACAAAGCCCTTGCTGGTGCATCAGAGAACAAAGGACGATTAATGTCCTACGGCTATCACACAGATATCGAGAATGGGAGATATTACACACCATGCGGTGTTTATCATGAGGCAGAAGCATTATTAGAAGCTCTCCGAAAGCTTCGGACATCCGAGATCACGGTTTGTCATCTTGATTCCCTTTCCTGACGCTACTGACTCATGTCTCGAAGGAGGCTAGACGACCGATACATTTCTTTTCTCACGATGTTGGAGGGACTATAGTGAAGGCGGTAAGATCACTTACGGAGTGGCTTGGGCGAGAACTGCAGCTAATCGATGTAGGCGCTGGCGATGGCTACAGATGACCAAGATAAGTATGCTGATATCTTGCATTGCACACGTGCTATGGTGAGAAATTAGGATGAAGTTTACTCTCGGGCTGCGCTGACTGACCGATGATAGTATTTCTTCGGCTATCCTCACAGACATTCCTCCGTTGGCCTCTTGGAAGAGGCTGTGCTGCGATTGACGGCCCAGAAACAACAAAAATGGTCTGGTCATATGGTTGGGTACGCCAAAAGCCTCACAGACACGATTATCAAAGTGAATGATGCGTTCCTTGGGACCCAGATGCTTACTCAGGCCAACTTCATCAATGTGGTTTCTAATCTCCACTTGGACCTATCACAACAAGTTCGTTTACCAATACTTTGCAGTATCTGGAGATTCTTAAAGCTACTGATTTGCTAATACACTGTAAAAGGTCTTTCCTCTCTGCATGTCCACTACGGCCACTCCGTTTGAGCGAGTGGTGAAAATGGACAAGTCGAACTCTGATTTGATCCTGGCCGGAGAAGACGGGTTCCATCCCGTGAACGATATCCCGGACACAGACTGGCTTAGTAGGTTATTCATTGATCACAGGATAATCACTAATACCACTCTCAGTGGGAAGCTTTACGGGCGAACAGCACGTTGCTCTTCGTATGATCATCAACCAAGCGTCGCCAGTACAACCATATCAAAATGTTGATAATAACTGGCAAAACCCCGACCTCTTAGATTTACCGAAGCGGAAAGAAACGTTAATAATGCATATGAGATGCTCTTCTGGTGCCGAAGCAGCATCCGAGAACGCCAGCTTCTTTCTGGACAAGAACAAAAGCGGCACGTTCCATCCATTACTTTATATGAAGTTCGATGCTCGTGATACTCGATTCAACAATTGCGACGCCATGATGCGGACATTCCTCGCCCGTATTGTGTGCAATAGACTACAGACTGAGAGTGTTGCGTCGAGGTCGATGGATGGTCTTATTCGTGCCGGAGCTTTACACCGAAACAACCTGTCTGAGGAGCTGGAGACTCTGCGGTCTGCAAATGGTAAGCAAAAGTCAAGCCAAATGATTACAGAGCTGATTTATATACAGATATGAAGTCGGCTATTTACGTGCTGGGGTGCTTTGACGAGTGTGATGTGTCTTCAATATGGTTTCTCTCTGCGATGCACAAACTTCTGCTCAGGAAAGAGCAGCGTATCAAGATATTGGTGGTGACAACAAAAGGAACTCACGGAGACGGCCTCATCGCCTCTGTTCTATCTGGGTTTCCTCTAGAATATGTCAGAAGCATCGATTACCATCCCGAGGAGCCTAGTCCTTTTCCTGTTGACACAGAAGCATCGAAACTCACGAATAAACTCGGGGAGAGTGTTGGGACATGCATACATCGAGATGTTCAACTTATACTCTCGAGCTGTGCAGGTGATCATGATCTATGCGAACTGGTCCTTGAATGGCTCGGAGCAGGCACAGGGCAAACCGCACGTACTGAGAGGCTACTTGACAAGCCCCTCACCCCAACTATCGTATTTGCGGCAATACTACAAGATATTGTGGAGTCGCACCGGCCATGGGCCAAGATACTGCTTTCTTGGCTGCTCGCCTGCTACCGGCCACTGCGATATGACGAGCTCCGCCATGTCTCTGATATTGTTTGGCTTCAGCTAGAGAGGGATCCAACCACTGTATCTTCTCAGACGGATGTTTTACGCAGCTTCAACGGACTACTCACTTCTGTGAACGGCGAGATCCAATTCAAACATCCTGCCACCCGTGCGTGGCTCGAAAGTTGTCACTCAGCTGACGACGAAGACAAATGGTATGATATAGTCGGGACGAGCTGCCACGACAAGGTACTGCAAACCTGCATAGACTATATCCAACATGCTGCAAGGAATCTGCAAGGCTCGGTCCTGTCGCTTCCTTATGCTATTGAATTCTGGCATAAACACTGGCAGCGAGTCAAGACATCTGAGAAGCATGTGCAGGACTTATTTTGCAATGAGTCAGTGTTTCAGTTTTGGGCAAACTCACTTTTTGCTTTGCCCAACGCGCAGTTCAAGTCTCAGCCAAGTCCTTTACAGCCTCTCGCTGTCGCAGCTCACTTAGGCCTGACGACGGTTGTAGAGGCGCTCTTGAAAAGAAGCCACGATCAGGCCGAGCTACGCGGCCAGGCTCTGGTTGAAGCTTGCAGAACAGGCAATGTTGCTACCATTCGGCTTTTGATGCATTCATATTCAAATGGCCTGGACTTTGACGATGAGCATCTACACGAAGCTGCGAGAGTTGTCAGTCACTCGAGTAGCGATGAAGCACTTGAGGAACTCGTCAGCGGAATACCCGAGCCTCCTAAAACGGACCCAGTGGCAGAAGAGTCTGAAGTGAGCCTCGAATTCACAGAGAGTCAAGAAATGATCGCTTCGCAGGGCGATTCCTCGGAAAAGTCGACAAAGCACGATCCCGAGGTTAAAAGCCTTCGCCCTCAAGAGCGTGTATCCGGCCCCCTTGATTGGCTTGTCATGCCCATGTACAGAGCTGCGAGGTCAGGATTGAATGGCGTTATAACTAGACTCCTCCAGCTGGGAGTATCCCCCAACCCCCCGAAAGGAATAACCCCCTATGGCAATAGCTACATATCCGCGGCAGCAGTCAACAACCGTGTGGCCAGCGCAAAACTACTTATCAACGCAGGAGCAAGTCCAACAGCAACAGACGACCAAGGATATACTCCGCTGCAAAAGGCTATCTGGTGGGCTTCTGGCGAGACAGTCGAGTTCCTACTTTCGCACGGCGCTTCTGTCAACGATCTAGACCAGGATAACTGCACGACCTTGGGGGCTGCTGCTATGTGGGGTTCCTTTCCAGCACTGGAGGCTATACTCTCTCGCAAGGACGAGGCTGACCGTATGGCGGATGATTCCGAATGGCACCCAGTGATTCAAGCAGTTGAATACGAGAATAAGAAGTGTCTGAAGCTTCTTCTCAGCCACGGCTTCAGCCCTAACATTATCACCTCTAAGGGCGAGACGGCGCTGAGACTAGCTATTCAGAACAAAAGGCTCGATCTCTGCAAGATGTTGCTAGAGAGCGATGCTGATCCGGATCTAACTCCTGATAAAGTCAATACGCCCCTTATACAGGCGATTTCTGGGGAACAGTTGGATATAGTCAAGCTACTGATCGAGCACAAGGCCACAGTAGACAAGCGTGAGGCGCCACCAGATGACGGATGGTCACGCACACCCAGTAAGTATTTGATACGTCTAGAGAACTGCATTTCTGACTTTTTACAGTGCATGTGGCCGTCGACTGGAACCGTCCCGAGATTGTCCAGTATCTCCTTGAGAAGGGAGCAGACCCTGATGCTCGAGACTCGGACGGAATCCCAGTGGTAGGCTCTGCAGTAAACAGCGGACATACAAACATGGTGCAGTGGCTAGTAGCTGCAAAGGCAGACGCGAACGTCGTCTACACCGAAAACAAAATCACGCCGCTGCATGAAGCATATCCCTATCCCGAGATAGTTCGTATCCTCCTCGATCACGGCGCAGACATCAACAAGGGCAACGTAGAGTCGCGAACAGCACTGAACTTTGCGATACGCGTAAATAATCTCGCCCCAGTTCAGGTTCTTCTTGACGCCAAGACTAAGCCTGATATCAATGCAGCCACGATCTACGAGGACTTACGCATAGTGATACCTAGCGGGTACATCGGGATTGTCGAGGCGATGCTCGAGGCCGGCGCTGACGTTAACAATGTCAATGAGAAGGGCGAATCGCTACTGGCGTATGCTATCAAGCTTAATGCATCTAGTGTTATGGTCAGCAAGATTCTCGAATACAATCCTGATCTGGACATGAGGGACAAGAAGGAGAATACAGCACTTCACTGCATCAGCAAATTTACAACCCTCGAGACGGTCCGACTTGTTGTCAACGCTGGTGGAAGGCTAGACGTGTTGAACTCTGATAAAGACACGCCGCTTATTGTTGCTATTGGGGCTCAGATGGATGATGTGTTCTTCTATATGCTGAAAAAGGAGCCCTCTCTACTGACGCAGAACTTTATAACGTCCCAGCAAAGAGTATCAGCGCTTCACGAGGCGTGTAGGTTTGGTTCGCTGGCTATGGTTCGATCACTGATAGACCACGACATGGACATCAATTCATGCTGCGAAGGGCTGTATGGAACACCCATAATATCGGCAACACTCCGAAGCGACCTGCTATCATCTCCCCTAGCTAGCGACATAATCGCTCTTCTCCTCGTGAATGGAGCCAACCCAAGGACTACAGGGGGGTTATTCCAATACCCTCTCATCTCAGCATGTCTGTCTTGCCCAGCAGATACCATCAAACTACTTCTCAACTCAGAAACCTCGCCCCAAGACCAGGACTCTTTGAATCGCAAGGCAGTCCATCTGGCTTGCTATAATTCTCTCGCGGTTCTCAACCTCCTGGAAATCCCTGACTCTGAATTTGCGGTTAGGGATGTGGCTGGTCGAGTACCTTTACACTATGCTGTGATGACCGGGGATGTTGAGCTGGCAGAGGTAGTGCTAGAACGCTCTGAGAGGGTTGGTGTTGGGATCGATGTGAAGGACGATGATGGGTGGACACCACTACTCTGGGCTGCTCGTGCAGCACGGATCTGGAATCGACAGCTCGAGGGCGAGGGTTCGACCAGTGTTATGATCGCATTCCTCTTGAAGCATGGAGCTAATCCTGCAATCAAAGGGTGCGGTGTTGACAGAGATTGGTCAGTTTGTGAGGTGGCATACTATCACCACGCTGACTTGTAAGCACTCCATACTATTCACATTAACAAAAGCTAACATGTTCCAGCGTCGAAGATCTAATAGACCAGCCAAGTCACAAGAAGATCAGGTCGAGAAAACGGGGCAGTGCTCCAGAGTCTCACTACTGCGATTGTTGTTTGATCGAGTCTCATGGTATTTTCTTCGACTGTCAGATTTGCTTTGACTTTAGTCTTTGTTTCAAATGCTACAAGAACGCTGACAAGATACATCCTGAGCATTCGTCGTTTGTTCGATGTGGGAGTGAGTGGGTTGAAGATGATGTTGCCAAGGATGAGGATGTTCAGGAGATCAGTTTGGATGATGGTATCGGTGATCAGGATGTGCTGTTGGACCTTGAGGAAATACCGTATGAGGATTTCGACAGTGAGGTCTCAGAATAGACTTCTTGACGATTTTGCATCTGTTAACGACGTCCCGATTGAACTTGAAGCGACTCTCGGATACGTCGCTTCGGTGGCAGGTCTGTGAGTCTTGTCAGATAGCATGCGCTGTAATGGTGAGCATACTGGTCAAACTCAGATCTATTCGTCTATCGTTTATAAGCTTGAAGATCTTCCTGTGTCTGAAACTTCCTTCTGCAACCAATCTCTCCACCCAGCATCTTTAAGAATAAATCTGGCTCTCGCCTCAAGCCACTCCGTGTTTCCCCAGAATCCCCACGATGCTTGGAAGCGACACCAATCAACCAGAGCGCACTCCCAATGCCGAACAAGAGTATCCCAATCATAATCCAAGGGTTTCTTGTCAGAAGGTCGGCGGCTCAGCAATGTCTCATGATAGAGATACAATAAAGCCTTTTCACCCTGGTCCATGTCCATTTCCTCAGGGAGGGATGGACAGTCGGTTAGCATATCGAGAGGGACAGAGCATGTGAATAACTTGGCCAGATCGCAGACTCCCAGTCCGAGACCGACGTATTGAAAGTCGAAGAAGCAGACATTATCTCCTAACTCGGTAGTGAAGAGATTCTCAGACTTGACATCGCCATGAATCAACGTTTCGAAAGGTCGACCAGTCGGTGTGAGGAAGTCAGCTACCACCTCAGCAGTAGACTTATCCGATCCTTTAAAAGGCGCGCAAAAGGCATCTGACCACTCGGAGTATGTATCGCCAGCAAGGGACTTGTACTCTGTGCGTCGAGTCGCGAGATAAGTGTATCCTCCGTTCAACCACAACTTGCTGCCCCCAGCTTGACCCGCATCTCGTCGTTTGGACTCATCCAGAGGAGGGAGAAGATACTCGTCCAGATTTGCGGGGAGGAATTCCCACGAGTTGCTGTGAAATCTGGCGAGCCATTCTAGAGCAGACTCAACTTGTCGGGGATTCAGAACAGATCGCTTCCCTCCTTCTACAGGAAACTTGACTCTCAAATCGGTAAGGATTGTAGCAGTGAGGCCCCGTAATTCTCCATCTTCATGTTTTGATTTCCAGCTTGACGTCAGACAATGGGCAACTGCAACGTCATCATCCAACTGAGGAGCAACATGTTCGTAGAAATACTGCTCAACGTCGTAACTCAGTATCTTTCGCAGATGACCCTCATCGGTAGGACCGGGCGGCGGCGCTATAAGCTTGAGAATCAGAAAGAACGTATTGTTTGACTCGGATGCATGCAGGTACTTGCGCACTCTGCCAGCAGTTTCAGCATCCTTTGGTTTTGCGGTGAGTGCGCAGATATGGCCGTATCCTGCCCACAGCGACTGAATCTCTTGGAATGATGTGATATTCAAGCCTATAGGCTCTAAGAGAACCTCGGCGGCACGTCGGGAGCTTGTGTCTGCCATTTTGGGTTTGAAGTGAGGTTATCACGAAGTTAGAGTTAATCAGCTATGCTACGTCATTGAAGCTCAGCTCATCGGCTCGGATTATCATCTCGGAGTGGGGCATTCGAACCTGGAGGCCTCGGTTCAAGCAATCCTACGTGAAGCTGCGGTTGAGGCGAATCCTCCGCAAATGGATTGTAACTGTGAAAGCACCTACTCAATCGAGCGATATACACGAAGAGGAACTGCCATAGCCTCAGTGATCCATGTTCTGATACAGAGGATTCCTAGCGAAATGATAGGGCTGAACAGCGACATCCTGCCAAGATCCCACAAAGGCATGGCGGTGAACATTGGGGAATAGGTAATTAATTGACGTAGGCTATGCACACCAACTGAGCAGCTATTCATAAGGTCCCTATATTTCTCCCTCTGAATGGACAGTAGATAGCCACGTCGACAAACTTGGTCAGACTAAGCCGGCCATCGCAGGGACGGGCTACCTCAATTCCATCATTTGAGGATCAGTTACCCCTTTGATCCCACGCCTCTTTTGAAATACCATAAAGGGATGGTAGTGGCTGCGGAAAAACAAGCATAAACTGCCACCAAACAAGCTTGTTAGACGAGATGATTCACTCGCTTACCCCTGTCCCCCAGGGCTGAGTTGTAAGCAAGGGTTGCCAGTGGCGTTGCAGGGGAATGTCACTGATTATTGGACGACGTGGTTCCTGAGGTTGAGTTGGGTTGAGGATAAATATTCGGCTCATTTCCCGATTTTCAGGAGAGTCAATTCTCTCAACCATACATAGAAACAACACTATGCGGACGTCAACTACCATCAGCCTTCTCGCTATCGTGCCGTACATGGCTGATGCGGCAAAGAGCACCACCAAATACTCTACTGAAACGGTCTTCCTCCCCCAGAGAAAAACAGGCAGTGCAACAAATATTTACGCCTCCCTTATTACAGAAACAGGCTCAAAGACAGAATATCTCCTTGCTTGCCAGACAAACTTCGGCACTTCATACTCCTGCGATGGAGACTTTCACGGTATTACAGTCACTTACGAAGAGTCGAGCATGAATCTTGCTGTTAGCTCAACAACATACGATTGCTCCCTGGGCTCAGGCTCAGCAGTCTGCGCAACCATTACCGCTACTCAGACTGAATCCGTGCAGTCACGAACCATTCCTTCGTCGGAGAGTGAACGCTGGATGACGCCTATCACTTTCGTTGATCTGAAGAAGAGGAAGACCACGAGTACCAAATCAACAGCTTCTAAAGCAACAGAGACAGCGAGTAATAAGCTTTGCAAGAGGAAGACTCCACATGGAAGTTCGGACTCTGGAGACAGTGGAAGCAGTGGAAGCAGTGGTGATGAAAGCAGTGGTTCTAGCAGCGGGTCCAAGAGCGGTTCTGGATCTGCTGCCGATGATGATGACGATAGTGGCAGTTCGTCCGCAAGTCCTACCAAGAAGAAGAACAATGACGACGATGGATGTTCAGCAGGGTCTATCACTTCTTGGAGCTGGGGAGTTATGGCTATTGGGCTGGGCGGTTTCCTTGGTGTGAACATGGCATAAAATGTGCCAATGCCCTCTTTTCATCACTTCACTTGAACATATTTCTGGAAATAACATATTAACTGCATTACCGCGGGACTTTTGAACAAGGTGCCTGAATGGGATTACACTAGTAGACCATGCTGTGTCTGGTGCATACGCGCCGTCCAACAGTTTTTCTTGTATAGAGACGCTAGATGAGTCGGATACATCTCATGTAGATCATATCAAATTTGCTATCCAAGCCTTTAGCCCAGATGCTCACTGATCAGCGCTCACAATTTATTCAAAACCAATTTCCCAGTAACTCAAGCAGCACTCACGCTACATAACAGCACAACAACCGATCTCTGTAAACGTCCGTCTCGGTGCCGGCAGCGGCGGCGGCCCTCTCGCTGGAACCCCAAACTCCGCAATACGCATCGGATACCCCGGATTCCTCCTCAAAAAGTCCAGCGGATCATACATCGGCTTCGTCACCATGGCCAAAACCTCCTCATAGTAATTCAAAAGCGGCACGAACTGTTTCGTGTGCGTGAAACATCGTTTCTTGCATCTAGCTGCTGGATACGCGTCCACTAAGCACTTGGTTTGTACCCCGTTTCGCGTCCGTTTGCTGAACCAGAACTTTTGGTTATACCTCCAGAACTCAATGACGTGGACCTGGAAGTTGTATAGATCATATGCTGCGAGGCTTTCGTATGTCCAGCGTGGTTGCCAGGGACTTTCGGGGCCTTCGGCTGTGGGACCGTAGGGATGGGGAACTGTAGAGGCGAGACTTAGATCGATGAGGATGCCGTCGATGTACTGATCTGGTTTCAAGTCGCGAATCACGATTCCCA
This sequence comes from Fusarium chuoi, assembly GCA_022627125.1. Classification (NCBI taxonomy): domain Eukaryota; kingdom Fungi; phylum Ascomycota; class Sordariomycetes; order Hypocreales; family Nectriaceae; genus Fusarium; species Fusarium chuoi. The sequence goes on along the minus strand of JAJALE010000886.1, from coordinate 333,967 downwards.
GGAAGTGAAGCTTGTGCAGATCTTTGAGCATTCTGGCGAATTACTTCACCGCTACCATCTGGTCATAAATTTCCCGTTGCTTCGAGTCGTGGTACGGAGTCAGTTGGACCCAGTCTTTGACAATACCGTAGAGTAGCCCGGGTGGAAATCCGTTTAATTTCTGGGCACCTGCAGCAGCGAGCTTTCTTCGAATCTGTCTTGCCGTGAGAGCAACCCATCCATAGACTTTGACAGCGATGGACTCGGCTCTCTCCTCTTTCAGTCTCCCGAAAGCTCGACACTCATTCTCAAACGGTGAGAAGTACCAGTCAAATCCATCACAGCAGCTCCATGATCCTTTATGGCCGTAGATATCTCTGGTGTTGATGTCCTCCTGAGGAGTGGTGAACTGGGAGCTATTAGGATGATGTATTGAGGGAGTTTATGGCGACTTACGAATTTTATGGCGTAGAGATGTCGACCGATCCGTGCCTTTACGACGATGCCGTGGGCGGAGTCGACGTCGAGGGCTTTGAGGAATATGACGCTAGGGTCCATCAGATTGCCATCAAAGGGATGGAGCTTTGGCCCTATGTCTTTGGGCAGCCAGGGCTTCTGCTTCACCCAGTTATTCGCCATAGTTTATGGCATAGAGGCCAGTGGAAGTTGGTTGGCTAGCGTGTTGGATGCCGTGAAGGTGAAGGTATTGAGCATAGCAAGGGGATTTGTAGGGGAATTTTGAGCTTCGTCTTGTGGAGGGCTTTCAACTGTAATTTATCTGGGTATCAAGGTTTAAAGAAGGTTATTCTATGCCGGCGAGCGATATGGAAGATTCATGCTAAAGAGAAGACCCTTACAACAGTTCTCGCGATATACCAAGATCAAATCCAGCTTTCAAGTGCAGTGACATTGATGATATCTTCCCAAACAATTGCAAGAGCAATAGTCTCATATATTCTATAGCTCAGAGCTTTCGAGGCCGGCCTGAAGATGCACTGCTTGACGATCGCGCTCGTGGTGTCGTGCGAACTTACGCTCAAACCGTCGAGCCAATATATAATTTATAAGGCCACCAAGCACATCCACCCGTTGTGACATAAAGTTCTCTATCAACCCCAGATGGGGACACATGTCCACAAATCTCAATGATCATTCGGTAGCCCTGCATTTGATCCCATTACCTGAGGAGTTGGTGACTGCACTAAGTTTCATTGATAGGGCTGATCTCACCTTTTTAGAACACTATGCAAACTTCGATTGGCTGTCACTCCCTCAAAAAAGTCTGCAACGACGCAAGTAAGCAATGGCTGCGCCGCTCAGCAGGCACGTGCCGTCAAACGCGACAAAAAGATAAGCAAAGTATCTTACTCAAGCGTCATCCGTTAACTTCACCTTAATGACTCATTCACAAATCTGAAACTTAAAATGTCAGAGGCTGTATACTCAACACCAGAATGGTATCTCAAAGCCCAGGATCAAGACGTGAGCAGCGACATAGGACGCTTGACCATTTATCATCTCGGTTTCAAGCAGGCAGCAGAGGAGAAACTAATATTTCCGCCGCTTGACTTTTCGACGCAACCTCGAGCTATACTCGATGTCGGGACTGCGGACGGTCTCTGGATGCGCGAGGTTCAGTCCTTGATTGCTAAGTCAACTCAAGGTGAACATACCTTTATCGGCACTGATATCAATACGTCTTTCTTTCCAACTACGACCACGCATGGCATCACCCATGCGAAGCAAGACATCAAGGATCCCCCTCCAAAATCATGGCACGCATCTTTTGATCTCATCAACATGCGCATGATTCTCATCGCCGCTGGTTCCAGCTCAGCTCAACGCGCCGTGGTGAATGACCACATCAAACTTCTCAAACCAGGTGGGTGGATTCAAATAGGCGACTGCGACCGTATCTGTCCAACTCCAGAGACTGGGAACCCGAGATATCACGATATGTTTGCCTGTATCAGAGCTGTTTGCCAAGCCTCAGGCCTAGATCCGCTCGAAGCTCCCAAGATGAAGTCTTGGTTGGTCGAAGCTGGGCTGGAAGATGTACATGAGATGACTGCCATGAGGGCGGTTGGTAGGAGAAATGCGGATGAGGAGTTGGGGAGGTTGGGGGTTAACGCGGATTTGATCATCGCAAAGGGGTTTGCGGCGGGTGCTAAGGGTAAGTCTGGATACAATCTCGGGGGTCACAACTAATCGTGATAGGTTTGATTCCTTCTTTGAAGCCGTTGACGAATGAGAAGCTGGATAGCCTTGTGCAAGATCTAGAGACAGAGCTGAAGGACACAGGGGCTTACTTTCCCATGCGTTTTATTTGGGGCCGAAAACCGTTGTGAAAATGGATTCGACCAAATTGTTGCTGTTCAAGGTATTTGATACGGATAACGGAATTTGTTATTTTTATCAGATCTCTCTTTAATGTTAAATAGTGATGTCTGTCTTGGGTAGGTAGTCAATATTCAGACCTCTCGGAAGAAGCAGGACGATATAGAAAAACTACTCCATTCAACTACAATACAGAAATCAGTTTTAGTCTAGAGATAATTTAGCAAGCAAGCTAACCTGGAGGTCCGAGAAATCATAGCAGCAATCTAGAAAAGGTGAACTCCTCTTTTCATTTAGTTTCCAAGGTGAACAAGTCATCGAAATCCTAGACAATTCTATTGGGTCTGGGCTTTGGTTCCGTGAGTCATGTCAGTTCAATCATGAACTCTCCAAGCTTAACCAGGTGATCGGAACCAAACACCGATACGCTAGCGCAAAAGGACCCACATCCATACCGACATTTCAGCACTGTCAGTTAAATTTAGTGCATGATCCTCAGGCATTTTAGAAGCCCCCGAAACCTTCTAACGCCAACCTAACAGTGGACCCACGTGGGGACTCTAACTTATCAGCAAGATTTTTTTTTCCATTCACGATAGCTTCAAGTTCCGGGCTTAGACCTATTTCAAGATAGCGTCCCGCCACCCACTTTAATATTTTTCTCCTTCTCTTATCTTTTCCTTCCTCCCCGGATTCCACTCCCTGTTCTACTCCACGATCTTTAATTACTGCAGACTGGGTCAAGATGAGCACCCTCGCGCTGCCTTCGAGCAGCTTACCGCCTTTATTCACGCTCTCTAAACGCTCCGAGGCAGAAGTTTTCAACGCGCTGCATTACTTGGCGGTTATTTACTGTCCTTTATCGTTTCCCTTTTCGAAGGAGTTGGGGGATGTGAAGCATGCTTTTGCTGAGGTGGATTCGGGATATACCTCCGGGAACGAAGATGACGAGGCGGAACTGACGCCTGCGACTATTCGTGCGGATGTCCACGAGAAAAACTTTTCTGAGCGCTGGTTAACGGGTTTTATCTCGCGCGTTGAAAGCCTGGAGATCTTTTCGTCGGAGGAAGCGAGTCAGCGGGCGCTGGACCAGGCGGCGTATATTTTTGAGTCACTTTTCGCCAGTGCCTTGGATGAAGATGACCAGAACTCTCCGTTTTTGAGGGAGTTTTCGTTTGAGGCTAGAGTTCCCAGCGTGGAAAAGAAGCAGATTTCAGTTCAACTGAACGATGGACTTGCCGGGACGAATGATACGGATTTTGAAGACGTTGGACTCCAAAGTTGGGGTGCCTCGATCGTCTTTTCGGATCTCATGTGTACAGACCCAGAAAAATTCGGCCTGACAAACCTTGATCCCACTGATCATACTCGAATTATCGAGCTTGGTGCAGGCACCGGGCTCGTAAGCCTCGTCCTTGGAAAACTCATTCCCGCTCTGGGCATCAACGACTCCAAAATCATCGCAACAGACTACCACCCAGCCGTTCTCTCAAATCTCGAATCCAACATCTCCATCAACTACCCCTCCCCTTCCCCCGTTCAAGCATCACTCCTCGACTGGGCCGATTTTTCCAACACGACCCCTTTCGACATCCCAGCAAACATGCTCTTCGCCACAGACGTAGTATACGCCCCCGAGCACGCACGCTGGCTGCGTGATTGCGCAACACGACTTCTCTCAGATGATGGTGTTTTCTGGTTGTTGGTTACGATACGACCGAATGGGAAGTTTGCGGGTATTGGGGATACTGTTGAAGCTGCTTTTGCGGAGAGGGATAGACTGCGGGGGAAGGATGGGAGGAGGTTGGATATTTTGGAGAGGCAGAAGTTGGATAAGAGGAGTGGTGTTGGCAGGGGTGATGAGAGTCATTATGAGCTTTTTAGAATTGGTTGGGCATAGGGATTTGGTTTTCATGGATTTGTGTTAGGCATGGTGATAGAAGAAGATAGATTTCTGATAGATTTAGATACGGCATCATAGACATGACAATAGATTAGACGTCAAGACTAATTTTACGATTCAATAGCTGGTCTTATTTCCAAGTCAACAGGTCCCCGTGTCACAGAGAGTAAGACAAAGACGTGCTATAAATCGCTTTTAAACATAAATCCGAGGCCATAGTGCCATGAGCAGGGTACATAGCCTGGTGTGAGAGCTTCAAAGCTGTTTGATGTGAAGACAGTCCCTCGTCAGGGAAACATCACGCAACTAATCAAAGATATCACCCAGCTTCGTCTTCAGAGCCACTATCTCATTTTGATCGATGGACTTGCATATTCAAATTCAACTTCACTCAAACCCCTTAACCCCCGACAATTACTCCCACAATAAACCGGCCAACAATCCGAGCACCCAGGATCTGGCTCATCATTCCCCTCATGAACTTTACAATTCGGCACCGTAGCCCTCAAAAACTCATGGAGATGATGATCCGGACCTTCTTCTCTCCCAACTTCACAATCGCACAAGATACTATCATCTTCTCCTGCGTCTTGTATGTAATTGGCCATTGCCTGCTCATCGTTCACGTAGGCGAAGGCAAAGATGAGCTTGAGAGTGTCTGGGTCGTAGTCTTTGTGAAGGATCGCGTTGTCGTAGAGCTTATTTATGACACAGAATGTATCGCCGTGTTCGTGGAGATGGTCTAGTTCGGCCTTTGCGGCGGTGCCGGTGCGTACTTGAGCATGTCGTTGGAGAAATTCCTCGATGTTTTTTGATGGGGTCTTGGGTAGGTCCTCTTGGGAAGCCATGATTCAAAGATGCGATCAATATAGATAAAATTAATAAAATATTGGTGGTTCACCTCTCGGACAATCATGAACGTCAGCTTACCTTGGACGATAGGTTGTTTAAATAGTTCTCCAACCGTTGGCTCATGAGCCAATTGTACGCGCTGTCAAATCCCAGGCCACGAATCTGGCGCTAATAACCCGGAATCTAGGTATGATCTATGGCTTAGCAGGGACGCTAAGAGCAGAGCCGCGCGCACGTTTCGTTCAGCCAGGCAGCATGACAAGCTGTGCACATCTTCACGGCATGAAGGGCTACAATATTTAGAGAAGAATCATTTACCTAGATAAAACGCTCACTTTTGAGATGATATGACAGATTCTAAGCAAGATAATAGCACTTAGTAAACTATACGACTGCCTGCTACTGTTACATGGATATTATTCCTACCAAAACCAGATCCTCACAGTAGAACCGCCAAACTTATGTCCCGGGCATAGACAAAAGGCTTCAACAACCCTTAACAATACAACCAAGTAATTCATAGCCCTCACGCTAATCTTGACACTCAGATACGCTCAAACCAAGCCTGGATCATTCCCGACACGCCCGGAAGTCCATATCCATCCGTATCCATAAACACCTTATCCCCACTCCCAAAAACCCTCCACGCCAGAACCTCCAGCCCTTGGTCCTTCAAACCCTCAAAGTCAGGAACCGTGTATCCAAAGACAGGAAACTCAGCGAGACTCGGACCAGTGCGGGTCGTAGTTTCCTTTGTGATCTTGCCTCCAAAGCGATCAGGCATCTTGGCCATTTCCTCGGCAGTGATGACGACGACTTCGATGTCGCCGGGCTTTCTGAGGCGTGATTGCGCCATGGGGATGAGGGTGTAGGTGTTGAGGACGGGGTCGTGCTTCATGACGCGTATGGCGATGGATTCGTTGGTGGATGTTGCGGCGGCGCCGATGGCGTAGCGGAGAAAGGAGCGGAGATAGATTGGGTTGGGCTTGGGGGAGGTGGAGGTAGTGGTAGAGGTATTGGAAGGCTCAGGGGCGGTGTGATCAGCTTCGGTCTGAAGAAGAGGGTGAGGCATGATGGTGATGTGAATTGTTTACAATTGTTGTGATGAAGGGTGTTGACTTTGTTGTGATGGTAGATGTTGAGTTGTTTCTGAGATGGAGACGTTGGAGGTGGATGAAAGGTTTGAGTTGACTCTGGGTTCTAGGAATGAGCTTGGTTTCTTATGAAGGGAAATACTAGAGTGAATAGTAGAGTCAGGGTGTTCACTGTTCCGGTGTTGAGACACTGCGAAAAGGGGTTTCTGCCACTGTCATTGTGTTCGCGTCTGGCCGCTATGAACATGTATACCAAACGGGAATGTCCTCACCTCCACTGAGAAGAACAGGAAAGGGCCTTGACAAACTAATTAGTTCTCGGCTACATACTAACACTGACACCTCATCTCATCGCCAGCTTCACCTGCCCATCCCCAATATACATATCACACCACCTCCCAATCCTCTCAAACATATCAAACCAAAACCTCTGCTGTTCAATCCCATGTCCCTCGCCCGGAAACTTGACAAACTCGCACTTCAACCCCCAGTGCCTCAACGCCCTCCTAAATCCCTCCGCCTGCGAAAACGGACATCGCTCATCTTTTTCACCGTGAAGAATTAGCATGGGCGGGATGACCATCTCCCCTGTTTCTTTCGTATGTTTTACTGCACTGGCGACTTCCCAGAGCGCACTACCCTGTCGATTTCGTGTATTGTCGCGGTTGAGAGTCCAGATGGTATCACCACCCGCGAGTTCGATCTCATACGTTGAGCCGAGATCAGCTGTAAGTGCAAGACTTTCAATATCGCAGACACCTGCTCCTGCTATAGCTGCATTGAAGCGCCATCCCAGACCATGCATACCATTGCGCACACTACACAGATACGTCAGAAGACCACCTTGACTCCAACCCCCAACAATAAGCTTCTTCGAGTCTGCAAAGCCCTTCTTGATAGCGTTATCAGTAATAGCCACTATATCAGCGTAGTCATATTTCCCCTGTCCTCCCATACTGTACGAAGCGAACTTTTCTCCACGGCCGCTTGAGCCGCGATACTGAGGGAGGAGAATGCCGTAGCCTTTTGAGAGGATGTACGGTGCCCAGTTGAAACAGGTTGTATCGAAGGTATCGGTGTCGCGAGATGTTGGGCCCCCGTGGATGAGGACGAATGTTGGTAGGGGTTCAGTTGGGGTCTTGTCGGAGTCTGCTTTGGAAGTTGGGGTGAGGTAGAGACCGTCGAGTTCGACTTGATCGTCGGCGGAGCGACAGGTGAGAACTGTGCATGAACCGAGGGATTTGTCTGCAAGTGGCTTTCCATGATCTGAAATCTTGATCTTCTCCTTTCCCTTTTCGATGACGAAGATGTCGTAAGGAGTTCCAACATCTGATAGACTCGCTGCAAGAGTCGAAGTCCCAGTCTCTGCGTCGATAAAAACATCATATACCCACAACTCCTTCTTCTCATCGAACATATCATTGCCTCCGAGTTCACTGATGACATCAACGAGCCTAACCTGACGATTGACAAGGACTTTGCCACCAACAACATGAAGACCTCCAGCATCATCATCAACACCACATGCGACCTTGACGAAATCGCGAGTATCAGCCCTAGGATCAGTTCTGTAGACAGCTCTTCCTCCAGAATCTTTATCAGCAGGTACACCTGTGATGAAATAAACTTGTCCATCTGGTGCCCAGGTAAGATCATACGGTTCGTTCATGATCTTACAAAGTTCAGTGACCTCGCCAGTCTCGACATCAACTGTTGAAATATTCGTGCCTGTCAACATCGCTTCTTCAATATGAGGATTCTCAGTACTCATAAAAGCGATTTTCTTCCCATCGGGACTCCAACAAAACTCGCCAACATGAGTCTCTCCGCCAACGAGAACCTTTGTCTTGTGAGATTCAACATCAACAAGCCTTAATCTTGCAAAGTCCCATTTCTCGCCCCAGACTTCGGGATCAGGCTCATCCATCTCACTCTTCTCCTTCTCCTCTCCCGATTTCTCATCAAGCGAAACATACGCAATAGTCTTCCCATCAGGTGAAAACAAAAAACTCTCAATATCCTCCTCATTCTCAACATCAGTTATAGGAATCGCATCACCACCGTCCATTCTGAGCATGTAAATCGCCGAAGATTCACCAATCGTCACACGATCTGACAGAAAAGCAATCCTATTCCCGTCAGGATGCCATTTCGGCTCAGTGTCGTTGAAGAGACCGGAAGTTAGTTGGCGAGAAGAGTTTGGTTCGGTGGATGATGCGATCCAGAGTGTTGACAGATCGTTTTTGCCTTTACGATGGCCGCCGATGAGACTAGTGGAGTACAAGAGTTGTCGGCCATTAGGAGAAAATTTGATGACTTTGGGGACTTGGAGATCGCAGAGGGTTTTGGCGAAGGCTTTGTCGAAGCCTGGGGCTGTAGATTGGGCCATGATTGCGGGAGGGTGAATTGTGTGCTGAGAGCACAGTGAGGGGTTGTTTTGGGGGACTCAAGCTTGGAGGCGCTGTGTTCTGAGGCGAGGACTATTGAAAGGCCGCGAGACTATGATCTTAAATACAAAGTGTTCAGTGTGAGATTTGATGTTCAGTTGAATGGATCAATTCTCATTACATCATGAATCTGGCTTCATTGGCTTTGTGAGATGCAGTGAGAAATAACGTTGACTCACTGATCGACTCACTGAAGTAAGCGTAGATCAATGATCCGATTGGTTGGCGCGTACAATTGGGGGATACCCACAACAGCTCACTCACTGAACTCACCGAACCGCCGAAAGCCATCGCGATGAAGAGATCAACTGCAGATGAAGGACTCCGCTGTATCAGACCTACAGACACAGTATGTGACTCATTATGCTCACTTATTTGGACTACATGCACTATCGCAATGCCTACTCAATTGGGTTAAACTGAGTTATAATGCAGCTTACCTGCAGTAAGACGAATCTCAAGGGTCGGATCATGTTCAAATGTTGTACTAGGGCAATCACCAATCCTCTCGATCTGTAGCCGAAAACAACGAGGGGTTTGGTCTTACCTGCAGAGTGTTGGAAGTTTGAGAGGCAATGAACGCAGTGCTACAGCAGATAACACAGGATCGACACACATACATTTGCTGGCCAATTGGCTATGCATGTGGCACAGCACAGCCTTGTTGTTCCCAAGAGGCCTCACAAGTGCATTTCATTCAGCTCCATAACCAGGCTGTCCATGAGATCCATCATCCCGCCTCTTACATCTTGGCAACGAAAAGATGGAAAAAGTCTGGTTCAAGCTCCGCCAAACCGATTATCCCCCTTCCCCAGAGGACGCCATCCTCCGCGGCGAAGGCGATGATTCGACTGCCCCTCTCTGTCTAGGCCACTTCATCTCTAACCTCAAAACCCTCGATTTCCCTCTCAACCATGGTTCAATCCTCCCCTTTCCCTCACTCATGCGCCCCTTTTGCAGCACTACTCTCAACTTCACATGGGATGATACCAGATTAAGGTCTCCGGGGACTAACCTCGCTGCGGGCGCGCCGATACTCGCAGCTGCAGGCGTTACAGCCAAGGCGAGTCTACAGTTTGCGTTTATGAAGACTGTAGAGAGCCATGAGGAATATGATCAGTTGGATACATATATAGTGCAGCCTACAAAGGGTTACATCAAGGATTGTCTGGAACAGGAAGAGATGAAAGCTCATGTTAAGGGAAAGGTCTCGTGGTCGGTTTTTATGATCACAGGCATCAAAGTCGCACGTGCGGGGAAGCGTGAAGCACAGGAGGAGACCAACATCGCAGCTGATATTGGTCCAGAACTGTACGTCCTCCATTAAAAACCCATGAAGGGAAGCTCCGATCAAAGCTGACGATATTCAGGGACCTTCCGCTAGTCGCTACAATGAGAGCTACAGCCACCAACCAACGCATCGCTTCACAGCGAGTCTCTGGAGAGCACCCTGGAGACTTCATCTGGGCCATTCGACTCGCCAAGATCCACAAGGGCTTGCTGGCGAAGGACTGGTCTGTGGATCCGTATACCAAGAGAGCGACGTTTGCAGCTGGCGATGAGAATGAGTTAAATGTTGAGAGTGTGTTGCACGACGAAGGCTTGGAGGGCTTCACGATTGTCGAGGATGACAAGCTTGATGAGGTTCTTGTTTTAGGTGAAATTAAAGGTAATTAGACTTATTCTAAATGTGAGTTTCTACTTCTATGTAACTCGAACGCTTTTCTAGTTTGCCCTCTCCATAGCTTGTGATATAACTTCTCTCACACGCTGTCTATCCGACTCCTGACTAACGCCATGCCTCAAAGGCATTAACTCAAGTGGGGATATGTATCTCAGATTACCTGCTGGCTTCGACATACCGCTGAAGATTGCTAGCATTCCGGGCAGTTTGCCGACGTCTTGTGCTCTAAATATGGACTCTTTGTTATCCCTCTGTCGTGAAAAGTCCACTATCCTCGCAGCAAGTCCCGCAGCCACAGCCGTTGCCACTACTTATTGTCAATGACTTCTAATTGACTATCAACTGGAAGAAAACTTACTCGAAGTCCCACTCATGCGCTCATTTCTCCTCTGATCCGGATGTTGAAAACCCTCGCCCAGGATCGCAAAGTTCTGTGTATCTGCGCGAGGCTCGGGATTAAAGCTTGAGCTTTGATTGCCAGTATTGGTAGAGTAGATGCACATGGTACTGAGATTATGTCGAGCTGGGAAAGCGACTGTGTTTGTGTTTTGCCAGTTCGACGCTGCTGCTATAACAAGAACGCCAGCAGCTTTGGCCCTCGTCACGGCATCATCGAGTTCCTTGGAGTAGTTGCGGAAACCAGCTGAGATACTGATGATATCGACGGAGTTGGGTGGCTCGATAGCCCAATGGATGGCCTGATTGAGCAGTCAGTAAACTCTGCGACTTCACAAGTATGGGAAACTGACTCTAGCCATTCGAAGAGGCCCTTCAATCTCATCGGCATGATCCCTCTCAAAGACCCTCGCGACATACAACCCAGCTTCCTCATACATTCCCTGAATGATCCCAGCACAGCAAGTACCATGCCATGAGTCGTTGGTAAGAACACCAGTAAAGTCTTGATACTCAGATCGGTAACGACTTCTTTCCCTGTCATGAAGACCAGAGTCGATGATGGCAATCTTCACCCGTTCGTAGCGGTCATTTCTGTCGCCCCGCATAGCTCTGATCAAGTCATCTACCTCATCAAGCCAATCGCCCGCTGTACGTTCATTTTCGCTTTCAACGTAAGTTATCTGCCGAAAGCTTCTGGAGGATACTTACCTCTTGATGAATGTTGCTCTTAAGTTCCGGGGCTTGATCCCTCGTCGAGTGAGTTCCTCCCAGCTCATGTGGGAGACGATAGACTTGCCACTCTCGTCATAATCGCTTATCCATATGTCAAGATCCTTGAGAGATTTCAGTAGGTCTCTTTGAGATATATGTTGCACTCTGTTCCTGACTGTCACTCTGTCAGCCTCGAGGTGCATAGATCGAATGGGGTAGGGACGCCCATACAGTCGATACAGAAACCATCAGCGTATCCATCTCGCGACACAATTGCCCTGTACCTCTGCTCTCCATCTTCCTTTAATCCTACCAAGGTACATCTAATCTTTGCTCGTTTGTCATTCTCGGCAGGTATTGGACGCTCCCTCCAACTTTCAGCCTGTGTGCTTTGACTGTAATCATGATCAAGCAGCCGAAAATCCACGATCTGTTCGTTTTCCAAAGGGCCATGGATGAACAGCTCTCGCAGTCTGTCTTGGGCAACTTTCAGGTACGCGGCGAACAAATCAGCGTCTATCATCGGTGAAACAGTCAGTTCTCCGAGACTGCGTGACATTGTTAGAGTGACTGACCTTCACGTAGATCGAAATAAAAGTCAACATTGCCCTCAGTTTCCTGCTTCCCTGGGAAAATGACTTGAGGTAATGCTGTGTTCTTAAGAGTGACAACAAGCCTACCGAGAGGATTGGTTACATGACATATTCGCGTATCTAAGTGAACTATAGCAGGGCTTGTTAGTAGCAACACCAACACCAATCCGCCTATAGCAGTGAGACTGACCTCGCACTTCCCAAGCGTCCTCGCTCAAGTGAGATCCTTTCGAAACGATACAGAAGTAGGACTGAGGCATTAGACTGGTCAAAACACCTTTACCTGCGTCCTCCCCGGTATAGGGAGATTGTAATACGCCAAAGTGTTTTAGCTCGACACGGGAGGGCTTTGGAAGCAAGGTTGTGGTATTGGAAGAGTGGAGAGTTACTTCCACTATTTTGGCAAAAGGAAATCCCCAGTCACTTATACAAGTCAGCTTCCAAGAGAAGTTCAAGGCATCTTACGGTAATAACTTACTTCTGTATCATCACCACCGTTCTGGGCCCGGCTGGGATGCCAAGAAGACGCTTCGGAGATAATCCCTGAGTACGAATACTCTCTGATACGGCTTCAATTTCTTTATGATCTATTCAAACTTAGCCCAAGATGTGATGGCTTTAAGGCCGTGGTGTCTTACATATTGGCGATACTTCCCACAGTCTAAGAATGACCAGCGTTGGTGATTCTGGCTTCACCACCATAATAAACCATTTGCGCCGCCCACCAGGATGTAATTCCTCCGTGAGAAGGCTTTTACCTTTAATGACTGGTTATAAAATCAGCTTCTATCCTCAGAAAGTTTGATGCTTGGGTCACTCACGCTTGTAGGTCAAGTTGTCGGCATGCGGTTCGCCTGCACAGCAGCACCGGCATTTGAGGACTTTTGGTTTCTCTACTACAATATCTTGGAGACGAGCCTTTGGGCAGATAATGAGTTCCTCGGGAAACGAATCAGACCCGGGATTTCGAATTACAGCCATCTCGCTGAGTGTGAAAGTTGCCTGTGAGCTATCGACAGGCGACGCAATTGGGAAAACCCGGTCCGAGACCTTGGTAATTTCCTCTGCCAGTTCATCGAAGAGCCTGATTGCATCTTCGTTGGCGAAATTACTTGGGTACAAGGTATTCATAATTGGATGATCTGAGATATCACAGGTTTACCTAGAAGTATGCTGTATGGCCACAAAAGAATGTACTCAAGGTGGCACGAGGGAAACAGGCTCATTAGTGGCAGTGCTTATGCGGCTGAGTCTGGTGGTCACGTTAGGCAGCGACACAGCCCGTGTTTCAGGCCATCCTCGGGTTGCTCACCCGAGCCTTATTATGGTATTCGCTCTTTTGGCGCTATAGTCAAAATGGCTTTCTCTTCCTTTCTATCCAGCCTGAACAAAATAACACTCCCTTACTCAGTTGATAGTGCATAGCAAAATTGGGAATGGCCTAGAATGAGACTTGTTTCTGGGTGGTCAAAACGCATGGCCCCTCGTCACTGAACAGCAAGATGCCGGCCTACAAAGTCTGTGATTACCTGCATGTCATTCCCTATAATGATTGGCAGCAACCCCGCTAGTGAGACCACCTACCCCCTCAGTATGCATGCAATATGCACGTTCATCACACAATCGCGAAGCCCTAAGCGTATACCTTATCGAGAAGATGAGAATGAAAGCGAGATGGATACAAAGCTTTGATAATGACTTAATAGTCTTGAGCGCGGAAATAGGTTTGATCACTGAAGCAAAAGTACACTTACCCAAGGGGAGCCCATAGTGAACCCCCCAGGTCCAACCTCATGCACTCTTGAGCGATTTTCTGCAAGCCACCTACCCAATGTTACACCCGTCTTACTCTGGCAAGCACTGCGGCTGCGACATGGGGGTTGAAACTCCTTAGTCACACCCTTGGCATGATGATTCGCGTGCAGAGTAAGCAGCGCCGTTCTAATGATAAGAATGGCAGAACAGAACTCTTCGTGCTCCTTGTGTACGCCAATAACTCCAGTCAAGAATCAGATATTATACTACAGATTCTGAATCAGTGAATCAACGGAAAATGGCGAGCCGCCACGTCTTCACCCAACGACTCAAGTCCGGGGTCATATTCTCGGCTCCAGGCAACTTGTTGGCTATGCCCGAGGGAGGCTGGGGTGACGATACACCGATAAACCGACAGAAAAAGCCACAGAGAAGACCCAAAAACCTTGGTCTTGATCACTTTTCTCACTGGGTAGCCAAGGTGACGCCTTACGATGAGCCATACGATAATGTCGACAACTTCATGCCGGGTAAGGATACTCGTGGCATCGGAAATGATTACAGACCCTACTCAATATCGCCATATCCAGAGACCGAAGTAGAAACTGCGTCGGCGACAACGTCTGAGATGACACTATGTCTACCGATGCTCAGCGTTTCTTTGACGGCGACTGTGGATGGTACAGTTGCTCATACAGAGCTGGTGCAGAAGTTTCACAATCCTTCTGACATTATCATCGAATCTGCGAAGCACGTGTTCCCTCTGTACGATGGAGCTGTCATCACATCCTTTGAATGTACTATTGGCGATGAACGCCGCGTCAGAGGCGTTGTCAAGCCCAAGGTGCAAGCACGAAAGGAGTTTGAAGAAGCAGCCCGCGATAAAGTGGCAGCTCCCGCTCTCTTGGAAGAGCATACACCTGAGATCTTTGAGACGTCACTGGGCAACGTTCCCGCAGATACAACTGTGGAGATCAAGATCTCGTACGTTCAAGAGCTCAAGGTCGTCATGATGGAGTCAGAAGCAACAGAAGGAATAGCTCTCACTATTCCCATGTCTATCGCTCCACGCTATAGTAAAGCACCAATTGAGTGGGAGCCTACATCGAAGGTACCAGAAGAAAAGGTTGATATATGGATCAAGGTTGCGGATAATGGCAAGGTCAACCAGAAAGGTTGCGACGAGGAGTCAGGTCACCTCCTTCAGTTTGAAGGGTCTGAGCCTGTTGAGTACTCCAACTTGCTGGAAAAGGATCAATCACCCAAGACCTACTATGTTTGGCATCATGTATCTGAGCCAGCAGTTCTGAGAAAGGACTTTGTGTTTGTCATTCAGATGAATGAGGGCCATCATATCAAGTCTAGAGCCATCGCCTGTCCTGCTGATGACAATGGTCTCGCTGCGATGATGATAAACATCCGACCCAACGATCTCTTCCGGAACGCCATAATTCCACAATCATTCACTGGCGAAATCCTGTTTCTTCTTGATCAGTCTGGATCTATGGGACTGTCAAGTGGATCATACCGCTATGCCAGACGTCGCACCGGAGGGCGGAAGATTGATGTGATGCGGGAAGCAATGCTCCTAGCTCTTTCAGGCATACCATCAACATGTGTCTTCAATGTTATCTCCTGGGGCTCGGCAACAATGGGCCTGTGGGAGACCTCGCGGCCTCATACTCAAGAGAACATCAGAGAAGCCAAAGGTTACGTGTCTCAGGTGGAGGCTGACATGGGCGGGACGGATCTCCTTCGGGCGTTGGAATCAACGGTGAAGCGGCGAGTCCAGGATAGAGGATCCACGCAAATCATTATTCTCACAGATGGTGAGCTGGAACCTGAAGATTCTATCCAGTTCATCTGGAAGAAACGTCAGCTGTTCGGGGACAGCATTCGGTTTTTTGCACTGGGGATTGGAGATGAAGTATCTCATCGTCTAGTTGAGAGTATCGCGGAATGTGGTGGCGGCTACAGTGATGTAGTCCATACTACGCAGACACCGAGATGGCACGATCGGTTGAACCGTCTGCTGAAGTCGGCGCTGGAACCCAACAGCTGGAGCTGTGATATCGATCTTGGGAGTCAGTTCGAGCGCAAGAGCCTCGTCGATTTCAAGCTCAGAGAGGAAAATGCTTTGGAGAGTGGAAAGACACCTTACATCCAAGCCCCCTTTCCAATCTCATCTCTGCATCCTTTCAGCTTTGCCTCTACCTCCTTCTTGATTGATCTTCGTCACGGCGGAGGACTCCCCAAGGCTGTGACTATAAGCACAACGACAGCTGGTCCAAAGAAGAAAATGTACGAACTACCCATCGAGGCTTCACCAGGCAGTGATGGCACAATCCACCGGCTTGTGGCCAAATCAGTTCTCCTGGATCTTCAGGATTCAATCAAGCGCGGAACAACTGAGACCCAGATTGCCAAAGAAAATGCAGAGAATATAGGCACCATGTACTCCATCACCAGCAAGTGGACAAGCTTCGTAGCTATCTCGGAAAATCAGCCTACCCAGACTGTGGAAGAGCAAAAGATGAATCACTACAAGGCACTGTTTGATGAGATAGACATCGATGATCTTCTCAACAACGTCGATGATGACGAGAGTTCAACTTCTGGTTCGTCGGATTACAGTGGCTACGGTATCCGGCAGAGCCCCCGATTGAACGTTTTGGATGCACCAGTACCGTTTGACCCCCCCATGGTTCCAGGAAATCCTATGATGACGGGCCGGGTCCTCGAGTCTGGGAGTGGAATACCTGTACCAGCTCCCATGCCAGCGCAGTATATACCACCACCACCACTACCACCACCCGGAATGAGGCCACAGCCCAAATTCGCGGGCAACAGTGCTCGTGCGTATCCTAGAATGCCGAGTTACCCTAATTATGCTACTCCTCGTGGTTATGCACATCCCAGAATGCAACGCATGAGCCATCCTCAGCCCGCTCCCGATCCGAGCGCAGAGCTTTCTGGTGATCCTCCATCCCTTATCTCTAGGCAAAGCCTCGCCTACCCTCAGAGTCCTAGCAATGAGGCCATGGAGTTACATTACCAGCCAGACAAGGATTCGCAAGCCTCTGAGGAATCTGATTGGTCTTATTTGACGAGTGATAGGAAAGTTCTTGGGGGCAGTGGGTTCGGCAGACCACCCCCAATACCGGCTCAGTGGCCAAGTGTTGCACCAGCACGGCCACCAGCTGGAATGAGTTTACCACCTCCATTTATGGAGGGTAGTCGAGGTGAAAATCATGAGGTTAGACAATGTTCTTTGGATGATGAGAATGATGAGCCCAAATCTCCACATCCAGTAGAACCCCCTGTTTCTCAGCACATGAGCGATCCAGTACCGGTGAAGCCGCAGAGACCTAGGGATATAATTGCAGCTCGGAGTCTAAGAGCCCGTTCGAAGGAGGTGCCTGGACCGAGACCTTGGGAAGACGAGGACTCTAGTGATTCTCGCACTCAGGCGACGAGTGTCGACGATGATGTCCGCATACCAACAAGAGAGCGCGTTTTGGACGACAGTTTATCAGCCTTTATTGGCGCGGACTTTCCTCTTTATCCTAATGATTCTGACTGGCAAGAATTAGAAACATCGGAGCGTACGCGAGCGGATACTGAAGACGACGGCCTGTCAGACTCTCCATCACGTTTGGAAGGACACGCTCAACACCCCTTTTTTATCGAGGCTTCAACTAATGAGTCTGCTGTCCCCAGCCCTCGGCGATTTGACGGCTTTGCTTCTGAGGACCATTCAGATGATGATAGTGCGAGTCTAGCTTTTCAGCTGCCGAATGTCTTTGAAAACACTTCACCTTCTCGACGCCCCAGCGCGGATGAAGACAGTCGCAGCGTTGAGCCTTCCAACTCGGGGCCATCCTCTCCGTCGCAGGCAACACCAATGCTCACCGGACACATTCCACCTCGCAAGCCTATCACCACTGGTGAGAGACTCAGTGAAAAGGTCCATGAATTGAAGGCATCTGCCCAAGCAGGGGTTGCTCATGAGCCCATGGTCTCACCTGACGCTAATCGTGGAATCGCCATACCTGTTAGAGATCCAGAAGAGCCACATGTATCCGATGATCACGATGTTGGCCAAAAGCCAGTAGCTTCTGAAGAAACAGAAGTGGCAAAGCGTACCTTGGCGCCATCAGAAGACCTTTCGCTTCACCAACCCGGAAACCTTCCTCTGGAAAGTAGATCGCGGCTACCTAGCATCGTAATAAGGAACCAGAAGTCTCGTGTCTCGGGCGCTTCTCAAAGCGTGACATCCAGTCATTCTTCTGCCGACAGAGACCGCCAAATGCTCCCGCCAAAGCTTCCACCACCGTCTAGTAATCTCTCCTCGCATCCTCAGATTGTACGAAAGGGCATATCTCCTAGTCGCTATGGAGGACACAGCCGTGGTGGTGCGCGCGGTGAACGAGGTATGAACTGCGCTCTTGTGGCGTTTCCGTTGCGATATTGTTAAAGCTGAAGACTGACTGTTTCGCAAAGGTGGTGGTACTTACTACTCTAGCCACAGGTCCCAAAACATAGCTATCCCCCCGCCGCCTCCACCAGGCACTTATAACGGCATGAGCGCTACATACATTCCTCAGGTCCGCCCATCTTTGTCTGAGCGTCGCTCACGAGCGGTAAGTGCAACATCACATTTTGAGCACTGGTTTTCCCAACAAGGGGTAACTTTAATAAATTCCGAAACTAACACAATTAAGCCTCGTTACGATGTGTTTGATGATTCGGACCATGATTCAGATGACAACGTAAGAGCTCAGAGCGACTCTAGTTCGGCGTCCCCTACGACAAAGCTCCATGGTCCACTTGACTGGCAGTTCGCGATGGAGTGTCAAGACGGCCAGGGTCTCTTCGATCTTGGTGAGAAACGGCCATCTCTACACTTGCACTTCTGTTCGGAAACCGCCGTGAAGATCGGCCCCAAGATTTCCGAGCTTCTGCATAGCTCCACGACCCCAGAACAAGAGAGGGACGATATGACTGTTAGGATACTTGACACGTTGATGATGATCGAGTGCTACAAGACGCACCGAGCGCAGGAGGATGATACCTGGGATCTGATGATGGAGCGGGCGTGGGACGCCGTGATATCGGTCCTTGGACTCTCAGATGAGGAAGAAAAACTGGAAGAACTGGCAGGTCAATTGAGGGGAGCCATGATGCATGCGCATTATGTTGCAGCAACGGGGGTCAAGGACTCGGAGAAGGATGAGAGTACTGTGGGTACTACGAGATGTCAAGCCTGTGATGTGAGATGGCGGACAAACAGACAGTTCTTTTGTCCTTTCGATCACGAGTCCGACAGCGGCGTGGATGCGTTTATGAACTGGGATGAGTTTTGGAAACATCAGGCGAACGAGGGACACGTTGTTTGTGCCCAGGAGGTCATTTACGAGTGAAAAGAGAGGGATACAGGGGTTATATGTAATCCAGATTCAACTTATTATACCACCTGACACCCTGTTCATGTTTATGCTGCGTCACTGAGACTTGCTTGTAGCGAGGCGACATGGATATCCAGACCGGTTGTTATGGTAGAGAGCTGCGTACCCTAGAGCTGTATCGTCGAGTACGAGAGCCGGATCCTTGCGTATTGTTATAAGATTGTATTAATTCCGAGTTATTCATGCAAAGCTTCCTACTGTCTCATGGCGAGTTTAATAATATCATGCGTCTTGCTAAAGTGACCGTAGCGCTGTGACAGCCCTCTCATATGTGACACACAATTCACATCGACAGAGAGGGAATGTTGCGCGCCAAGCCGGTAGCAAGGAGGATAAAGAAATAACTTCCGAGTATTCCGAGCATGTCAAATCAGGATATAGATGCCGATTTTGCCATGAATACTACGTATAAAAGTTATAGTAAATGACTGTGACAGCAAATCCACGGAATAGACTCTTACGGCATTGAGATCTACGCCCGCTCGGGCCGTCCGAATCCCCACTTTTCCAACTGCCGATCCCTTGCGGAGAAATCCACAGGCAACGATCTACATCAAGGTACCAGGGCCAGCTACGTCAATTGCCGTGTCTTTTCTCCATCGCGTTCTTTACAAGTTGCACCTGTCTTTCCACAATTCATATCTGTGCAAACGCCAAGAACCGAGTCTGAGATATAGGCTACAGAGACGAGTGTTTGATAACAATCGTCGATATTTCAGTGTCGTACGCTCACTATTGTAGACATCATGGATCCAGACAAGACCAGCACAGATGGCACAGACAACATGAGGGGCTCAACCGGCGAGCGACCTCTCCTCTCAACACCCGACATGGACCGAAAAATCAGACGTGCCGTAAGTCAGTCCAGCCCCTCTCTATCAACTCCCCAACTCACAGATCACCAGTTTGACCGTCGCGTCATGCCCGTCGTCTGCTGTCTCTACGTCCTCTCGTACCTCGACCGCGGTAACATCGGCAACGCCAAGACTGCTGGCGCCCAAGAAGCCCTGAATTTAAGTTCCGATGACTGGGCGTGGGTTCTCAATTCGTTTTATCTTGCGTATATCCTGTTTGAGTGGACGACTATGCTCTGGAAGATATTCCCTGCGCATATTTATGTATCTATCCTTTGCGTTTGGTGAGTCTTGCAAGTATATTGGGATTACTGTCGCTGATGGAGTCGCAGCTGGGGCACGGCTGCGATGTGTTCCGGGGCAGTTCACAGCAAGACCCAATTGATAGTCACGCGCATCTTTCTTGGTATTTTTGAAGCTACCTTTGGTGCGGGTGCGCCATTCTTCTTATCGTGTCTATACAAGCGCAGGGAATTGGGTCTTCGAATGTCTATCTTACTGGGCATGTCACCTCTTGCAAACACCTTTGCATCAAGCTTGGCATACGGCATCACCCATATCAAAGGCTCTTTAGCACCATGGAGATTACTTTTCATCATAGGTACGACTACCCTTGCTCAGCCCAACGAATACTGACTCTGTTCAGAGGGCGCACCCACTATTGCCTTCGCTCCCGTCGTCTACTTCTTCCTCATCGACTCCCCCGCAACCGCCAAATTTCTCACCGAAGAAGAACGATACTTCGCGGTACAACGCGTCCAAGGCCCCGATGGTGCCAAGAAGAATGTAAACTGGAGACAAATCACCACCGGAATTCTCGATTACAAGAATTACGTCCACGCTGTCATTCACTTCTGCTGCAACTTTTCATTTGCCGCTTTATCTAACTTCCTTCCTACGATCGTGAACGCCATGGGTTACAGCTCTATCAATGCCCAAGGACTCACAGCACCGGCTTATTTCACGGCATTTCTACTCTGTATGGGAGCTGCGTTCTTCTCGGATCGGTGGGGAAATCGTGGGTTTGTTGTAGCTGGCTTTGCTGCTTTGGCTACGGTGGGTTATGGTCTTCTTGCAGGTATACAGGATATCCACCGTCCAGGTCCCCGATACGCTGGTGTTTGGCTCGCTGCTTGCGGAATCTTTCCAGCGCTCTGCATAAACATCACATGGTTGCTGAATAACCAAGGAAGGGATTCGAAGAAGGGAGCAGGTCTTGCCATTACGTTGATAATTGGGCAATGCTCGTCTCTGCTCAGCAGTTACATGTTCCCAAAAGAAGATGCGTAAGTCATTTATGCGTTTTGTGCTTGGATGAAAGCTGATATCGGATAGACCATTTTTTGTCAAGGGCTGTGCAATTGGCTGTGGAATGAGCGGCGCCATTGTTATTCTAGCGTTGTTCATGCACTTCGCCCTAGAGAGAGAGAACAAGCGCAACGAAAAGCGCTATGGACCTCTGGACCACGACGCCGAGGTTGATGCTTCAGATGACGGAGAGCAAATCAATAACTTCCGATATCTGACTTAAGTAGCTTTACCAACTATGAGGTCCCCTGCCCCGTCCGAAATTTGGCTTACAAGCCTGCTAGGTGAGGATACTCTACGGGATCAAAGTACCTAGATAATAAACTAGCCTCCAAGATTTCACTAATATACAAATGCTGTCAAGCGTCAAAACCCCAAAGTTGTCTGCTCTCCTTATGGCTGTCACGGATGTTGCTGTGTCGGACAACGATTGAGTGCAGTAAACAGATGCATTCTCGCTTTCAACCTGCCCACCATGTCAGCATTGGGCTGTCAGGCATATTTGACCCCCAAAGCATAGCCTCAACACTGCCGCAATCAGTAAAATATGATTTCCATTGAAAATTGAATCACAAGCCAAATTTGATTTCATTCTTAGTATTTCTAAATTCTCGCCTCTCCCTAGCCAATTTTCTGACTGACAGTGTTTCACAATGGCGACAAACAATTCAACAAGTGCGGGGTCGGTCCGCGACACGGCACCAGGCCTCGATATCTTCAAAACTCCAGAGAATCCGACTTTCTACTCAGCCAATCTGTATCATAATCTCGACAAAAGCAAGCAAGAGATTCGACTTATCGAACTTTCTGCACAAACTGGCGGCGACGGTATACTTGAGTGCAAGTTACTGCCTGCGAGGTTGTTAACCGACGCCCGAAAACAGTATCTTGCTCTGTCATATTGCGCAGGAGACCCGACAGATACAAAGGAAATCATAGTTAACGGAGTCAGATGTAACATCTTTGCAAATCTGCACCACACGTTAGTGCTTTCTCGTCATTATTGGATTCGATCGTCGGGGCAAGGACCACTTCGAATCTGGATCGATCAGTTATGCATCAATCAGCACGATTTAAAGGAGAGGTCGCACCAAGTAGGCTTCATGAGAGATATCTACCAGTCAGCAGACCGTACACTGGCTTGCTTATCTACACCGACAACTAGTGGCGAGGGACTGAAATGGTTCAATGACCTGCGTGATGCTGTCCCCTTTCAAGAAGACGATGGGCCATGGCAATACAACAGGCAAGACGAATTAGGTACTGGAGATGGGGATGAATCTGAAGAGATGACCCATGAAAGCGAGAGACGGTCCGACATCGATAACGACTATATCCAAAGTCAAAAACAGCAATGGTCCCGCATACAAGACTATGTCTTGGAGCACATGCACATAGACAAGTTTGTGGACGGGCTGATTGCATTCTACGACGTGCTTAGTAGCCCCTGGTGGAACAGAGCTTGGATCTGCCAGGAATTCCTGGTATCCCGGCAGGTCACCTTCATGTTCGGCAACCATTTCGTCTCATGGAAACAGTGCTGGAGAATCATGAACGCCTTTTGCGGAATGCACAAGTACGATCTACTGAATCGAGAAAGATTTCTGGCGTCCCAAAGCCAACCAGTAGGCTGTCCTGGGGATCGTCAAATATGCCGCATCCTCGACATGGTCAAGCAGAGAAACCTCAACAGTCAAATCGATCATGTGCGGACAGCGTTGAAAATGAAGATGTGTTGGCGCGGAGGCATGGACCTCATGACCCTTTTGTCGCACTCGCGATCTTGCAAATCTTCCGATGATCGAGACCGGGTATATGCTATGCTAGGCTTAGCTCTGCCAGGATACAATATCTTGCCTGATTACTCAAGTGACATGAGTGCGAGCGAGGTCATGATAATCACCACCAGAGCAATAATAGAAAAAGAAAAGAGTCTGGACATTCTAGTTGAAGCGACAAAATTAGTTCGATCTAGGAATCTTGACATTCCTTCGTGGGTCGTCGATTGGAGTAGTACTAAAGCCTCGAATGTTGACTACGCGAGCAGGGAATTGTACGGCAATGACTTCATACCGTATGAATCTCCCCAATGTAAATTTGAAACCACCACAAACACGAACAATCAGAGTTGGCACGTCTTGTGGGTTTATGGAACATGCATGACAAGAATACGGCGGGTTACAAGAGAATGGCCGGTGGCGCAGTTCTACAGCGCCGAAGAACGGCACGGCAGGGCTCTTTTCTCCGTCACGGACGGAGATGAAGTATGGTTTCTCTATGGATTGAGGGCACCGATGGTTCTAAGGCCATATCTCGATGGGTACCAGGTCATTAGCTCTGCCGCGCTATTGGGGATAACATCAATGCTCATGGAAAATGGTAGGGCTAAAAGGAGGCGGATAATATTGTACTAGCGTAAGCATATCAATATCCATAGGAGGATTACGGTCTGTTGATACCAATGAGAGTAAAAAACGAGTAATCATAATTTCAAGGAGTGCTGTAGTGTTTTGATTGCATCGTAGTTGAGTAAGAAAGTCTGACAGTTATGTTCGATGATCAAAGCAGATACTGTATGGCGGTCTAGTGCTTCCATGAGACCTGTGGCTGAGAGCTTAATCCAGCCGAGAGAACCTAGTTGTTCTTGGAGACTTCATGCCTAGAAACGCAATATCCAAACATCACCGAGTCTCTGATTATCCTCCCCAAGACCTCCATGGACAACCACAGCATCTTTTGCATCTCCACCCCGCACAGAGTCAGCGTCAAACCAACCTCTAGCAACAGGTCCGTTGCCACTGATCTCCACTCTTTCCCAGGTATTCCCCTCGATATCAAATGCCCATACGTCAGAAAGCATCTTTCCAGCACCAGCATGGCCTAGAGCGCTGGGATCTCTCTCACCAAACATGGTGATCAGGAAAGACCTGCCCTGAACTGAGATCGGCACAAGAGTTGCGACACTTCTCGCTTCAGGGCCTTCAACGCGATCTGGCTTGTAAGCAAATGTAGACCACGAACCGGTCTCGATGTTGTAGATGTCCAGCGCGCCACCCTGTTCCTTCTTGCCATCGAAACCGTTCATCCGATATAGCTTTCCATCGTGGTACGCGATTGAGGATCCACCTCGCGCAGGGCCTGGTGCAGAAGGAAGTTCAGTCCACGCCCGATTGGTCACGTCAAAAACCCAAAGATCGTCCAATCGGTTCTCCTCAGGGCATCCAGAGTGGAGGTAAAGCTGGTCAACGCCATCTGAGGCGATGCAATGGTAGCTCCGACCATCTGGGAATGGCGCAGAAGGATCTGCGGGCTCGATAGAGTCCCATGTATTCTCAGCTGGGTTGTAACGCCATATAGCGCCCTTTTCTTCAATAGGCTTCATTTCGAGACCGCCGCGTCCGGAAAAGAGGAAGATGTTGCTTCCGATCGTGGTGCTTGGACTGCCAACTCGAGGTGAGGGAGCTTTGGCGGGAACCGTGAGCGTTTGAGCGCCGTGTTCTGCAAAGGTCAGTAACTATAAAGGAGTAGTTGGCTATGAGAGTACCTTTGGTATCGAGGCTAACAACATCGACTCTGTTGTCGACTGGTTCACGTGGAAGCAACTCGCCGCCAAAGATGTAGGTCTTTTGACCAACCGTGGAGACAGCCTGAGAAGAACGGTAGAGACGCTTGCTGGAGGTGATGCGAGACCAGGTGGCCTTTGGGAGCTTGATAGAAGTCATTGTGATAGTTGAACTGCAAAGCGATATATGGTTGACGTTGTGAGAATGAGTCTGGGTGGCAGGAGGGAAGGTCTCTATTTGTACCCCCTCAAGCACCTTGTTGGGTTCCAGGTATCAAGCCATTCGGACAAAGTCCACCTGTTTCTCAGTCTGCCATCATTACTGAAGCTGGGTGATCAACATACACATAATAGTGCCATGCATGAGAATACAAGTCGTAACCCCACAGCGGCATGCGGACTCCGCGATCCCCATCCGAATGACAGACCACCAATAAGCAGCGCGAGCCTATGGCACTTGAGACATTGAGGTTAGCTTCATCCTCAAGACCAAGGCCCATAAAACCACCACGGAGTCCGCCTCTCCGATGGAGCCTCCCAACCATTCGATCAACAATGCCTCCAAGACGAGCCTGTGACGGCTGCTTCAAAAGAAAGGTAACGTACCCCACGCATAAGTCCTTGACATATCCATAGACTAACGAAAATGAACTAGATTCAATGCATCAGACCGGATTCCGAACGGCAATGTGAACGGTGCGCGAAGCTTCATCTCGAATGTGCGTCTAATAGAGAGCCGCACAGTAGGAAGTAAGTCCTTTGACATCATCAAGTGAAGGGCCCGGCTGACCTACTACAGAGATGTCCTCGCAAACCAGGTCGCGAAGCTTGAGAGCCGAGTCGCTGAGCTGGAAGCATCTCTTGTGCAGATACGCTCCGAGATTAGCGTGATCCCTGCCGCTACTTCACTTTCAACCCTGCCAGGTAATTCTGAGCATACTACGGGCTATATCTCGCCATATCTCCAACAGAACTCCACAAGCGCTGCATCTGTATCGCTCTGGACCTGTCTCGGACAGCACTGGTACTTCAAAGGGATCCCCATAAATTCCACTCAAGGCCGAGAGTGGATATCCTCCAAAGTCGGCGAAAGCGTCACTTTAGATGGGTTTCATCTCTTCGGATCGCAGAAACACCATTTTAGCAGCTCACCCCCATTCACATTTCCAGAAAGACAAATGATAGAAGCATTTTTAAATTCGTACTTCACCTCGCCTTGGCGACTTATATACCCTGTTATTGACGCAGCGCTTGTTGAGGAGACGTTGACGGCAGCTTATACCGAGTCGAGATCGGCGCAGGTATGCCTTTTGGCGTTCATGGCTCTGTGTTCGCGGTTGAAGGGGTCTCAGGTGCAGCTTGATGATAGCGATGTCTATATACGTGCGTCGTACAGCTTTCTGCCGGAATTACTTAGCCAGAGCACCCTGGAGAGCCTCCAAACTGTTATCATGCTTGTAAGCCAACGGTTTTCTAAGCAATGTCTATTTCGCACTAATAAATCTCAGCAAATCTATCACCTGCTCTCAGGCCAGTGGGGTGCCGCTGCTGAACTCCATCCCTACGCCTGCCGCGCTATACACAATCTCAAAGGTCACATCTCACATCCATCCGTGTCCAAAAGCGCAGTTGATCGTCGACACAGACATATCCGGAACCTCTTCTGGCTAAGCTATATCCTAGATAAAGATACAGCCCTACGATACGGAAGACCGCCTTGTCTGACAAGGGAGTATTGCGACCTGACGCTGCCAGATGATTTGGCGATGGTGTATCACGCACCGGCGGGCACTAATCAAGGTGGTATGTTCTTCCAGCACGACTCTGTTCGCTTTTCGCAGGACCTTTGCCTGGTCCAGATCAAAGAGAGGATTTGTCAATTTCTCTGCTCTCTGGATAACTCGAAACTATCGGATGGACTGATTCTTAGCCAAGTTCGCCAGCTGGACGTTAATCTTGAGAGGTGGCGGTCCAGTATCCCTACGGATTATAGGCCAAAGTGGTCTCTGGATTCGGAACAGCCGCTCGTCCATCCGCAAATGTCTTTTGCTCAACGGGCCAGGTGTTGTCATTTGCAGCTAGAGTACAATTACCTGACGACGGTGATTCATACCGCTGTCCGGAGATGCGGTGCTGTC
The DNA here is from genome assembly GCA_022627125.1 of Fusarium chuoi. Lineage (NCBI taxonomy): Eukaryota > Fungi > Ascomycota > Sordariomycetes > Hypocreales > Nectriaceae > Fusarium > Fusarium chuoi. Next base: position 306,883 of record JAJALE010000886.1, on the reverse strand, counting down.
TACGCTGTGGAAGATAATCTGCCTGAAGATCTTCATAATGTTTATCATTCAAGCAGTGATATTTCTCTCGAGGCGAGTCGCACTACTCTCCAGATCTTCAAATTACATACAAATATCCTCCAGGAGGACATGTTTGCGTAAGTCGAATAAATTCCCCTGCTCATCATGCTCTAACATCAACAGCCACATCGCGATATACCCGCCGATAGCGGCCATGGCGCTGTTTATGAACTTGCTCCTGCACCCGTCTGATCCACGGGCCCGAAACGACCTTAATCTCTTGGTGAGTTGTGCAACGTTGTTTCAGGATATAGCGATGGAAGACTTGACGAATGATGACATGGACGGCATTCAAGAGCTGAACAGGTTCATTTCCGAACTGGTCCGTCTTGGGAACAGTGCGATATGGAAGGCAAAGAGGCAATTAAAGAGCACGACCGGAATATCATCATGATCCGGCATTGAGACTCGGATATAAATCTTGTGACTTGTGACTTGTGCCCGGGCCGCGTACCCGATGACACCGATCCGTCGCATCTAATTGGTCTGGCCGGATCCCGAAGAAGTATCATCTCTCCGGTCTAGTTTTTTATCTTACGCGCCCTCTTTTCACTAACGAATTCTTGCCATTTTCTGTCCACGCCTTTTAGACGACGCTTTTCATCCTCTTATTTCGATACTACATAAACCGGGCCAAGACTCCGGTCCCGCTTATGATAAGCACCACTCATTCTGAACAAGGCGCTTCCCCGCAACCAAGAGGGTATTTAGAGGGCGCACGGCAATGGTAGACGAAGAATAACAAGGACATAAAAGACCACAAGCCAACTGAGACTTGACCATCAACACGAAACATCATTAACGTCACTCTACAGACAATTGAATTGGGACCATGTCTTCAACCGCCACCATCCAAGCCCAAAGCGGCACCTTCACCATCTCCCCCAGTTCCAAACCCGCCCACGGCCATGAACTCAAAGACAAAACCCCCCTACAAGCAATGTCCCACGGCGATGTCGTCCTCAGCGGCATCCCCACCCACCCAAACTTCGCCTCCCAGCGCCAATGGCAGCTCGAGCACATGGCCGCCGCCTTTCGTCACTGGCACCGCGAGGGCTACGTCGAAGGCATCAGCGGCCACATTTCCGTGCGCGACCCCGAATTCACCGATGCATTCTGGACGAATCCCCTAGGCCGACACTTTGGCCTTTTGAAAGTCAGCGATATGATCCTCGTTAATCTGAAGGGGGAGGTCATTGGGGGGAATCGCTCACGACCGCCTAACTCAGCGGGGTTTTTGATCCATGCTTCTATTCATAAAGCGAGGAGCGATGTGCACGCTATTTGTCATTGCCATAGCATTCATGGCAAGGCTTGGTCTGTGTTTGGCAAGCGCCTTGAGATGTTGACGCAAGACGTGTGTAAATTCCGAGGCGATGCGCATAGCGTTTATGACAGTTACGGCGGTGTCGTGCTGGGCAGTGAAGAGGGAGACCGCATTGCAGCAGCGATGGGGCCTAAAGGAAAAGGCTGTATCTTGCGAAACCACGGTATTTTGACTGTTGGACAGACCGTGGATGAGGCAGCGTGGTTGTATACTTCTATGGAGAGGAGCTGTCGTGTGCAGCTTCTCGCTGAGGCTGCGGCGGCGAATGGCCTGCCCAAGGTTTTGATTGACGACGAGGAGGCCAATTTTAATTTTGATGTTGAGAGTGATCCTGAGATTTGTTACTGTGAGTTTCAGGCTTACTATGATTTGGAGGATGAGCTGTCCAATGGGGCTTTTAAGAAGTAGGAGTATGAAAGACAGCCTTACATACCCTTGCGTGCAGTTTTGTTTGATCATTGATGCTTGAGTCGACGGAGATATCAGACCATGAATTTCCAGGTTACAGTCCTTTTTTGAGCTGTGGGTGGTATTCTAGACCAGTTGTGAATGTACTGTGCCCTCTTAGTCGACTTTACATGCAATGCACTACCAAAGTCATGGCCATTTCTCTCGCGGGTGAGTCTGTGATTTGATGACTTGTAATTTGTATAAACCTTGTATACAGATCTTTAATCGTGCAACATGCCTCGTATTCCTAACTTCAAGTCCGCCAATCCTTTCTGTTTCCTGGTCCCTTTACTTCAACGATAATGCAGTTTGATATAAAATTTGAAGGCTTCTTATAATACTGCCCGACAAAGTCTTGTCGATTGTCCTACCCCTTAGGGAACCAGTTTATCAGAGATGGGTGAGTAGAAAATAGTACTAAGCTCTCCCTATCCCATAGGTGAAAACTCCCAAGGGCATGGACAAGGAGATCCTACGCTTGGGCCGACTCCAGGCCTGACCCTTCTTTTTCTTCTCAGGTTTGAGGAATGCCTCGCCCTGTGTGCCTGGTGCATAGTATTGTCCGTTTTTTCCCTTTTTGTAACCCAAGTTTCGGTATTGATAGCTGTCGCGCACCTTAAGGGCTATTTTGACTATGTTTATGGAACGGCGGCCAACGCACATGATGGAAGTTCAAGAGGGGGTTGGCAAGTTATTTGCTGTGCTTTTGTGAGAAGTGATTGAATTTGGATTGAGGCCCAGAGCTGGATGGGTTGAGAAGTTGGATTGTTGTCTTGAGGCAGCGGTAATGGTTGCAGGGCTGGTGAATAGAAAAGAGTTTAATCCAGGCATTTCGGCATTGGATCCCATTTTAAATAGCTTCCTATCTGTGAGTTTTTTTGTGCTACTGAAATCTGCATATTTTACAACGTGAAGTCAGTCAACTTGGATTTAAAATCTAATACATCTGGCTAATCACGTTCTTCTGTACCAAGAATAACTTTAGAATTTCCTTGCTTTAGTCCAAGAAACAGCAACCGCTATACACTCAAAGTGTCAAGTTACTAAACTGTAAAGCAAAGATGTGCCTGTGCACTAACGATACACTGCGTATGTATGAACTTGAGCCTCCATACTTTGTTGTTACTGAAGTATATTTGAAGCTCTTAACCTTGTCATAATGCAAGTCCACGAACCAATCCAGACCCGGATTTAAGTTGTGAATACACTTTTGGAATTTAGATCTTGGACATGTTCTGTTTATATGAAGTTTCCTAGGTCACAGCCCTGGAGTCGACTGCGTGTACCATATTAACTTTGCACAGGTTCAGCATTTTTGGCCTCGTTCTTTGTGTAAAGCTTCTCATTAAGATTTGAATCTGTGAAATTTTGTTCTCATTCCTCCATATCTAAGACTGGGGATTATATCCGTCTTAGGCCCATTCATGACATTCGAACGGCAACTCCCTCTGACAAGTGTCTCTCAATTCTTCCATGCCTTCCTGTCGTTAACCGTCGCAGATGAGTAAAATGGCGAGCATGTCGACTTGGTACGTTCCGGGCGTATGACTTTGTCATTATATCCGAATTCGAAAAACGAGATAGGACGAAGTAGGGCAGCTTGGTTCTTCCAACAGTAAACCCGATCGTGTCAAGACAAGAACAGCGAAATTTCTCAGGGCCAGCTCCAGCCAGAGGACCAGTTAGAGTTTCCATCGAGTTACTGGGAAATCACCATTCTTCCTCGGAGTGCTCTTCTTGACCATAGAAGTTCTGTAACGGCCGACTGGTAGTTTGGCGCTTTTGCGGGCATTAACCCGAAGCTCCATACTCCGCCGCTGGGATCCAATTGATGAGGTGGAGGAGCCGCTGCTACGACGGAATCTGCCGCAACAGCACATGATGGATTCTGGACGTGATAGTGGACTGTTTGTAGGTGGATGTTTTGGTAGATATTTAAGAAATTGGTGGGAATAGCTGTTGGGGCTTAGAGTTGGATAAGGGGATGAGAATGAGGAGGGGGGTTGTTTAGGTAAGGGGAGTTCTCGTTGGGAAAGGCAAACGGGAGGGGGGGTCTGCTTATATAGCTCTCCAACTGCTGATATTTACTCCATGCAGCTGTCTTTCTTCTGTGTGTTCTTCATGAGGGGAATGTGCATTGGCAAACGTGTCTTTGACGCAAGCCCAGCTACTCATGGCCTACCACCTTCCGTATAGCAAACGAGGCTGGATGAGATCTTCCATTTGATTAGTTCAATGAAAGAGTCCCCTCTATGAGTCCCCGAGTTTGAGTTCCAACGTGAGCACGTGTTCAGTCACGTATGGATCTGAAACTCACTTCTGATACCTACACTTTCTCAACTGTATCTGGTCCAACCAAGATCCGGCGGCTTCACTGTGTGGCGAATGCGGGGGAAAGGATTTGAACATTTAACAGCTCGATAAATATATCAGGCAGCGTATCAGATTTCAATAGCAGCCAAAAATAAAGTTTCAGCTGATCACAGATCCCATCTCACACATAGACGCGTGGTAGAGTCGTTGGGGTATTCAAAACTGGCTTCACGACTGCAGAAAGTGTACAGCGAGTTAAACCATGATATAAAAAGGCTAATACTTGAGGAGCCGAAACACTTGGACAGTTTTATCGTTTTTCGGGCTATAAGCTATCTAAAGTTGACCATAGTTGGGCAACGGACCATTCACAAATGATTTAGCGGTATGGCTTAATTCCATCAATTTCATACATTCTATTCTGTATCTCCTAACAAGTCAACTCCAGACGTACCCCAGCTAGACTCCCAATTCTGTCACGCCTAGATCTCATAAAACGACGTATCAAGTCCAACATGCTCGGGATTAACCTCGTTCAAATTCCTCCCAGACCAACCGCAATCCCAGAACGTGACCAGCGCCCAAAGCTTAATGAAGCTGTGCACGTACCCAAACACAACCTGACAAATTACAAGCGGAAAATCGGAAGGATACTGCAGAAAGTGCGGGATGATCTTGATAACCTTTGTCCAGAACATGAAGACCAAAAAGATCACTAATCCACCGGCGTCGGAATTTTCAGCAAGGACAAACGTCGCGATGAGTGCTGTATCCCAGAGTATAGCAAAGTTGACAAGACCAGCCCAATACACCATGAAGCAACTCCATGTATAGCGAGAGATGAAATCCGGATCACGAAGCATGACTGGGTTGCTGCGAAAGGTCGTACGCGCCCAGCGAAGCAGCTGATCCTTAAACTTTGGCCACTCACCCAGCGTCGTCTCAACAGTCGCATCCTCTGTATCCTGAAACTTGACAAGCCACTTCTTCTTCATACCTTCTCTGGTCAAAAAGTTATCATCATCGGGACCTAAGCCCTGACCACCAAAAAGCCCAAAGCAGAACTTTTCATTGCAGAAACGCTGGAGAAGGTCAGTGTTGTTGAGGAACTCTGTACGGTACACTGCTGTTCGGCCTGAAATGACGAATACTCCACCGTCGATGGCGTTGGATGCACGGAGTTCCCAATTATGACGCTGGAGGTAGTTGCATGCGATGAAGTTTACGATGGAAGGCCATGTCCAGACTCCAGGTGTTGTTCGGCGAACTCGTTTTTTGGTCGCTACCATACCGACACTCTGATCCTCAAAGGGCGCAAGAACAGAAGGGATAAAGGCCCTTGGCCAGAAGACATGATCATCTGCGAAGATGGTAATAGCTGTAGTAACATTTGGCATAGCATGAGTGATCTGTCGCCTCTTACTCGGTTCAGGAAGCGCCGACACAAAAATCTGAATATGCGGGGCATCAATGCTTAGCTTTCTGAGAACAGTCTGACATTCCTCTCGAAGAACAGCACCAACCGTGACGACGAGAACGCACGCAGGGTTATTCGCAAGGATACTCTCCACACACTCTCGAAAGTCAGGACCATGAGGATCAATGGTTGGAAGAATGACAGTTACATCATTCCGCGAGAACGAAGGATCCTGCTTTACCTCTGCAGGACGATACATCCACGATCCGAGGACATGTCCAAATAACCGGAGATACCGCAATGTGAAGAGCGTGCAGAAAACTTGTGTCCAGACATCATTGACAAGAAGCCAAATGCAAGTTACACAGGCTGCCAGTGGAACGATCAGCAAAAGAGACGGAAGGATTCGAGAGGGAGTGTGGTCCTTTGAAGGAAGAGCAGTTGGCCAAGGAAAGATCGTCATGTTGATGGTGATTTTCTTACCGGGTAGACTGTTTCTGACGTGCAAGTTGGTAAAGTTGGCAGAAATCAACTGGTTTCCAAGGAATTGGGGGTTTTATAATGGCGTGACGAGAGTTGTGACATTGTTCTGTAGTTTGGACTGTGATTCATTGTTGTGGTTCGTGGTGGTGAACATGAGCTTTGTTTGTGGGTGAAGCGAGTCAATGGCCTTTGTGAATGGATGATAAGGCATATGAACAAAGGAGAGATAAGAGTTCGTCTGAAGTCTGATTGGGTTGGAACAAAGCATTCAGTGTTAGTTGGACATGCGGGTAAGTGTTCACTCTATAGACGTGGTGGAGCAGACTACACGCAAAGCGGCTCTCGGCAGTGTCAGTGTGCCTCTGTCACGGTAGATGAACATAATGGATCTCTCGCGTAGGTATGTTGTTCACGAACAGGAACTGTGGTAATGAGATCTGGCTGTCAGTGTGACAGTGCGAATTCGGAATGAAATTAAGCAAATGCGTGCAGTTTTCGTAAACTTGTGGAATCTCAACGTAAATTCAACAAAGGTCAGGCCCAACTAAGCCTCTCCATTCACCTATTCTAAAACTCGATATCTAAAAGATGCCCAAGAAGCTACGCTTTCCCTTCTTCTTCTCAGGGGGATAAACCACAATCCTATCCAGATCCGCACCCTTGACATCCTTCCCGTTATTCAGACCCCCAACAGTAATAGTGTTCTTGCCCTTCTTGAGCGGCAGAAGCAAAGGAGCCGATAGAATAATTCCCTTGTGTGTATCCTTTTGCCACAGCGTGTGCACCTTTTCCTTATCGCCGTTGACGACAACACTGCTGATTCGTCGGATTGCCCACGTTCCGTTGATGCGATCGGGTTGACCCATTGGTTGATCGCCAAAGCCCATGTCATCGATATCTGGATGATCATTAGTACGTGTAAAAGAGGAGAGTGGAGGGGAGGGGGGTTACTTTGGTGGTAGAAAGATACCCATTGGTCAGCGCCTTGTCCTTCGACTGTGAATGTCGCTGTGCTGTCGTTGCCGTAGATGCCAGTAGCGATGACATGGTCCGTTCCAAAGGTCTAATCGCCGTCATTAGCAATCGTTTATACCTCTTGTCAGATTGACTCACAGCTTCCTGGAGATGAGCGCCTCCAGCAAACTTGGCGTTCTTGGAGGGATAAGTCTTGCCCTTGATAGGCTTCCATTCACCAGTTTTGCTACAAGCAGTCAGCACCGTCTTGACAACCAATCGCCGTGCAGTGAGACGTACACATTCAAATCGTAAACGTCGTGCCAAACGACCTTGAGACTCTTGTTTTCCTCGTCAATCTCAATGGGAAGCCAGACGTTGCGACTCTCCCAAATCGACGGCAAATCCCACTTCAAAATGTCAGCTGGTGACTTGCAACAAAATATGGCGTCATACCTGGTCAGCCATGTAAAGATAAGTTGTCTTCTTAGTCCCCTTGATCCTCCACGAGAACCCACTCTGCGTACTAAACGTCCTTGTATAAGCTGGCGCGACAAAAAAGGGCTGCGACCAGGGACCCTCAAGCTTATCAGCCCTCATAGCCACAACATCTACACCAGTTAGCCTTCCCTCCTTCACCCTCACTCAACTCACTTACTATTAGGTCGATAGCCGGTCTTATGACTCATAAAAGTCCAGTAGCTCCTCTCTGTCTGAATAATAGTCGGCGCCTCGAAATCGTATTTATTAAACCGAAACGTAACCTTTTCCACATCCGTAAGGTTCTTGTTAAATTCGCTGACGTAGACATCTCGACCTTGGACTTTATCGCCGTTGGAGTAGAGAGCGTACGACTTTCCGGTCTTGTAGTCGGTGAAGGCGCCAAAGTCTTGGGACCAGTTTCCGAGGGGGGAGACGGCGTGTTGGAATTTGTAGGGGCCGGCGATGTTGTCGGATGTTGCGAGGCCTTGGAGTAGAAGGCTGTAGTTGCGGTCGTCGGCGTGCCACCACATCTAAGAGAGGGTCAGTTTGGTAGTCTGGCAAGGTAGAGGGGGACATACGTGGTATTTTCCTGTTTCTTCGCTGTAGAGAACCTTGGGTCGTTGGATGATGCTCTCGGGCGACACAAACTCATGGCCCTCCTCGGGCTCTGTGGCACATTAGTATCAATCTGTAGTGTCAATTGGGAGACAAACTCAGTGCCAAACCGTGAGACTCCCACGTAGCGAGGTCATCAGAGCTGTAGACCGAGATACCACCGCCTTCTGCCTGCTCTTCAGTCTTGTGTTCACCAAACCAGTAAAACTTGCCACCCTCTCTATCGACACAAAGACCACCAGCGTGAGCATTGAACAAGTTTCCGTCAGTATCGTACCATCGTGCACCGGGGACAATCCACTTTGCACTCGCCAGCGCAGCGAATGCGAGAACCGAGAAGAGCGTCATATTAGCAATCAATTGACTTGTACAACCAATTGAGAAGCTACGGAAATGCTTTCATTTTATAGCTATCTCGGTACATCTCCGCCCGACGGCGCAGAAGTCCCCCAACGGCGTCATACCTCGTCTGAGCATCACGGCCGTTTTATGCTTGTTTGTTTTGCGGGGGAGCCCCCCAATTTGCACGTCGATCCCCCGCTGGGTTTGGTAGACGCTTCAATCATAGGGACTCTTGGCCTGTCGGGATAATTGGCGACCACCAATCGGCCCGCTAGCGAGAAAAGCCTAAACTACGAGGGAGGTGAATCGGGTGAGCTGTGTCCGTTGCATGATCAATTGAGATTGAGTATTTGGCTGGGTGATCGGTGAAGATGCTGTTCGTGAGCTTAGTGCTGCAATACTGATGTGCAGGCTTCGGGTTATTGTTTTCCCTTTGGATGGTATCTGTTGCTGACGTGCATCATTGAAATCTTACCTGAATGTTCGATCATGGCTAATGCACCGGGACGCCCAAGCAAAGCCTGCGATGTTTGTAAAAAGCAAAAGGTCCGCAAGAATAAATTGTAACCGTGTAACGGTCAGAATTACTAACTTCGCCATCCAGATACGCTGCTCGGGAGAGCGACCGAGCTGTAAGCGATGCGTCAGGTTGAAGAATACCTGCAGATACGACACCAATAGCCAGTTCAAGAGACGCATGACAAGAACAACATCTAGAACTGAACCCTCTTGTGCTATTCATTCGAGTAATCCAGTCCCAGCTGCATCGCCAGCTCATCTCAACGCCGAATCTGTACCAAACCATGGTTTCTACCCAGGCATCGCCCCATTATTGGTCAATATCTTGATTGAATTATACTTTGACAATATCTATCAATCAACTCTTCTCCTGCACAGAAGCACATTCATGCAATCACTTGCCAATCAGACCGTTAAGGCTCATATTCTTCTTAGCATTTGTGCCTGGGGCGCCAAGTAAGCCTCCATTCTCATGTCCCCGATGAGCCTGTCTGACGACCAAGTTTCTACCGTGATAACTCTGGGAAAGCTACCCTCAAAGAACAAGGTCTCATGACAAAGTGGGCTAAAGAAGCCGGAGCACTGGTATTCCAGGACGCCGAAGAGCTCGACGATGATAATCTCGTGACATTTTGCAATTTATCGTTGTTCTGGCACAGTCAAGGTTCATGGAGGATAAGTTATCTTCACAAAGGTACTCCCACTCAAATTTCACCGTTTCGTTGCTGACTTTACCAGGTAACGCCTGTCAACTCCTCCACATAAACGGAACAGGTCCAAAGAACGGCTCGTCACTCGAAGCTGAACTGCGACGAAGGCGTTTCTGGGCATGCTATTTGTTTCACTGCTTCAGCTGCGAGAAGTTGTTCCGCTTTCAAGCGATTGCCGATATTGAGAATCTGCCGCTGCCTTGGTCAGAAGAAGACTTTGCAGCTGGGACTTCACCCCGCTCATCAATCGCAACGATTGCGAATGGGGTTGGCCCGGGAAGTATCTTTGCAGAGCTCATACGCGGTCTCAATCTATGGTAGGTCAAATCTTTGTCTGTCCACAATTTTGCTGACTTCTCAGGTCATCTGTCGTGACTGTTGTCAGATCTGAGGGCGATCTCAATTCGCGCCTTCAAGAAATCTTTAGGGTTGAGAATAACATCTCCTCATGGTGGAACAATGTTCTTGAGGCGTTCAAGCTTGATGCATCTACTGTCTCAAGCATACCACGGAATAGTTTACCCAAAATTATGCTCACCAACCTCGCCTATCACCAATCCCTCTGTGCACTGCACTCATCCATAGTTCCGCTCTTCTGCTGGTCAAGAGGCGACAAGACTTACTCATCAGCCAGACAACTATCTGCCCAAGTCGCGTTTGATCACGCTGTTGCAATTTCCAGCCTCATCTCTGCGATATTAACTACTGGTTATCCGCTCAGTTCGATGCCAACATTTGTCGCATATGCAGCTTACTCTAGCTGTGCTATTCAGATCCCTTTTCTTTGGTGTTCCGAGCCAACAATTAGAGAGCGAGCTCAACTCAACATCGACACCAATGTTAAAATGATGCAGGGTATGTCAAGTTACTGGAAGTTAGCTTCATTAATGGTGAGTGTCTTCATTATATAGATATGATGTCGCTGAGACTAACGCGGGGAAAGCAACTCTACGTGCGGTGCCTTCACAATGCTCATAAACGCAACCCGCCTGTAATTTCTGGCGAACCAAAGTATATGGATATCTCGGCACTTGTTGACTTTGACGTCGGTGCGTCGCTTGCAAAATCGTCGATTTTACAATTTGCTGGCATGTTGCGATCTGATGAGAACGGATATGTCAAAGCCGGAGATGAAGCCTCAGACCCAACCATCACCATTGCTACAAATAGTGGCGAGGCTTTGGACCGCGCAGCAAATACGACTTATTCGAACACGATAATTCCGCAACCTCCGAAACAACTTGACGCAGAGTCCAGTGAGTGGCCGACTTTTGACATATTCAACTCACTCATCGATGCTGACATGGCCGGTCTTTTTTCTGTCGACAACAATCTCGATCTGTCGTTCTTGGATGCAGATCAGACCTCACGGGACTTCGGCCTCGATCTAGAAATACCCTAGAGCTTCGACTTATCATATGACAAATCATTTTAGCGCAGACCATATCGTACTAGCGGTGACATTCTCCGAGTCGGTAAATTACGCCATTGGTCAAATAAGTCTCGAACTCGATAGTGGGACCGGTAAATGCCTCGGCACGGAAAACACGAACTCCATAATGACGATTGAGATGGAGGCTTGGGGCAGTATAAGAACAATTGACTCGCAATCTCATAGTCTCTATTAATCAACCACATTCAACCCATCAAAATGCCTATCACAGTCCATCACCTCCAAGTCTCCCAGTCAGAGCGCATCCCCTGGCTCTGCGAAGAGCTCGGCATCGAATATGATCTCAAGCAATACAAACGCTCTCCCCTCCTCGCACCCGCCGACTTCAAGGCCCTTCACCCCATGGGCGCCGCCCCCGTCATAACAGACGGCTCAACAACCCTCGCCGAAAGCTGCGCATGCATCGAATACATCAGCCACAAATACGCCAACGGCTCTCTCTTCCTTACCCCCGACCACCCAGCGTACGCTGATTTCTTGTACTGGTGGCACTACGTCGACGGAACGCTCCAAACTGCCCTTGGTCGAATCATGTTGATCCGCTCTGCCAAGTTGAGTGATGACAATCCTGTTGTGCAGTTTGGAAAATCCAAGTACAGACAGGCGCTGAAGTTGTTGGATGAGAGGGTCAAGAGTAATGAGTGGCTTGCGGGTGAGGAGTTTACGGCTGCTGATATCATGGTTGTGTTTCCGCTCACGACGATGAGATATTTTTCGCCGTATAGTCTGGAGGAGTATCCTAATGTTTTGAAGTATCTTGAGAGGATTGCGCGGAGGGAGGGGTTTAAGAAGACGATGGAGAAGATTGATAACAGTATGGAGCTGTCGATGGGTGCGAGCCCGCCTCAAAGCCCTTTTAAGCTGTGATTTGGGGGTCTAAAGATGCGATGGTATAGGGTATAGAAGACGCGGAGTACGGAATAGTGTAGTATAAAGGTCTAGACTTTTCTTCTCAATCAAATATCAGCCCTACTCTCAACCTTGTAGCTGACATGCATCACAAGTGATAGCTCAGTCGCTCATTGGCGGACTTGCCGCTGATATCCTGGGCGATATCGCTGACAGGATTCACCTCGTCAGCACGGTCAGCCAAACCACCTGAAGGAGTCAATCTAGGCTGCAAATGAGATACCTTTTCCTGCAATAGGAAGGGACTAAGATTGATGGAGAAGTAGCTAGCACGGGAATGATAATGCTGACATTGACCCTTAACTATAAATACCGGCTTCCACCCACTAAGTTCCCCGTTACCAGGCATCTCAAAGGAATCGTTATATCGCATCATGTCTACAAATTCGGAAAAGTCCGTCATCGCCATCGTCCAAGGTGCTTGGCATCGCGCAAGCCACTACAAAGGCCTTGTGCAGTCCTTGGCCGACAAAGGCTTCACAGTTCTTCAACCAAACAATGTCACAGCTGGCAATGATGAAGATATTAAAGGCAAAACCCATCTGGACGATGTTGAGGCCATTCGAAAATCTCTTCAGCCCGCCCTAGATGAAGGCAAGCGGATCGTGTTGGTCTGCCATAGCTACGGAGGTATTCCGGGCTCTGCCGCCGTTGAAGGCTACCAGGTTCATGAACGAGAGGCAAAGGGCCTTTCTGGGGGTATTTCGCACGTCGTCTATATCGCCGCGTTTGCTATACCGGCGAAGGGTCTTTCTCTTTTGTCTGTCGCTGGAGGCCAGCATGGTCCTTTTCTCGACAGAACGGTAAGCTACGCAAAGCCTGAAATCGGGTTCCGAATACTACTAACATGTTCCCAGGACGATATTTGCTATTTAAACGACAAAGCCCAAAACGCTTTCTACAACGATTGTACTCCCGAAGCAGCCAAGAAGGCAATCAGCGAATGTGTCAATCACAGCACCACGTCTCTCGAAACACCAACCGAATTTGTCGCCACAGACATCACTGTGCCCAAGACGTATGTTGTCTGTGAGATTGATAACACGGTTCCTGTGCAGGGACAGTTAGCTATGGTTGGTGCGATGGGAGATGCGGTCAATGTGGAGAGGATAGAGACCGGGCATTGTCCGTTTCTGAATGAGAAGACTCTACCTAAGGTTGTGGAGATTATCGAGAGGGCTGCGCAGTAAACCTGGCTTGAAACAGACCAGGAAGGATGAGAGGGTCAGAGGCAGAATTTGGGAAACGGAATAGAAACACACCGGCTAACTTTTGTTATTTATTTCTAACCTACAGAGTAACAGAGGGGTTCAATGGTCCAGCCGGATCCATACCACCATGCAATAGTGACAAAAACAAAACCATAAATCATCTAACATGCTTTAACAGAGCACTCAACAAATCCCCCTCACCCGCCAACCTGGACATCTCTTATTCAGTTCTCAACCGCCAAAGCCTTCTGTAAAGCCTCAGGGTTTCTAGGCTTGAAGATAGCCTTGTATCGACGAGGCAAAGCGACAAGACTTGTAGGATCCAAGCTACCAGTAATAGGATGGCAATCAACTTCATCAGACTTCTCAATCTTGAGACTGTTTAGAAGTCTCATGTAGACAAGGTACAGTTCTCTGTTGGCGAGGAGAGACCCAGCACACATACGGTAACCGACGCCGTACGTGAAAAGAGGAGCGTCGGGCTGTTCGAACCATCGCTCAGGGCGGAAGACCTCGGGATCAGACCAGACTTGATCGTCTGCCGAATGTTAGTCACGATACTCAAGACAAGAGGCGAGTGGAGACATACCCATATTGCAAGCCCAAGCATTCAAGAAAACAACAGTGCCCTTGGGAATAGTAACGCCCTCATAAACAATATCCCTAATCGAAGCTCTCGGCAGCGCCAGTCTCAGAACAGTGTAATATCTCAACGACTCCCTCACAAGCGCAACGATATACTCGCACTTCTGATCATCCTGCTCATCGCACATGGGCTGCTTCTCACTGTAAAACTTCCTAATTTCCGAGACAGCCTTTTCTTGAATCTCAGGATGTTGGCTCAAATACGCGACAAACCAGGCAACCTGTGTAGTAACAGTGTCAAGACCACCAGACAACATGGTGAGACTGATGGAAGTGAGTTCGTCCTTGTTCAGCTTTGCTTCCTTGTCCATTATCACATTGGCTTGAATACAGGGCTTATAAGTCCCGTTTGCGATACGCTCGTCAAGACCGTTATTAAGATCAGTGAGGTACTTATCGCGACGGTTTCGCATCTCCTTTGCCTTGGCAGAGTGCATGTTGAATGGGTTCAAACGGAGGAGGGGAATGTAATCTTGGAGATTGCCAGTGGTAGAGCGGAAACGGCTGATTTCTTCCTCGACGTGGGTGATTTCAGAGAAAAGATCGTCTTTTTGACTCTTGAGTCGAATACCCCAGTTGAGTGTGAGTGCGAGAGATAGAGAAAGGCGTTGGATCATGGGCATAGGGTCGACGGGGATATTGCCGCCTTTGCCATACTCGACAAGCTCCCTGACAAAGTCGCGCGTTTCGACATCGAGATGATCGACGTATGTAGCGACTGATGGACGGTTGAGAGCTGAGGCAGCGCCTTTGCGACGACGCTTGAGGGAGTCGCTGTAGGGAGAAGTGCCGATTGTAGTACCAGCAGTATCAGAGAGGACCTAATCCGTCAACATCTCCTTTGTAAATCATCAATACTGAGAACACGCTTACCTTGTGAAATGTGTAAAATTCAGGCCTCGAGCTCAAAGCCTGTGCATTCGCGCCAAAAATCGTCCTCGCAGCCGCAGCAGAATTAACCACGACGACAGGAATGTTGCCCAATTGAATCTGATAAACGGGTCCGTACTTCTTTGCCCAAGCACGGTATTTCTCAGCGGCGTTGATGTGAATGTCCCAGATATTGCCGATCAGCGGTAACCCAGAAGGGCCCTTCAGGTTGCTGATCCTCGCATTGTGACGAATGAGTTCGTTGATCAAGATGTAGATCAGCGGGCCAACCAGGAGCGTCACGAGGAGGGACTGGCCCTTGTTCTCGTGGACTTGGTTGTTCAGCGAAACAAGCAGGTTAGCGATCGTCATGATGAAGCCTTGAGTGGATCTGAATGCTAGAGAGTAAGATTTTGGAACACGGATTACGTTGAGCTCTATATACCGTCCCAAAGTCAATGGCTACCCTCCATCAACACGAAAATACGCCAAGTGTAACCCCACAGTCCAGAAGCTGTCTAGCTCGCCCAACCCCGCAAACGATTTAGTCTTCCGACTCGGAAACCTCGGAAGAATTTCCGAGAAACCCTCTTTAACCTGTGATTTCCAATCCAAGACCCCTCAGTCGACTTCTTGACCTTTTCGGAAATTGTTTTACTGCTCGCCATGTCTGAAGAGCACCCGGTACTAAAGCCGAAAAAGCGGAACTCGGCCGATGCTGAGAGCGTTGGTGATACACCTGCTCCACGGAGTAAGAGGGGGAAATACACCTCTGTTGCTTGGTGAGTGAGAGATCCATGGCGATGGAGTTGAGTGAGTGTTGACTTGAATGGGGTAGTGATGATTGTAAGAAAAAGAAACTCAAGTGTATTCCCTCGGAGGATAACGCGTGTGAGAGATGTATCGCCGGTGGATTGACGTGTACGTTCGCGACGAGTACACAAGCTACCAAAGAGAAACCTGATGAGTAAGTAATCCACTGTATTCAAAGGATAAACTGACAAGTTATAGCAATCAAAATATCCAAGCTCTGAACCATCAATTATCAGAGCTTCGACAGCAAATGTCAGATCTCGTCGGCGTCGTCCGCGAGCTCAAAGACCAGAACCAGAACCAACACCAAACCCTTCCCCACGATGCATCAACCGTGTCATCACACAACATAGTAACCCACTCTCCCGCGAGCACGCACCGCGGCGAAATGCCCAAACAGCCCCAATTCGTCGGTCCAACGCGCTCCGCCTTCGGCATCCTCGTCAGCGAACGCTCCCTCAATCGCATGGGCGTCCCGAAATTCGACTCGATGCCCCCCAGCGGGGCGCAATCTCCCATAGAACCAGCCTTGGACAGCATTAATGATCTAAGTTTCTGGCACTGCTGCACGGCGAGTGACATCACAAAGTATCTCGTCAATTTCCAGGAGGAGGTCGAGTCGGTGTATCCGTTTATCGACATCGCGGAGTATATCGCGCAGTCGAAGGAGATATTACAGGCGATTCGCGGTGGGGGGTTTGAGGATGAGGGGAGGGTGAGTAGTAAGGACATTGATATTGCAAAGGTGGCGATATCGACGGGTATTTTGCTCGAGGAGCCGAGTAAGCTTGAGTTGGCGACGGCGATTGTGGACTCGGTTCAGACGAACGTGTCGAGTATTCTGAGTCCCCAGGTTGATTTGAAGGAAGTTCAACTTTTGGCAATGCTGGTAAGTTTCATCCCTTGCTATCGTGAAAGAGTACTGACAAGAGCAGAGTATATACTACTTCCACGCAGGCGAGGAGCTATTAGCCTGGCGCTCCATCGGCATAGCAGCACGGCAAGCTCTAGAAATGGGTCTTCATCGAAAGAGGAGTCTTTTGGATAACTTTAAAGACACGGATTCTCGGCGCTTAGCGACACGTGTGTTTTGGTGCGTGTACGTGCTTGATCGACGATGGAGTTTTGGAACGAGTTTATCATTCGCGCTGGTCGATAAGGATGTTGATCCAGAATTACCTAAGCCTGTAAGTTTGTTTGTGAGAGACATTGATTGAAGCTGATTAGAGTAGGATGAAGAGTATTTATATCTTCAGTGTATGGTTGGATATGGTCAACTATGCTCTAGAATCTGGGAAGCCATTCCGCCTTTTGGATCAGCTTCTCAGACTATTCCAGACGATACAGCTGCTATTCTCGATCTGAAAACTCAAGATTGGTTGGACTCTATTCCGCCGCATCTCCGCCTTCGTCATCCTCGTCTTGGCCTTGCACCACGAGCTCAGCCTCGGCTGCCACATCGTCTGCGAGCGCTATTATACCTCCGTGGCAATTACGCTCGTATTCTCATTTATCGGCATCATCTGATGAGCACGGCCAGCATAGCTGCGAATCCGCAAAATGCATGGTTGGTAGTCGATATAGCGCAGGATACTATCCAAGTTCTGGTTCATCTGCATGCTACGACGGATATCTACAAACGCCAGCAGAATGTCTTCAACTATTTTCTGCTAAGTGCTTTAGCAGTTATCTTCCTAGCTGTCTGTCACGCCCCAGAGATTTTCTCCGTGCCGTGCAAACGCACGTTCTCAGACGGCGTTGAACTCGTCAGAGGATTATCACGGCATAACATTGTCAGCAAAAGACTTTGGAAGAGTATTCGCGGTATGATTCCCCGAATGAACACTTTTGGCTTCCCTCAGAATGGCGAAGACGGCGAGCCTCGAAAAGATGATGAAACTGGGGCTACAACCGACAAGACCGTTCCGCAAGTCGAAGTCAACGCTGAGGAGCAAGTCCCCATGGCAATGCCCGACAACGAGGCATTTTCCTTCGGCGACATGATGTTTGGCGACGCAGATGTCGCAAATTCAGTTCCCGATATGTTCCAAATGAGCGAATCACTCCTCAACCTCTTCAACGCCTTCGGCGAAGGACAGCAATTCTTACAACCCGTTCCAAGTACATTCAGCGAAGAGGGAGAGTACGCCATGGCAGCAGAGTCAGGGAAAGATATATCCATGAGGTTCCAAGGCTTAATATAAAAATCCTATTCTAATCTATACAATCTCATTCTCAAAGTAAATCATCGCAACGCCCTCATTAACACTCTTTGCAAAAGTCCTCAGCTCAAGATGCGCAGCGCATTGTGTATCGTCGTAATAGTTAAAGTCCTCCTGCGATGCGAATGTCGAGATAGCCACGATTGTGAAGCCTTGAGACCGTTGGTCTGCTTTTGCTTTTCCAGCTTGGACTGAGACGATGTATGGTTTTCCGTCCTTTGAAATGTTAGAGGGGAAACAGATTGGGGGGGTTTGGGAGGGGGCTTACTTTTGTGGCTTTTTGGGGCATTTGCTTGTAGAGATCGATGAGGTGTTGTTGATCCTCTGCCTTGGGAATCTTGAAGAGCGTGACGCGGGTGATTTTGCCGGACATGGTGAGATTTGGAGTGGAGTTGGTGTAGTGGAGAGGGAAGTACGGATATAGAGATTCAGAAGTGTATTTGGAGGTTTGGAGGTTTATATGAAGCAGCTGTCTCGGAATTTGAACTGAGATTTCCGGTGCTATGTTGAGCTCCACTGTTGTGCAGCAATACGACGAGGAAAAGTATGTCGGCACTTGGTCCGGATAGTGTCTTGCGGATATAGTCTTCGAGGGAATTATCAGGACATGTGAACATTCATGACAGTTACCTCAAATTCCGACATGTTCTGCTCCACGATGTGAGAGGCATGATATCAGCGCTTTACGAATTTGCTATGCTGATTCGAAGCATTTCGTGATCTAGGTTCTAGGTTCTCTCGGCTGGATTAAGTTCTCAGCCACAGGTCTCAGCGGCAAATAACATATTTGTTTACCAACGATGATCTGCCAACCAGTCAAGTCCATGACTAGGGTCTCAGAAGTTTCCATGTATCACTTTGCAGGCAATAAAAATAATGCTCAAACACCAATTGCAAAATCTATAGTCTAAACAATCTAATCCCTCGAAACAGCAGCAATGATCGTACCCTCACACTCTCCAAATCCCACAAGCCCATCCTCAGCAGTACCAGACCAACCCGTAATAGTAATACTATCGCCATCCTGGATAAACTTACGCTCCTCTCCTCCCTCCAACTTGACAAACTGCTTCCCGCCCATCGTCTGCTCAAGAAGACTTCCCTGCGTTCCTGGCTCAAGACCAGAAATAGTTCCCGAACCGAGTAAATCTCCTGGACGTAGGTTACACCCTGACACGGAGTGGTGGGCGATCATCTGGGGCCAGGACCAGAGAAGGTTCTGGGATGAGACTTGGGTGATTTTTGTCTTGTTTCCCTTGGCGGCTGCATATTGTTAGTACGATTATTTCAATGGAGCTTGGATGGTGACTTACTGGTGATAGAAACCTCAAGGTTGATATCAAGAATTGAGTCCTCTCTCTTCTCTTCAAGATACTTCTTCGGCGGAACTTCATTCTCTAATCCCTTTCCCCTGAAGCCCTCCAGCGCATCTGCCAAAACAACCCACGGGCTAATCGTCGTCCCAAAGTTCTTTGCATTAAATGGCCCAAGGGGAACATACTCCCACTGCTGAATATCCCTTGCACTCCAATCATTCATAAGAACATAACCGAAAATATGCTCTTCCGCGTTATTCACATCAACAGGAGCGCCGAGCTTATTCCCCTTGCTGATAAACATACCGAGCTCCAGCTCAATATCGAGTCGGGCGCAGGGCTGGAACACAGGCTCTTTGGCTTGAGGGTTAGGCAGGACTTGACCCCAAGGGCGGTGGAGTGGTGTCCCTGATACCACGACGGAACTTGCACGGCCGTGGTATGCGACGGGGAGATGGTTGTAATTAGGCTGCAGAGCGTTTGCAGCGCCGCGGAAGAGTGTACCCACGGTGTGAGCGTGGTTACGACCAGCGAAGAAATCAGTGTAGTCGCCGATACTAAGCGGCAAGTGAGACTGAACATCTCCAATTGGAATCAGAGCCTGTTTTCGCAGGGACTCATTATCCTTGAGGATTTCGGGGTATTGAGTTTCTTGACGGAAGATATCTTGGAGATAAGCCCGTGTAGCTCTGTGCACGGGTCTTCCCAGAGCAGCAAAGTCGTTGAGGGTAGTATGAGAAAAGACCTTGAGTTGCTCGGTGGGGAAATCAGCTAGTTTGGAGAAACCGTTGTTTTGGGCAAAGGCTGAGAGATCAAGGACATGTTGGCCGATTGCGATTGCAGGACGGTGAGTGGATTCAGCGGATGTTGAGATGATACCGAAGGGAATATTTGCCAGTGAGAAGTGGCTCTTTGAAGGAATAGGAAGCCAAGAAGCCATTTTGAATGATGTCGAGTGTGAAGACGTTGAGAAAGATACCACGATTTGACAAGGAAATATCCTTAGTGGCAGCACTGGTCTTTTAAATCCCCCGCAAGCAAATACCCCTCTATTTGAGATCATTATATCGCGCTGCAGAGTTGTATTAATGTCGTGATGCTGAATAAGTGCCCATCTTGATCGCGGGGTCGCTTCGGAAATTTCCATCATTTCCGAGAAGAGTCGGATGGGTCGGGAAGTATCAACCACTCGGAAACTCGGGCTTGGACCGACGAACATCGTTAAATAAAGCAGAAAGAACTGATTGATAAAGATTTCTTATCTGTTCTTTGGAGCATGACATATGTCCTTTGATTACTGCGAAAATGCCTGTTACCAAGTTTTCTACGCCTGAGAAGTACGAGTACCTCAATGGCTTTGATTCATTCCATGAGTAAGTCCCGCTCTGCCTTGATGTGAAAGTAACTAATGGGTGTAGATCTGAGTCTATTAAGGGAGCGCTGCCCATAGGCGCAAACTCACCCCAAAAGCCTCCCTATGGCTTGTATGCAGAGAAGCTTTCTGGTACAGCATTTACAGCTCCCAGACATGAGAACCGCCAAACATGGCTGTACCGCATTCTCCCTTCCGCATCACACTCAACGTACAAACGCTTCAGTGACCCCTCGTCCCCAGGCCTCAAAGCAAAATTGAACTATGAGCCCCAGCAACTACGATGGGATCCCTTCGACATTGATGAAAACGTCGATTGGGTTCGTGGTCTAAAGCTCGTCTCCGGTGCAGGTGATCCCACTGTTAAATCTGGCCTTGGAATCTACGTCTTTGCTGCAGGCAGAGACATGGACGCCAACACAGCGATGTATTCGTCTGATGGAGAGATGCTCATCGTTGCGCAACATGGAGTCTTGGATATTCAGACTGAACTGGGACGACTACTCGTGAGACCGAATGAGATTGCTATTATTCCTAGGGGAGTGAGATATAGGATCACGCTACCTGAGGGACCGGTGAGAGGGTATATTCTTGAGCTGTATCAGGGACACTTTCAACTACCAGAGCTGGGACCTATTGGATCGAATTGTCTGGCGAACCCGAGAGACTTTCAGATTCCTGTTGCGGATTTTGATGAGGATACGAAGAGTACCTGGACGATTTTGAATAAGTTCAACAATGAGCTTTTTGTTGCTGAGCAGGGACATACCCCGTTCGATGTTGTGGCATGGCATGGAAAGTGAGTATCTCTCCCTCGAATTGACTGTTCAAAGCTAACCTTGACAGATGTGAGTTACAGGTCTACAGTGGTTTGTTGAGAGCATCTGCTGACAGTCACAGTCTACCCATACAAATACGACCTAGGCCGCTTCTCCGTCATCGGCAGCACATCCTTCGACCACCCCGACCCCTCCATCTTCACCGTCCTAACCGGCCCATCCGACCATCCCGGCACCGCCATCGCCGACTTTGTAATCTTCCCTCCGCGCTGGCTCGTGCAAGAAGATACATTCCGCCCGCCGTGGTACCACCGCAACACCATGTCCGAGTTCATGGGATTAATCTGCGGACAGTACGATGCCAAGACCGGTGGTGGTTTTCAACCTGCTGGCGCTAGTCTGCACAACATCATGACTGCGCATGGTCCGGATGCTGATTCCTACGAGAGGGCGAGTAATGCGGAGTTGAAGCCTGTTAAAGTTGGGGAGGGAAGTATGGCGTTTATGTTTGAGAGTAGTTTGATGTTGGGGATTACGGATTGGGGGTTGGAGACTTGTAAGAAGGTGCAGCCTGATTATAACAAGCATAGTTGGGAGGAGCTCAAGGTGCACTTTAAGAGGCCGTCTTAGATAGGGCTAGTGGATATAATGTTGATGCTTGTCGTAAAGCCTTGTCTGTATGTCCGTACTCTGGGGGGATAGGTATTATGATATTATCTCTATACGGAAGACATCTCCTAAACTACACTGCTGAGATTAGTATATATTAACTTTGCAGTATTTAGACCAGTAGACAAAGCAGACAAATCAGTCCACCAACTAAGAGGCCAGCCACTGTCATGGCCAGAGTTAGCGCAGTGGGGTACCGCGGATCAACACTGACCCGTGAAACTTGAACCATCTGCCGGGCTAGGCCCGTTGCCAATCGTGGAGTTTGCTCACTGCACAGAGCCCGTAGGAACTTGCAACAAATCACATCACCCTACTACTCAGATACCCTATCACACTCAACTCTTGTACGGCAGGCATGTCGTGCACGACACCGCCACGAGCCGTCCAAGAGCGAGGCTCTCTCCGCACGCTAGAGAAGGGCAAGAGTCAATTCATCGGCAGCTCCAGCGGCATCTATTTCGTAAACACAGTCCGACGAGCCTTCATAAATGCCAACTCGCGGCTGTCGTCTCGTCTTTTTGATACCGCTCACCCGACTCCTGAGGAATGCATTGTTGCGGACGGCGAGGATGAACAGCAAAGAACAGACACGGATGCCTCTTTGCTACCATCTTCCTTTTGCTATGGTCATGGAATACCTGCTGGACTTGGCAGGCCGCCTCAGCCGGACGTTGCAAAGCAGCTGTTCATGACGTATTTTCAGACGTGGCATCGCTTCTTCCCCTTTCTGCACGGTCCGACTATCCTCAGGGAAATGGAGGATATTTATAGTTCTTTTGACCAGAACAGTCGAGCATCAGAGCCTATCACTCCTAGGATCCCAATCACACTTGCAAAAGTGGTTATTCTGCAGTGTATTTTCAACCTGGCAAGCCTGCATAACAGCAGCCAACTGCCAGTCGCATCCGAGATCCAAAGGCCTACCGATATTATTTCATATCTCCCTAGCCTCGCAGTCAAGGGAGATCTTGTTTCTATTCAAGCGCTTTTTGCCGCTGGTCTGCTCCTGGTAGCTCGCATGTCGCTCCGTGCAGCCGCGGTTGTCAGTGGCCTTTTGTCCCGCGCTGTCTTTCTAGCGGGGCTTCATCGGTGTCCTTGCCGTTATGGAAAGCTCACAGCGGATGAATGTGATATTAGAAAAAGGCTGTTCTGGTGTATCTATGTCTTTGATCGCTATCTCTCCCAGGCTCTTGGACACCCGTTAGGAATCCAAGACTCTGATGTAGATGTGTGTCCTCTGGGTGGACCTGAGCTGCACCATCCTCTGCTCTATCCGACTGTCCCTTCAAGTCATAGTGGTGTAAACTCGCCATTCTCTGGGCTGTCAGCGAACCCTTCCAGCAGTCTGTCCGTTGATGCCACTGTCACGACGCGACAAAGTGAAATAGGTCTCGGCAGGGCAACAAGCGAGGACGAATCTAGTCAGAAGCAGAGTCGCCATTCGAGCTTATCATTTCAGGTCCAATACTCGCGTCTGCTTGGTCGCGCCCTGGAACTCTTCCACAAATCTCTGCACATCCGATCCATCGACAGCGGGTCAATCCTTTCACTTCAAACAGATATAAATGCACTTTGGAATGCACTACCTTCATCGCTGCAAGAATTCGATCCCTCCTCTTATGATACTACTAACATAAATCAAAGTCAGGTTTTCAATGAATCGGCGCACTTCATCCTGCTTCACAGCCAACTAGTACTCTTGATCCATCGTCCCAGGCTGTCTCTTGAGCCATCCACGCCAGAGTTCCAATCTGCGATCCAAATCTGCATTAGCGAAGCGCGAGAGATTATTAAAATTACAAGCAAGCAGGTCAACGCAGGGTATACGCTCTTCTGGCCGGGCTATCTCTCTGTTACATGGATGGCTGGAGTCGTTCTGGCCTTTGCATGCCAATTGCGGCTCTATTCAGCGGAGAAAGGCAAAAGGTGAGAGAACTGCGGATTATCTTGGTCCCCTTTTCAATGGGCTGTCCCTCCTTTTTGTGAAATGCCCTACGGCGACTTGACCTATATCCGCTGCCGAGGTTTAGACGCCTGTACTGACAAAGTGAAGGGAGATTGGTATGTGTCTTGACGCCTTACTTCATATGTCCGAGCGATGGAAGCTTGCAAAGAATTGTTATACTGTTCTGTCTGATCTTGCAGAGGCGATTCAGGAGATGGAGGATACTGCGAAGAGACCAGCGTTTGATATATCAGACTCTACCATGGATTCTGTACATTCAGGTAGGGACTCGGTATTTTCTGCTATGAACTGCCAAAGCGATTCCAGAAAAAGAGCAAGGCTAGATACAGAATCAAGCCAAAGAAATGATGGATCTGGACAGCTTTCCAGTCAATTTCCTCCAGATATCCTCAATACGTCCATGGACGAGCCACTGGGCAACGGATTTGGACCTGATAATGCTACGGGTCCGACAATTGAGGACGACCTACAATATTCTGGTGATCCAGGCAGACTAAGTAACTGGGAGAGCGGGATGCCTGACCTGTTGGCTGGCATTACATGGGAATCACTGCTGGGAGGTATCAATGAGGATGATCCCACAGGAAATGATGCATTTTTCTGACCTTTCCAATTCAAATGAGAGTCAAAAAGAAGGAGATGAGGGTCTGTTTGAGCAATTGCATAAAATACCAAGATTATTATATAATTTACTAGTAGTACATTTCTTGGTGGTCCATCGGCGAAACCTTTAGCCGTGGCGTCATACTCGTCAAGTTTAATTGCTCATGCCATTCGCCACTCCATAAACCCGGTCTCTTCCCCCATTCACTCGTCTAGGTAATAATTTCTAACGACGTTCCAGTCGCGACACCTGTTATTGCTTTCACTTTAGCCAACAGTCGGCGAAACTATATAGCAACCATGTCCCCAGCACGAGGCCGCGCAGCATGTAAGACCTGCCGATCGCGAAAGCAAAAGGTAAGACAAAGCCGCGAAGAGGAAAAGTTCCGCGATGACCGTCAGAGTTGCTAATAGAAACTATTACTGTGCAGTGTGATGGGATCAGGTATGTTAACAAACTGCAACGTCACACCAACCAACTGCTTATATTAGAAGGCCAGCATGCTCGAGATGTCGAAGCTTTGGTTCGCAGTGTACTTGGCCAACAGTCCTGAAGCGGTAGGTCTTCTGAACATACGTCACGAATAGCGAATATACTCATGGCATCCAGAGGTCCGCCCAAGGGGTATACGAAAGCTCTAGAAGCGCGGCTTGGGGAGACTGAACTGGTTTTGATACGGCTCCTACAGGCAACAAATGATGAGGGTTTGTTAGCTCGTGCCTTTGATGAGGACCCCCAAAGGCTAGGCCATCAGCGATTCGACGAGCGAATCACCGAGCTTAAGTCATCAGGCATAGGCGAACATAAAATGCTAGCCCTAATAGACCATTGGGAGCGGTTCCCCTTGCGGACGGCCGATGACGTTAGGCAGTGGATTGGAGAAGTCAGCAAGTACTCAGTGATGCAAGAAGGGGATGAGAATCAGTCGAATGAGAAGATGCGGGGATTTTTGCGAGCGGAGAGCCTTTCTGGGAATGTCGATCATCAGCATGGGGATGATGTTCAGAGTCCTGCCGGTGCGGGGGATGATATGGCGGTTGAAGGTCCTTGCCGTGACCATGCAGTCGATCAAGACTCAATAGGCCAACCGCCTCGGGAGACTGAATCGGTAGACACTATAGAACCTTCTAAACCAGCATGTGAGACTCATGGGGTGCAAGATATAACTACCTCTTCTAGGATCGAACTACCAGCAGACTTCAAAGATCAGTTTCTGTGGTAGCACAGAAATACCATATGTTTTTCTTGTTTATTGCAAGTATGAAAAGTTACAACTAAACATTCGTCTATTAATTTGTTGAGTATTTAGAACTGATCCTGATCATTTTGATTGTGCATCAGACGAGCAGCCAACCATCTAACAGCTCCAAAAGCATACTTACTTTCCAGCTACAAATGATAAGCCAGTTTGAATGTTTACCTTCAGCTCTTCCACTGCCTTTCCAAGGAGGATCTTTTCACCGTCTGACAAGTTCCCGATGGGGAGTAACCCTTCTGCTCCTCGCTGACCCAGCTTCACTTTGACGGAGAAGTAGTCAACCCCAAGCTCGGTCGAGATCTCCTTTCCTCCACTGATTCCTGGCAGGTAAACATAAGCCTCTTCCACGACTGGAGTTCCAGACCTTGCGGTAAGGAGGGCCTTGACAAATCGAAACCCCGCATAAGCCATGCAAGTCGTGGCGCTGCCGGCTCCTTGCTTGCTCTTGACTATTTCATCACCTCCAAATTGTACACCTGTTGTGATTCGTCAGCTACTTCGTTTTCGGTCTGGCTTGAGGAATTAGAAACCTACGGTTTATAACATTGGGGAGTTCGGCGCCGAGGTCAACGGGCGGTTGGGCCTGGCTGTAGAGAGGAAGAATGGTAGCACCGCTGTGGCCACCAATTACAGGGACCTTGATACCAGTAGGGTCGGCGTCGCCGCCGAGGACGTGTGCAGCAAAGGTCGACGCGCGCACGACATCTAGAGTAGTCGCGCCAAAAAGACGCGTAGGATCAAAGACACCGGCTGCACGCAAAGTCTCGGCTGCAACGGGAACTGTTGAGTTTACGGGGTTGGTAACGATACATGAGATTGCTTCAGGGCAGATCTTTGCAACCTGAGTAAAGATATCTCTAATGATTGAGGCGTTGGTCTAGAAAGCTTTGTGAGCATGCTGCTGGGT
Organism: Fusarium chuoi; assembly: GCA_022627125.1. Taxonomy (NCBI): domain Eukaryota; kingdom Fungi; phylum Ascomycota; class Sordariomycetes; order Hypocreales; family Nectriaceae; genus Fusarium; species Fusarium chuoi. The sequence goes on along the minus strand of JAJALE010000886.1, from coordinate 280,213 downwards.
TAATAGCATTAAGAGTTCATACGTTGAAGAGGTCTAGGATGGTGATTAGCGGTAAGCTCTAGTGAGGTGATTTGGAATAAGTGACCTACCATCTCGAGTCATTCCTGGTTTCCTAGCAATCCCAGCAGTGACAACGACAATGTCGGCTCCGCTGAGTGCTTTGGCCAAACCATCGTTGGAAGGTAAATAGCCAGAAACAGTCGCTTTGGTGTCGATGTGATTGAGATCGGTGGCAATGCCGGGCGTATGAACAATATCGTAGAGGGCGATTTCTGTAAAGAGATTGCTCTATTCTCGCTGTCAGCTTCGGGCAAATGTGAATGTGCAGACTATTTACAGATTTGCAGAGGAGACTGAGCGGCGTCCCAATCTGACCGGCAGCACCGAGAAGAGCGATCTTTGTCATGGCGGTTGAGTGTTATGGAGTAGTGTTTTAAGAAAGTATTTGATCACATAGCACATGTGCATATCCTCACCTGATCCTGAAGACAATGGCATGGCTTTATAGCCGATACTTTGCGACGATGCGAGTCATGATTTATTTTGATTGAAACGTAACGTCGGCAAAGCTTTATACCGACTTCCATGGGCTTTTGTTCGGCTGATCCATCGTCCGACATTTGTGGATCAAACGGACATGCTCATACTGGCACCTTTTTCTTCGTGGGACTTGGGCTAGCCGTCAAATAGCGATTCTACCCATAAATGGTTCAGCTCAGAATCTTGCGTAACATTTATGTAAACTGAGGAATAAATTTTATGAGGAGTCGGTTAATTGAGGTTCAATACGATTTGATTATCTCGCGATATTCAGATAAAATCAGCGAATTATTATCGTGTCAAGACTCGAGCCAGCTTGAGCGTTTCCCGATCTGTTACTCCACCTAAACAATATGAAAGCTCATAGATATGCTGTCTTCTTCTCTCTGCCTTGTTCTATGGACCCAGATAGGTTCGGCGCATTTACTAGACGATCAGGATTGGAGCCCAGCGTGCTCTGGGACAGGTGTAAGAAGAGGCTCCCCCAAAACAGCCCGTCGCGCATTCTCTATAGCACACATCTCCATCTTAGTCAGAGTCTCTACAGTATGCGTTCCCAAGTGTGGCACGAGAAGAGCCCTCTCGTTCCTCAAAAGACGCTCATTGATCTTAGGTTCATGCTCATAAACATCCAGACCAACAGAAGCAACTTTCCCTGAATCCAGTGCCTCAGCCAGTGCATTCTCGTCAATAACAGCACCTCGGGCTGTGTTAACGATAATGACGCCATCCTTCATCTGATTGATCTCCTCAGCACCTATAAGATGCCTTGTCGCAGTGTTGAGTGGAACATGGATGCTGATTATATCACTCTCTGAAATGAGTTCTTGGAAGGATATATACTTTGCCCCGGCTGCTTGCTGAGGGGAAAGTTCTGAGCGATTATGATACTGCGTGATGATACCGAAGGGGTCGCATCGGCTTTTGAGGGCACGGCCAATGCGGCCCATTCCGAGGATACCGAGAACTTTGCCTTGCGGGTCGTGGCCGAAATCAATGCCCTTCTTGAAGTTTCCCCGGCGCAAGGAACCAAGTGATGGGTTGAGTTGTCTCAGTGAGCCGAGTAGTAGCCAGAGAGCCAAGTCGGCTGTGGCATTGGTGACCGGGTCAGGCGCGTATGTGAGTGTGATTCCTCGATCGGCGCAGGCCTTGACATCAATTTGATCATAGCCTGACAGACTGACATTAATATCATTTCTGCTACTAAGGAAATTATGCACTCACCTGCTCCGTTGTGGCAGATAAACTTGCAGCTTGGTGGAAGATGTTGAATGAATTCGACGTCAAAGTTCCCCGCGACCTGTAGCATGTCAGCGGGCGAATAAAGCACATCAAACCGAGGAGACTGACGGCGCCGCTTGCTGATGTTCTATAAATCACCTGAACGTCCTTATACTTATCCTGAACATCTTTGAAGAATTCTTGCCTGTTGATGCTGGTGATCAGCTCGACTCTCGCAACGTCGTGCAGCTCTTCAAATGCTGCCTTGGCGTGCCTGACTGGGCTGAAGAAGAGAATGAAGGGCTTGAATGTCTGCATATTGCGTTGTATTATTAGTCCGGTGAGTGTCATAGACCACGGTTGATTCGCGTGCTTGGTTTATTTATCGGGCGATAGGACTCCCGCCTTTGTAGGTGTCGGCTTTCAGAATACCCGATACGCGATGATCAGACTACAAGCGGGAGAAGAATCCACCGACGGTGCCGGATTTCCGTTCAATTAGTGGGCCGTTACCTATCCTCAATTCATTTTGTCCGTCTCCGTAACCTTTCCCCTGGTGCCAAGTTAGTGTAAAGGCTAGGTGAGGAAAGATAACTCAGGACCTTAACACTCAGTGATTGAAATACTTAGGTAAATCTAGCCTAGGCTTAGGAGACTCTTTACCAAGTTTATTCTGATACCCTCTATTCAGGTCCGGTGTTTTCTTGCCCCCATGGGGATAGGGTATGGACGTCAGGGGCGGCACGGCACTGGACAATAGCCCACTACAATAGCATTGGTGCACTCTAACAGGCTATTGGAATTAGATAGCCTGATAGTACAAGGGATCAATACTATAATGACTCTCTGAGAGTCGAGTCCCTCTTATTGTGCATATATGCTCATAAGTTTCTCAAATGAGTCGTTCTCTAGAAGCTCTGCTGCTGTGATCCGTTTCTCGTGTTGGTAGACAAGACCCCTTCGTAGTATCGCTACCACAAGCTCCAACTCCCTCGCGCCAACATCAGGACGAAGCTGAGTGAGCCTCTCCATCAGATCAAACTCTGTATCCATTTTCGCCTTTTTGTCATACCATTTGTCCTCACCCGAACCACCAACGTGATATGTTCCCTTCCAAGAGTCTGGAAGGGGACCTAGAGTATTAACAATAGATGACACCACTGATGCATGTCCCCAGCCTTGAAACAAACATGTTCCTGTGTATAGTTCAAAGAATATACACATGTAACTCCAAATATCAGAGCCATACGACGGGCTGATGTTGTGTACCCGTTCAGGAGCGCAGTATGTAGCAGGCGACTGCATCGTCTGAGTCGAAGTACCAGCTTTATGAGCTAGACCAAAGTCTCCAAGGACGATGGAGTCTCCTATAAGTTCATCTTTTGGCTTCATTGGCATTACCAGTTCGCCATCTTTCCACTGCTCAGTCCAGAGCCTCATCTTTCTCGGGCGTCCGATTTGCTTGTACTTTTCAGATATTCTGTTATGGAGAGGACGAAGGTTATACATTATGTTGGCAGTGTTCAAGTCTGTATATGAGTTAGCTGTGCCTTACTTGGGATTGTATAGCTGTACCCGAATGAACTATACCAGCCTCGTGTAGTGCTTTGAGGGCCTTCAGTAACTGCGCTGCAAATGTCATCCTTGTAGCCATGGATGTATTTCTGGGAGGTTAATTTCTCAAGCTTGGTCCTTGGAGAGGAAGTACAAAGACGCGGTGTTGGCCATGAGGACTGGGAAGCATGAAAGTTTGATGATATACCAACAAGTATGTCAGGTCTTTCGCTATGCCAATCATGTCGCTCTGCATGTCACAATCACGGTCGTCGGGATTCCCTAGCATCAAGATCTTGAGCGCCACGTCTTTCTTTTCAAGCATATCCTGCGCCATCCAAACAGTTGAAAAAGCGCCATGGCCAAGTTTATGGATGATGCGATATCGCTCGACAATAATCTCACCGATCGAGATTGGGTAGCAGAAACCTCTAGGGAAGAGGTTAATGTCTTCACAGGCGAATTCGACATCGGGCTCCTCATCGGAGTCGACGAAATCTCCCCAATCTTGATCATCTCCTCCTTCGAAAAGTAGTTCTTCGATCGGTGGCGCTGGCTGTGTTGGGCCGCTGGGCGGAGAGTCTGTAGTCAGAATCCGATCCATTATTGTCTGGTGGCTTTTTCCATAAGTCGATAAAATCTGGAGAGTGGAGGTGGAGAAATCCGGACTTCGGAGCCGAAAGGGCGACGTAACCTACCTAACCTTCGGTAAACTTCAGCATTACCAGCCTCAATCAAATTCATTTTCGTATCCCGCAATACAGATCTAAACCCCAAACTAACGTATAAAAAGTCTCCCCGAAGCCCAAATTCTTCCCCGCAGCGTATTCCGCGGAATCCATATGGCGTTTCCCACTTCGATTTACTTTTGTTTCAATTCTCATCGCCCCAAGACCCAATCAACAGCAGCCCCAGGCTCTCAAGTTAGGCGAAGTCAACTGTCAAGCCCCCCGGGCTCCCTAGCTCCCCACCACTCTAAACTCTTTCTAGCAGGTCGACACGCCTGGAAGTTCGATATCCACATATGCTTAGCGCTTTCAGCAGGTCAACCCATTAAGAAGTTTAATGCGCCAAACCCTCTATTACAGAATTGATGCCGCTTTCATCATAGTCTCGATTCCCCTCATATTGATAAGACCCTCTAATTCCATTCCATTGCATTTCATGTTCACAATCCTTTCTTGCGATATTCTTCTTCTTATTATCTGCAAGTGTGATAATGTCTTCAACAATTCTCACCAATGGCCGCTTCGTCGGCGACGATGACTCGTATCGAGAGTGCATGATCGTTGAAGGATCCAAAATCGCCTACATCGGATCTGCAGACGACAAAACAGTTCAAGACGCAAAATCTAAAGGCGCAGAAATTCTTGACCTCGGCAACCGTGTTGTTCTTCCTGGATTCATCGACAGCCATGTCCATCTTCTATTCTTCGGTCTTTCACAGCAAAAGCTTGATCTTGGAGGATGTAAATCCCTACATGAAATCCGACGAAGGATAATAGATTTCGCTGCGGCCAACCCAGACCTACCTAGAATTCTGTGCAGAGGATGGCTTCAGTCTGCGACGGATGGAGTTGCTCTTGCGAGTATGATTGATGATATTGACCCACGGCCTATTTTCATTGATTCAAATGACCTTCACTCTGCGTGGTGCAACTCCGCTGCTTTAAAAGAACTCCCAATTGATGAGATCAAGGCGAAGTGCCCAGAGCATCTCACATGCGATGAGGACGGCAATCCAACTGGACTCTTGGCAGAATGGGCAGTTACAGCATTTATTTGGCCATTTCTGATCCAATCGCTCTCAATGGACGACAAACTTGAAGCTCTGGAGCGAGCTGTTCAGGCTTATTCAGCGGAAGGTTACACTGGTGTTATCGACATGGCGATGGATGCAGTGGCTTGGGAAGCTTTACAGACGTTACGAGAGAGGAAGGGCATTAACCTTCACATCGCAGCTCACTGGTTCGTTCCATACGAAGCAGACGAGAAGGTCCTCGATGAGAAGATCCAAGAAGCTATCGACATGCACAGCAAATTCCATCCTTCGAAATCACCAGAATTCTGCATCGTCGGCGTCAAGCTCATGTGCGACGGTGTAGTCGACGGCTGCACAGCCGCATTATCATATCCCTACGGTGAATCAACTGATCTGGTTCAACCTCTATGGCCCGGCGAAGCAATGGACCGCGTTCTATCACAGATCACAAAAGCTGGAATGCAATGCGCTATACACGCTATAGGCGACGTAGCAGTCTCCCAAGCCATCTCCGCCATCGCCAGCACCAACAATCCCACCGCGCGCCACCGCATCGAACATCTCGAGATGGCCACCCCCGAAGACGCCCTCCGTCTCGGCAGTCTCGGCATCACCGCCTCCGTACAACCAGTCCATAGCGATCCCGCCATTCTAGAAGGCTACGAAAAGCTCGTCAAGCCATCTGCGTGGAAACACTGCTTTCCTTACAAAGAATGTATCGACGGACATGCGAACGTGGCTATTGGGACGGATGCACCTACGGCGCGACACCTGCCGTTCCCGAATTTGTATAATGCTACAACGAGGAAGTCGGCGCTGGAACCGGAGAGGGAGACTGTTACGAATGGGGATAGTGCGTTGACGCTGGAGCAGGCTGTGAGGGGCGCGACGTATGGGGCTGCGTATTCGAGGTTTGCGGAGGGTTGGACGGGGAGATTGGAGACGGGGTTGAGGGCGGATTTTATGGTGTTGCCGGGGGTTGTGAAGGTGGATGGATTGTTGGAGATGAAGGTTGATGAGACGTGGTTTGGGGGTGAGAGGGTTTATAAGAGGTAGTTCACTGATGATAGTGTGGATGTAGAGTGATGTACAACAATGAACCTGAAATATTATAATGAGAAACATGAAAGTAATCTCAAGATGGAATCTCATCTCAGCCTCAAGCATATCAGCTATGACGATGCCCCCTCGGTCCGACCAAGCTAACCATTCTGCTACCCCAGACCGCCCCATCCCGTTATCACTCCAACAGCTACTCCCCATCTCTTATCTCCAACTCACCCATCACAACATGTCCCGCTCAAGAACCGGCTGTTCAACATGCAAAAGACGCCATCGGAAATGCGACGAGACAAAGCCAGCATGTCGTGAATGCCAAAAGAACAACCTCACCTGTGAAGGCTATGCTCTTAAGTTACAATGGGATGTAGGCGTTGCGTCGAGGGGGAAACTTACTGGTGCTTCACTTCCTGTTCTGGGGGCTGGTAATGAGAGGGACAGGGAGAGGAGGTCAGAAATTGATGGCGCGGAAGGGTTTGGGCAGTTCCAGGCTTTGCCACTAGAGACAAATGGCCTGGGGCCGGATCCATTGTTGGGAATGGGATATCCCGTAATTGAACCTGAAGAACCGCAGTGGCTGCAAAGAAGAAATGCTCAAGAAAAACACCTCTTCAAAGAATGTAAGCCCCCCGTCAACCCCAATATCTTCCCGCTAAAACAACCCAGTTATACAAAAAACCGTGTTCCTCTTCTACTCCACCTCCACAGAAGATCCATTCCCTCTTGAACTCCAACGCCTCGCCCTGCAAAACGAACCACTATTTCTCAGCCTAATCGCCATACACGTCTACAACACCAACCCCCGGAACCCCCCACCTCTATTCCATGATCTCTGTAATCAAAGTCTCCGTCTTTTTCGTGAGCAGCTAGGTCGGTTTGATGGGACGTTGGATGGGGGATTAATCAACGCCGGTGTATTCCTCTGCACTGTACACGTAAGACCCTCTCCTCTTCAAGCCAAACTTCAAATGCTGACTAGGTCTGCATGGTAGTTGTTTCAAGGAATTCCATGGACAGCGCATCTAAATCATATGATGTGGGTTTACCATCTCTTTCCGCAGTCTAAAAATGCGCATCGCATCGGGGATCTGGAATATCGCTTTTCGCTTGAGGCCATGGCCATAATGGACATTCCCACTTTTGTCCGCGGGCGCGATACACCAACCCTTGGCATCTGGGGTTATCTCCGCGCAGCCCAAAGAGCGTCTCCAACGGGGCTAGTTGGCGGTGTCGAAAGTGTTTCGGGCTTGCCGCGAAGTCTTCTCGATATTTTTGGGAGAATGGCACATGACGATGTGGAGAAGGACCTTGTGGATTGGGAGGGCCACGAGGGATCTATTCCGCATGTTCATCTCTGGGAAGCGTTTCGGCTATCGGGCATCTTACTTGCTCGACGACAAAAGCGCACACAAGCTGGCTCGCCATCCAACGAGTTACTAGTATGTCGTCTGGTAGCGAGTCTCGACGCACTATACGAAACTCGCCAGCGCGAAGAATACGCTCATATCCTCGCTACGAATAGCATGCTGTATCCCTATACAGCAGCGCGTCTCGAAGTAACCATTCTCCAAACACGACCGACATGGGTACGAATACTCCGTCGGTGCGGCAGTATCTGCGACGCATACCGCGATACACCGAATGCACTAATTTTAGAGGAAATACTAGATAAAGCGTTGGAAAGGGGCGATAACGATGTTGATCTTGATAAAGAGACGAAAGTGAGAGGCGTTGAGCTGAGTTTGTTCTAGCTAGGCCGTTTTAGGATGGTCGACACGCAGCCAATGAGGTGTTACATGTGTTATCTGGGTGAGTGGGTGGACCTGCTCTATGGATGCTAGGGCCATCGGTATTTTGCGGGGTGTACCGATGGGTTGGTGAAAGATTTCTCTGGGTTGGGGTGAAGCCGGTTTCGGGGTGATAAGGGGGATCGTTATAAATCTGGGGCATCCTCGAGGACTTGGGCAAAAGGATACCAGCCTTGACTTGACGAGTATATCACGATTACTCCGCCTTTGTTACTTTCTTCCAGTATTGGCAAAGATGGATAGCGAGTTGAGCTTCCCCCCTGGGACTTCGCGTCTCCTGAGTTAGTCGTATCGCCAGCAATCACTCTACGCAGGCACTGACACATTATACAGGTCGCTCTGAGATTATCCTCGTCCCAACACCCTCACAGGACCCAAACGATCCTCTGGTCAGTTCCTCCCTTCCCTTTAGCACCTCACCTAACAACCCCAGAACTGGAGCAAACGCCGAAAAGCATGGAACTTCATCCTCGTCCTCGCCGTAACAGTAGCATTCTTCTCAGCGTATGCCTCTACCCTCCCCATTCTCCCATCTAATACTAAGCAACCTTAGCATCGTTATGCAAATGGTCCTATGGCAACAAATGATCATCGACATGCACGTAACCTACGGCCAACTCAACTACGGAGTCGCCTTCAACTCAGCTGGCCTCGCCCTCGGAAGTTTCCTCTTCATCCCGCTTGCTCGAAAATACGGTTCTAGGCCTTGCTATATACTATCTACTGGGCTTATGGCTGCTGTGTCGTGGTGGAGTGGCAGGATGGAGACGGTGGGGGAGATGTATGTTACGAATTTCCTGTCGGGGCTGGCGGCGAGTATTAATGAGACGATTTCGGAGATCACGGTAAGGAATAATGTATTGGGAAGATCAAAGTTACTGACGCGAGGCAGATTGCGGACTTGTTCTTTGTTCATCAGAGGGGTACGGCTAATGGGTTTTATATCATGGCTGTCATGGTAGGCCAATTCGTCTGTCCTTGCATCGTGGGTGTTCAAGCAGCGGCTCAAGACTGGCGATGGACATACTACACTACCGGCATCGTCCTAACCGTTCTCTTCCTCCTGTTCATCTTCTTCTTTGAAGAGACAAAGTTTATCCCCGTCACGATCGGTGAAACACGCAACACCTCAAGCCAAAGCACATCCACGATCAAGAATCCAAAGGATGAATCAGCGCAAGGAGACATCCAAGACTCAGACCTAAACTCAGAAACCCACCCACCCCGGCTTACATACAAAGAACGAATGCGCTTCATTACACGCACAGACGAGCCCCTCTGGCGCAACTATCTCGTCCCCCTCAAAATGTTTCTCTTCCCGCACGTTCTCTTCTCAGCGCTTCAAGTAGCCAGCTGCGTCGCCTTTCTCATCCTTCTCACATCATCTATCTCCATGATCTTCTCCGCACCACCGTACAACTTCAACACAGCGGGTGTAGGGCTCATGTCGCTTGGTCCATTTGTCGGAAATTTTCTGGGGAGTGTTTATGGTGGTGTGTTGGGTGATTGGGTTGTTGTCAAGTTGGCGAAGAGGAATAAGGGAATTTTTGAGCCGGAGATGAGATTGTATAATCTTTTGTTGCCGGCGCTTCTTATGGGTGGCGGACTTGTGTTTTTTGGAATATCAGCTGATAAGGTGAGTATCGTTCTTGTTGCGAAATTTCGTTGGCTAATCGTATCAGGGCTGGCACTGGATCTATCCAAGCATTGGAGGTGCCATGTTTGGCTTTGGTATGGCATCCATGATTGACATATCATGCACCATCATCATCGACATTTACCAAACCGTACGTCTATCCAGCTGACACTGCAAGACAGCAACTAATAATCAGCAGCTTACAGCAGAGGCCTTCATCTCCGTTACGTTTATCCGCAACATTCCTTCCATAGGAGTTCCGTTCGGTGTTGTCGGCTGGATATCATCCATCGGCATCTCAAAGCTCTTCATCATCAGCGGATGCGTCGCTACCGCTGTCTGTCTACTTTTCATCCCCTGCGCTATTTGGGGCCGACGTGTTCGCGAGAACACATGGCAGATGTGCGAGTCTGTAAAAGATTTGAAGGGAGCTACTCGGCACTGAGTCTGGTTTTCACGGCAAAATTACAGCTAGATACTTCAAAGATTAGTCTCCTATTTCTATCCTACCTTTAAATAACGTGACTAAACAGGTATCGCATTGGCTACAGGTAAGGTGGATTATGAGTAACTTTTTGGCTCCAGGTGTTATCACGAAGAGCGGCTCCTATGAATATTAACAGGATTACTTAGATAGCTGAATGGACTTCCTGGTCTATGCCAGACATATCTCAGTTGCCCCATCGATGTCCCTCACCCAAGGTGTCCGTCACGTACTTCCTCATCGCAGGAGGTGGCCAGAAGTCCTTCGCGCCATCTTGATCTGGCCACTTAATGTGATCTGCTCGAAGTTCAGGGCGTTGTTCCTGACTAATGGGGACTTCCTCGACAAAGACTTCAGAGGCTGCCCTCCCCCTATCGGGAGTAGATGATCCTTTTTCAAATTTGCTCTGTGTGATGGCTGGCACCTTCTCAAGATCTTCGGATAACAGGCCGTGGTACCCTCTGCTACCGACGACCGTGCTGTGTTTGTAAAGGCTCTTGAGATCCTGTAATGCTTTCTCCAGAATCCCTTGTTTCAGCTCTAGGCGTTTTCTCTCGGCGGATGATTCCTCATTTTCGCCCGCAAGGAAGTGCAACGTTTCATCACTCATCTCAGCGACAGTGTTTGATGTGAAAAGCGAAGGAAGCTTGCTGATAAGGCAGTCTTCTATCGCTAGGACGCTCACATCATCGATGAACCTATTGACTGCAACCTACGAGTAAATTTGTCAGTACGATTAAATCAGTCAAGCTTGGCTCAGGGATATATCTTACCTTATAAAACGCTCTCATGTAATCTACTGCCAATGCGCTTCCGAAGCGCTCCATGTTTGGCTCGAATCCCCTCTCAGCCAGTGTTAGAAGTTCAACAGGATTTATACTGATCTTCTTATCGGAGCCTTCGAAACGGTTTGTTCCAAACATCTTGGTAATCAGTGACTTAACCACGCGTTTGTGTCGGTCCTCCTGGGTCTTCTGGACTTGCTGGACAAGCTCCGGGTTATTCGCAATAAGATGCTGCGTAGCTGATTTAAGCAGTTTGTCAATCTCACCGCTCATTTTGGTTTTTAGATCCTCTACTTCTTTACGAATGAGTTTCAAGACCTCTTCGGAGACTTCCCTCGCGGCACTTTGCTCGACTACCTTTTCAGTCGTCAAGTGCACTATATCGAGCATGTCATCAGCAAGTCTCTTGACAATCCCTTTCCAGGGCGCGCATTGCTCGACGAAAAGATCATCGACGATCTGAGGATTGAAGAGACCTGGAAGCTCGCGACCTCTGTTGTATTTGAGACGGCGAGCAACGTTGCCAATAAACTCAGACCGAGGTATGCTTGTTACTCCGGCGCGGGAGTTGTCAGGGCCTTCGTCTTCACTTCCGCTCGCCGAATCGACGATGCGGTGGCTCTGACCGTCGACTCGCATTTCCTCTGCAAAGTCGTCAAGTCTCGACCGTACCAGAGCTCTTAGTCTTTTGTTAAAACTACCTTGATCGTTCCGGTTGCCGAAGAAACGATCAGTGTAAATACCATCGACTGCCTGCCTCATCAAAAGTGTGTAATTTTCACTCACACGCAAAAGGTAGCTTCGTTGCTGCTGTGAGGTACCTCGTTCTGGGCCCAGACGTTCGAGTCTCTCAACGCAGTTGAGGATACCATGTTCAACATCATTTTCGAGATTCGGAAGCTCAACAAGGATTTGGTTCCTCAAGACTTTACTTAGTCTGACCATTAAGGACCCTGCTCCGCAGTGTGAAGGCTCAATGGAACCCCATAATCCTTGAGAGAAAAACTCTTTCTCTTTTTCGTTCCTCTGTGCCAATGTGAAATCACGCTCGTCGTAACTGCGGTTTTTCAAAACATGCCATCCAAGGTCGAGCTTTTCTTCAATGTTCTGGGCGAGGCGCACAAAGTAGTCTTCAGACTCAGAGCCAACATCCAATGTGTCAGGCTTTGTGATAATGCCTATGGTCCTCAAGCCTTCTGGGTCGGCTTTCTGGGCCATCCGAGTGACTTCTTGCAGAACATACTCGTACTTGGCTGACACAACAGTGAGGATGATACTCCGCTCTCGCGCCATATACTTCTCCACCATATCGTGAACAATGCTGATATCGGCGTCAGATTGATTCTTGTTCCCCCCTCTAAAGAGACCAGGAAGGTCCACCATTGTTAGGTGTGGCTTCTCTGGTCCGACGAGCTCGACACGGAGTGTATCTTCGTAGAATTCCCCTGTGCCGGTTCGGATGGCCATCATAGCCTCTGCCTCCTTCGTCACGGCGCCTAGATCCTCTTCGTTGATGCTAGTTGTTGGCTTCCAATTCTCAAGGCGTTCTTTGTCTTCGCCAAACCGGCTTTCACCAGGAGTGATGGATACATTGGTAATTATATTGGGGCCCCGACGAAGAACCAACTCCGTGGCGAAACGCGTACAAAGGCCGTCCTTGATTGGGAACTTCATCCCTGAGACGGCCTCGAGGACAGAGCTCTTCCCTGCAGACTGATCTCCACAGACAATAATTTCAGGAAGGTCAATATAATGACTGACTCCCTGCAAGCGAAGCTTATCGATGATATCTAGGAGATCTCGGTGATCTCCTACGGCAATGTTTGCATTCATTTCAGCTGTCTCCATGATCTTTGTAGATAATAAATGAAGGTTATATGTTTCTGTTGGAATTAGTGGCAGCAATGGTGGCTTTTTATCTTGAATGTATAACTTGCCGAGCTCTGGTCCCCAATACCCAATCCAGTATACATTGCGATGATGAGATTGTTGGTCGGCCTCCTGCAGAATCAGGCATCAACATATTGTCATTCCCCTCTTCCATTGTGCACATGAATTACGAGCGCCGCAAGATAATTGGTCTTGTATAAACTTAACTGTTGGCTCGTCAAGGTGGTTTTCACCATCTAACTGGCCAAAGTCCGTTGGCAACAGTAGCCCAGCCCACGTTGGTGGTGTGGGATAATGCACCATGCATGTATGTGGACAGTTATGGATGGTTGACGATGCATCTTATTGGACATCCTGCGCCCAGACCGTGCCACAGCGATTCAGTCAGAATCCTCTGAGAAACTGTCATCTTGAATCGTGTTATTTCCCCGAATCCTTTGCAGTGACCTCAGTTCCGTTGGTACCGTTGCTGTTAGTGTCAGAGAAGGCCCAGCAGTCGAATCATAGTTTGGTGGTCGGGGGGGAGCAGTTAGTGCCGATTTTAGCTCCTGCCTCGTCAATTTCTCGATATCGCCACTTAGCTTTCTAAAAGGGATTCTCGTTGAATCTCCTGGGGATTTATTGTACGGAGGCGGCATCCACGATTGATAAATCCTTTGGTGACAAGCGGAAGCTTGCAGCCTGAGTGGATGATGACGCAGATATTTGTCGCAAAGAAAGCAAGCTTTTTTGCTCGTCCCGATAAGCCTCAGGTGGGGAGCTAAACCAGGGTTGCATTCGTAAAAAACAACGATTTGCATCTCGGCATGAAGCGTCAGCTTCGCGGGAGAGGCGTTGCGCAGCTCCACTTCAACATCCTGGGTGCCCAAACGTTTCTCAAGCTTCTCCATTGTCGAGTTTGTGTCTTTTCCCAAAAGCCTGTCAACGATTGCAAGCAGTGGAGCGCCGCCGTATGGGAATTTGAACCGACATGGTTTGGGAGCATTGATCGGTCGGATGCCGATATTGACGAAGATGCCGGGCTCTTTCACGGCAAACTTGACCATAGATTTGGTCGCAGAATGATAGCGAGCGACTTTGTGTAGATTATCCAACCAGGCCTGACTTTGTGATTCATCAAGTTCTAGTAAAGTTCGTAGTTGCTCAGCGTATTGCCATCGAGCTTCCGACGCCCAATCGATGAGCTTGACTATAGCCGCACAGGTCCAATTTTGGATGCGGGAGGTAGCGGCTGTGAAAGGGCAGCTCTCGAGCCAGATCTTGAGCTTTTCTGACTGGAGTTGCCTGTATTGCACTCCAGATTGTGTCTTTTGTAGGAATTGGCAAATGCCTTGCTTCTCGATCCTCTCTGCAATTCGCAAAATTCGGCCTTTGTCAAGTTCAGCAACGAGCTGTAGAACCTCGGTCTCGGCTTGCGATGATGGCTTTTCTGTATCGTTCGCCATGTTAGTCACGTTCATTTGGTTTAAAATATTGCATACCCCTTCTAGAAACCTCTTGCAGTACTTGCAGAACTCTTTCTAGTTCAGCTAGATCCTCAGGTGTCAAGCCATGGTTGCGGGCCAATCGGAGGATATTTCCAATTTGGTCATGTATTTCCAGACAAACCGCCGTAGCTGTTTTCGCTCCTGAGCTAGATGTTGAACAAATAAGGGCAAATGAGTCAAGAAACTTTTGCTGGAGCTGCCATGCACTCGAAAAGCCGCCGTCTGGGTTCTCGTCGAGTGTATTCCGGGTCGGTTTGCCTCGAACAGGGTCAATCAGACGTAACAATGTAGAGTGTAGTACAAAGCGATCGAGGGTGTTCCCTTTAACATTAATTAGTTCACTTTTGTTATTCATTGTAACAAAACTTGCGAGTCTCTTGCTATTGTGGGTGTAAAGACATGCGACTGAGATAGGTTGCTCTGTTATCAACAGTCATTCATGAGTTGTTGGCTCTGCATGTTATTTTCTCCCAGGTCATATATAAGCACATACATGCACTTCTCTGGTGGCTGACCTCGGATCTAATTGGTCCACGTTGACGTGCTGATGTCATGGGGGCTGGCTTGCAGCCTCTTCTCTTTGTTCAACCAGCTCCCAATAATTGTAATCCTAATATGCGCTCACTAGGTGGCAACGGTGCAGAATGAAGCCATTTATCCCGAGGATGTACTCAAGCCGAATTGTTTCCACTTGAACTATACTCGGGCCAGTTTTTACTTCCTAGTATCCTTTCTCTCTTCAAATGACTTTATCCACTAGGTTGAGATGATTCTATGGCAGTGAGATGAGGTGGATCGATCAGCTGAGTAACCGCATACTTTTGCCGTTGAAGCGAGCCATGCTGCGATCTGGCGACTGAATAAGTACATGCTCTGTACCGCTGGCACGTCAGTGGTATCCGAAGCATTTTGATGGTTAGTTTGACCCTTGTATTGCATGTTCAAGGCTCAGTCGACGACCCTGAAGAGTGATGGAGGGGTCATGTCAAATCGAGGAGCAAATTGCGCGATGTGAATGGTTGCGAGAATTTGAGTTCGTCACGTGGGATGGGATTTCCGAAAGTGGCGTTCAAATTCCATACCTTGAAGTCTGAGGTTTCCTATAGGTAAGCTTCAGCTCACTCACATAATTATATATCTTGCTGAATAAATAGTTCAGTTCTTTACTACTAAAAATTATCTGTAGATGACCGCTTAAGCGTAGGTAAATCCATGGCCCCAAGGAAGACCTAGCGGGTTCACGACGCTAAAGTCGCGCTCATGAGGGTTTCCCTGGAAGTTACCCTTCTGGGTAGTAAAGTTCTCAATCGTTCCCAGGTTCTTGATCCTTCCCAGCAACTTCTCAAGAACACGGTAACCCGAGCCAGCACTATATCCGGGAAGTTCATGGCCCGCAAGCTGAACCTCATACCACGTCAATCCACGCTCCTCACCCCACTGTCCAACAATACCCTCCTCACTGAGTCGTCCGCCGTTGTAGTCGATGTGGAAGGGGACGTAGAACTGCTTGTCTTGGGGATACTTCTGGAAACCCTTCTTTCCGTTCCAGGTGGCGTTCTGGATGGCGAAGAGGGTTCCGTTGGGAGGGAGGAGGAAGTCAAGACGACCGACTCCGATGATGGTGTTGTTGGTATGCTCGATGACGCGCTTGAGAACGTCGCTCTGAGCGGGCGCGAGAGAAGTATCGCTTCGGTTGGAGTTGGGGTCGCCGAAGCCAAAGACCGTGTTGGGAGTGCATTGATACCATGTCACGTCGGTGGGAGCATTGAGGGCCTTCTTGACGTCTGTGCGGTTGAAGTAGACCTTGGAACCAGGAGGAGAATAGTCACCCTACAGTTGTTAGCATTGATTGACAGAAATAGTAGAGATGAGCTTACCTGGTTGACAATGCCGAGCTGGCTGTAAGGATGGGGGCAGGTATCAGTGATGTGATAGATGTTGAAGCAAGGGTTCGAGTCAAGAGCAGCAGCGTAAGCATAGTCGAAGATGTCACAAGTATAGTTGCTCTTGGGATTCGTATCGGCATACGGATCAGGCAGAACAGGGAACTTCTCCTCAGGCGGAGGGAAAGTTCCATACTTCTTGAGATACTTTTCATACCCACAGTGCTGATGGGTCCATCGCAGAGCATTTATGTAGGTCTGGTTGAGATAGAACAGGTTCGACCAGTACTCGATGTACGGGTAGATGACAGCCTGCTGCTGGAGAGTGCCGTCACCGATGATAGGATCATTGATGGCCACGCCGCCGAGCTTGTAGTAATCGTCATCGTTGGCTGTGATGAAGGCATCGGCGATGTAGGGGACGTAGTAGCCGGCGTAGGACTCTCCAGTGATGTAGGTGGTGGCGCCCTTGAGCTCGAAGGTGTTGATAAAGTTCTTCCAGAAGCCGATGAACTGCTTGCCGAGCTCGACTTCGTTGGTGATGTTGGGCTTGCCTTGGCTGTAGCCGACACCGACGGGCTGTTCGATCCAAATAACGTTTGTGCTAGTACTATTAGTCAAGCCACGGTTATAGCTTAGCGTAAAACTTACAGGTTGGTCCAGCTGTAGGTGTTGGGCACGGGAGAGAGAGTTCCCTCTTGCCAGAGGAAAGGACCGTTCTCGGTGAGGAGACCACTAAGCGAACTGCAGCCAGGACCACCGTTCAACCTTAAAAAAAGTCAGCACTACTCTCCAATGTATCAATTAGACCAAAACCTACCAAATGACGACCTCGTCTCTCTTAGCCTTGGGGTTGGTGCTAGGAAAGAACCAAAAGTACAGCTTGCGCTCCTCTTTAGGATCCTGAGAAATCGGGAGCAGTCCAGCATAAGACTCTCCAACGTCGAACTTGACCTCAGGAATAGCAGACCCGTTGACAACAAACTTTTCAGAATTCTTGTTCAGGAACTTGCTCTTGGATCGCTTCTCAAAGGCAGACTCCTCCGGGGCGACAGGTGCCGCAGCGCGCCTCTCATCGTATCGGCGAGGATGCACGCGATTGAAGGCGTTGATGGCACCTGGGTTGAAAGCAGCCTGGGACAGTGTCCCAAAGGCCAGAAGAGTGCTGATCAGACTGAACCGCATTTTTGAGAGACAGTACAGGTTTGGTCGTGCAGAGACGATTAATTGGTCATGGCGGGGAGGTTCTTATAGCTGTGTAGACCATAAGGGTCCTGCATTGATCACCAAAATTGAATACTGCGTCATGGATAACCTGATGTCACAGCACGGAAACACGGCACTTGCACCATGTCAAGGATTATCGTTGCATAGCCCAAATGTATGCACAGATTGACCGGTAAGAACGGCATCGTACATACAGCAGCGCATCCATGTTGTATCGGGAACTGCCTCACTCGGTACAGTACAAGTGTGGAGAGCAAAAGTTCCGCCCACAGACCTTCCTATCCTGGCGAGCTCTTCTTCTCCAAAAGCGCAGGGATCCCTTTGGCTCTTTTTTGGGGGCTGCCGATCTTGATTTCGTTCAGGCTTAACGGCACTTCTACCCCTCAGTTTGTCTTGTCCACTGCTTGTTTACTTGAGAGATCATCGGGCGCTACAAAAGGACGGACGGGGGCGTTGGGGTTACAAAATATCCTTGCAATCTTACGTGGAGACCTTATCTCTATAATTGAAACAATTGGTTCAGCATTGGGTGATCTTTGTCTCGGTTAGACACAAGACGCATCCGATCTGCATAACAAGCAGTTGCTCCGTCCTCTGGAAAAATACGTGATCGCTATCGTTGATAAGCAAGCCATTTGCATTCCTCCGCATGCAAGCCACACGCGAGTCTGACAAGCACTAACAAAGAACGCCTCGCCACGCGTTTTAGGCAGTCAGACGACACCTTTGGAGATAACCGTCCCGAGGTGGCTGAGATGTTGACAGAACTTCTCGAACCAATACCGCTTGTTTCTAGCGCCCCCTCGGACGCCGCGGCTTCACGACTCTTTTGTGGCACAATCGGATGTGAGAAGCCGTTCCGGTACGAGGTGACCCTCTGTTCAACGATAACAATAAGGTTAATGAGACCGGTTTCAAGGGCCCAGCCTCCCTTTTTCTTTTCCTTACTTTCATCTGTGTGTCACTGACTTTTGCTGATCGCGCCACGTGCTGACCGCTTAATTACTTCTTTGGCTATAGCCTCACTTTTTGACTCTTTGTTGGTCAAGACTTGTCCGTTGCCAAAAAGTCAATTGAGCGTCTACAACTGACGTTGTGGCTGCTCGTATTCAAGGTTTTTGTCTCTCAACAGTCATGACGGATGATCTTCTGCCGAGCCGTGTTAGCGCCCGACGCAAATAACGCATGAGACCGTGCCATTACCCAGTATTACATGGGACGGCAGAACAAAGTGTTATCCACAATGGTTGAGACTGAGTGGAATAAAGTACTTAAGTTTTGAAGAGGTCAATTAAGCTTTAACAAATGACCCTGAATTGATCTGAGGTATTTTGCATTTCGGAGTATTTTTTTAAGCGAGTTCGGGAGTACATACCCTGTAGATTTATCCACCAAGCTGAGTCTGGTAGCTTTAGGAAACAGATATTGACTTTCAAGTTAATTTAGTGTAAAGAGGACTGATATAGTATTTGGTCTCATATATAATATTTTTGTTTTAAGTAGGAACTGCATTATTTTACAATTAAAGACATATTACCAGAGGTAGTTATAAATAATAAAATCCGCAGTGCTGCTTCTACAGTGCTAGACATCCTTAAATGTATAAGATATCCTGAAGAGCAAGATTTGAACCTGTTAAATTAATATATATCGATATAAATTATAGTTAAAACAGCTATATCTATTTCTCATAGCAGGTATTAGGGTATAATATACCTAAGTTGGGGAATGGTTAAGTTTGACTCTTTCCCAACAGCCTATAAGTAATCGTAGCTCAGTGTCTTCTTTCACCTGTCCAAGAGCTTTCTTTACCGCAAAGTACAAATTTATATCTAGACGTGCCTTGACCCATAAGTCCTTCTTAGCCAGAATACAAACCAAGTGTGGATATCGTATTCGCCGAAACAGCGGATCTGTTATATCTTGAGCTTTAGATACCTTTTGGAATTCCAACCGGATAATACGATGTAAACTGACAGTGTCTGCATGGTTAGTGGGCTGGACTGAACACCTGTCAGCTGAAGAGGCATGGAAGGACGCTGCAAGTCTTTGGCGCGTTGGTCGACTTTGACCGAGAGCCGAGAGTAGAGACCGGCTTGAAATGTCTAGGTCGGAACATCCACCTATAAGGAGTATCGATGTGCTTGATATGATAGGAACCGTTGTAGCCATTACGTAGCCTTCATTCTTGCCATGCTCCTGATTGACTAAGTTTTATGCTGTGATTCTCAGCTCTATGCCACAGGCTCAGCAGCAAATAACACATCTAGCACACAACTCACATCACTTGATCGACGAATAAAAGTGTGTCCAAGAACGCTATATGATGTCAAATTGTCGAATAAACATGGAGGGTGCACAAAGGTCAACGATGCTCAGCCAATCAAAAATTGGTAAGCACAACTCTATCACGCCCTATGCGCTTGGCGTCATCTCTTGGATGCCTGTCTTCTCCAACTCTTTTGTATCAAGCATCACGCACCCCTCATTTCAAGCTACCAAGCACAAGACGAAATCTCGGGCACAAATACCTTGTTTGGCTCATCTATTGTTGACAGCCCTGGCTACCTATACTAAGCACATCGCTCAACCTATAACCCTCCCGTCAACTGCCTAAACCAAAGATGGCAGTCTATCACAGCGCCGAGGGCAGGAAATTCTTTGTCCCGCTGGAGAATAACCCCCAGGTTTTCACCAACCTAGCCCACGACCTAGGAATGAACCCTAAGCTGGCCTTCCATGATGTCTACTCCCTCGACGAACCGGAGCTCCTGGCCATGGTGCCACGCCCAGCACACGCTCTCATCTTCATCACGCCCTCTAACGCCTATCACGCCGTCGAGGCTGAAGACGTCGCCGCTGGCAAAAGAACACCAGCGCCTCCTAACCGGAAACCCTACTCGATGGCAGGCTTCGATGACCTCTACCCGACGGACGCTACTCCTCAGCCGGTCCTTTGGTTTCCCCAGACAATCGGCAACGCCTGCGGTATGGTAGCCCTCGTCCACGCCCTACTCAACGGCACTTTGCGCGAGCGTCTCGTACCGTCATCGCCACTAGCAGGACTCCTCGACGAAGCGCTCAAGCTGCCCTTACCCACTCAGCACGCGGACCTGCTCTATAACTCAGTCGTTATAGAAGAGGCTCATAGCAAGGCGGCAGCTAGAGGAGATACGGCAGCACCCGATGCTCAAGATCCTATTGGGTATCACTTCATGGCTTTCGTGAAGGGGGCGGATGGGAATCTCTGGGGACTTGATGGAAGTTTTGGTGGGATGATGTGCTACGGGCCTGTGGGCGATGGGGAGGATATGCTGAGCAGTAAGGTCTTGGATATTGGGGTGCGACGATTCATTAAGGCAGGGGAGGGGAGTGCCGAGTTTAGTATCATTGCGCTATCAGAGGGGGAGGAGTAGGCTTGCTTTTGATGCATCCTGACCTGCGTTTATCGGAATGTTATTTTGAGCTGGTATATCTGTCAGCTGATGCTTTTGTCACTCACCTCACACGCTCTTGATGACTCGAAAAAGCTTATTATACTAGCTAACTATCAATATTCTTGTTTCTTGGGGCTATGAAGTCATAAACGACAGAGGCATGCTTTGCGAATACTCATACAAGCAGATGTCTCTCCAATCCTTGTTGCGATTATACATCGTCCTTGATGGACGCTTCTCATCCTTCACTCATGCAATCTCTGTCTCAATCAGCATCTCATACTGCTGAGGATCAGGCCAAAACTTAAGAATCTTGAACCCAGCCCCCGTCAGCAACTCCTCCCACTGACTCTTGGTTCGCTCAGAAGCTGAAAGAAGAGACATCATCTGAACATCCATGGTCATCTGACTGATACTAGCTCCAGTTGGCGGCAACACGATATCATAGACAAAGAGTTTAGAGCAACCTTTCGTCATGGCATCTCTGGTGTTTTGTAGAAGTTGGGTTGCTTGGGCATTGGAATAGTCGTGAAGAACAGTGTGCATGAAGTATGCCCGGGCTCCTATCTCTTGTTAGGACTTTGGTTCTCATCTAGTTAGGATGGAGACTTACCCTTCACAGGCTGAGGCTTAAAAAAGTCATGTGCCATAGCCGTGATCTTGTCATCAACATCCGCCCGCTCGATGATCTCAGGCAGATCCTGCAATACCAAAACCCCACTTGGCAGATCTGGTCTCGCCTTTAGAACATGCGAGATATCAATACCAGTATTGCCTCCAACATCCACAACAAGCGGTTTGCCAAGATCAGCACCCTCAATCAACTTGCCAGCATCGTAAATCTTGGTCCAGGGTGTGTTCCAAGACGTCCGGGCCTCCATGTGACCTGTAAAGGCTTCATAGTACTCTGGACTCTTGTGAAGACGACCGAAGAAATTTAGGCCATCGGGATCACTGCCAGCGTAGTTGTTGTCTTCTGCAGCTGTGGGGACTTTATAGCCTATCTTAGCGAGATATTTGGGCAGGTTTTGGCCCGCTGATATGTACATAAGTTCTAGGTTTCGTTAGTTTGACGTGCTGGTTTTGTGGCTGGGAGATTTACGTTGCTTGGAGTGACGCTTCGACTTTGGCACTTTCATCGCCAATGGCGTATGAGAACCGCGTAGGCTTGAAGGTATCCGCGCCTGTCTCCTCAACCACATAAAAGGCAGCGAGGAGACGGAACAGACGCCCTAAAGATTCGTTAGCTTTGAACGACGTGACAGGAATACAACTGCTCACTCAACAAGTTAGGCTCAACATCCCTTCCAGTCAACTTGACCAAGTCATCGATCGTCTTCTCCCCCCCGCCTTCTTGAGTCCAAGCCTTCCAGATACCTAGATCGATCGCGGTCTGCAGTGCTGCAAAAACAGCAGAGATGTTCGAAACAAAAGCCCCATGCTCGTTCATATGGAGTTTTAACTCTTGCCAGCAAGCGACGCGTAGCAGCCCGGACACGAAGACGCTCGACTTCATCGCCGCCGAATTGGCTGGGGTGTACCGCATCGAGCGTGGCGATGATGTCGTTTGTTGAAGGACCAACTGAGCCCATTGTGAGAAGTCAAGTATGAGACTCTATGTGTGTTTGGGAGTGGAGTCGAAAAAGAAAACTTAAATGGGAATTTTGACAGAAACTGGCGTGTATAAATAAGTGTATGATTCACAATGCGATGTCTGCACTTAAACTAGTGATTCAGTTGATGTGGGAGAACCCTGCTGCCCCTTGCTGGGATAAGAAGTTGGTGTGGAGGGCATCCCTTTAAGTGTTGTCTCGTCAGGGAATCAAGACAATACTGGCTTTGTTTAGGTTAACATGCAGAAAATTGCAGAACTGTTGGTCTACAAGTACCTGATATCCTTAGTTTAATCAGTGCTGGAAGGCTACACCTCCTCCCTCAAGAGATAAAGGGAGTTTCCTTCAAACAAAAACTCCAGATGTCGTCTTTGGAGAGGTTCATGGCCAAATAATGATTAAGAAAGCCGATACTCTCTGGCATCATCTGCTTGGCAATGCGCTGCATATCGACAGGATGGCTTATATCAGGCATCAGCAATGTTCGTGTAGCCACTTGATAAACATGAGTACGAACTGCTCCTTATAATGATATGTTAACTGATGGTGGATGGATTGTCGTCCTATTGTGCTTTGGCCCTCCCTGTAACAGGGTCGCTTAGCTAGTTCAGGATGTAAATCCCACGGGGAACACGGGGTGTTTCGGGTAATTCCTCGCGTTATGGATCTACTGCCAAATAACCCAAAGTCTTGAGCCTCAACTCACCCTCGAGAGTGCCATAGAAAGGCTGTTGCTGCGAGATTGATGAGGAACGTGTGGTGGGATCTGAGTCCAAGAATACGCAAGATCCAGTCACTTCATGGCTACCTGCAGCACGTACTGTACGACTCTGCCGTTGGCCAATGCTTCTTATCGGTTGACCCGTAACGGCCCGACGATATGACGCGGTTCATAAATACAACGTTAAGCCGCAACTATCATATCTCGACGTCGTTCTATAGCGGGTCCATTGCAACCTCGCCTGAATCCTCCGTCAGGTGATCTCGATATAAACTCTGATAGTCCTTTAATTGAATCCTGGCATCGGAGCCGCTTGAAAAGGCTTCTGCGGCGATGTTACTCTGGTTTCTAAATATTAATAGGCGATGTTACTCTGGCGGTTTCGCTTCCGCTAGCGGAGTTTCCTCGACTGACACTGTCAAATGTCATATGCAATTAGTTGACAATGGGGCCAATGATGATGGCGGAGGAATAACTCGTCCGGTATCTGAGAAAAAGCAAAAAGAGCAAACGTTGGAGAATACGTGGGGACAGGTCGTTGTCTCGGCAAGTCTCACGGGATGGCGGCATCAAAGGGGAATTGTTTAGCTGCAGAATTGATTGCAAAGCTCTTGCATTGGAGGTGGTAAATACAAGTTCCTGCAGGAGCCCAAATCTTCGGGCTCTGCAAAGACCCAGCGTGTTGTACCCCAACTCGAAGTCTGCCATATATGATATCACATAAGAAAGAGATAACAAGCCCGCATCAGCCAGCATTCACGCCATGTTTGTCCCCGTCTCCAGTCCATGACCAACACAACTCACTACCGTCATACAACCACTCATTACTGGTCCATCTTCAAGTTTGCCTCTCGCGTGCCAGAGAGACAATGTCGCCAACAAGGGTTTTCGCGTAGATCTCATTAGAACAAAGGATAGTTAACAATCCTCCTTAACTATGCATTGAAACGCGCTAGGGCGTGATCCTCCCCTCCTTTCTTTTTTTCCGGGGATGCAACATTCGGTTGCTGGGAACGTGTGATCAGGGGCATTGGCGAGTCTCGCTTGAATCGATGAGGTTTTGAGGTCCAGCAGATAACGCAAACTACTCCATTCTGTGTTATTTCTCTTTTCTGAAAGAAGATAGCTTGTTTGGGATCTTTGGTAGTGCAATCATGACGAGCTCCTCTGGAGGCCTGGGGCCGGTGCTCAATGCAGTGCTATGGGTTCAAGTCGTTATTTTTGTCGTCTTCGTTGGATTGAGAATATACACGAGATCTCAGATTCTTCACTCTGTTGGGGCAGATGATTATCTCGTTATCATTGCACTCGTATGCCCTTTACTTCCTCGCCAATAGCTCATCCTCACAGTCTACAGGTCTTCCAGATCATCTACTCCGCCTTCGTAACGGCCGGTACAAAATACGGGCTCGGTCGCAAGTTCGCAGACATTGGCAACCCCGATGCATATTTCCGAGCCGTCGAGCTGGAGATATACAGCCAAGTAGCCGGGCTCATGGTAATCGGTCCGGGAAAATGCGCCGTCGGCATCTTCCTTCTACGCATTGTACGGAACAAATTCCAGAAGGCGTTCATTTGGGCATTTCTCGCGGGGACAGTATTCGTCACGCTGTTTTCTAGTACCGTTGTTGTCGTGCATTGTGATCCTGTGCAGAGGACTTGGGACCGACGGGTGCCGGGGACGTGTTGGATTGACTTTTCCAAGGTCGGCTTGACAGTCCGATGTGAGTTGCTGATGCGCAGAAATCTTGGCGCGTGCTGATTTGTGTAGCTTGGTTTGTCGTTGCAGACTTTTGTTTCGCGATTCTTCCGTGGTTTGTCATCTGGGAGCTTAACATGAAGCGCAAAGAGAAGATCACTGTCGCGTGCGGTCTAAGTCTTGGTATCTTGTAAGTCACCAGTCTGACCGGCACTGAATCATCTTGACTGACGATCTTAGTGCTGGCATCTGCGGTTCGTTCGTACGGTCGCTCTCAACGGGTTGAATTCCAGTGAATACATCTGTATGTCCCTCATTCACCACCAATCTTTCATCTACTGACATTTGCAGACGACACAGTAGATATGCTCATCTGGTCCGCGACCGAAAGCACCGTAACGATAATGTGCTCCTCCATCCCCGTCCTCCGCCCTCTCTACGTGCGCTTCCGCTACGGCAGCCAAGGCGACAGTTCCGGCGCAGCGAGTTCCTACAAACTCCCCATGTACGGCAATCACAGCGGTCGAAAATACGGCAACGGTTCGATGCCTGGCACAGAAACAATTGGTGGTAGCGGGCCATCAAACAGAACTGTGATTGGATATGCCAATGCCAGTGATGAGAGTATACTTCGCGATATGAAGACTCAGAACGATATCAGTGGGAAAGAACAACGGATGAGGTATCGATAAGTTATGGGAAGCAAGACGCTGGAGAGAGGGTTATGTAGTGGAAGTAATAGTTACTCAGAGAAAGGTCCAAAGAAGTCGGAACTTGGAAAGCTTAACTCATCTGGTTCAGTCAGCCATGAAGTGAAGCTACCTGGGATCCTACCAAGTTGTACAAGTTGTAAGAATACAGAGCAGTTATGTACTTATGCTCCATTTGCTAGGCCAGCAGCCTACTTCGTATGTCGGACACTCGGATTGTCAGGTGAACGTTGGGCTTCATATCGCCTAGGTTCGAGAGATGGGCTCAGAAGAATCTGAGCCGCCTGGACTTTGATCCCCTTGCTCTCAACCCCTCGCGGGCCTCTCGATTCTGTCCGTACCCATAAACTCATGCAACACCTTGGGCAACCTCACAATTTCCTCATCCGCATCCCATCCAATCTCCAACAACGCCGCTACAACCCTCGGCACCGACAGTACCGTCCCATTTACCGTCCATGGGAACCTCGGTGTCCCATCCTCTGCATCTATCATCCTCATCGATAACCGTCGAGTTTGATAATCTGTGCAGAAACTCACAGAGGCGATTTCTCCCCAGGCAGCGTCATGAACTTCGTCTGGTGTTTTACCTACGGCGCGGAAGGGGAAGAAGGCTTTGATCGCGACTCTACGGGCTTCTCTGGCTCTGAGGTTTTGGACTGGCATATCGAGGACACGGCATGTAATTCCGAGGGCTCCCAGGATATCAGTTTGGATGTCGATGATTTCGTCAAAGAAGCACCCCATCTCTTCCTCGTCTGGCTTCGTCCAGGCAAATAACTCCACCTTAGTGAACTCATTCACTCTGTACAATCCCTCCGTATCTGGCCCAGCCTCAGGCCTATAGCATCTTGAATCAGCGACCCTTCTCAGCGGCAATTCCTCCTCTGAGATTATCTTGTTTGCCATCATACCAGCAAGTGCAATACCGCTTGTCCTCGTCAGACTCATCTCGGGCATACCTTCAATCTTATCCTTGTGACCCTGCGCAATGTTGTAAACCTGCTGCTCACCGCTACTATCCTGAGCTTGAAATCCGCAGGCGGCAGAGATTTGAGAGTAAACTACGGATGGGGGCGCGACGGGAGTCCAGCCTTCACGAGTTGTAAAGGTGAGAGCGTAGGAGACGAGGGCCTGTTCTAGTAGGGCGCCGGCGCCGACGAGGTAGTACCATCCGCTGCCAGAGGCATTGGCGACGGAAGCAAAGTCGATGATGCCAAGCTGCTTTCCGATGTCGACGTGATGAATATGCTTTCCCTTGCTGTCCTTGATCTGAATGACTTTCTCATCGGCGTTGACAGAGCAGATGTAATCCCAGTCGGGCCCTCTCGGCGTTTCCTTACTTGTAATATTGGGCAACGCCAGCGCCAAGTCCTCTATCTTGCTCATGATATCCATCTCCACCTCGTCAACTTCAAGAATTTTTAGCTTAATATCCCTCGCTTCCTTGAGCGCTTCTTCAATGTTCTTCCCCCCTTCTTTCAGCACTAGAAGCTCCTTCTCTAAAGCATTTGCGCGTTCACGTAAAGATTTCACAGCCACCTGCAAAGTCTGGTGATAGTACATGAGCTTGGTGATGTGGAATGGGTTGGAGGCGAGGCTAGGATAGTTTCGTGAGGGGCAGGTTTCAGCGTAGAGATCTGGGTTGTTGCGGATATGGTATATATCGAGGGTAGGCATTGTGGCGATTGAAGGGCGGTGGGGGGAGGAGTAGGGCCTAGTGGTTAGGTTCCGAGGTGTACGCTTACATCGCCGGCATTTTGTTATTATGTGATGCATTCTAGGCTGTTATAGTAGAGACTTGGTAGTCAGAAAGAACTTAAGAGTATTGTGATATTTTAGGGGTTTATATATATTGCGGTAACGTTAGTATGCGCCCTGCAATGACCTGCAAGCGGGGTAAATATAGCAGACTTTATGAGAAAATGGTATCAAAATATGGCAACGGTTCAATGCCTGACACATAAAGTATCAGATGCCGTAGACTTCTAAAGAGAATAGTTATTGTATATAATACAAATCGGAAAGATAAATATCAGCGGTATTAGAGGAGCACATAGGGTATCGATATGTTATTAGGCTTAACGGAGGATTAGTGAGTGGAAGTAATAACCACTTGGAGAAAGGTCCAAACTCTATTTCTGCGCGATAAGAAGTGCTCCAGTGAAGGCTGAAGTATTGATAAGGCGTAGATCAGCAGGGTCTGGGCCTGTCGTCACTTTTGGCTTAGCGGGATATCATTGATAAGCGACCCCGGATAGAAATAATTACAGGCAGCCCCGCCCTTTTCTTTAGTGACCTCGACACTGCAACACCCCGTATTCCATGCGCCTCAATTGAACAACACGCGATATAAACGGAATGACTCATGGATCCTGGTCGCAAGAGAATAGGCTCCATCGCAGAGTCGGCTACGTCGTCTAATCAGCGGAGTAAACGCGCCAAATACGCGCCTGTGGCTTGGTACGCGACCGTTCCTAGGCACTGGGATTGACTGACCTTGGTAGTAATGAGTGTAAGAAGAAGAAGCTCAAGTGTGTGAGGGAGGAGGGTGATGAGATTTGTAAGAGATGTGATGTTAATAAAGTCGAATGCATCTTTGCTCCTACAGCTCCACCAGCGAAGGAAGATGCTGAGCCAGCGCGAAGACGCTCAACTCAAGAGCCTCAGTCTCAGTGAGTATCTCGCCCATGTCACAAGCCATCACTTACACTTCACAGAACAGACGTCGGATCTCTAAGCCAACAAGTAATCGCCCTCCAAAACCAAGTCAACGCCCTTACATCAGCCCTCCAAGACGTATCCCAGCGTCTCCCCCACATAACCCTCTCCTCCACAAAGTCCACTCCCCAAGGCCACCCGTCCACCTACCGCAAAGACATCCGCAACGTACACAACGAGCCACGCGAGCCTCAATTCGTTGGCCCCACGCGCTCGGCTTATAGTTTCCAGATCGCGGAGAACTCCCTCACAGGCATGGGGATCGAGCCAAACGCTACTGGTACAAGCACGCCTGCCGAATCGCCTAGTGAGACGGAACCCGTTGTTGAGAGTGAGCACCTGTCACCGGGGATAGAAGATGTTGAGACTCTGGCAAGTTTGGGAATAGCGGAAGTTCAGAGGCTGTTGGATGTTTATAATGAGGAGATTCAGAGTGTTTATCCTTTCATTGATGTGAATGAGTTGTCGAATAAGGCGGTTTCGGTGTTTCAGACACCGATGGAGAATACGCTTAAGGATGTGCAGGCTATCAAGTTGGCGGTTGCTACGTCAGTTGCTATTGAGGCACAGGGGCTGAATAATGTTAGCAAGAGGTTGATTGATGATGTCGAGCCCGTTATTTGCAGGGTCTCAGGCGAGGCCTTCATCGACCTCCAAGAACTTCAACTCATGATCATGCTGGTAAGTCCATTCTTCACTCCCCTTACAGTTATTGACGGCTCTTAGAGCATCTACTGGTTTCACTGTGGAGAAGACCTCCTCGCCTGGAGAGCCATCGGCAACGCCGGTCGCGAATGTCTTGAAATCGGTCTTCATCGCCGAACTTCACTCTTGGAGAACTTCAAAAACCCATCAGAGCGAGATTTAGCAATTCGTTGTTTCTGGTGTGTATACATTCTGGACCGAAGGTGGAGTTATGGCACTAGTCTATCATTCGGCATTTCCGACCGGGACATCGATCCGCAATGTCCAGAGCCAGTGAGTTATTCTCATATCGTAGGAGAAGCGTGTACTGACGACTGAAAGAGTGAACAACATCCATATCTTCGATGTATGGTCTCCTACGCCAAGTTATGCTCCAAGGTTTGGGAGGATCTACCGCTTGATTCTTCACCGTTCACGGTCCCAAAGGATAAAGTCGACTTCTTTGACTTTCTGACGCAGAAATGGGTTCATTCTATTCCTGAGGATTTACAACTCGTGTATCCTCGACTCTCACAGGCTCCGCGTCATCAACCTCGAGTTTTACAACGCTTGAGGACGCTTCTGTACCTGAGAGGGAATTACATCCGAAATTTGGTTCTACGACATCATGTCATGAGTGCTGAGAATCTACGCTCAGACATGCAGGGCGCTCAACTGGTCGTTAGTCTTGCGCAGGATACGATCCAGGTTCTGGTGAATCTGAACGAGACAAGCGACATCTACGCTCGGCAGAAAGCAACGTTTAATTACTTCCTGACAGGTGCTCTAGCAACAATCCTTTTAGCAGTATGTCACGGCCCGGATGTCTTCGCCGATCGCTGCAGACAAAGCTTCCAAGACGCCGTTCGTCTCCTCAAGAACATTTCTCAGCACGGACAACTAGGTCGACGACTATGGCGCTCACTAAAAGGAACGATTCATCGCGCTTTATCGCTAGAGTCACCATTCACTCCAACTGGGAACACGGCACTCGCGGAGATTCTGCAGCAGGAGACGCCGGAGGTACGACAGCAGCAGACGCTTGTTCCTACGAATTGGCCGAGAAATGGACTGGGGAATAATTTTATGGAAGAGAACGTGGCGGATATGTTTGGTCTGGAGACAGATCTGTTGAATTTGTTTAGTGCGTTTGAGCAGGACAATATGTTGAGGCCGGTGAGTCAGGTCAATGGGCTTGATCAAGCTGCGGCATTACCGGATCAGAATGGGGGTGTTGGGCAGGGTGATGATATGAGTCGGTTCAATGGAGGGTTCTAGAAGTCACGGTTTGATGGGACATATCGGGGACAAGACTGTAACAATATCATCAGAGTATGAGTGTTAAAGAGCGTGTACGCTGCAAAGTATCTCGTACATATCGATCCATGACCCAAGTCCCTTCCAATCCCATGGTAATATCGTGTTAGGACAATTTAGTACCCTCATAGCAACGCGTGATCAAAGAAAATACACATCTCTCCGATTTTTGACCATAACTATCCAGTTTATTTATCATGGACTCCATCACGAAGACCTTCAACAACGTCAAGGTCAACGACGGGAACCTCAAACTTGTACTTGCCACGGAAGACATAGTACGCAATACCAGCAAAGAGCCATCCAGCCATCACAACGATAGAGTAGTTCATGTTCTGCGGTGTGACTGGCATGGCAGATGGGAAAGTGCTAAAGATGACAACGACTGTGATCCATATCAAGCTGATAGCATTGGCAGCCGGGCCAGCGATACGTCCGAGCTTGAAAGGACCAAAGCCATTGGAAGTCTGGATACTCTTCCTGGCAAATAGCATAGCGATGATGGGGAAAGCATAGCTGACATACATGCCGATGACAGACATGGAGAGAATGGCATTGAAGGCAGTGGTGTTGCCGAGGTAGATGAGACCAAGGAGCATCTGAAGAACAAAAACAACCACAACAGCGTAAACAGGGATCTGAAGACGCTTGTCGACTTTGCTGAGTTGTTTGTCAAACGGCGTCGACTTATCTCTCGCAAAAGCCCACAAAGTTCGTGACGTAGAAGTAAGTCCAGCGACAGTCGCTGCGACAGCGGTGCAGGTGATGAGGACTGTGAAAACAGTACATGCCGCTTGACTCTTGGTCGCGTCAAGGAAGATCTGCATGAAAGGGAACCCGGTGGGTGTTGCGAGAAGCTTCTCGAGGGGACCGGTTGAGAAGAGGAAGACAATGCAGTAGACGAGACCCATGAGACCATTGATAGTCACACTGC
Source organism: Fusarium chuoi (assembly GCA_022627125.1). NCBI lineage: Eukaryota > Fungi > Ascomycota > Sordariomycetes > Hypocreales > Nectriaceae > Fusarium > Fusarium chuoi. Next base: position 249,041 of record JAJALE010000886.1, on the reverse strand, counting down.
CTACCATGGCGAGAGGGACGTTGCGGCTGGCGTGGGGCATTTCTTCTGCTAGATGGCAGGCGGCGTCGTATCTGCGATGGTTAGGTGATGATGCAGTGAGTGTGATGGGGGGGACATACCCGAGGAAGGGATACACAGCACTTAGGAGGCCGACAAGCCATGATATGCCATCGTTGGCCCAGCCACTAGAGTTGGTGACCTCTGTAAAGACAAAGGAAGCCGAGTTCTTGGGTGCCATGACACCGAGAACAACAACGATTGTGACAAAGCCGATGACATGAATGGCGCCTAGAGACGTCAGTTCCGATACATCTCCCGCCAGCAGAGGTACTTACCCGACACCGTGTTGATATGTGGAAGAAGTTTGTCGCCCCAGATATTGAGAACAAGGGCATAGACCAGAACAAGCCAGTAGAACAACATGCCCTGCCATCGCTCAGGAACATACGTATCGTTGTTGACGATTATGAGAGCCTGCATCTGCAGCCCAGCAGCAAAGGCAGCCGACGATGCGAGAACAACCTGTCCGCCAATGCTAATCCAGCCTGTAACCCAAGACGCGGTCGATCGAATGGAAGGGGGCGAAAGGGCTGCTACCCAATGGTATTGACCTGGAAACCATTCCGAGCGTTAGTCTCGAGCTAAAAAGGTTGCGTCAAGGGGTGAGTACTGACCTCCAGCTGTAGGATATATCGAAGCGATCTCACCGAGAGAGCTGGCGATGCAGATTGAGCATACTGCTGATAGTAAACTGACCATGTTAGCGATGCTTGTTTTCGGCGACGGGAGACGGACTAGTTGTAGAAGAGACATGGTGCTCCGCCGGTGATGAGAGCTGTAGCGACGACAGAGGATAGAGCTTCCCACGTCGCCATGAGACAAACGCATAGGGCACAGAGGGAGAAGAGAGAATACTGTCTTCGAAGTTCCTGCGTATGACCCAACTGCGCAAGACGCAGGGCATCATCGCTCGAAACTCCAGTACCGCCCTCAAGACTCATGGCGTCTTTATCAACAGCAACGTTAACTTTCTCAAGTTCTCCCATGTTCTCAAATAAAGAATAATAAATGTTTTATAAGTAAAATTTTGTTCTTTTCCAGTTAGTGGAGCTATGGAAAGCACGGAAATGTCGTTCATATAAATCATCTTGATAAGGGAAAAGAGATATCAGAGCACCCCCCTGCTGGCATATCACATCTCTGATCAAAAACACACGCTAAACAGGGGCCGTATCAAGAACGCGGGGAGGTCTAACCTAGTGCGTATTAGCAATTCTTTACGAGCTGCGTTATCACTTGTCAAGGGTGTTGATAGAGGGTGAGATAAGAGAGATTGCGCTTCCGCGTTCCGAGAGTCGTTCCGAGTGCAACGCTCGGAACGAGACCTTCCGGGGTGTACTATTTGACAGCCCCAAAACATCACATTTGCTGATTGATCGAACCAACAAACCACACAATTCCTTTGTCCTGAGTCTTTTTTGTCCAACCATGGCTGCACCACATCCTCTGTCTGCCCTCTCGGCGCGTGAGACTGACCTTGCTCGCGACATCGTCAAGGCGTCTCACCCCGGTGCGCTGCTGTTCTTTAGACAATCGTACCTGTTTGAGCCTGCCAAGGAGGAAGTCCTCAGATTTCTTGAGCTTGAGCACTCTGGGTCTCTGACTGCTTCATCGCCGAGACCTGATCGCTGCGCGCAGGTTTTCTACGATGTCATTGGCGGAGACCAGAAGTCGCTTTACTATGAGTCTGTGGTTGATGTCACGAAGCGGAGTATTGTTGCGCAGGAGCTTATCAGCGAGGAGCACCAGGCCAGTTTGACTACGTGAGTTCACCCTTTAGTTGTGACTTTGAATTGATGCTAATTTGTTAGGGCTGAGTTTGACATTGTTGTTGATTCCTGCAAGCGATCAAAGTTGTTCCAGGATAAACTCAAGGAGATCAAGCTCCCCGAGGGTTTCGAAACAGTCATTGAGCCCTGGCCCTACGGCGCACCAGACCTAGAAGATGGCAACACACGCTACTTCCAAGCACTCGTCTTTGCGCGCGATGCTCGCAAGGGTCAAGACTCCAACTTCTACGCTTACCCCATGCCCTTGATCCCCGTCATGGACGCAGCGACCAAGGAGATCATCCGCATTGATGAGCCTGCTACGGGCGGCAAGGGTGATAGTCTTACTGGCAAGACGTATGCTCCTGGAGCTCTTGACCACTGCCAGAGCGCAGAGTATGTGCCCGAGCTTTTGCCCAATGGGACGAGGAAGGATTTGAAGCCCTTGATGGTTGTGCAGCCGCAAGGACCTAGTTTCTCCATCACAGAGGGGAATCTTATCCAGTGGCAGAAGTGGAGGATGAGGGTTACGTTTAATCCTCGTGAGGGAGCTGTCATCCACGATATTCGCTACGATGGACGTCCTGTTCTTTACAGATTGAGCATCAGCGATATGGTACGCTTACTGAGAAATACTTGCGAGAGATATACTAACGTGCGTAGACCGTTCCTTATGCTGATCCCCGTCCACCTTATCACCGAAAGCAAGCCTTTGACTTTGGCGATGGTGGTCTTGGGCACTGCGTCAACAACCTCACCCTCGGCTGCGACTGTCTTGGCGTTATCAAGGTAAGCTGGACCCCAAACTCACAAGTTTCATGACTAACAACTTTAGTACTTTGACGGTGTCCTCACAGACGCGGATGGTTCTGCCCAAGAAACCAAGAACGTCATCTGTCTGCACGAGCAAGACAACGGCATCGGCTGGAAACACACCGACTGGCGAACCGGCCGCGCCGTGGTAACGCGTCGCCGTGAACTCGTTATCCAGTTCATCATCACCCTCGCCAACTACGAGTACGTCTTCAACTACAAGTTCGACCAAGCAGCCGGCATTGTCGTCGAGGCTCGCGCCACAGGCATCGTGTCTGTTGTGAACATGGACCCCGGCAAGACAGCGCCGTGGGGAAACATCGTCAGCCCTGGCGCCCTAGCCCAGAACCATCAGCATGTTTTCTGCGTGCGTATCGATCCCTCGATTGACGGTAATGAAAACACCGTTGTGCAAGAGGAGAGTCTACCGTTGAGGATGGACAAGAGGACGAATCCTAATGGAAACATGTATGAAGTGCGCCAGACGCAAATCACTACCTCCCAAGGCATCGACGCCGCTCCCTTCAGCAACAGGGTCTTCAAGGTCCAGAACCTGAACAAGCTAAACCGCGTATCGGGCAAACCCGTCGGTTACAAGATCACACCCCCCGCAACACAACTCCTCCTCGCCGACCCCAACAGCACACAAGCCAAGCGCGCCTTATTCGCCAAGAAGCACTTCTGGGTGACCAAGTACAAGGACCACGAGTTCTTCGCCGGCGGACGGTACACGCTACTCAGCAAGAGTGAGATTGGCGGTGTGAGCGACGCAGCTGATCGGTGCGATGATGTGCTGAATCAGGATGTTGTGTGCTGGAGCGTCTTTGGACTTACGCATAATCCGCGCGTGGAGGATTGGCCAGTCATGCCGGTTGAGATGCTGCAGCTGCATATCTCGCCTTCGGATTTCTTTACGGGGAATCCGGCACTTGATGTGCCGTCTGACAAGGATGTTGCGTCGAGGTTGACAAGTGGGTGTTGTAAAGAAGAAGGACCTAAGCTGTAATTGATGCTAGTAGGACTTGGCATAAGATTGTAAATTAGTATTTATATATATTAGTATAAATAAGATATCTTAAAATTTATACTTCTTACTGTTTTAAATATAATATATTTTTAATACTAGATATATTATAATAATACATTTATTTAACTATTTATATTATATTATTTTAAATATTTCTTTTTAGTTACTAAGTACTTAAGGTCATAAATAAAATTAATATATTTAAGTACTAGCTAGAAATAGAAGGTAATATCTCTAGGGACTAGGTTTAGTTTATACTATATACTCCTTTCGGAATTGTGCTTTGGCTTTTCTTTCTTGAATACGAAAGCATTTCTTGGCACGCTCTTTAGCGTTATATACTTGCCATGCTGCAAACTGACCGCCTGACGCGCGGGAGTCAAGAGCCGGTCTGGCTAACCGGCCAGGATCGTCCTGACCTTGGTGACGGGCTGGCGTTAGAGCTTGGAGTTAGATGTATGGCGCGCGTATCCTCTTATCAGTATAACGTGACAAGAAACAGTCTAACTAGCAAACGCGCTAAGAGTCTAAGAAGGTAAGCTTTGAACTCTCAAGAGTTGGCTAAAATAAATACTTGCCTAAATTATATATTTCAAGTTAGATTGAAATTCTTCCTTATCTTACAAGACTGCCAAGTCCTGCTCAGCCGAGGTCCCATCTGATCGCATAGCAACTCACTTATTCAGTTGGATCCTGAGGTAGCTATCTCTATAAGATTTATTAACTGAATATTGATATAGAGACTGTCTCCTTTTAGGGTCTTAAATGGTAATGGATTGTAAAATGTTTATGTTAATTAATGAGCTGGAACTGTAGTATATCCTATTGTATAACTTATAGAAGAATGTAAAGACCTTAGATTTCTCCCAGCAGACGATGGCTTGTGATCGCAAAAGATTGTTAAGGTTAGATTGATCCCTGTTGCAAGAACTCTAGAGTAGTGTCTCGTTTAGCCTTTGTAGAATACGAATTGTATGATAGATACGCAAGTCACTCTGGCTTCCTCGGACGAATGATTGCGTATTCGAGGAGACCTGTGGCAAGTCTTTCATCTATAAAAGGTAGCATAACCCCCTTTCAACAATGTGTTCATCAACAGCAACAGCAATCTACTTCTCATTGATATCAACTCCCCCTCTCTCTTCAATATCTCTTACACCGGTAAGCCTAGAACCATCCAACTTCTGATGAGGATTTTCTTATTAAGATATCTTCTTAGATTAGACAATGAAGCTTCTCAAGTTTTCTGTCATGTTGAGTGCCTTGGCCTCGACCGTTTTGGCGCTGCCAAAGGTCGAGGTCAGAGTCAGTGACGAAATGGTGCAAGCAGGAAATATCGATCTGTTTGCGGCCACTTGGCAGGCTATCTATGCCGAAAACGGAAACAAAGAAGCCGTTACCATCGACAAGACGTATCCTGGCCAGTTGAAGCGCTGCCACCAAGACCTCAAGACCGAAATCAACGTTCGCGTCTACATCGAAGGTGCATGGGGTGATGCCGGCGGTGTCAACCATAATAACCGCGATGCCTTGGTCCAAGCAGCATGGAAGGCAGTCAACGAGATTTCGGCCAAAGATGCATACGACATTTTCACCGGATGCTGCTTCACCGACGCTATCCAGCCCTCGTGTTCTGTCCCAGCAAGGTCTGTTTGTGACAGGAACTCATGTGGTTGCCAGGGAGGACAGCACGCCGTCTGTTCAACGCGAACAACGGGGCACCAGGTTCCTTCCCACGTCAACGCGTATATATACGATAACAACGGCAATCTCATATCTGATCACCTTCAAATCACCTTCTCATCTGCCACTACGGCGCCAAGCGGCGGGTGTGGCATTGTTGGAACGCTTACATCAGAATTCGCCGGCTTTGCCTTTCCTGGCGTACTTGGGCAGCTTTTCCAGAAAGGCATCGAGCTTGGCTGCGGGGCCTGAAACGGTCGCCGTATAGCCTGAGGGACTACACTAAGCTCCCTGCTGATTTAAGCTCTCAGCCACAAGGCTCAACTGCCAATGGACTGCACACATCAATTCCATCCGGCCATTAGGCATAACAGGTATATACTTGCGCAAAATATGCTGTATTTTCTTTCGTTTAGGTAGCTATTTAACGTGTAATGGTTTGGTGCAACAAGTATGTTAAGAAAATGTTAGCTAGAAAAGGAGATTAAATTCAATAAACATTTTCTCTCGCTATATTAACTGGTAAACCGTCCCTTAATAACAGAACGCACCTCTATCTATAATATATTTAGTGAATGCAGGTTATAGTAATCTAAAAACGTCCTTCTTTACTAAGAGAATCTCTTTATTATTACAGTCTGGTATAAAGCTTTTATAGTTTGTACACTTTTATTCTATGTACTATTAACCATATTAAAAATATTTTCGGTTAATATTCTCTTATTTAAGATCTAAATAAGTCTAAGGATCGAACCGGTAACCATTTGCTGCTTGGCGCCAGATTTGCAGGTCTTAACACTTTGTGATTTCTGGAGGGAACCAGATGCATGTTTGTCATGTCTACAGGTATGCTGTGTTTAAAATCGCGATCAAAGTATGCCTGCCACAGTTACGCCAGCATGCCCATTTCGAATTTAAACATAGGCGTCGTAACGCTGCAGCAGAGTTGGCAGACAAGGTCCTTCGTGTAGCTACTGAAGAAATTGCCGGAATTTACCACCACCGAATGCTGCAAACGAACGCTGAAGTGGGAGGATAAATGTAAGGAGTGCTGGCAACGTGTTCTACCCTAAAGCTGTGTCTACCGAGCCTTGCCGCCTGAGCTCAGATGCCATGTCATGTCAAACAACCAGCCAATTCATTAGAGCAATATCGCTTGGATAGGCATCTAGTGTCACGGAACTCGGCCTTTATATCTTACTCAACTGCCGACTCACCAAGCCCACTCCAACATCCGCCGTATCACGTAAGCGGCGGGCCGCTGGAGATTACGGAGATATAGCCTGACCCTTGATTGCCCCGACCCCAGCTGCGTCATTTATTTCGTCCACTAACTCCGTCGCCATCGGAATCGCCACTGCGGTTCCGAGCCCATAGCCGCGGCCCAATCGGAAGACTCATTCCTCTCCATCGCATTGCGGCTCCTGCTGAGTAGTGGCACTGATACTACATTATCGTATATTCCTTTCAGCAACTGAAACGGTTCAAGCAGGGCGGTGGATTAAATATACGTAAGATATGGAGATGATCTGACTGCGGTGAAGTATGAATAAAAAGAGGAGGCGTTTGTGAGACCCTGGATTATGCATAACCCCTCATGTAACATGGTCAGTGCTATACCGGAACATAACATCCTGGATTCCGAGTGGAATGGTCGTCGTAATGTACATAAGTAATATGCATGCGGTTTCACTGCGCTTCTCTTCTCTCGCCGTGTAGCTTATCGACTTTTTGCCGTCTGATAAGATCTTGATAAGTGGATATTATTATTATTTTATACCCGAAATACACAAACTCAACATGGCGGAACTCACCATCACCGGCGCAGCTGGTCGCAAAATCACACGTACGTTCCACTCATGGATTCTCATTACGTGCATCATTCTCACTGACTCTCTCAGTCCCCACCGGCCTCTTCATCGACAACACCTTCACCCCCGCAGAAGCCAACAAAACCGTCATAATCGAGAATCCCACTACAGCCTCCCCCCTCGGCTCCCTCTCCGCCGCTCAGACCTCCGACGTCGACCGCGCTGTACTGTCTGCACGCAAGGCATCAGCGACGTGGAAGACTACACCTCCCCAGGAACGACGCCGTCTGTTGAATAAGCTCGCTGATCTTATTGAGCGCGATGTTGAGGACTTTGCATCCATTGAGGCTGTCGATGCTGGCATGCTGTACAACATGTCCATGGGCATGAGTGTTCCTCAAGCTGCTGAGACGTGTAGATACTTTGCGGGCTGGGCGGATAAGCTTGATGGACAGAGTATTGACTATGAGAGTGGTCTTGCGTATACCAAGAGAGAGCCAATTGGTGTCTGTGCAGCCGTTGTACCTTGGAACACTCCTCTGTAAGTCGCATCCCTTCACACTCTACCTCGTACTAACAAGAACAGCATGATTACCTCATGGAAGCTAGCTCCCGCCCTCGCAGCTGGCAACACCCTCATCATCAAAACCCCAGAGCTAGCCCCCCTCTACGGCCAAAAACTCGGCCAGCTCATCGTCGAGGCCGGCTTCCCCCCCGGCGTAGTCAATATCCTGTGCGGTCTCGGCACCGTCGCTGGCCAAGCACTCGCCGACCACCACGAAGTCCGCAAGCTCTCCTTCACCGGCAGCGTCGGGGTCGGGCGCACAATCCTCGCCAGCGCTGCAAAGTCAAACCTCAAGCGCGTGACCCTCGAGCTCGGCGGTAAAGGCCCTAGTGTTATCTTCTCCGACGCCGACTGGGAGAATGCGCTTATGTGGTCTACTATGGGGATTACTACGCACAATGGACAGATTTGTGCGGCGGGCAGTAGGATTTATGTGCAGGAGGATATTTATGATAAGTTCGTAGCGGAGTTTTCGAAGAGGACGAAAGATGCTGTTATGGGTGATCCTTTGCTGCAGGAGACGATGAAAGGGCCTGTTATTAGCTCAACGCAAAAAGACAGGATCATGGGCTTCATCGCAAAGGCCAACTCGGAGGGAACACAAGTCCTCCACGGGGGATCTCAATCACACGACTCAAAGGGGCATTTCGTCCCCAACACAGCATACGTCAACGTCTCACCCTCAGCGAGCATCATCCGCGAGGAAGTATTTGGTCCTGTCGCCAGCATCGCCAAGTTCAAGACAGAGCAAGAAGTCATCGATCTTGCAAATGACAACGTCTACGGTCTCGCTGCTTCGGTGTTCACAAACGACATCAGCAAGGCGATTCGCGTGTCGGATAAGATTGAGTGCGGATTAGTCTGTGTTAATTCGTGGGGAAGCGTTAATGCGAATACGCCGTTTGGCGGGATTAAGCAGAGTGGTTTTGGGAGGGAGAATGGCGAGGACGCGCTGCATGATTGGACGCAGGTCAAGTGTGTCAAGGTCAATGTTTTTAAGCTATAGATATTGACATAAATGCCACTGAATTACCAAATTACATGAGATTTTTGAAATGTCCTGTTCTGGTGTTTGTGATGACTTCCTCTTGCGGCATGACCAGAAACTACCCATTTCGGAACTAAACTCACTAATTCCTCATCAAGTACTTACCCGACACTAAGAGATAAACTAAAAAGGCGCGCTCGCTTTGCTATCAATTGACGCGTGCGTCCCCTCGTTATCTCCTCTTTGTTCGGAACTAGATAGCCCGGAACTAGAGCATTCCGAGTGTTACGCTCACGTATGCTTCTCCATGACTCGACTGCCTGTTCATCACTATTCTTATCAGTTTCACTCTGCTCGTTCCGGTCGGAACATTTGAAGCATTAGTCAATGCTGTATCATTGCAGAAAGACCACGTAATGCTTTGTTGACTTGTTGTGAGGCTTGTATCAGATATCACATTGTTCCTATCGTCTGCGTTCTTGCTTGTTCGCTGTTATCGTACGGCAGTTCATCATGATCTCTTCACCGGACTGTCACGCGAAATCCTCGATACCCAGAAACATTCAACTTGGCGAGTTTCTTTCACACCTACACAGAACGATTGAGTCGCGAGAAAGTCGAGATGTCGTCCTCTTATTTGCCGGCGAAGCTGTACGCCTGCTCACTTTCATCATGGACTTGTTAGCATCCTACCTCCACAAGCTCCAAAGCAAGAGACTCAAAGGTCTCACCAAGTCATTCTTGACAATGTCTCATATCAACTCAATGGCTACGTCGACAACACGAGCCGCAAACTGTTCAAGAGCACTCTGTGCAATGCTCGATGAATGGCAGATGATGAATCGCCTCTTCGGAGTCTTGGACATGTGGAAAACAGCCCGAGATCTCATAAGACGCATTTCCACCGAGCGATCAGCAGGAACGCCAGTCAAAAAGCTGGACGTCGGAGTCCAAGTTTCACAGATCCTCTGCCTCAGCTCATTCCACGTCTCCGAAGCAATTGGCTTCTTGTCCTCCAAAGGAATTCTCAAACGCTCAGCCAAATCAGAAGAGAAGCTAACATTCCTCGCAATTCGCTCCTGGGCCGCGTTCACAATGATTGAGATTGGGCGGTTGTCACTGGAGTGGATGAATACTGTGCAGGATAAAGAGAAACTGGCTACAAAGACATGGAAGACAAAGTGGAAGAGCGATATGCTCCAGAATTTGGCCTGGGCTAGTGTTGCTACTCATTGGAGTCTGAGAGATGGTTTGATACCCGAGGCTTGTGTTTCGCCGCTGGCGGTGTTTGCGACGTGGAGTTTGGTCAAGGATGCTTGGAAGAATGCGGCCTGAAACTATACGTCATGTTATAGACGCAGTTGAGACCTATGGCTGGTAGCATATATCACTACATATATATTAGTACAGTATTTCAGCGGCAGCATAATATACTCGTAGCCTTACTGTGAGCTACTCAAAGGCATCGCGACCTCTATGTCCGTATTTCCTGTTGTAACCGAAATCTCGATCTTGCTAAATGCCTTGTTCGAGGTGGTCGGAAATATTGCGAAAGTTCCGATGACTTTATGGCGGCTATGATTGGTTGATGCATCTTGTATGGAAAGCCGTCAAAAGCTCGGTTGTCGGAAAAGTATTCCGCGCGGGATACTCGGGCCATGAGAAACTTCGCGATGACTTCGAAATGGTATAATAGGCTTTCAAGAATTGTGAATAGTTTCAAATCATCATTACCATCGATTCTACTTCAGTATTCGACGCAATGGCTGATATCGACATCATGACCAACGAGTCCATTCTGGACGAAGCTCTTCTCGCAACAGAGTCCCCCATCATCGACTCAACAGACTTAATCGTTCTTCTTTCTCTACTTCTAGGAGCAATCGCATATCTCTCCAATGGCAAACTGCGGAGCTTCTTCTTTCCTAAGCCCACCACGACAACTGATGAAACAGCTTCGAAAGAAGACAGTCTTCGAAGCATCTCTCACATCTGCAACACCACCGGCAAAAACTGCATCATCTTCTACGGCTCGCAAACCGGCACCGCAGAGAACTACGCTCAGAAACTAGCGAGAGAAGCTAGTTCACGCTATGGCCTTGATCCCATGGTCGCTGATCTTGAAGAGTATGACTACAATGATCTCTCAGAACTCTCAGAGCAAGTTGTTCTGATGTTTGTACTCGCTACGTACGGCGAAGGGGAGCCTACGGATAACGCTCAGGACTTTTATACCTACATCACTGGCGGTGAAGATGGGGATCAACCGGATGTTGATCTCCAGAACGTTAAGTATGTTGCTTTCGGTCTGGGAAATAGCACCTATGAGCATTACAACGCTATGGTGAGACGTGTTTCGAAAGCGTTGGATGGTCTTGGTGCGAAGAATCTTGCTAGTGTTGGTGAAGCAGATGACGCAGCTGGGACGACGGAAGAGGACTTTTTGGCCTGGAAGCAGGATATGTGGCCGAAGCTCGTTCAAGAGTTTGGGCTCCAGGAAAGGGATGTTGCTTATGAGTCGACATTTGGTGTCCTGGAAAGAGATGATCTGGATGCGAGCTCGCCTGGTGTGTTTCTAGGTGAAGCAAACGCAGATCATCTTGATACCGGTTCAGCAAACCGCCAGTTCAGCAACACGAATCCTTACATCGCCAACATCACCGAGTCTCGGGAGGTATTTACTTCCAAGGATCGGAACTGCATTCACATGGAGATCGATGTCGGTGACTCGGGTCTATCTTACGAGACTGGTGATCACGTCGCTATCTGGCCTACCAACTCTGAAGCTCAAGTCATCCAACTTCTCAGCATTCTTGGTTTGACTGAGAAGAAGGACACTGTTATTTCTATCGTCAGTCGAGAAGCAACTGCAAAGGCACCTGTTCCTACACCGACTACGTATGCTACTGCGCTGCGATATTACCTTGAGATTGCTGGACCTGTGTCTCGAGAGTTCATCAACGTCATTGCTGCTTTTGCACCTACCGACGCTGCGAAGCCCGAAGCGACAAAGCTTGGCAGTGACAAGGTGTACTTCAACGAAAAGATCAGCCAGAAGTGTCTTTCACTTGCTCAAGTGTTGAGTATGCTCAGTGATGGTCAGCCGTGGACCAAGTTACCCTTCTCAGCTATCGTAGAAGGACTCAGCAAACTTCAACCACGATACTACTCCATCTCCTCATCATCACTCGTCCAACCCTCCACTGTTTCCATCACCGCCGCTGTTGAATCAGCCGAGATTCAAGGTCGACCTGATGTTTTTAAAGGCGTTGCTACGAACTACCTTCTTTCACTCAAACAGGCTCAGAATCAAGAGTCTCAATCACAAGAGCATCAAATAGATGGTCCTCGGGAGAAGTACACTGGCTTCAAAGCGCCAATTCATCTTCGCAAGTCCAACTTTAAACTCCCCAAGGATTCGTCTCGACCCGTCATCATGATCGGCCCGGGAACTGGTGTTGCTCCATTCAGAGGTTTCGTGCAGGAACGATCTGCGTTGAAGAAGCGGGGTAAGAATGTTGGAAAGAGCTTGTTATTCTTTGGATGTCGGCGACGGGATGAAGATTACCTTTACGAGTCAGAGTGGAAGGTAAGTGACTTGCGTATTATCTATCCAACTAGATGCTGACCAACCAAAAGGAACATAAGGATACTCTAGGTGACAGCTTCGACATACGCGTTGCCTTTTCAAGAGAGACTAAGAAGAAGGTCTACGTGCAACATCTCATCAAGGATCATGCCAAGGAAGTGATTGACATGATTGACAACGGCGCGATTGTGTATGTTTGCGGCGATGCGAAGCACATGGCTAGGGATGTCAATTCTACCCTCATCTCAATCTGGGCCGAACAGCGAAATATTTCCATCGACAACGCAACGGAGAAGGTTAAAGGTTTAAGGGATACTACGAGATATCAGGTAAGCATTTCACATCCGGTGTTGATACCGTTACTAACATTTCCAAGGAGGATATCTGGTAGATACCCTGGTAAAGCAGCATTCGTAGACATAACGCGAGGTTCAAAAAGTTCTTAGCTTAATGAATTGATATTGAACTATTATAACATTCATTTCCGTGTCGGTTATACAATCCTAATCTGCACTTGTTGATCGTCAATGACGCAATGTGTAATACGCTGGATGCGCTATACGCTTGCTAGTGAAGTGCAAGGGCTTACGCCGACGCCTGCAGCGCTCCATACGTCCCTTACTGGCGTCTGAGCCACTTTGCCCAGTGTTGGCTCTACCTGTCGTACACAGACTTCTGTCCTGTGTCGTAGATGACAGAGAAAAGAGGGGTTGATCATTAATTCTCATTCAGTCTTACCAATAGATGCATCGCGAACGCAAGTAAGCCAGGCTTGCATTAGCTCGTTGTCAGACCAGTAAGGAGCTGTATTGAGATGTCAGCGTAGCGTCTGCTTCCGCGGTGATTGGCTTACTCACTCGTCGTAAGAAACATGCCTACGCTATGGCATCAACGCATTGGATACTTCACGGGCCAGCGTGCTCAGCGGGGCTGTGGCTTGGAAGTTTCCGAGGATATAATTATTACCAGAGCGACGTCGAATTTTGTTGTGCGTTCCACATAAGCTGCATGCATCATGACCGCAATGTCTCTTTTTTCAAAGCTCGAGGCTCACCTTGCTAACACCCAGGCCAAAACCTACGCGCCTGATGCAGCAGGCTACAAGCAAGTTGAACAATGTTTTGTTGAGAAACCCGTTCAGACTCTTGGTGTAGTCAGACCTCAGACCAGCGATGAAGTTGCTTTGATAGTACAGTTCTGCTTGGAGCACAACGTTGAGTTCAGCGTGAGAGGGGGAGGCCACGATTGCGCCAGTCGAACATTGGTCGATGGGGCGCTTGTGATTGATATGCGAGATATTAAGCACGTTGTCATAGCTGAGGACAAGAAAAGTGCACGAGTCGGTGGGGGGATTCTCAGTGGTAATTTGGCCAAGGGCTTGGTGAAAGAAGGCCTGAGTACGCCTACGTGAGTATTTTGACCAAGCTTGACAAGTGTCCAATACCGATCCAAGTTTCTAGTGGTACTGTCGCGAGTGTAGGATATACTGGATGGGCTACGCTCGGTGGCTATGGCCCGTTGACATCACACTATGGCCTCGGCGTTGACCAGATTATCGGAGCAAAAATTGTGAATGCTCGTGGAGAAGTCCAGGATGCCGATGAAGAACTGCTTGTCGGCATCCGAGGCGGCGGTGGATCACTTGGTATAATCGCTGAACTTATTATCAAAGTTTACCCAATCAACAAGGTAAGCTTCAACCAGTTGAACCATGACCTCAGCTCATATCTATAGATCCTTTCATCCATGATCATCTACGACCCAAGCGACCTATCCGCGGCTCTCACGTCCTACACCCAGCACTACGAAAAGCTTCTCGAATCAGGAGAACTCCCAGTGTACCTGCAACTCCAACCGATGATCGCCCAAATGCCCGGCCAACCCGTTAGTCTCATGGTCATCGCAACTTGGCACGGCAACGACAAAGAGCAAGGCCGATCTTGGATAAAAAACATCGCTGAGGCGGCGACGTGCGTGATGGAAAATACGCAGGACATTACACTTGCGGAAATGCTGGATAATAATGAGAAGTTGGTCACTTGGCCTTCATACGGTCGAGTCTATACTCTGAACTGTAAGACTCTGACTAAGAAGGCGATTGAGATCCTGGGGAAGCACTGTGTCAATACCCCAGGTGGAAGTCTAATCTTCTCATACCATACATTACTGTCAGCCCAAGAACCTGAGCAGAAGTCTGTTTTTGGTACAAGAGCTCGCCATCATATGTTTGAGATCTACGCCATTCTTCCTAACATGGCCGCCGCGGAGGAGCGGGTTCGATGGGCTGCCAAGGTTAAGGCTGAGCTTCAGGCAGAAGATGCTGATAATATCCTGGAGGGATCTTATATATCACTTGGTACTCATGAGGACGTTGATGTCAAGAAAGTTTATGGGAAACATTATGAGACGTTGGCGGCTTTAAAGAGGAAGTTTGATCCTGGGAATGTGTTCAAGCATAGCATTCCAAGATTGGTGTTTACTGAGAAGGGGAATGAGATTATTGAGGCTTAATTCTAGCGATGTATATTTAGTTGTATGCCGCATGTAGTCAGAAATGCAAATCCGATCTCTCCAATGTCATCTGCTGATTGTGCTCCCATATTAAGCCTTTGAAGAGAGACAAGGCGGAATTCCCTACAATACATACGCATACGTATCCAAATCTTCAACAAACTCCAGCAACGGCTTTGAGTCCTGAGCACCAATCCACATGGCCGCTCTATTAGCAACCCACAGTGCCACCATGACCATATCCTTCTCCTCAATCCACATAGACTGCTTCTCTCCAATGATGAGTACATCGTGAGGCGTCAACTTCCAAGTGCTGTACTCCATCATCGAAGTCTTATCGGAGTACCATTTCAGTTGTCTTGTCTTATACGTGTACTCTAACACGCCACCAACCATACGTCCTTTGAGTTCGTAAAGCTCTCGACGTATGGAGGTATGTTTGAAGAGTATTTTTTGCTCCCATGGGGCGATGTATCCGGTGATGCGGTATAGTAAATCATCGGCCTTTATTGTCAGTATGCTTCTCCGCAATTGACGGGATACTCACTGGTTCATAGACGATATCAAAGCGATCGAGCGTTTCAGTATCCAGGGCTCTTATCAACATATGGGTATAGACTTCTTCAATAGACTCAGAGTCCGAAATGCCTGCCGTCTTCTTGTTCATCAATGGTGTTTCATCATTCTTGTGCATGATCTTCTGAAACCGGTGCTCCGCCTCCACCTCCTCCAGAGCTGATTCAAGGTACTTTATCCTTGCTTGGGAACGAGGATCGTTGTTTTCTCCGTTATTGCATAAATTGGCATAGATCTTCAAGATGCACTCTCGGAGTTGTGTATCCAAAATGTAAAGAACTCCCAGTGAGAGACGAAGAGGCAGAAGGTCGTATGTCTCGAGATAGTCGGTCAGGAACTTGTCAAAAGACAACTGATCTGCCAGTTTCTGCGGATAGAATTTGCCATTTTGCTTCCAGTCAAAGATTCGAGAGTGGGATGCTAGTCCGAATGCTTGTCCAAACTCGGAATCGCATATCTCGTTGATCTTCAGCATGCTAGTAGTACGCCGTAGAATTGAGAGCCAGAACTTATCCTTCCATACCAAAAAGCCCCAGTTATCCCAATCGATAGTGAGTATAAGTCTCAGGGTCTTTTCAAAATCGCGTCTTCGGAACAGGCAGAAGTTTTCATGTGATGGATCTGAGTAACGAACCCAAGGACCATCGATGCTGAGACCCGTTGGCTGCGCTGGCAGCTCACGTGCCCATTGGAGGTTCCTTTCATCTGATTCATAAGCCGGACTTTCATCGTCATCATAAGAGTTATGGCTAGTCTTTTCAAGCACTCGTTTTGCTTGACTGGCAGCATCGAGTGGGATAAACTGCAATATCTGTGGTTCGGGGATACCAAGACACTGCATTGCGATACCAATAGATATGGGAACATCATCAGACTCTTGGAGAGAGTATGCCGGCCAGTCCAGTATATCATCCACATTCCTACCGATAGAGACAAGAGAAAGGTCTGGGGCCTCTAGTGATGTTACCATCTGTCGTCCCTCTGCTGTTCTTCCACAAGGTAAAAAGCCATGAGCAAGCCAGAACAAAGTCTGCAATGAGGAACCTTCTCTTCTCTCATTGAGGCCTGCTTCAAAGATCTCTTTGGCAATATGCGGCACAAACGATAGAGAAGTCAAATAACTCCACGATCCTTTATGTCGACCAAGTTGTTGCAGTTTGCCCGTTATACCATATATCGTAGGTTGTGGAGCCGTCTCGAGGGTGATGGTGCCATAGGCGCTGCGGCGGACAGCCATGACGGCTCCGTCAGAGTCTGCATCGCTGTCTGACCAGGATCTCGAACTTGCCGAGTCTCGGCTTGACGAGCCTCTCCTTCTGCTCATGGCGTGAGTCTGTTTCTTGCGGACCCATTCGAATTCTAGATTTGATTCTTTTTGTTTGGCTTTCCTCGGTAAAGCGAAATGTCGAATCGATGCTCGTTCCCCATCAAAGTTCCTCCTGATTCCCTTTTGCTGCAGGATGCCTTTGTCAACACGATCTCCATATCGACCGAGAAGACCCAGCATCAAGATCCAATGTTTGTTGACCACTAAAGCAGTTCGACTGTTGACAACTTCCAGTGTCCCGCCGGTCTCGGGGACGTCCAAATCCACTCGTCGGTTGCTAATCCCATCACGCACTTCATAAGACTCGATTAGTTCCGACAATTTCGCCCAGCCCGTATTCCACGGCAAGTAATCCCTCGTCTTGAACCCCCAGCGCCCCAGAGCTGCACTGAGAGGCGGTATAAGCGGGGCTGTATCTGGCTCATTGGTGATGTAACCTGGTGCAAGGTTCGGCACGCGAATCCTTCTAAACACGCGTAGTCCTCTTGTCAACCGCCACCCTCTGGAGATGTATTTCTGTTGTTGATCTTGCACCGCGTTCATGGCGCGGTTTTTATCACTCATCGACGCTTGCAGGGCCAGATATGGACCGACTACACCGACTAGCGCAATGATTGCTACACCAGCGGCGACCCATGTGCCGATGTTGCTGGCGAGATCTACCGGATCTACTCCATCGTCACTGGAGGAAGACATGTTGAGGTGTTGAGGCACAGGGTGACACAAGACTTGTATTTGGCGCAGAAAATTCACTCGGCTTGGATTATATCACGTGCTGAGTTGACCCTTGTACGCTTGTCTCCCATTCGTCTATGCTTCCCGCGGTAAATATGCACTATGATCACCTCTCAGAATAGACGTTCTACTGACATCCCCGTGTAACGCCTCCTCCATGACTCCATCCGCCAAAAGCACTTTTCAACTCTACAGTAACCAAGGCCAGCATCGACGCACCCAGCCCAATATGCTTATTCCACACCGTTCATGAAAGCAGATGCAATGTTGATCTGGCACTTCTTTTCATGAGTGTTTCCATGCACATCTATGAAGATAGCCGTGCCTTTAACAATTAGCTTTAGCTCATCTCCAGGTAGAATCGCTGATAATGAGAACTTACACTCCAAGTCCCGGCCAATAACCCGCATCCGAATGGTCAAATGGATCTCGTAATGGTCTTTTCCAACCGTTACGCCATTCCTTACAGGCGCTGGCTTGGGCGTCAATAACCCGTGGTCTCTCAAGAACGAGACGTCTACTTCGAGATAGCCAACCTTCTCAGTCCCTACCACCAATGTCAGTGAGGGGATCTACTGGCTAGACCATCTCATCTTACCCTTATTCCTCCAATGATCAATCGGGTAGTGATCGGTTTTCGCACGGTCTGAGACGAACAGTCCCTGTCTTCAGGTGAGAGAACCATTTGAATGGAGGCCGAGAGTGTGATGGGTCGAATATTCCTCTACCCAGACAGGTGGAAGCTTGTCGTCCTTAGGTCCAGACGTCAGAGTTGGAAGAGTAATACGTAAGAGTCAAAAAGTCTTTACCTTCTTCAGGGTCCAGGCCATTATGTCGTGGACCCAGTCGCTTCCATCATATCGATCCCTTCCATGTTCTTGGCCTCAGTGACTCGGAATATCTGGGTCATATTCCTCTCTACCAAGAATGCCATAGCTGCACTGAGCTATAGGCTCAGGTCCGTTCGCCTTATTACAGGCGCGATATACAGCTCCCGGGGAGACAACGCAATGCATATATTCTCTGTGTCGTATGTCAGCCAGATGTATACAGACTAGTAGAGACTCTGAGACAAACTTGACCCCGGGCAGCAGTAGCTCGATGCCGCGTTGGTTGCGACTGTTGTACGACTCTGATTGTTTGTTGAGGAAGACACTAAGACAATGAAACAGTAGCGGTGACAGCTCTCGAATATGGCCTCAAGTAGGCCATCGAGATCAAGGTCAAACTCACGATATCTGACAAGCGGATTCAATATCTCTTCTTCAAGCCAGACACTCAGTTTAATAGAGATATGGTGGAATGTGACATTTCGCAAAGAGGAGTACCATCGGATGGGAGGCTCAAGCTTTGTGTGTTTCCAGCATTATTTGCTGTTCCTGGTGGAGATGGGGAGGGTGAAGACTCACGTTTTGGTGGACACCGCCGGGGTATGACGGAAGCAAATGAGAAAGGGTTTGAATCACTACTTCTCGTCGCGAAAGAAAAAGTGTTATTTTAAACAAAGCCTGAGACTGATCTTAACGTTGATAGACTAATACTTCTGGCGAACAAAGTCTTGTTTATCTGAATCTTACGTTAACATCTCCAGACCCCATAAAATATCACAATTCTATCTAAACCTTCGGGAAAACCACGAGGGCTACAGCTGACAAGCATAAGCTTTAGGCAGAACTCCTCACGATTGGTTCCCAACTTCTGTGCGGCAGATATAACCTCATCGCCACAGGCCTCGCACACAGGCCTCGCACACAGGCCTCGCACACAGGCCTCGCACACAGGCCTCGCACACAGGCCAGAACCAGCCCCTCCATTCTGTCCTCAACACGATAGCCTTACATTCCAAAATCTCTATCCATATCCCCGGCGAAGGGTGAGTGGTGCAGTGGTTCCGCTCCTAAAACCCATACCCGTTGGCTCGCACCTATGAGATGGGGAGTGGGTGGCAACCTAAGTCGAGCCAACGGGTACTCTCTAAATCCGCACCTAAGATCCTGAAATCCTCCCTGCACCGCTCATCCTTCTTTTTTGCAGATCACAGGCTCGAGATCATGTCTTTCCTTTTCTTCTTCTTTTATTTTATTTTTTGATGGCTCCTTGGACCTAAAAAGTATAAAGACCTGGGAACAGATCTCGACCAGCTATGACAGCAAGTTGTGACTTTTTACGATGACTCTACGTCTCGGCTGCGTGATATCGAACAGTTCGAGGGCGATGACAAACACTGCACTGCTGTCCCGGAAGGCTACGGTACTTTCCTGGTCGATCGTCTCATTACGACGAAGCATGAGTCTGGTGCAACAGGTAAGCCAGATCTAACTTCCTCCAGGCAGCAGTGCCCTCAGGCTACCCCTTGCAAAACCTCGGGTCCATGGGAACAATTGGTCAGCACCCGAAGGCAAAGGCTGCCTGCGAAGTGTTATCAGCACCTACCCTTATATACCAAAACCACTCTGTCTATCCCCAGCGAAGGGTGAGTGGTGCAGTGGTATCCGCTCCTAGAACCTATAACTCTCTAAACTTCCGAACCTAAATACCTAAATTCTTCCCTGTACTGCTCATCCTTCGTTTTTGGTGGTCATGGGTTCGAGACCACATTCCTTTTGTGTATAATGATCCAAGAACTCAAGACATGGTCTTCCTATTGCAGCATGGTATGACAGCCAAGTCAGATCTGACTCGGTCGCCTTATACAATTCATGTCAATGGAAAGGCAAAGATCGCCACTTTACAATGTTGCCACGATGATACCCTTATACACCAAAGTCACTCTCCATATCCTCGGCGAAGGGTGAGTGGTGCAGTGGTATCTCTCCTAGAACCTACAACTCTCTAAACTCCGCACCTAAATCCTAAATTCTTCCCTACGCCACTCGCCCTTCGTTTTTGCAGGTCGCACGTTCAAAATCACATCTTTTTGCTCATTCCTTCCATTATCAAGAACATAAGTAGAATTATATACACGAATCATAACATCACATCTTCCTACAGCCAAGTCAGATCCGACTTCCCTCCCGGCAACATCACCCTCAACGGCCATCCCTTTAACTCATGGATCTCCCCCGCAATCTTATGCAGCCACGTCGTCGCCAGCACAGGAAACACATACTCAAACCTCTCCCTCATCGCAACCTCAACACCTGCATTCCAAGCCTGTTGTGCAAGTTCCTCATTACCAAGCGCAATATGAGCATGTGCCATGGATAAATGAACAATAGCAAGTGTCCATCTATGCCGTGACTTGAAGATTGATAGATTGTCTATCATTTGGCCCGTGAGCTGCCAGTGCTGTAGCGCTTCGGGGAACTTGTTGCCTTGGTGGTGAATCCGCGCTGAGAGGATTAGACGACGGACACGAAGGACTTGATCGTTCAAGTCATCGAGTTCAGGCGGTTCAACGCTGATGAGCTCTTGAAGAACAGTCGTTGCGTCGTCTAAGCGGCCGAGGCCAATGTAGCCTTCTGCCCTAGCCATGGATAATCTTCGGAACGGACGGCCTTTTCGTGCAGTCATGCCATCGAGCTCAACTTGGATGATCTCGAGGGCTTTTTCGTACTCGTGCAACTCGCAGTGAATCTCAGCCAGTCTCGTAACAATGAGTAACCGAGTATTCGGTCTTATTGGCATTGTGGAGTTGAGCCAGAGATGCTGTTCCAAAGACGCCCTGGTAGTCTTAAAGTCTCCAATTGAATGGAAGAACTTTGCCGCCACGCCTTGAAGCCTTCTCGTAACTTCAATCTCAAACGTCGAAAGCGGATGAATTCCCTCCCAGTTATATATCGTCGATGCAACTGCCGGGTCATACCGATGTATCTTGTTCTCAATATTCGAGATGTGCAATCTTCCTCGTAGCGCGTTATCAGATCGTGTATTTCCTTCATGATCCGCCGCCAAAAAGTCAACAATCAGAGCTTCTGACCGCTGAAAGTTCCCATCTATGCGCGAAATTATGCTGTCGAAGAGAGTCACTGATGCTTGGTAGTAAAATGACATGTTTTTGCGAAGGAGGGACTTTGCTCGTTCCACAGCTGCATAGCGAATTGTGAAGAGGTCGCGCTCGCAGAAGAAGAGGAGCGCTTCGATGACGCATGTTCGGAGTGACGAGGGGAGTCGTTTCTGGTTTGTCGCTTTGTCGAGGAGGTTCCATATCGCCTTTTTCAACGGCAGTGCCCTATTGTTTATTGTTAGTCAACGGTAAGCTAGGGTTGGAGGGGATCGTACTGGGCGTACCAATTGACTTTGCCTTCATAGCAAGGAGGACATGCAAAGCATAGCAATTTGAGCGCCGTCGTCGCCCAATCTTCCGCTGTCTGCGGTGTCAATCGATGAGAGAGCTCTTTCTGCGCCTCAGGCGATAACGACCAGATAATCGTGCCATCCTCCAACGCCTGCTGAGTAATTTCCGGTCGTTGACCCAATTCCGCAAGACGCTCATCGCTAGAAAGCAATCCGATTATTTCAGCATTGAACCCGAAATCGGAGGCCGTTATGCTCTGTATCTCTCCTTCATTGGTCCATCGTCTCATGGGAATCTTGGCGCATTTCAACAGATCGAGGGGAATGTCATTTCCGCCAAGAGCATGCAGCAGAAGAAGACCCTGTTCAGCGGGCGATATGCAGTCTCCATATTCCAGCAGTAAATTTCGATGCGACAAGACAAGCGAGGGATCTAGCACGTCGTTAGCACGGACCTCTTCGCGTGGATATAAGTTGACCGACCGTCAAGTTGAGCCGTGATGAGGCGCTGCATGAAAAGGCTGAGGTCCGGCGCGTCGGAGCCTAGGTTCTTAATGTGATCAAAGGCCTCGGCGTCATCCATGTTTAGGTAACGCTCATATCTTGATCTCGTCAGCTCAGCCGATTGGTCGGAAGTCTAAAAACTTACGTCGAGGCCGGTATTTCTAGCGGCAGCCAGAGGATCGACCCAATCCCTCCCAGGCGTCGGGCGATCTTGATGTACTTGCTGCCCGCATATCGCAACTCAGACAACGTGCGTCCCTGTATAAGATTCGCGACATCATGCGACGCCCACGCATTATCATCCACTTTGGACCTCAGAAATATCGTAATACACGAAATGCGCCGTCGTAATTCTTGGTGTAACGTATCACCAGGCGCTACCCAAAAACCCTTGACGTCATCTTTGAACACGCTGTGCAGCCTCTCAATCTTGACAAGATCGATAGAATGCAGCGATAGGATCTTTGCTGTGCGCTGGTTGCTCGGGATGATCTGGTAGCGCACCTCCTTGGCGAGGGATTTATTCCTAGCGAGGATGCTTCGGATGGCCTCGAGGTGCTTATTCAGGCCTGACGCGAGACCGGCGGCCGTTTTCGGATCAAAGTTATCAATCAGTTGATTGATGCACCCGCATAAACAGGCCATTTTCAGGGACCCAGAAGCGTTATCAATCAGATCAGCTGCAAAGCGATGATCTTGATGTTTTTTTTTTCACAGTGAGAAGCGGGAGAAGGGGAAGAGTTTTGCGGGTCTTGGTGTCTCACAGTGATAAACTCTTCTCGCTCCGACGTCAGGCGGTTTCGGGCGATCTAGCTCCTTACGGCAGGGATTTGCACCCATGTACCGAGGAGATGGTAATTTAGGGGGGCTTCGAGCTACCGGGGAACGCGTTATCAGATTCTGAGAACTCGTGTGCTTTTTAAAAGGGAGAATGGCTTGGAGAGAGTCATGGACGTGAGATTTTGGTGGTAAATTGGCAAACGTATTTCCGGGGATGCGCCCGCTATTATAAACATGTTTCTTTTTAGAAGCGTTCTAGAAGAGGTTTTAACGTTCAATAGTTCTTACATGACATCCATCGGACAATGCGAGGGTCCAGACTCAGCTCGCGTGAGTGACACGCCAAGTGGGCCGCTAACACTCCCCCTAGCTTCGAACGTGAGAAGAGAAGAAAAACCTTGTTGAGAAAATATAAACATCGGAGGGTGACCCCACTGAGATTGATCTGATAAAGACCTGACAGCCGTTGCTGTTTTATCTGATAATCTTTTCCATCTCATCTCATCTCATCTATCAATCTGTCCTTCACAGAGCATCATGGAGTCTAAAGAGCTCAAGACAGAGACCATCACTCCTGTGTCTGACCAATCAGACAGTGGGAGCGATGACCATGGCAAGAAGCCTGTGCCCTTGAGCATGAAGATCTTATCTGTCGTCATCGTTAGTATGATTGGCTTTGGAGGTCATTGGAGCAGTGGCGTCACTGGTGCTTTGAAGAGTACCCTCAAGAAGGTAGGTCTGTCATCTCTCAATGAAGAACTTGACTAACCTAGACAGGAACTTCACATCACCAATACCCAGTATGCTGTTCTTGATACGAGTGAAAACTTTATCAAGACTGCTCTTATTCTCGTCAGTGGTATTCTCACAGATCGATATGGCGGAGCTAGTATGTACACCCTCAACTCACCGAATACCTCCTCCCACTGACATGTTTATTTAGGCACCATGCTCTGGGGCAACGCCGTCTTCTCCATCGGCGCCATCCTCGTCGCAGCCGCAACCCAAGTGCGCTCCTACAAATTCATGATCGGCGGCATCGTCATCCAAGCCCTCGGCGACGTCGCAACCCAAGTCGCCCAATACAAGATCTTCTCCTCCTGGTTCCCGCCCTCCGCCGGCTTCGCATCAACACTCGCCTTTGAGCTCGGCATCGGCAAGATCGGCTCCTTTGTCGGAAAAGCCACCGCCAATGTCATCGCTGACAATCTCGGCAACTTCAGCTGGGCGTACTGGATGGCTGTGTTTATGAACTTGTTCACAAACGTCGCGACGTTGTTCTTTTGGTGGTTTACGCGCTGGTGTGAGAAGAGATATGCGGGCACGAGAGATCCGGCGACGGGGGAGAAGTTGACGGAGAATAACAAGAAGTTTGAGATTGGCAAGATGCTCACCCTGCCTTGGTCGTTTTGGCTGGTCTGCTTGTTCTCGCTGTTTCAGACGTCGACGGCCAATGTGTTTTCGACGAATAGCACTGAGCTTGCAGAGCAGCGGTTCAAGATCTCTGCTGTCAAGGCAGGCTGGTACTCTTCCATGTCGCAATACCTTGGCTTCTTCTTTGTTCCCCTAGTCGGCATCTTTGTCGATATGCTTGGACAGCGTCTTACAATCATGCTTGTCTGTGGACTAGGTATGCTCTTGTCCATGTGTCTTGTGGCATGGGGACCTACAGTTTCCGGCACAGCTGCCAGCTTCGGCATCTTCGCTGTCGCCAGCTCCTTCGGCCCTACCGTCATCATCGACAGCATCCGCACAAGCATGTGGTATCAGGAAGTCTTCGGGTCAGGCTACGCCATCAAAATCGCCATCAACAACAGCATGACCATCATCGTGAGTCTCATTGCAGGCGTCCTTCAAGACCGCGACGAGAACAACTACGACAACGTCACCATTCTCTACGTAACACTAGCAGCTGGTTCCGTTGTCGTCGCAGGTATTATGATTGCTCTTGGTTTTGCGACAGACTTTATTGGACAGCTTCAGTGGAGTCGTAAGAAGAGAGTTGAGAACGGACACATTATCAACGCTAAGAAGCAGGAGTTTGAGAGCGAGGGTCACGCGGAGAAGCATAAGAAGTTGGGTGTTATCAACTTTTCTGCCGTCATTGTGCTTATTCTTGGCGCGTGGGTGGCCTACTTCTGGGGCTTGGCTACCAAGAATACTTATTAGGGATGACGAAGAGTCTGGGGAAGGGATCGTCTGAAAAGCTGGGGGATCGGCATGTTTTAGTGTCTTGAGAGAATTAATTTGACAACGGGGTTCAAGTGATCATCTGGGTTGTGTAAAGGTGTTTGACGATGGATTATCGTGTGATGTAATTGTATGCATGAATCTTCCGAATTGAGTGAGAAGCAACAATGAAGAGACTGCCACACTCAAGACTTTGTCGGGGAACTCGTTACTTAAATACTTCACCCACTACGTTACCCCATCTTCTGGTCTTGGAGACTCGGACTTGTCTCCGTGTAGAAGTGGATCTCCCCGTCTCCCCGCCACTCAACCATGCATTACAACAAGGTTACCCTATTCTAGAACAAATGCAAAATATCTTGGCCATTTGCGGCTCCGATTTATTCCTTCTTTTTTATGTAGCCAAGAGCAAAGCCAAGAATAATTCGATGTTCCGTCTATGATAACCGTAAATCTCTCAGTCTGAGCGCATTTCCTTAACCAACGAGTGTTTTGTTTGTTGTGCATCCACCAGCGGAGATGTGTATCCCGTGCCCCAAATTGTGAGTTAGTTGCGGGGAGACGAAACACTCTGTGTTAAGCGCCTTGGAGAAATATGGGACAGCATAACATTGGGTAAAGAACCCGCGTACGTTACCTGAAATATTGTAGCGATATGACACATCTCAATCGTCAACCCTCGGGTCTTGTTATTTCACCGAGACTTCACCTTGGCATTCCTTCGCCTATTCCATCTTCACCGAGATTTAAGCATTAAGCAAGCAAGAATAACCTCAGATACCCCGAGTTATGTGGAGTTTCTACCCCACGCGCTGTTACTCCAGCAAGGAATCTGATTCATGAGACTCCTCTCCAGGCTCCAGCCAAGACCCCAATCCCATGTCTCCCAAAAGCTTCTCCCACGCATCCCGGGTTTTCCCCGTGGGCCGCCAAGAACAAAAGAGGCATTTCTGAAGCCCAATTGCGAGGCTGGTCATTGGAGGGTTGGCGGAACGACTGATAGTGGAGTGAGGGGATCTCGCTTACAGACCAGAAACCCCCCCAGATGAGTCTTGGCTGGGTGAGAAAATCGGCAGTTGAAGTGGTCGCCGACCAAGACCTGGGGAAGGGAGGGAAAACCACTCGCCAAGAGGAGCTGAGAAACAAGTCATGCCATCCTCAAAATTGCAGTCTAGGAGGGAAATATCGCAGATACACTCATTATGTCTACGAGTTAGCGTGTGGAGTTGAGGCTGTAATACCCCATCTCCATCATGAATATTCCCGCCGCGTTTTCAGCCTCCTTACGCGAGAATTACTCCAAATTTGACCCTGTCTTCCGCCGACGGTAACATCACCCTCACCCCACAGTATAACCGTTACCAACTTAGCTTTCCCCTTGGCTTTCTCTTGGCCGTGAGAGTTTACACAAGCCAAGCCTCTTAGCACCTTCTACTACGAGAAAATGATATCCCCCGTCATCGCTTCCCCGCAGTCTTGACGCAGCGCCCTGTTTTTTTCATTTCTGTGGAGTTTGACTTGGGATCAGGAAGTTTCATCGCTGGGTATAAAAACGGGCGCCTCCATTGGGTTTTCGGTGCTCGGTAGACAGACTTTTCTCTCTGTCCTCCCTCTTCTGTGATATTTTTGTTGAGTCTTCATCATGTCTGACGAGAAACCAACTGTTGGGGGTGATGAGCACAAGGAGATTGGCTCAAACCTCAACGACGCGCCCTCCATCGCGCAGGAGAAGGCGACGGATGCGTTTGCAGACATCAACCATGTTGCGCGTCTGGGCATGCCCAACGCGGCGGAGCTGGAGAAGAAGATTGTGAGAAAGCTGGACATGTGGATGCTGCCTCAGCTTTGGATCTTGTACATGTTCAATTACCTGAACAGAACAAACATTGCGCAGGCGCGTTTGAACACGTTTAATGAGGATCTTAACCTTGGAGAGGGAGATTATCAGGTATGTCTTATGAAAGTGATGAGGAGTGATGAATGGTGCTAACTTGATAGACTGCTGTTGCGGTTTTGACTGTGGGATACATGCTTGCTCAGCTGCCGTCCAACATGTTGATCACTCGTGTTCGACCTTCTATCTTCTTGCCCGTCGCTGCATTCATCTGGTCTGCCATCTCAGCGTTGACTGTTCTTTGCACCAGCGCTGGTGGTCTTTGGGGCGTTCAGTTCGTCCTCGGTATCGTCGAAGCCCCTCTCTTCCCCGGTGTACGTCCCCTCCCATCCAACACGCCCAATAACCCACTAACATCCTCCAGGCCGTCTTCCTCATGTCCTGCTGGTACACCCGTCGAGAATTCGCCCTCCGCGTCGCCCTCCTATACTCCGGTCTGGTCCTCGCCCAAGCCTTCTCCGGCCTCATCGCCGCCGGTGTCTTTGCTGGTCTTGATGGCCCCATGGGTCTCGCTGGCTGGAAGTGGCTCTTCATCATCGAAGGTGCTGCTAGTGCTTTCTTCGCCATTACTGCCTTCTTTGTCTTGCCCAACTACCCCGACTCTCCTACTGGAGGTGCTACGCGATACATGACTGAGGATATGCGAAAGCTTGCTGCTGCGCGAATTCTCGACGACAGAGTTGAGTTCTCTGAGAAGTCGACCGTAATGCATGGACTCAAGCTTGCCGTCACTGACCTCAAGCTTTACATGTTCTTGTTCATGAACATCTTTATCACTTCGTCATATGGCTTCAACAACTTCTTCCCCACCATCGTTAGAGGCCTTGGTATGTTGCAACCACTATTTATCACCTGACCCCAGCTAACATAGACAGGCTTTGGTCATAACGTCACATCGCTTCTCATGACTGCTCCTCCCTATGTCTTCGGAACCCTCTGCACTTTCTACGTGTCATGGGACTCTGATCGCAGAAAGGATCGAGGTCTTCACATCATCATTCCCCTCTCCTTCTCCGTCATTGGTTTCATTGTTACTGTCGCTACTGGCAACGCTGCAGTTCGCTACGCCATGACCTTCCTCTACGCAGCTGGTTGCTTCTCCGCCAACACCCTGCAGTACACATGGGCTGTCTCTACCCTCGGTCAGACTCCTGAGAAGCGAGCCGCTGGTGGTGCCATCGTCAACATCTTTGGTCATCTTGGCAACGTCATATCTCCCTACTTCTTCCCTGATAGAGACCAACCTCGATACACCATGGCCATGATCTTGCAGATCGTCTTTGCCGGTCTTGGTATTACCCTTGCGTCTATCATCAAGTGGCACTTGACCAGAAAGAACAAGAAGTTGAAGGCTGAAGCTGACCGTCTTGGCGTTGACTTCAACCCCTTCACTACTTGATCAACGAATAAGCACAATGGCAAATAGGGTCATTCGCAGACTAAATAGTAAATCCTAGAGGGAATAAGAACACGTCTAATACGTATATGATATATGAATAGAAATACATTACAGCTGTGAGAGGCTGCAAACTCAAGACAATTGCTTCTTACCACTTCTTGGCCGAGTCCTAAATACCAAGAGACATAAGATCCTAATTGATACAGACCTAGTAGGCTCTCTACTTTAGTTGTTTGTACCAATCCGTCTATCGATCCTCATAAACATCTCCTCTCTCCACCCAAGAAACGCAATGTGAGTTGCAGCCGGTCCAAGCACTGGTTGCGCGACTAATGCTGCTAAAGAAGCCGTCCAAGCTTCCTTAGTAGTGATATAGCCTAAGCGCCGCAGAGTAAGAGTCCGGTAGAAACTACTGGCAAGAACAGAAACCGCATTCAAGAACATGTCGCGCTGTAAGAACACATGAATCTTGTCCGATGGATCAGATGGAGATGCACCAGACACTAGATACCTGATACTGCCAAACACACCAGAAAAGCTGAGTTTTGGACTTGATGCTGCGCGGTAGAGGGTGTATACATGGACAAGTACTGTAGCTGCGGTTCCGACCATGTATACAGATCTCAACAGGGATTGAGTTTCGGTCTTTCGCTTTCTGGAGCCTGAAATCTCTTTCGAGGGTCGAGGCGTGTCTCTGGCCCCCCTTCCACGCATGAAGGTCGATAGACCGGTAGTAGTGAGACCAACGTAAACGGGGAATGGCTGCCAAAGTGCAGTGAATTTCTGCCAAGTTTCCTTATTCTTAAATGGCCAGAGCATCAGTGCAGTGGGAATAATGTATCCGAGGGCGATGCTAGGCACAAAAGCCTCCACCACTTCCTTGTCGATCGAACGGTTGGTTGTTGGGACTACAGATCCCCTGAAGATACTCTCGCATACTGCAATCAAATGATATAGAGGTGCGATACGTCCGACCGCCTTCAATTGGTAAATGGTACTGAAGATTGACGAACTGAATCACACTTCGGTCAGCTCTTGACTGTCGATACTTGCCATTGATGCATGACTTACAAGGAAGTTAGGAGACCCTTTGAACCAACTCGGTAGCTCTCCAAAGTCCAGTCAAGGGTAGTTGACAGCAACAGTGGCGTGAAAGAAATCCACTGCAGGTTCGCCGCCACGTTACCCGAAGCAAGAGGGACTCCGAAGACAGCAACCAAGGCTGTCAAGATCTTATCCAAGGATATAAGCCCTGTGTAATGCTTCACCAGAGGCTCGCCGCCGAAAGTAGTAGGAATCTCCAATGGTCCAAGAATCTGTGTCGCAAGGCGGAATATCGCTGCCTGGCTTAGTACTCCTAGACCAACAGGAAGCCAACTCCAAGAAAGAGGCTGAGAGGGTAGCTCATCGTTAAATGGGACTGTATGTTGTCGTTTAGGTACAACAATGCTATTTATTCGCGTTGCACCGATGACTTTGCGTGCACCTAGTTCAAGTACAGTTTTTGTGCTTGAAACACGAGCCAAGATTGGGCCGATAGTCGCTAGGAGAGGTGTTGCCATAGCCTGTATTTGCTGTATCTTGTGGGCGTCGTCCACGAGCCATTGTACCCTCTGCAAGCGCTCATCTTGGACGGCGGAAAAGGCAGCTTCGATTTGTGCATTGCTCCAGTCTGTGCCCGCATTTGAAGTAAGGTGGTTCACAAGAGACGCTGCAGTCTCAATGGCACAGTTGCCGCCTTGACCGGTCAATGGCTCAAACTATATGGTAAAGATTAGCAACAGGGGACAGATAGTGGAAAAGACCTGATACCTTGTGAGCTGCATCACCGATGGTGATGATGCGGTTATAGTGCCACTTTTCGAAAACATACTCGTGGAGTGGTGTTAGGGTGGAACTGGTTCTAGCTCCATATAGTTGACCAAAGGTTACTTCGGGAGTGATCTGATCGGATGCATGCTGTAGAGCCAACTTCTCCTCGTCGACCTTGGTATACCTCGGAATATCATGGCCGTACAGAGGAGCCGGCAGTTTGACAAATAGGAACCAGTAGAACTTCCCCCCAGGCCCGACCAGAACGAGATAAGAGAATTTGTCGTTGTAGATGTAGTGACTGCCTTGCGTGAGCTCCTTAATGGGGCGTGAGATGCCGAAGATGCACTTGTAATAGCACGGCACTCTTGACCACTCGTCAGTAGGAAAGTATCCAGGCGACGCAATGCGCCACATTTCATTTCGGACGGTGCTGTAGATCCCATCGGCTCCGACGAGAATGTCTCCTTGGAAAACCTTGCCTTTATCAGTCGTAACTTGGACGCCGTTGTCTAGCTCTAGTACTGAAACAACTTTCTGACCAGCATGTACTGGGGCTTTTGATTCGAGCTTATCGTACAGAACCTGCATCAGCATCTGTCTGTCGATAAAAATAGTGGGATAGCCGTGTCTATTGAGGGTAAATATTAGAACACTTCTTACTAGGACTCTTTCGCTGACTTGCCTCTCAATCAAATGATCTTGGACATTGCTATGATGCCTTATCACTGAACCATCGGGGTATCGTATATAGGTATTGTTGAGTGGAATATCAACCAATGACATGAGTTCATCTGCGCAACCAAGCTGATCAAGAATTCGAAGTCCGCTTGAGTGAAGACCAATACTTGCGCCAACTTGCGGCGCGATTTCGTCGTGAGATTCCAACAAAATGTAGCGAATCCCGGCCTTCTCTAGCATATTGGCGAGGGAAAGGCCGGATATACCTCCTCCGGCAATTATCACTATCCGCTCAGATATTTTCTTCATTTTATAGATTGAGCCAAAAATTGAGATGATGGAGTTCGTTGGTGTAGACTTGCAGTGCTCTTATGTGAGTGAGCACTCCTATCACGGCGGTTACTGAAAGCCGAATCCCGGTCATCGGATTCTCGGGCTACCTTGGTAGACTAATGTCGAGCATAATAAAGAGCATTGCGTGGTCAATTCCACAACCGAAACGACTGTAATGTCAATGCGGTGCAGTGCTGATCATTTCTCCATCTTATTGAAACCCACCATTTAGCCTCGGCTATATGTTACTACCATTCAGGGGCTGATATCCGTACGGAGTACCAAATCCAGCTGCCGAGTGACGCGTATGGAGATCCCCATAATGTATGCAAGGACCCTGAACTGATGATCCCAGCCAATTGCCTTTCCTTGCAAGAGTCCGGTCCCAAAACTTGAAAATTGTTTCCCTGTAGACTCCATGGAAAGTCCATGGACAAAATGCAGTTAGATAGATGTTTCTTGTATCTTACACTTAGAAGTCTGAGCATGCCACCCTAGGTAGAGTAGATAAAAGATATAGTTAACTACTATCTATAAGGTTAAACAATAGGCTATAGATTTAGCCAATAGATAAGGATGTAATAATTTAAACTGTAATATAGGCTTTTATAATAATTAATAAATTTTATCATAATCTTAAGGTGGCTTGCTTAGCTGGTCAGTCTGCTTATTGAATACAATCCTTAAAAGTGAAAGAAATCAGTCATATTGTTCCGCACAGACTTAATTATTAGTTTTTCTATTTCACAAATTCATTAGCATCACTTCTCGACGATAACCAACACACTCAAAATGGCTTCTCAAACTAACAATCACTTACCTTTGCCCCCGATTCTCTTGACCTGTACCAAGGCCCTCGCAATTGTTCGCATTGGAATTGGGGCAGCCAGCTTCTTCGCACCACAGCTCACCTGCGCATCCCACGGCTACCATGTTTCGGCGCCCTACAACCTTCTTGTGCGCATGATGGGACACCGAGAGGCCATTAATGTCGGACTCTTGTTGACAGCTGAGGACAAGGAGGCGAAGGATGGAGGCAGAAAGTAAGCTAGACCCTTCAATGGACTCTACCTAGTTCACAATGGACGTGTCTTTGAGAACACTCGATACTGACATCTTACTCAGGAGCATTCGACGGGCGCTGTTTGTTGGTCTCTTGGCTGATTCACTGGATATTTGCGCGGTGGTTTACGGGTTTAGTCGGGGAGAAATTGAGAGCACTACAGCTGGTATTCTTGGCTCGGCCGCTGCTGGAGCAATCACGCTGGCCACATTTCTGTTACGGGCCTTGTAGTCTTGCATTAATCTCCTGACGGCCAGCTAATTCGCATTAAAGTGCGCAATTAAATAAGGTTTATAAGACTTTACCTCGGTTAAATTTGATTTCCAGTCAAGTTCAGATATGCAGAGCCTGGTTAATCTGAGCCGAGGATTTTCCGACAACTCTGAACTCCCTAATCCCCTGTGCAGCGAACTCCTGACGATGATCTACCATCAGACCGAAAACCTCGCCAACCAGGTTATCATAGTTGGTGAGTTTGAAGACGTCATTATAGTGACGAGGACCCGGGCCCGTCGCCGAAAGAAGTTCCCGGATTGCCGCCCCGTCCGCTGATGAAGAGGCCGTTCTCATAGGTATATTATCAATAAGTGAAGAAACCGTGACTATGTTCGAAGCTAGGCTGAGGTCTCCCTGAAGCAGTACGGATGACCTGGTCAGTCTTGCAAAAGTTACATAAGGTCCATTGACTTGAGCAGATGATACATTGTCCTCCCATGCCTGGCTAACGGAGGTACATACTATCCATTGTGACGTACCATTCTAGAGCTGCACCTTGAAACGTATATTGGGGTTTCGAACCATCATTAGGGACGTAATGAGGCAGTCCTGAGCGATTGATTCTTTGATGAGCCGCTCTCGAGTCTTTGTGACGCGCAACACGTCTGTAATGTAGCCCCTTTTCGAAGCATTGTCGTTGGACTCGGTGAAGAAGCCAGCGAAGGCGTTGAAACAGACAGTTGTGATGAGGTGATTAACTATATGTAGACTTGAATTTTCTTTTGTTACACCCAAGCTTCTTTTATAAACAGCACATAAATCAAAGAGCC
The DNA here is from genome assembly GCA_022627125.1 of Fusarium chuoi. Taxonomy (NCBI): domain Eukaryota; kingdom Fungi; phylum Ascomycota; class Sordariomycetes; order Hypocreales; family Nectriaceae; genus Fusarium; species Fusarium chuoi. The sequence continues at coordinate 215,649 of JAJALE010000886.1, read as the reverse complement.
AAAGTTGCTTCACTCCAATACAACAACAATTTTCTTTCCAGACATCTCGTTTCGAACCTCGTCCAATGCTTCAGAAATGGTTTCCAGACCAGAGCCTATAATGAGAGCTTCTGAGGGTAAAGCATACTCCCCAAGCTCCAGAGCTTCACTCAGAAACAAGGTAATCTTTGCCTCGACATCCCACTCCATGATATCCGTACCAAAAACGAACTTGCTTTGTACTCCGCTGCTCAGAACCTTGAGTTTGTTTGTTGAAGATAGCCAAAGATATTTTGCGACGAAAGGAAACATGGATAACTTGCTCGTTGGCGGCGAGGCTGGCATATCAAGTGTGACTTGGGCAACTCTTTTCTCAGCGCCGGGAATTGCTTTGATGATGTCGACACATTTTGCCAGGGATCCTTGGCCAATGGCCACGGCACCCGCACACTTTTTGTCCTTCAGACTTGCCACTACATCGGCTATTACCGATGAGCTCCGATAGTCGAATACGGCAGATGCACCGAGGCCGCGAATAGTATCCCAATTCTTGGATGATGCCGCAGCAACAACATCGTAGCCAGCCGCCACAGCAAGTTGTACTGCATTCTTCCCAACACTCGTGCCAGCTCCCCAAATCAGGACTGTCTCACCAGTGGGTTTGCGGTGACTCTTGATCCGAGGCGTTTCAAGCGCGAGTTGATCCTTTTGGAAGAGCGCGCATGCAGCGGTGACAGCCGTAAGAGGCAAGACGCTCGCATCAGCGCTCTTCATGCCGGCAGGGACTTTTACAGCCAAATGCTCTCTGATGACGACAAGTTGTTGGAAAGCGCCTTCATCAGGTCTTCGTCCACGCTTATCCATGCCAGCTGCCAGTCCCACGATTCTATCACCCTCTTTGAATTGAGTAACGTCAGCACCAGCTTTGACGACTTGACCGGCGACATCGTAACCGAGAATGAGAGGATATGTGAGCCACTCAAACATCATGTTACTCATGGACTGTTTGACAGCATCGACTGGGTTGATAGCAACGGCTTCTGTTCTGACGAGTAGTTCGTTTGGTCCAGGTTGTGGAACGGGCGCAGATTTGACCTCGATCAGAGGACTGTTGGGGCTGACAAGGTACGCAGCTTTGTTGGAGAGATCCATTGCCGAAAGAAGTGGCTGAATTTGGATCAGGATAAGATTGAATGGAGAGATTTACTGTTTCTTACCCGGACCCTTTTTTGGCTCCCGTGAGCCATTTATACTACAAACTCCATAGTCAATGACGAATGTCAGCAAAGTCGATTTCGTGAGTCTATGCTTATTTCTACGAATCCTGACACTATTCCCGCCAGATCAAAGCGAATCCGAGATTCAACGCGCTGCTTTCCGCTTTAGGATAAGACTGAGGCTAGGCCCTACTAATCGAGCCTTATCTATTGGCTTGAGATCTCATGCTGACCCACCCGAGTACTGCAGTTGAGCCAATTAAGGTGCAAGATCGAAGATCAGCTTATCAGTGACCATTCCTTCTCATTGAGATCTCACTTTATAGGTTAATCGACTGTTGCTCTGTTGCTGACATACCTTGCTGTTCTGATGTATAGCTAGGGTGTTAACATAACCTACTCTTAAGCTAGGATGAGATGTACTGAATTTACCTAAGCCTTTGTCTTACTTAGATTAGAGGTTATAAACTTTCTCTTTTATGGTTTCTATACAGAGTGAATTTCACTTCTGAGTCATTCTCGTATAGATTCAGGCACTGATGCTTAGCAAGACTTATACAATTTGCGAGGTCCCTATCCGATATTTTGGTATTCACTTCACAAGCTTCCCGTGTTTAAAGACCTGTTACTCTTAATTCTAGTGATGATTGTTGCAGAGGCATTAATGATCCTTCCTTTTGGGGTGAGATTGCTCTTGATTGTGAAGCTGTTTATATGAGACTGGCACTTTATTTAGACTATTATAACCTTGCTGTTAAGATTCGTCGTCTGAGGACTGAATAAAATAGGTCCTGCTATGTGTATCTTTGGACGGTATTGCCTTTTCGACGTACAGGGTAGTATCATACCAGTAGAATCGCCGAAGTCGATAATTATGACGTTGAAAATTCAGCTCATCTCTCACTGTTGCTTACTGCACAAGGGAGCACTATTCCGGGCGTGGCCAGGGACTTGCCGTATACCGAATTAATTGCTATTACTTCTGCTAATTTTGAGATCAACCTTTAATTCATATTAGAACCATGGGATCTTCGGCTTGGATTCCACGGAAGATCAGGATTCGGTGGCACAACAAAGCTAGCCCGGCCTGTCAGTGCATTCCTTACATACTCTTGGGTAGACTTACCTATTCTGTCTATTTGCCAAACCTTCATACATAAGATACCACGCTGTGAATGAAACCAACAAGCCAGTCACACCGCCGCACTTGAGGAGCACGTTATTAGGAGCTCCCGACTCTTCAGTCCAGAGGTTGGCCACCCCGAGGAAGAGCCAGGTGCAATTTACAAGAAGGCAAAGCGTCAGAGAAAAGACATTCGACTTCATGGAGCACAGAGTTATGGCCACTGAGAAGATGAAGAATCCCTACAAAATGTGAGTTTTGGTTGTGAGTTTTGGATTGCTCTGGGAGTAGGTGAGTGTAGAAGCGACCTACCATAAGAAATAGTCCGTTGGCGTGGTTGTAGTCGGCAAGACTGGGGTAAGCATCCCTGACGTTGAAACTGGGGATCATACTAATGGCGAAAGAGATCCAGAAACAGCCATATGAGCAAGCAATAGTGGCGCTGACTGTATTCCCATTGGCGATATCCCTAGTCGTAGTATGAGAATCCACTGATAAACATCCAGTATTAAATAAACAACCACTCACCACATGCCAGAAAGTAATTGAGCAAGGCCTCCATAAGCCAGAGCTGGCCCAATGACGATATTTGGAATCGTCACGCCGTGGACATTGAGGTTGACCAAAGCTGTTAAAAACGTCGCGAAGGCAAACCCAGAGAGACCAAGGGGACCAGCATCACCAAACCTCTGGCGAAATTCAATATCTTTTTGTCGAGCAGCTTCTTGTTGGGCTGTGGCTACGTTGCCGTAAGGCTTCGTCTCAGAGCCATCCTCTTGTGCAGACCAGAAAGCTGCATCTTTGTCTCCACTCGATCGGTCCACTTCGGTTTGTGCAGGCGACATTTTTCGCGGTTTTCTTGAATAACGATACTAAGACTTTATCATGAAGAAAAAAAAAAGATTTAAAGATTAAGTAAAGAAAATATTAAAGTAGGAAGAAAGGGGATCCCGCCGAAGCTTGTTTCTCTTAGTGGAGGCAGTGGATATAGTGGATCTCCGGAGTAAAAGAAAAAAATTACGTCTTAGTTTTTGATGTCTAGGCCAATAGAAGGCCAGGCTGATGTTCGAAATTAGCTGCAATCTGCTCACTATTTGTGTTTCTGAGCTTAATCGGATTGCCAAGCATATCGCCATCGCCAAGAACATGCATCTCTATAGGAATTCCCAGCTAGGAAGACGATGTTGTCGCCAATGCAGTTTTTGTCGAAGCTTTGATCTTGACAAAAACAAAGTATATCTCTTCAAGATTAAAGAAAAAAAGCCCTGTCCTGTATAGCATACTCTTTTCACGCTTGCATGATCTATATTTATTCCTTGAATTGGGCTTCCTTCTATGGTGTAGTTGTCTAGTCGATTTGGAAGCCCTTCAAATCTGAGCTAACTAGTTGAGGAAGTGACCCCCGTAGTACCCGGCAAAATCCTGCTAAAATCGCCGCAGCCCGCCGCTCGCCGATGCCTCTCCCAGAGACCTCTGTTAAGCACTTTTACCTCGTTTAGTAGACTTTGAACACGCTCAATTGGTTTGTGCTATCTGTCGCGGTGTCAGGTCCCAGGTCGCCAATTTCTCTGTTAGTGACAGATATTACATGGAAAATTAACTAATACTGGTATTGAGAGTACTAAACACACAAATGCCTATATGAGATAAAGGGCATACCTCAGATATGAGCTGCCAGGACGCTTAAGTTATAAACAGGATAATTAGAGATTTCATTCCATAGATCTTTATATTTCTCCATATATCTGCTACCCACTAGTGACTCTGCTTTTATCCTGAGATGTATCTTCATCAACAAACACCCATTCCTTATCACACCTACAGTTCCGTCGATGCCATTTCCACATGACCCTCACCTGGTTATTCATCATGACCGCATCAACCTGCGCTCCAAACCCAGTCCAAGCTATGTACATATTCATGTCTACCCACCGCGAACTCGGCCCAACAATTTCTCCGCCTTTCCATCCCAGTCTCCGAGCCCGGTGCTGCACCCACTCATGTAACGGCTCCTGAGTAAAGGGATGCATGCCTCTCGATGCAGCCACTGGATCAGGTTGAAGACCGAAAGCATCTTCTTCCCGATGTTCCAGTTCCATTACAAAGTCGACGGCTGTTTCAAGGTCGGTTTCAACCGCGTCCAGACCATTCAAAGTCCTAGCTTCAGACTTGTCTGCGATAGAGGCAAACGAAATCGGTGCGCTGAGCCCCTTTGTCTCTCCAGTGAGGACAATTAGGACTTTTAAAGACGCGATATTCTCTAGAGCAGCGCAGCCACCCCAATTGCGACCTGGGATGGCTATGAAGAAAGCCCTGAAAAGGGGACGAGTTGTATAAAATGGCGGTGTTTCGTGTTCGATTGAGTCAAGCCGACGGTTGATCATGGAATGCACGTCTAGAACATGACTGACGGCATCATCATCGTTGGATGTTCGAGGCTGATCAATGGGCTTCATTACCATAGCAATACATTCGCCATGATCGATATCCGAGAGATAGGGTTGAAACCATCGCCGATAGAGATAGTTGTGTAGAACTAGCTCCCATAGTCCTCTGATACCACCCCCCTTGAGGACGTAAATGAGAACCGTCTTATTCCTGAATCTCAAGGCCTGATGCTTGTCAAGGTCTCGGATTTCTTTTACGTCGAGCGAGTTGTAATGCTGAGTGTATATAGCTAATCGATGGTTTTGTTCCAGGAAACCGCGGAGGTGATGCAGGATCTCGTGGGGTAAAAGCTCCACAGTTGTGTCTATAATTGCTTCGACGCCATGTCGGGTTTCATATGGTGCATTGTAATGCTCATCTGAAGATGGTTGTTTTGGTGTCATGACTTTCCTGTGTTTAAACTGTATGGTGGCGGCAAGAGAGAGAATGGTGGGCAGATTCAAAAGGCGGACTGACCGTAAGGTACTTTATAGAATTCAGATTGCCCTGATGACTCATGCTGGTAAAGTGTATCTTGGGAATGCAAAACTTAAATTGACGACCGTGACTGGCCCCCTTCCAGAGATCTCTACATCGGCGGAATGTAGATACTTTCCACTACTAATATATATGAAAGTGCAAGTTTGCTGATGAATTGCCCCCGGTTCAGGCGGAAGTATTGATTGAGGCGAATAGAGAATTGAGAATCTTGCGGTCGATGATAAGCGTCCAAGAGGGAAAGGGTTTACCAACTTCTCTTTGAATAACTGGTCTGCTTACCGTGACATATAACACTGGACACGCTGTAATGAACGGCAGTGGCGCTCTACTACCCTTTTAAAACATCCATCGCATGTAAAGCTCCATTGGCACATCCCGACAGCACAGCTCTTCGACGAATCTGAGGCCTCGTCCGCCATTTCAGAGTCTGGTTCTGTGTCCGAGTTATTGGTGTCTCTCAGAGTTTCGAGCAGTGTTCTCATCCATCACATGTGTTCGCAGCTTAAAGCTTAACCTTACATGTAAATGTGGAACATTTACATAAGCTGAGTCTCGCTTATACTATAATACCTCTGAGAATATTGACTTACATTAAGTTTGGCAATTAGCTATTGTTGTAGCGTTTTTATGCAGGATGATTTTTGCAATTTTGGCGTGCCTATTGCTGCAAGTTACTAATTCTTATAGCTCTATAGAAAGATTTCTTTCTATATCTTAAATAGTACTTAAAACTATTAATATTCTTTATATTAAACTAAGGAGAAAGCTAAAGACTGATATTTACAATAAGTGGCTATAAATTGCAAAGGAAAGTATATATTGCAATAAACGCATTACACAGAGTTATAATTGTCCCTATAATCTAAGACTTTTAGTATCGACCTATATATTTTATGTGGTTCTTTACTTACCGCTATTGTGAAAATAACTCTCTGATGTCGTTTAGTGTATATCGGCGTAGTATTACGCTGCGACATAATCTTCTGGATCTCTGGTTAGCTATGAGCAAGCATCTGTATCGAGCGCCTATAGAACACTGCCTACCTCCATTCTTGCATTAAGTGTCCTAAGATGGGACTGAGTATCTTGAATCATAGAGAGCGAATTTTTAATTCGCTGGAGCGACTCGGGAGCGCCAGGTTCTTGATAAACACCTCCCCACAGTGAATGACACAGCTTAACCTCTGGAGGAGGATGTATGTCCTGGGACAAGAAGTTGTCGACTCTCTCTATAAGTTTAGAGTTAAATCGTATGGTGGCTTCGAGAACAGTTGAGAATGGAACTGTGCATAATTGTTCACCGGTTAAACGGTTCCATTTCTGCTCCTGGTAAACAAAGTCAGCTATAAAACCCAGTCAAAACACCGATTATACTAAATCCGTACAAAAGTTTTGAAATCAGTAGCCAAAAGCAAATGGGCTTGCTCATGGTATCTTGAAATTCTATCCAATTGCATAGCTAGTGCTCGGAGAGCATATGCTCTCGGCAAGGTAGGCCGCACGATACCTGCTGCATGATCTTCCGGACTGCTACTGATGAGGATAGGATCCTCGGAATAATCGTTTGCCCCTCGTTCTTCTTCGTCGAAGAAGTTATCATCGAAGCAGTATGCTGTCCAATATTGCTCACTTACGCCAGTCACAAACATGGACCATGTCGTCATGTACAGATGGTCCTTTTCCGCACGGGAGGCTGTAATTTCGTCCTGAGTTCCACATGAATGCTGATGTGTATTCAGGGAGGAAATGTTGAACCTGGATCGGAGAGCGGTGCTGGCAGCGACATATCTCGTATCTCTTTTGTCATGATTTGAGATACACAAATATGGCAAGGTGATTTCGATGCTGAAACAAGGGCTGTCGAGCCAAGTCTGTGCAAGTTTTCTCACATTAGATCCCAAAATCTCTCTGTGAGATAAATTTTGATTACTTACATCTTGGTTAACATTTATTATTGGGCGTGGTTGTGCGGTGATAAAGTTGGAAAAGATTCCCTGGAATCCTGTCATTGAAAGTCGTGATGGACTTTTGAGAAGCGCCATGAGCGCCGTGGGATCAGGGTTCTTGATGTAGCTATATCTTAAATCAGCACTGATACTGTCAACATCTTTCTTGGGGAAGTCACAGGCAGTGAAGTTTGTCGGTCATATTATCGGGACTACCGGGTGACAGGTTCTAGTGAAATCAGGTCAGTAAGCAACTACGCTGGTGGCACGTTTGGGGTCTTCTGGTCTGCTTAATACCTTTCGCCGTAGCTGCTCGGATAGATCACGTCTGTTGAGGGCTTTCCCTTTGTTGAACGGTTCGAGTATGTCCAGCATCCATGCCGTAGGCTGCAGGCTATCTTTTTTGTTTTGACTGCCTACCTCGATCGCTTCTGATTCTATCTCGGGGACTTTGACGGGGTCTGGTAGCACGAGAGCCATTTCTTGCAAGAAGGCTGTCTTTAGTTTTCTGAACTTAGCGAGAAGCAGGACAACTCTTTCTGGTGCGTTAGCATCGTGACCAAATTGACTTTTCCAGTGATCAAGGCAGGTCGGCTTTTCTCTTTGTGAGCCCGTGGAAACGATCGTGGTATGTTTGTGAATAACTCCCAATTTAGTCATCTTTAATGACTTTTTGACCATTGACTCATCATATTCTCTCTTCATGAGAACGGGAGCACCGCCTTGGCACCCCTGGCTGGTTCCAAGCAGCCCGGGCGATATTTCATTGAGGAAACCTCTTTGATCACTCAGCCTTGTACCTGCATCAACATCGAGTCGTGTTTGACATTTCCCCTTCTGGCGAAATCGGACTTCAAGGTCATTTAGGACGTCCAAGATGGGAATCATGTACCAGATGTTCTTTTCAGGACATCCAAGCACAATATAGATAAATAACCAAGGATTATTCTTTTCTATCAATCACTATATCTGCCATGTCCTTAGCATCGACACTTCTCGGCACGTTGCCCAATTCCATTCAGTTGGTGAATGGCGACATAGTGTCGAAACTCGACCTACAGGCATATGATGCATACGTCGAAAGACAGCAGAAGTTATTTAGTGAATTGAGTTCGTCGGTAATCTACCCACATGACACGTTATCACTCGGAAAGGTAGCAGACCAGATTCGAAGACATAGACAGCGGGACCAAGCTATTTCCTCTATTTGCACGTTATCTGGAAGCAGCAATGATGACGCTTGTCAAGACACCTTGAATCTTGTCACTCGGCTTATGCTGATGATCGAAGTGGGAAGCCTAGAGAAAGCTTCTGGCTTCATGCATCAAACCGGCCCCCGACCGCTACCACTATGGGATGAGAATTCTTTGGACACTCTAACTGACAAGGTTTTCCCGATCTCATGCCATCAGTCCTGTGGTGGTGTGACAATGACCCCCGAATTCTCTGCCTGGAGTCTCGAGAACGTTGCTGGTATCACGATTGAGTTCACCGATAACCTGGCGGATCATTTACGCTTAACCAACAACAATTCGCAAGTATATATCTTTCATCACGTTGCTTTCCTTGAGGCCCAGAGACATAGGTCAGTATCCTGTCTGTATCGACGGGCGCTTCATCTAACTTTCAAAAGCATAAACACACAAGCTACTCTGCCCCAAGGCCTAGCGGAAGAAACCCTCAGAACTCTAGCAATACTATTTCCGCAATCCGACCACTGGGCAGCATTACGATCCAACCGAAAGAAGCAAGTCTGGTTAAAAAGACTCTGCACGCACTCAAGCCGCGTGATAGATCCCCAGCTAGCTTGGTGCGGGACTCCCAGCGGGGAGAGCAGATATCTCTCCAACTTTTGTTTCTGGAGAGATCGTCTACTGATTCTAAAGGAAGAATTTGATCATTCGACACCGGATTCATTCTCTCAGTGGTGGTATGACCGACGGAATGGAGTGCAATGGCACAACTTTTGGGTCGCAATAGTGGTGTTGGGACTGACAGCTGTGTTTGGACTAATACAATGCATTCTTGCTTCGATCCAAGTATACAAAGCATATCACCCTTAGACTACTTATTGGATATCTGAACTATGGTTTATCGTACCTTTCCACATCCTAAGATTGTTTTTCTATCTTCCGGATACACAGTTCTTAGCCAACAGAGCCCTTGTGGTTTGATAACCTTTTTGATCGCATTCAGTGCATTTACTGAAATATTCTTTGCAAACCAGGTACCGTCTGATAATGCCATGAGCGCAAAGAAATCTCCCACTATTATCAGGGCTGCCGTATTATTCTGTCGCAGCATCGTGATAAACTCGGCGCTGACTCTTGCGATCCATTTGACCAAGTAGGATGGATCGATGTCGACATTCAGATCATAGTCTTGTCTTGACATCATGAAGAAAAGCTCTTGGTGAGTTTTGTAGAGAAGATCAAGAGCATTTATGCAGGCCTCCATTTCTGACTCCTTTCCCGGTAATAAGGTATTCAGGCAACTAGTCCTCAAATTTTGGTATCTGAGTTGCACAGTGATAGGCATTTCAGCGGTTTGGGCTTCTGGGATCTCATAGCCCGCCGTGCAGACCGCGTATGGGCTGTTGATAACACCCCGACGAATAGGTGTATCGTCCGCCATCAAGGTTGTCACACCTTTAACCGTGGTAAATATAGATACAATATCAGCAACAGATGACTCAGTCCCTTCTAAAGTATCTCCATTGCCGAGTGCATTGTCTGAAACCGTGGCTAGTGCGAAAGTAATTACTAAAGTGGCCATGGCAAAAACCTGACCGCTTTCTTCAAGCTTCAGGTTCTGGATCGCCCGTCGATAATCAGGGATAGCTTTATTCAGGTGTTGCTGGTAGTACTGCTTGTAGTATTCTTGCTTCAGAGGTCGTAGGCTAGCTAGATGCATAGCTGAGAGAGCAAGCATGCCATGACGTAGAAATGAGCAGGTGATGGTATCCTCTGGGACAACGGTCTGCCACAACTGAAAGATGTCATTCCGGGGAGATATAGAGCGAGCTGTAGATGAAATAAAATGGGCCATCAAAAAGAGGTCCTCACCATATGTTGTCTCGTGAGATTGAATTGATAAACTTGTCTCTGTGACGAGGAGAGAGAAGAGGGCTGGTCGGTCCGAAATGGATGAAGGATGCTCTATCTGCCGTGATAACAAACATAGCTTATATGAGCAAATGATGCGAATACTATAAATCAGGAGCTCAGCGCTATGTCTTACCTGTCGCGCAGATGACGATCTAGAGTATTGGTCTAGAACAAGGCTACACTCCTCTCTTCTTCGCTTACAATTCTGGCAAGGGGCGAGCTCATCACACTGACCGGTCAGCCCAATCAGCACATGTTTCGGAGGAGCCGGAATATGCGTACCTTGACGCGACGCTGCTTACAGTGAGCGCAACCGTGACGTGACTTTGTGTGCCCAAGTCTTAATGGCATGGCCAGGGGCGAATTGAGCGGTGTTTGAACTTGGTGACTGACGAGAATGAATCCGAGGTTTGCGAGGTCGATACGAAGCAGAACGCCCCTGTCCTGATAATTCAGTGGCTTGGGCTTCCCACTTTAAATGGAACTAAGAACAAGAATGCTACACCAAGGAAGAAAAGCACCAGCAAATACGTCCAATCTTTTGAGAAGCTAAACATAATAATAATCATATTCCCTTGCCAATTCGGAGTATCGGGGTTTCCATGGGATGCGAAGCTCAGCCTCAATCGGATAAGCCCCGCCCCTGACGGAATTTTAACAGCTTCGTGATCTAAACCTGATCGGGTATAAAATACGAACCCCGTAGTGATGTTACGTACATGTCTGGAATCTATGTCCAGAGATTGGAGCAGACTCCTTGTTCAGTTGGTTCCTCGTATTCTAAAGTAGTTCCAAGCCACCAGTTGGAAAACATGATATAATCATAAGTCCTACATCTTGACTTGCATCTTTATCTGCATTATCTCTACGATCTCGAGTGTTTTATGGGCATATTCCACTTAATAGTCTTACATAACGCTATATCAGGAACTGTTACGATATTATCTATAGAGATAACTGCTGCCTATAAGGTTAACCTTTAGGCTATAAATATAAATAATAAATAAAAATACAGTATTTTTTTCCTTAATATAAGCTTTTACCTAAAAGCTTTTATAATAATTATTATATTTTACTATAAGCCTTAAGGTATTATAAAGTAAAGAGATTAAAAGATATATAAAGGAATATAACCTTAAGTTTATATCTCTATATATATATTATAATATAACTCTATAAATAATATATTTATAGTAAATTAAACTATTATTAATAAAAATTATATAAGCTAAAAGGCTTAAATATATATTTATAAATTCCTTATTATATATATTACTTTCTTATATATAAATAAATAGTAAATTAAAAAGCAGAATAGCTTTTAAGACCTTAATAAAGTTAAGGACTTTTAATTTTATATAAAAGCCTACTTTAAGCTTAAGGCTATTTTAAATATAATTTATATTAAACTAGCCTTTTTTAATTATAAGGTATTTAAGGTAGCTATTAATAACTTAAGTATTTATTATATTATATATTTTACTTATTATAAAGCTAATATATTAAAAGAGCTAGTAAAAAAAGAAAATAAAAAAGATAAAGATATTATAGTATTAAAGAATAATATTAACTAAATAGTAAAGCTTATAACTCTATAAATTAATATAATAAATTAAAAAAGGCTAATAATAATTAAAAAGCTAATAATTAAAGTTATTAAATAACTCTAAAAAGGATTATATATATAGTAAAAAGGTTAAACTGTTAAAGGTTTTATTAATTAAGTTATTTAGGCTAGCTAGAAAAGTTAAAGTATTAATACTTTTACTAAAATAAGTTATATCTAGGCTAATAACTAAAAGCTTTAATAGCTAAGAGAATATAAGCTAATTAAGTTTATAAGATTAATATATAATAATTTATTTTTAAATACGATAGTCACGATGTTATATTACCATTATGACCCTTCTCTAGCAGCCGCCATCATTTTCATCATCCTTTTCACCGCAACCACGATTCTCCATTTCTTCCAGATGATCCAGACACATACTTGGTTCTTTCTCGCCTTCTCCTTAGGTGGCATCTGTGAGTGAGGAGTAAATTGCCTCAACGGGTAACAGGAACTAACACAACGTCCCGTAGTTGAAGTCATTGGCTACATAGGCAGAACAGTACCCGAGACCTTGGGAGCCTACGTCGTGCAAAGCATCTTCATTCTCGTCGCACCCGCACTTTTCGCCGCCTCGATCTATATGGAGCTTGGGCGTATCGTGGATCTCGTGGATGGCGACCACTATCTATATGTACGAAGACGCTGGTTGACTCGCATATTTGTGATAGGCGACGTCCTTTCATTCTTCATGCAGGGTGCTGGAGGCGGTATGATGGGCTCTGACAATACCAATTCCCGAAAGCTTGGTGGAAAGCTTATTGTAGTCGGGCTGTTTGTGCAAATCGTCTTCTTTGGCTGTTTCGTCATCACTGCCGCCATGTTCCACTTACGCCTTTGCCGCCATCCGACCCAGAAAGTCATTGCCGATAAGCCGCCATATCTGCGTCACCTCATGGCGCTGTATATCACAAGTATTCTCATTTTTATACGATCGTTGGTGCGAGTCATTGAGTTTATCCAAGGCTTTGATGGCTACATTATTAGCCATGAGATCTTCATTTACCTCTTTGACGCGGTCCCTATGTTAGCCGTCATGCTGATTATGAACTGGATCCACCCAAGCGAGATCAAGAAGCTTTTAGTGGGAGGTAGAATGGCCAAGGGCTTTACGATAGATGAGACATCTGGAAGACGTCAACCTTCAGCTTACGATGTAGAGTTGGTTGGGTGATTCACAGGAGTAGGGTAGACAATAGACCATATTCCTCCTGCTATTTACACTATTGGGCCATAGAGTATGAAGACAAATGCATTGTTTCATTCGACAGGAGAACTATTATAAGCTGCACTACTCAGGCTGTTTCAGGCGCTTATCACGTTCTTTCAGAGCACAATGGTAACAAAGTTCAGGGCAACTATTTCTATAGGGCTAAAGCCAGCATAAGCCATGGAATTGTTGTTGCTTACGAATCATCAGACTGATCGTCGTGTTAATCCGCTGATAGAATTATATTCTGGCCTCCACGCCCTAGCTATAGAGTGGCTTAAGACTAGTCTAAAGCTCTAATAAAATATACTTAAGTTACCTAACTTTTTTATTATTAAGGATAAGCCTCTTAGGTATCAAGATACATCTAATAAAACATCAACGCGCTGGCAGTGAACTCGGGCGGTAGGCCCAGATCGTATTTGAATTGTTTCCTCTCAGTAGCCTTGATCCCAGAGTCCATTTTCGAAAAAGTCGTGTGACAGCAACTCAATATTGAACAAATCCAGATCTCCAGGCATAGTGAACAAAGAATCTATACCATCTGGACTGGATGCCATTGGCTCTCTTATCTGACCAGAGGCCTGGTCTTCGTGCAAAGGCATGACGAAATGGCTTTTGAGATACATCTCAGAATCTGGATTTTTCTCAGAGGCACCACCAGTCCCTGATCCTGAGTGTGAGGAGCCATTCTGAGTGGGGTGAATCTTGGGATCCAGTAGATCCCAAAGCCATGCGGATTGGAAGCTGATGTTTGTACCCTCATCTGAGTGCTGTCGGCGGTTTTCGTTGGCCAGTGCCTCCAGCTTCCTCAACGTCTCAAGCTAAACTCATATGTGAGCACTCATGTGAGATCCAAATTCCAGGTCTCTGGGTATGATTAGCAGCGTACCTTTTGGTTGACGTGGGGCCAAGTTTCAGCGACATGGCTGAGAAACGCGTCGCATTTATCTAATTCTTCACGAGCCCGTCGCGAGATTTTGGGATCCGCCGAGAACTGAAAGAACCATGACACTGTCGCAGCTGCAGCTACAAAGTCTGCCACCATCGGATCAACTATATTCATTAGATCCATAAACGACTGAAGAATCCGAAATAGGGATCCTGTGTGAAATAGCGCCATATCAATCCTTTGTTGAAGGAACAGACAGGATGGGGGGACATCCCTGGAGGATCTGAGTAAGAACAAGTGGACGAACGGGTGGTTTAACACGGCGTGGATGGCATGCCAAATTATCTGGCTAGCCATGAATGGATCCCAGTATTCGCGATGTGAGGATATTTCTGCTGCAGTTCGGCTTGGCAGAAGAGCCTTGGAGAGAAAATAGCTTGAATCAATTAGAGCCTCGTGCTCTATCAGCTCGATATTAAGTTTTGTATGCGTTGAGTCTGGTGACCAAGGCTTTTCAGTGACACCTCGCCGTAGACCATGTAGATAACCCCGGAGCTTTCCCCAGATCGACACAAGACGCAAGTGAACGCCAATGATGCCGGGGTCACTGCTCAGTACGGTTCTGGGTTGTGCTTGTGCGCGTTCTGGTATGGCAGTTGAGAGTGTCGATGGAGGTGCAAGGGGCTTTGGAAGGCTAATTGGAAATTCGGGAACTCCGGGCCCAAAAGCATCTGGCATCGTAGGAACAAAAAGTCGTTCTAGCATGAAAACACTCCAGTGAGCTCTAGATACCGAGTCATCTGTTGAAGAAGGGCTGTTGTCAAACGTGAGGACTCGTAAGGCTTCTAGTCGCGCAGCAGTACCAGTAGTCATCCATGCTCGTGCGAGTTGTTGATCTAGAATCCTGATGAGCCCTTGAACTTGAGTTGAAGACACGTTTCTTACTGTTCAGATGCTTCAAAGCGATAAGGCAAAGGGATTGTGTGACTTCTGGTGATATATCCCCTTCATAAGCCAAAATACTTATGACCTCCTCCGCTTTTAGAGTGTAGAAGTCTCTTGCAACTGTTCGTTGACCATCGTAGAAGGGATGGGTAGATAACATCAGAGTGAGAGCCATAAAGCTCCAGAGAAGAAAATGAGGGCCTTCAAGTAGTCGCTCCTCAAGTATATCTAGGCTGAATAGCGGTAGAGGTTGAAGGTGTATCTTTGTTTCGTAGACTTTGACGAAGTGTTCAAGGGCCTCCCTAGTTGGCTTGGGTCTAAGATACGTACTTTGTGTTAGCTATGTGTTTGTAACAGCTGTAATTGGCAAGTGGCTAAAGTTTGAAAGTGCAAAGATACCAACCTTTCAAGTGAGAACTTTCGTTGTTCAAGCGCATGCTGAGGGATGTCTGCCGGAGGTGGTAGGGAAGCAGGTAATGTAGACTGGTAATTGGCGCTACAGTCATGCGTAGCAGAATGTTCGTTGGGTCTCATGTTTTGAGCGAGCTACTTGGTCGTTCGCTTATGGGCCTTTAATCTCTTAGATTTGGCGCTGCCTACGGGTCAAACTCATGGCGATTACATGGCGTGTCTTTAACTTACGATAACTTGGTTTTTGTCCTTGGCAAGTAAGAACACGGGAGCGTCAGACGTAAGCAATACGAACATGCAGGTCTCTCACCATCACATTTCATCTTTCTGCGTCTGCATGGCTCGCAGGCGTGTCGCGTTAGGGGTTCTTGAGTCGATGCCATGTTTGCTGTATGTATCTGCAGGTACAGGGTGCATGTTGATAGTTACTGGGGAAGCGGACGGATTGGATGGGTACGGAATATGGAAGACGAGAGCATTAACGATGAGTCAGCCTCCTTATGGGTACGGAGAATGACTAGGGGACTAACCGACCAATCCCATGGTTTCAAAATGGCGATGGACCAGTAGTGACTACTTACAGCCTAACGTGGGGACACTGAGAATAGACGTAGGATAGTTAAGACTCAAGTCACTCTTGAGACTTGGCTGTCCGTGATCCTCCGGACAATGGGTATGGAAAAAGACAGGGATCACGACAAAGGCTGCAAAACCACTTACAAGATATATAAATCGTCAAATACTTCTCATTTATATCCAATACAAGATCCAGCACACTCCTTTACTCCCTTTCCTCACCAAGGTATTCATCTACTGCTCACAAAACCACCGTCTGGCAGAATGACACAGACAAAGTCCATTGAGAACAACTCCGTTATCACCGATAGAGACGGCATCGTTGAGAACATCCACCGCGTCCATGTCGCAGTCACAGACTCTCAGGGCAATATCCTTTACGCTGTTGGCAATCCCGCAAGGATCACTCTGGCCCGGTCGGCAGCCAAACCTGCACAAGCTCTCGCCGTCATCGAGACCGGCGGTTTCCAAGACGCAGGTTTTGACGACATTGACCTTGCCCTCATGTGTGCATCGCACAATGCCGAAGCAATTCACGTCGAACGTGCTAGAAGCATGTTGGTCAAGATGAAAGCGCAAGAAAGTGACTACCGCCGCGGTGGACATGCTTCGCTAAACCCTGCTGTTAATCAAGACTGGGCTCAGAAGGGGATGGACGTCACGGGCGGAATCTATAACAATTGCTCTGGCAAACACGCTGGGATGATGGCTGGCGCTATCTCTCTAGGTGCCAGCATAACAGATTACCACAGCCCAGATCATCCGATGCAAGTTCGGGTCAAGAAGGTCGTTGAGGAGCTTTGCCCCGAGCCTGGTCTTGTTCAATGGGCCACCGACGGTTGTAATCTCCCGGCTCCTGCATATCCACTCTACTACTTGGCACATACCTTCGCTATCTTTGCCGCTGGTGTAGATTCTGCCGAAGAGGATTCGCCTTCCCCGCGCACGAGAAATCTTGCCCGGATCTTTAGTGCGATGTCTAGCTATCCGGAATTCGTGGCAGGAGAAGGGCGTTTCTGTACAGACCTGATGCAGGTGTACAAGGGGCAATTGATCGGTAAAGTAGGTGCCGATGGATGTTATGGAGTTGGGATACGTGAGTCTGAGCAGACTCGAAGTGTAGGGGCCCGTGGGTCGCTGGGGATCTCTGTCAAGGTTGACGACGGAAACCTCGATATCTTATACGCCGCAGTGGTCGAAGTATTGGAACAGCTCAACATTGGGACTTTGGAGACAAGGCAAGCTTTGGAAAAGTGGCACCACTTTAAGAGAAAAAACACAATGGATGTTGTTGTAGGCTCTGTCTCTTTTGGCTTTAAACTACAATTGGCTTAAGGACTTTTCAAGATAGCAGGGTACTACAAAGATGAAACCTCTTTAGCAAATATTTATTTCCCCGATCTTCTTCAGGATAGGTTAGCCTGTCTGTCTCGCCGAGATGCATTGTTTATCGCTGACGGACGAACTATTCTGCCATCGCGGACGCCCCGATTTGCAATTTGTTCAGGCTGGTTCCGCTTTCCAAGATCTGCAGGGCGACTAGAACGATGCCCTTTGTCGTCTTGTGTGCGGTCTTGTGCAGGAGTACATGGAACTGGGGGGCTTCTTGAAGCATCTGAAGAAGACATCGCGAGGTTTTCAGCAACTCCAGTACCTGGCTCTCTGCCATTGAGCTCAGGTTCGACGGCCAAACCAAGGTTCTCCTGAGCAGATTCGAGAGCATCTTCTCTTGGTTTTATATGCTCCTTGTTGATATGTTGTTGTAGGAGTTTCTTAGTCTTGAATTTGGTGGTTGACAACTCGCAATTAGGTTCCATGCACTGCCAGACTCGCTTGCGACGCATTACTAAAAGATCCTTCACATCCGTTGGCGTTTTCGGCCGTGGTTGCGGAGGCAGAAATGCTATGCCGTATCTGTTCCATAGTGCTTCGAGTGTTGGCTCGCTGTCTTTACGTTGCTTGGAGAATTCTTGTATTTTCTGGCTTAATTCTTGGTGGTAGAGCTCCTGCGTCTCGAATCAGCACGGGAATCATGACACGAAGAGACAAATTGACTGCACCTTTGAAACTGATTTATGGAAGATTTCGAGTTCAAAATTGCAACTCCACTCTGTAACTTTCGTAGGGTCGCCGTTGTCCGTAGCAAGTAAAACGTTTGTGATGCTGTAGTTATTAGTATGATTAGTATAGTATCAGTTATTGAGTAAGGCAGAACAAAGAAAAAGTGCATAGACATACAGTTTCGAGATCCTTGGCTGACGGTCGGTGATACCA
The DNA here is from genome assembly GCA_022627125.1 of Fusarium chuoi. Taxonomy (NCBI): domain Eukaryota; kingdom Fungi; phylum Ascomycota; class Sordariomycetes; order Hypocreales; family Nectriaceae; genus Fusarium; species Fusarium chuoi. Next base: position 197,432 of record JAJALE010000886.1, on the reverse strand, counting down.
ACCATAGCCTGCCATGATGACACTGCGCAACCTTGCGTATCTCTCGCCAAGGTCTGGTAAATAATGTGCATCAACTGATTGAGTGTCGGCTGTGGTGTTGCCGGCTCGACCATGGGTTTTGCCTGGGGCACAAGCTGCGCGTTGGTCGCCATATCCACTTTTAAGGGTGAGAAGTGTGCTAAGATCAGCTTCTCAAGACACTTCTGATAGTAAAACGGGGTTTTGCATTACCAGAAACGCATACTAGAAAGGTTTATGTAAGGAAATGGAAGAAGTAATCCTTTAGGCAGCAGTTATTGACTAAGCGCTGGTGATTGGCTAGCCCCTGTTTGTGTGCTGGCCTCCTCTTGCCTAATTATAGTAGAGAGTTAAAATAAGCCTGTTGGGCATTTTCAGGGTGTATTAACCGTAAAACGTTCTCCTATAAGTATATGGCCTTTGCATTCTTTGCTAAAAAGGATTTAGGAGATATAGAGAAAGGGCATTCAAGATTATATAACAGCGCAGCACCAGCATATATAATTCAACCACATGCCTTAGCTTAAGTCACTCTTCAGCTTTTGTCGGTAAAAAAGAAAAAACCAAATCCTGTCTTTATGCACTCCAGGGACAATAAGTTTATTTATTAAATTGCCAACAAGAGCGCAGCCTGTTTTGTCTTTTAGGTTTTCTTATTCCATTAGTATAGTACGAGAAACAAGGTCGCACAGTGATTCCAATGGGAGAAATGGGGCAAAAAGCATCATACACATAACCTTGCGTGGCGCTCAATAGTGCATGTAGGTATCAGTCAGTTGATTAGTATCAATATCCAGATTTGCCTTAGGCTACTGTAGCTGAAAAACGGCTGACTATCCATCGTTCCAGCTTTCAGCCTCTTTCCACGCCTAGTGCGTTATGGCTGAGGCTGGAACTTCACAGACCGCGCCAGGGCTGCCGCCACGACAACCAGGGTAAACGGCCAGAGTTATAAGTTAACAGATGTAGCATTGATTAACGCATTGTTGCGATTTACTCACCTGTGGGGCATCTCTTGTGAGGCATCTCCTGTGAGGCATCGTACTTTTTTCAATGAGCTTGCATTACCTACTACCTGGTCCGATACACAAACCAGGTATCAATCCTCAAGTACAAGAAAACCCGCCCAGTATCCTTTTCTTCTATGGATAACATGCCCCCTCACAATCGCCGTCCCGGGCTTGTCTCGCGACTTGGAACATTCCCCATTATAGTGCTGATATCTTTATTCGTCGTTAGTTTAGGGTGTTTGGCCTTTTTCGCCTTCTTATGGGGGGCCGACACAAATAATGCCGTCTGGCGGAGCATTATCCTTTCTGGTTGGACGACACGATCTATTACCATTGCGTCTCTCGTCCTAAGATGGGCGACAGCCATGCAAGCAGGAATATGCACATCTATGCTTGCGGCAATCTTATTGCAGAAGGGCGCGGTCCCCCTGCCAAGCGCAGCTGCCGTGTCCATCATCAGATGCCATAATACAGGCCCTTGGTTGCTGCTGAACAAGTTGGGAACAGATTGGCACTACGGATCTCTTTCTGTAGGATTGCTGACCATGTTGCTTACCACTACGACATTGTCCTTGCAATTCACATCGACCATCTTGCTATCACAGGTCGGCATACAGTCTCTTCCTGTGGCCATTTCAGTCCCGCAGACATACTACGGCACAGACCCTGATGGGCCTTCATTCTTATCCCAGATATCAGCTCCGAAATCCTTTCTTGAAACCACACCTGTGAGATATCCTGCCTTTGCGGAATGGATTTCCAATTCAACAAACACAACTGCACAGCACGGCGAATTTCCTCCCAACAGTTCGCCTGGTATAAGAGATACGGGGACCGTCGTGCGAGCATTTCTGCCATTTAAGGACGAAGAACGCAGGCGTTTGATGGGATATCATGGATATGCCACGGCACTGGACACAAGGGTTGTCTGTGTGCGCCCAAAGATCACAAATGCCCTCTTTTCCTCCGGTAATGGTTACCGCGTCACCGGCTTAGCAGATGTTGAGCACGAGCCATTGGGCCTTCTTCGACAGCAAGACGATGCGGGAAGCAAAAACTACTCGATGTCTTTCGATTGCGGATTTTCTGCCGTGGCATCTAAGAATTACTCGCAGACGGCTACATGGCCGATTGCTCTATGTAAACTCCTCAACGAGAATTCAAAACAAGGTAGGGAACAGGCTAGGAATATGAGATTAAAAAACAAACTGTACTAATCTCTCTTAGGCATTTACTCTGTTATGCAATCTGAAGGCAAGGAGGAACTAGGCATCTCTTACCTTCTCCTCAATGCAACAGTGGCTGACGCCGTGACTGACTTGGATGGCTCCGACGCTTGGGCATCTCTGACACTTCCAAACAGCGACATGGATAATGGCAACTCCCAAGACACCAGTGGCAAAGATTCTGTGGTCGTGCAATTCACATTTTGCATGACTGCATTCGAGGGACAAGAGATGGAGGTCGACGTAACGAGACCTCAAACATATGTTCCGGAGCCTACGATGCATTGGGACACCGCATCAGCCAGTTATGACATCAGGGAGGTTCAGCAGCAACTTGGTGCTAGCTTACCTAGATACTCGACCACAAAACGGGGCATCTTCGACCTCACACCTCGATCCTGGGAGTGGCCCAAGCGACCTGAATTTGTGGACCTAACTGGAGGTGCATTTTCAACCACTGACGCACTTGAACTCGTTGGTAGCGATACCATATACGAGGGGATGGTCAATGATGCTCAATACGCAATACTCGCCTATATAACGGCCTACACACGAGATCCTGCTCTTGCACTCCAAGCCTATTTTACTACATTGTGCGCAATCTGCTACTACGATCGCATCATTATGTTTGATACAGCTGCGCCGTCATCGCAAGTGTCCTTGGTCCAAGTCACGCGGCCGCTGGGCTGGACTGTCTTTATCATCGTTGCGGGCGTCGCCGTGTTGCATATTCTGCTAGTCCTGGTGGTGATAATCATATTTCGTCGCGCTGGAAGCTTCAGTCGTATTGAGAACGCGTGGACAACCATCTCCCAACTTCTTGGGCCTGCCACGGAAAGTTGGATTAGGGACGCAGACACGGTCAACGATAAGACGGTTAAATCGTGGCTTAAAGACCGTGGTCTTGATAAAACCTTGGTTCGCATCGAGCATGTGCAGGGTCGTGTGCAACTTGCTGAAAAAGACAAAGTGGTATAGATATAATGCTAACTATACAGTCATGCAAAGATCAAGACTTTTTGTCTATTTGTATTCAGAGGCATAGTAACTAGCAAGGTTGATTTTTTTAATCTTCTTGAAATAAATTGTTTTGCTCCGACAAAAGCTGGATGGTCTTAAAAAGCGACGGGAGTGAGCATTCAGGGAAATAATCTCACCAAGACAAAAATCGATTGAGCTCAGTGGCAATGGCATCTCTTCAGGGTCATCTACAGGTGCCTTGTCCCGTGCAGCAACCGCAAAGGCGCCAGAGTACTAACGCAACAACATCGGAACTTCTAAGATCTCTTGATGTAAAACACCGTATCGTCATATGCAAAGATTGCTGCGCAAAGGTTCAAGTCCCCGAGGACAAAAGGAGGCCCGAGAATGTGAGGAAGCTGCATAAAGCCGAAGTTTGTGAGCCTCGATGTATCGGCACCACTTGTTCCGGCATTCCTAGCGAAGAAATGGCGCATCATCGTCGAACGGAAAATTATCCGACATGTCAATCACTCCCCAGCGAAACCAGGCGGTCATTCATTTGGGGTCTTATCAACCCAGGAGAGAACTCGCCAGACCCCGATTTCTGCAGAGGTGTCGGGTTTGCGCACAACACGACTCGGCGACCATGCAAACAACAGTCCAGAGATAGAGGTGCGGACATATGCGATGCCCTGGTGCGAGATATAGAGGAGAGGGACAAGAAGCGAATATCTTTAGAAGTGGAGTTAGAGGCTGCAAAGGAGAGAAATGCCCAGCTGGAAGAGAAACAGAAGAAGAAGATTGACAGCTTGGAGAATATTATTGAGACCTTGCTGGAGCGTCTCGAGGAGAACAGGGTCAAGGTTCCAAACTCTCTCCAAAAACGACTGCAAGAAGAGTGTCCTGGTGTTTTCTGCGAACCGGTCGTCCAGCTGAAGTCCAGACGTTCGCAAGCACCTCCGACACCATCCTCATTGTTCAAATATGGAACTGGAGAACCGATACGGCCTCAATTGAACCAACCAGCCACCGCAATGCTTCAGCCTCCTCTGTTCTCATCCGCCGGGCCTGAGGATGGTTACTCTCAACCGTTCGATATTGGTAAGACTCTGCTAATAGTGCCATAAATCACAACTGACATATTGCTCTTGAATCAGATTTCGGTGGGGATTTATTCACAAACTTCGACTACACAGATGAAGACTTGGTCGACTCAAGTCAACAGCTACCAGGCGGCGTGGCATGGCCTAGAATGAAGAAGCCGGAATTTTAGGCAGTAGCTATAGAACTCTATATTCGCTGAATATATATACAACTGAAGCTAGTCTACAAAAGCACCACGATACCTAAAGCAACAGCCATGATCGAGATAGTATACTTAGATGACAACTTGATAGCTCCACTATCGTATCCAATATTCGATGAATCATTCCCAAAACCCACTGTTCGTAGCCAAGTAGGTGTCTCGTCCTCAAGACTGAGCGAATCCGAGTGATATGGGTCGATAACCCCAGACACGTAAATTTGTATGAAGCCATGTGCACCAGGGCTCGCTGTTGCACGCCCCGACGACTCAGTCGCATTGGGCCACAAATATGGACGCGCAGAAAACACAGCGTCCAAGGTAAGGTTAGCTGTCTTGTCGTCGAACATGACGCTGATGTCGGGCCATCGAAAGTCATCCCAGTCCTCTGCTTGCCAAGGTCGGAACTCCTGGATATCAACTCTATAGTCACCACTAAGCTCGGTGGTATTGCAGACTGGCATGGTTAGATTTAGAGGTGATGAGTATGATTCGGGGATATTGCGTTGGAGTAGCGCGCTGATGTTGTACGCTCCGGAACTGGTCTGGGTAGTGGTGAAGTTGAAGATGTCAGGACCCTTTCCCCGACGGGGCCTCCAATATCCATCTTGGTTTGGGCTGCGATAAGGTTAGACAGTTCCAAATTAATAATATTAGTTGACCTACTGTACGGTATAAAGAGGAAATTGAAGTCCCCCAGGCTGGGATGAATACGTAAAATCGGCTCCAAGAGAGGATACGTTAAATCCCGCCGAGGATTTTGGGATAAGTGTCAGCCAGAAGATGACAGAGTTGCTTCCAGCGTTCCATTTGCTTTTCTCGAGGATGCTCAGAATGGCGTCGTATTTGACAGTTTGGGTCGAGTTCTTTAGCTTGGAACACAGATTGTCCGTGTAGTTGGGGCCGAATATCGTCTCGTTCCAGACATCTCCAAAGATGGGTTTCAATTCGACTTCTGCGGTCGCATTATAGTACCTGTTGATAGACTTGATTAGTCAAATTATCATGGCTCTTCCCCACCGCGAGACTCACGATCCGACCCATTGATAGAAGTCGCCGAGGCCTGTGACATTGCGAGGACGGTAGTTAGTCGAGTTGTCATAGTCTTCGTCATCTTTCGCAAGGCATAGCGTCAGCAGACAGAAAAGGATAATCTGTAGCTGTACTATTCGGCTGAAGCCCAACATTTTTGCTCATATCATATGTGCAGTATTTGGCGAGCTTGTGACAGATGCAGGAACAATGCGAGTTTTATCCATCAGCACGCGAGTATAAGATGCGCCAATGTGGTACGGTTCATCTCGCTTAGCCTGTTCTGTGGGCAATCAGCCTGACCTTTATGCATCTCATTGGTGCCAAGCCGATATAAATCCACTTAAAGGCCATGGAGCCGACTTGGCTGTCAGCAGACATGACCAACAAGTCGACCTTTTCATCTCAGGAGATGGGAGCCAACAAGAGGCAAAGAATCATCATCTAGGTTTTCCTCTTATCAGCTTTATGCTGTAGCAATTGGTCAGACATCTTGGTATAATGTCTAAGTTGTGAGCTTAAAGTGTTATTTGCCGCTGAGACTTATGGCTGAGAGCTTAATCCAGCCGAGAGAACCTAGGGAACTAAAGAGAGGCAAGAAATCTTTATCCTAGATAATAAAGATACTTGTGTCAGATGACCAAAATTGGGACTGTTTTATTTTCCGACACTTTCTGTCGAGGTGATATGTTATCTTGCATCAGGAACTATTGTCAAAGTTTGTATAATCATCAGCGACATGGAACTTTTTGTTCAAGATCATCTATAGTCTGTCTATTTATATGAACATTAGTTGATAATTGTTTGAAAGAGAAATGACGCCACGTCGAGACATGTAGCGTTTTTAACAAAGTTTCCTTTCCCTTTCTCAACACAACACAAGACAAGGCGTTATACTCTACGCCCAAAAACACAACAAACTTAAAACAGAGTCACCTCATCATACAAATACTGCCACTCACCTTGATGAAAACCCAAGTCAACATGGTGCCTCAATACACAAGCAGACATTACCTAGGTATACATAAAGCAGCCTCGCCCAGGCCAACTTGTTCCACGCTGCCCAACCCTTCACTACTTCATTTCTAACATCTACCACCATGGAGTTCGACGACGACCGCGACATCGTCAAGCTAATGATGGGTCCGCTTCAACTGCCCGGCGCTGATAACTTCGGCAAAGAAAACACCCCACGACGTTCCCTTCTTCTTGACACAGTCATGCAAGGCCGACCCAGGGCATCCAGCTGCGAACTCGTTCAATTGCCTGCCGAGATCCTCGCCGATATCGTCGATCTTCTAAGCGATGACAAGACGTCGCTGGGGTCCCTTGCGCTAGCCAATAGTGACTGTCGGCAACTTGCGCGCTGTGGTCAATTCGCCGAGGTCAACTTCGACTACAGCCTCCAAGCAAGGCAGCTTGCTTCTCATCTTGTACAAGAAAACTCTTCTCAGCTCCTCAAACCTGGAATTGGTGCTTGTATTCGCAGGGTCACGTTTGCTTCCCATCCACACCATTTCGCACAAACTCATCGAGAGCTTTATGACGCACTCGACGGCCCAGACTCTGAATCAGTCACCGACAAACAACTATATTTTCTCTATCATCAGGTGGGTGCGGAGTATGTCGCCGCACGTGCAGTCGCAGTCGAGGCTATCTCATCATTGCCGAACCTCGAAAGTCTCAGCTGGAAGGACCAGTATTCTCTGGACGGGGACTTTTTCCGAAAGATAACGCGGTGCTCGGTACAGCACATCGACCTGGACAGGCCGGTGATCGATGATGCCTGGTCTTTGACGCCGCCGCTGACACCTTCGGTCTGGCCGCTCAGGTCGCTGAAACTTCACGTTAGTTTGGCACAGGACAAATGGAACGAGATTCGAGAGAAAGGCGAGACTGGCACGCATCACATGACGAGCTTCTTCTCAACCCTGTTCCGCCTCTGCTCACAGACCCTCGAGTCTCTGACTTGGATGTATTTGAACGATACAAGACAAAAAGGCGTCCCTGTCTCTATCGGAGACAGTACCGTGTCGTTTCCTCGCCTGCGATACTTGCGGACCAACTTCGTCGAGCTCGACAGCGTTGGTATCTCATCTCTTCTTAAATCGCCGCTTAGGTCGCTTGATTTAGACCACATGATATTACAAAATCCCTCAGTCTTTGATGGCGAGCCTTTACGAGATCTTGAGGACTTTGTTGTTTCTTTTGCGCCGCGGAATATCTCAGCGTGTGAGCGCATCGCAGAGTTCATCTCGCAGCACACCTGGTTGCGTAGACTGTATCTCCACGAGGCATCAGCGGCGATTGAAGGAGTTCCGTATCTCGATGATGTTATTATGCCCATACTCAACAGCTGCGACTTTGGTAGCCTCAGATCATTACATCTAGCCTGGGGAGAACCTCAGATTCCTACAAAGTCCCTAAGAATGATCGGACGGCTTGTTTCCCTGGAGCAGCTGAGTCTCGGCGCTGGAAAGAGTTACGGGCAGCAAAACCACTGGCTCGTAGATCACGACAAGCTCCGCCGTCGCCTCAGGAGGCTCCAAAGTCTCACCAAGCTGGCGATAGTTCAGGACACGTATCCTGCTCCCGTACCTCAGCTCCCTGATGAGTTGTACTACGAGTTTCGAGTGCCGGGACCCGGGTCGATGGGTGATGTGACAGCGAGGCCAGAGCTTGATGGGGACGAAGATGCTAGGAGGCCCATAGAAATAGAGGCCTTGTGGGAGAGGATGCATCGAAACCGGATGCTTAATCAGGCTGAGAGGTATGCTGCCATCTTTCCGAAGCTCGAGTGGATGTTTTGTGGGCAGAGACCGATGGGATTCACACAGGCAGCTGAGGGGCAGTGTGAGCTTCGAAAAGCAATACCGTTGACCAAAGGGAGGGATCAGTGTCATACCTATCTAGGAGAAACGTTTAGAGGCTCTGACTAGATGTCTAGTCGCCTTACAGTAACTATAGATTGATACGAGTAATAAACCAGTTTGTCTCTGGAAGACTTTTTGGGTCACTCTTGATAGTGTTGCCATACTTTAATGTGGAATAAGCTGCTTGTAAAGTAAAAAGCTCCCTTATTCAGAATCCTGCTCGCTGCTAACAGCATAGGAACTTTGCGGCTACCCTAGGAGGAGATTGTTCGTTTACTAAAAAAGACGATAACCACAAACTTTTCAGCAGTTCCTGCGATTTTATTAATGCGATGTAATTGTTTGCAGACAAGTACTGATTTATCTAGTATTGAAAGAACATGATTTTGGTGATAGAGCAGAGATTGTAGATTTATGGTTGGTACTGAGCAGGTAACTAGAACTTTAGCGGGGTTGAAATACTGTACATTGAAGATAAACGATAAGATAAGAGCCAATATTGGATCAACCGTGCCAGCATGTATAAAAAGAATTGAAAGACGTCAATTATTTTCGGCTCCAAGTCCTGAGCTATTTGCTTTGATGTCAAGGTGCAACTGGAAATTCTTCAATTGAGATTGCGAACCAGCTTACTGGGTCACCTAAGCAAACCCATGCTCATATTACACTATCTCAGAAAGAACCAGGTATTCATACTTCTCGGCGCGACATCTCCCGATACAACCTAACACAAGAATACGATATCTCGAACCCTGAATCTCCCATCAATCAAACACATGGGGATTTCGAAATCACAGACCCACGGCAACAAGATCCTTCGACAATTTCGACCTATGATCTGCTACCAAAGGATCCAATCGTTAGCGCGTGCTATACGCCGAGGCTAGAACCCTGCTCTGGACCAGGTAGACGGTTCGAGCAGTCGTACCGAAATCTTGGTACCTGAGGAGTCGATCAGTGGATTGGGGGATCCATGCTGAAGATTCTGGGCCGCGAGATCTACTGTGAAAAGAGGGGAGGGCTATCTCTAGACTATATACTGTATGTCACTGTTTCTCGGAGGTAGACATTTCTAGTTGGACCGAGGTATTAGTTCCGCGACTATCTAACACCGTACTAGGTATCTGCAAACAGCCATCTCAGACTACAAAGATACCCAATGTCAAGCGTGCAAAGTCACATGCCGATCAAATGCCCATCTCCCGACGATTCGCGATGTAACACCAACAGGCCTCACCTCCGTCGCTGATCACCCTCCGGTAACACACGTTCCCGAGCGTCGGGTCCTAAGACACAAAAAGTAAAAGTCCGGGGCAGCACGGAAGTCAAAGCGCAACAAGGGTTCTCCTGCGAGATTTACTTCCTCGGGAGGCGAAAAAAAAAGTCGTCGAGACTAGCGGAGTTTGCGTCTCCCCGGTGGAAACTAATGTACCTAGATATTAGTGCAAACTCTGTTGATGGAAAGCGCCACGAGAATGGAATGTCTGCCACGTTTTTGTCTCAAGGGAGAAGGTCGTGAAGCCAGCCCTACGGAAGGAGAGTAGAATAACGGTTATAATTGTTTGTGCCACGTTTTTTGTGACAGTTTGTTTCGGGGGACGGTTTGTGTGTTTTGCAGGTTGAGTTGAAGGGGCTTTTATCAGCCACTGCCACTAGACTACCGGGGTTAGAGTCTATCGGCATGGACGAGTCATGACGGATCCATTTCTCATCGCGCCGCAAGATTAGATTGAGGGCGACTCAACACCAAGAGCGCCACTCTGTACGATGAATAATGTCGTTTTCTCGGCATCAATTCTGGTGTCGGCAGCATCTGACTCGAAGGTGCTGAATACACGTGGGCATTGCGTTCACGTCGACTGCGCTCCAAGGTGTCAAGCAGACATGGAGTGCCCGAGGCAGAAGCTGTAAAGATATTCCAGAAAGAACACATTCAACGTGATACACATAATTGCAATGAAGCACGCAATCTCTTCATCTTATCAACAACATCAAATGCTTCAAGTCATACTCGTGATCGACCCTCACAGCTTTGACTCGATGATCTCTGTAGACGCCGCGATTCTTCGGATCGTGCCAAGTTCACCGTTCTCACTACCCGGCATCCTCGGCATTTCCTCCGCCGACATTCAAAACGATACTATGCCTAACAATGCTTGATCTAGTTAGAACATCAATCTCATCAAATCACAGGGGGGGCTGCTGCACTGTTGACTCGTGCTGGAAAAACAAGGCAAGCAGGTACAATTACTAAACAAAATGCTAGGTATCAAGGCGCCAGCGTGTTAGCGTCGTCTCATAAAATCATAGCGTTCAGAAACAAACTGTCCGTGAGTAAAAAGTATGTTCTATTCCGAGAGTGGGTGTAATTAATTCGACTTGTGCTTTGAACCCTTTGGAATGCTTGGCTGAATCAACCGTTGGGCGAACAGACGGTGTGAGATCTACGACGGGCCATCGCGAGCATCTTGATCATAAATGACTGAAAAGAAATACCAAGACACTAAAATAAGGGGCTGTAGGAAAAAAAAAGGATCCACGATTTACCGCGATCTGCAGCAGTGAGTTGGAGTAAGCTTAGCGGGGAACCCAATGACTCGGTCAATTTTACACCGACGACGAGGGTCAGGGGATTGGAGCCCAATGCGATAAAGCAAGGCGGCCGATTTGCGAATATCTGAGCAAGGATTCGGGCCTGAAACTGTGGTGATTTGCTTTTTGGATGACGCTTAGACTGCATAGAAGCGAGGGATTCTTCCATCATCTGGGGTACAGCAATGTCTCACTGATACCCTTCACGATGCAGAGACACTACGTCTTATTGCACATGCAAACACTCTTGGCACGCGATATTTCCAACGAAGCCATTTTAGTATTCATGTATACCCATGATTCAGGGGCCATCCATGAAATATACTTTCTTAGCTGTGTGCCCATCTCATCTGGTCTCCCAGTCTAGCTCGCCAGCCTAGTCTCGGGGCGACAGAAATACGAGACACCTTGTCAACCAGTCACAGCACACTGCGATGAAACCAGCTTTGTTGCTCTTATTCTGTCCCCCGCCGTGTTCGGCATCTAGCTAGCTAGCTCTTCACGCCGTTAGGTCCCAACGCAAGCCACTTCAGCCTCCAATGGTGATCGGCAGTAGAACTAAAAAACAGGGGGTTTTTGGTAGCTAGTCAGTTTACTACCGGGACTACTGCATCTGCTGCAGATTCTGCAAGCCTGTTTCTTAAACCCAAGCAAGGAGCCTGTTCACTTTCCTTTTTTCCACATTCCTTTTTCAGCTGTTGCATTATCAGTATATCATTCTTTTTTTTCCCTTTCTGTTTGATTGTAGGCCTGACGTCAAGATGACAGGAAGAGGCTTCCTCGTCCCTGACAACTATGTCGACGATCTTCCCAATGAGACCGACATGAACATTGCCTCCATCGCCTGGGGCTTGTCGCTGGGCATCACGCTCTTCAACATCGCAAAGGCCATTCGACAGACGAGATCTGCGTGGAATCGACGGAAGAGGGTTACCAGTTACATTGCGTTGCTTTGGGCGGAGATCATCTCGAGTTTTATCTTGGGTGTTATGTGTTGGTTTTATCTTCGGGGTGATATTGAGCCGAGCATGCAGTTCTTCTTCTTCATCAGTAAGACCACCAAATACCCGAGGGGAACGAGTATGGGCTAACAAGCGCAGTTGTCTGGTGGTCAACGCAGGTCCAGTGTCTTATCCAAATCATCATCAACCGAGTCTCGCTATTGATGGTTGTTCGATCCAACGGTACCAAGCTCAAATGGCTCTGCTTCCTTATCCTGTTCGCCGTCAACATCAGCGTGTTCTGTATCTGGGTCCCCGCTCGACTACAGATCAGTGAGACCTATATCCACTTGAACAACATCTGGGATCGATGCGAGAAGGTCATTTTCGCTATTATGGATGCCATTCTCAACTTTTACTTCATCTACGTCGTCAAGCAGAGACTTGTTGCCAATGGTCTGCAGAAGTATACCCGTCTGTATCAGATGAACATGTTTCTGTGTGCCATTTCCATTGCTTTGGATGTACTCCTCATCTGCATGATGTCTCTCCCCAACGGATTTGTGTAAGTCCATCACCAGCCAAGAGCGCTTACATATACTGACTCTCCCCAGTTACATTCAATTCCATCCCCTCGTCTACCTTCTTAAGCTTCACATCGAGATGAATATGGCCGATCTTATCGGTAAGGTCGTTCGCGCCGGCAACAACGATCAGCGCGGCGACCACGACTACTCCTCACGATCACGAACGACCGGAACATCGCGACCTCACGGCACACGATTCGGTCAGACTCTTGCCAGCGCTCATCACCGAACACACATTGAGCTCGGCGAGGAGGATGAGTATGAGCTCAAGGAGCGTGAGAAGATTGAGGGTATCAAGAAGACTGTTGTCACGCAGATTGTGCATCAAGGTCAGCAGCAGGATGATGATAGTGAATCTACTGTTGAGGAGCATAACGATCGTGCTGTTAGCGAGGCTAGCTCGACTAAACATTTGCATCAGCGGAATTACAGCAATGCGTAGAACAGACGCGGCATGTAGAGGATGATACACGAGAGGGATATACCCAATAGAATATTTATATAGATCTTTTTAATGTGTAATGAATGGGAGGCTTATTGATCTTCACGTCTGTTCACTTCTGGTTCGTGTTCTCATTGATCACCCGTGCTTGCAGCCTAAAGCTTAACCTTATAGGCGGCAGTCATCCCCATAGTTCACTTATGATGTCTCCTGATGTCTCAATATGATGCAGTTGATGAGCAATTGTGCTGTAGTTGTCTTTTGAGCACGACTCTTGATGAAGATAACGGAGTCCGGTCTTGGTGGAGGTGACCTCTCGCGGATCATTCCGACCCCGCCGAAGTAACCGTAGCTTCGGCGAAAGATTCAAGCCACATTCATCCCAACAATCAATAAATCCAGCTAATTTAGTCAAGACGTTGCAGGACTCTAGGCAACCAGACTCAAAACTCTCTAAGCAAAACAGGGTCTACCCTCCATCATGACTCTCGCCGCGCGTCCCGTGATTTTAGCACTGAACTAACAGATATAAGCTATCTTCTCCCCGGTCCAATGGTTTCAGTAGTGCAAAGCCTCATTGAGCTTGAGTGCTTATTGGTTGGGTTTACGATGTACGCTGGATACGCTACGATACGCTTGCTTACATAAGCCGGAGTATATGATTGGTCAATTGGGATTATTTGTCATTTGAGATAAGTGTAGAGTGTCGTAGAGGAAGGTATCGCCAACTGAGGCTATGCTGAGGGCATTGTCGCATACGCAGATTTGCGCAAGATGGCATATAATCGTACGTGTAGACGCGATGTAGAAGATTGTATGCTTTTCTATAAAGGTTCGAGATAGCATCATCCTCAAAGGACAATCAATATATCTCATTTAGCTCTCAAGACACTGCGACTCGAACCATTCAGTCTCGGACTACTACACAAGAACATTTAATACTTTCATCCAACCAACACCCTTACCAAGAAACAAAATGGGCCTTTTCAAGACTGCGGATCTTCGTGAGGAATGCGAAAAGAGCGCTCGTATCCTCAAGAGCTTCGTCGGTACGTACCAACTTCTCTTACTCATCTTCACCATCTAAGAAACAACAGATACGAGAAAAATCCCTTCCAACGTCATCAGCAACGCCAAAGGCCTTGCCATATTCACCGGCTTCCGCGCAGGAATGTACTTCGCCGGCGCAGGCGGCTCAGGCGTTGTAATCGCCCGTCTCCCCGACGGATCATGGTCATCCCCGTCTGCCTTCTCCGTCCGTAGTGGTAGTGTCGGTCTCGTGTACGGCATAGACGTCTACGACTGCATTTGTGTCCTCAACACCCAAGAAGCAGTTGACGCTTACAAAAAGTCCGAGGTCAACCTTGGAGGCGCAGTTGCTCTTGCAGCTGGACCTCTTGGAGGAAACGTCAACATAGGAGAGGTGAAGCCTGTGTGGACGTATACCAAATCCCGCGGTATTTATGGTGGTTTGACTGTTGATGGGACTGTTATCAAGGAGAAGCGCGACGTGAATTGTGAGTTTTATGGAGCGGAGGTTTCGTCGGTGCAGATTCTGGAGGGCAAGGCTAATGGGGGTTGGTCGCCGAGAATTGTTGAGTTATTGGAGGTGGTCAAGACGGCGGAGGGCAAGAGTGCTGATAAGAGTGTTTTGCAGGGGATTAGCACTGAGCCTACTCCCGGTGACTTGACGGAGTAGATTACGGAAGATGTTCCGATGGCGCTCAGACCGGATCTTCTCTTATAGCCTTAGATAATTGCTACTTTGCATATAGACATTAATTGCTTACTTGAAACCACTCTTTGTGTCTATAATGAACTATGCCACGCGATATTTGGCCCTCATCTTAAAGCATGACCAGAAAATGTCAACCGTAGACCTACCATTATAACCTAAAGCATCTCTGTATGACTTTGGCGAAGAGTGGTGTAGTGGAATCTACCTATAACCTATAAACCTTCTAAAATCCGAACCTAAATCCTAAAATCTGTTCCCTACACCACTCTTCGTTTTTGCAGTTCGCGTGTGAGCTCAGGGTGAACCTCCCAAAAGCATGCATCTATGCATGCTAAGATAGAGAGACAGATCATGCACAATTCGGGATATCGCTTATCACTAATCAATTACAAGTTAGTGCATACACGTCACCAATGTATGCAAGAAGCAGTACGAAATACCACATTCTCCGCGTTTTGATTTCGCGTAGTGTAGGGTGAGCTGACGGTCAAGTCAGGCAGTTATTTGTCTTTATTGTCTTGATCATTACGATTATCATGCAAACAACAGCAATTGATCAACAAGAGTCGACATGGGATTGAATGACTGCTAGCACGTGTCATATAGTAAAGCATTGACTGATTTTCATATTAATTGCTGTCCTTTTGAGTTGGTAGAAGATGATCGCCGTTTATGATTACTCAGAAGTCGGAAGTGGCGAGTTACACAACGGTCAGCGACTCTATCAACCAACTCAGAGCAATGCGACACTGTGGTCAGCTCAATGTATCCCAACAAGTCCCTTCGCATTTGAATGAAACACATGCAATTCATTTCCTCGTACGCACTCCCAATCCCAACAATCGTCCGCCTCAATAATAACACGGGCATTATCGGAGCAGCAACCGCCTCGGGATGAGCGGAAAACATTGCGATTGTGTAAATCAATGCATCCATGAAACCACAAGACATCACAAGCTTTCACGATATCCATTCTTCGCCGCGCTCCCCCAGAATTCACTACACGGCGACCGCCGCGTCGCCGCACGACTTATCAATCTGCGGGCCGCACCACGCCGCAGCGGCAGAAATGTGGACTATCAGACGATTACGCCGCCACGGACTTTTTCGGTAAAGCCTCTCCGGCAATTCTCCATGGATGGTAGATCTTGGTGCTTTGATTCTATTGGTTGGGGTATGGGTGTTGTATGTGAAACGATATACATCATGGTGCAGATATCATGAAGCTCGTGCAGATGCGGGAGACCTCGGTGACTCGGACTGTAACGCTGGTGAGATAAACGGTCAGTGCTTTGTATACATGTACTGATGTTCATTGTGGTATAAATAAGATGGTGTCGCGCTCAAGTTGGATCTCACTCATCATCTCACAGAACTCCATTGCAAACACCAATCTCAACAACAACAACCATTTTCAAAGACTTCGTCATGGTTATCACCAAGTACAAGGCCGCTGCTGTCACCTCCGAGCCTGGAGTAAGTCCCAAAACTAAAACTACCCAAGCAAGACTGACAGTATCCAGTGGTTCGATCTTGAGGGCGGTGTTCGCAAGACCATCGACTTCATCAACGAGGCTGGCCAAGCTGGATGCAAGCTCGTCGCCTTCCCCGAAGTTTGTAAGTCCACCCTCCCTCCCCATTTGAACCCATTACTAACACCTCCAGGGATCCCTGGATATCCCTACTGGATGTGGAAGATCACCTACCTCCAATCCCTCCCCATGCTGAAGCGCTATCGCGAGAACTCCATGGCCGTCGACTCTGAAGAGATGCGCCGCATCCGTCGCGCAGCTCGCGATAACCAAATCTACGTCTCCCTCGGCTTCTCTGAGATCGACCACGCAACTCTCTACCTCGCCCAAGTCCTCATCGGCCCCGATGGCTCCGTCATCAACCACCGTCGCAAGATCAAGCCTACTCACGTTGAGAAGCTCGTCTACGGTGACGGCTCCGGCGATACCTTCATGTCTGTTAGCGAGACTGACATCGGTCGTGTTGGACAGCTAAACTGCTGGGAGAACATGAACCCCTTCCTCAAGTCTCTCAACGTCTCTGCTGGTGAGCAGGTCCACATCGCTGCTTGGCCAGTCTACCCTGGAAAGGAGCGTCAGGTTGCTCCTGATCCTGCTACCAACTACGCTGATCCCGCTTCTGACTTGGTCACTCCCGAGTACGCCATTGAGACGGGTACTTGGACTCTTGCACCTTTCCAGCGCTTGTCTGTTGAGGGTCTCAAGATCAACACTCCCGAGGGCGTTGAGCCAGAGACTGATCCTTCTGTTTACAACGGCCATGCTCGTATCTACCGCCCTGATGGTAGCTTGGTCGTCAAGCCTGAGAAGGACTTTGATGGTCTTCTCTTTGTTGACATTGACCTGGATGAGACTCACCTCACCAAGGTTCTTGCTGACTTTGCTGGTCACTACATGCGCCCTGACCTGATCCGCCTTTTGGTTGATACTCGTCGTAAGGAGCTTATCACCGAGGCTGATGCCAATGGCTCTATTGCTACTTATACCACTCGTCAGCGCCTTGGTCTTGACAAACCTCTTGACGACAAGAAGGGTGAGCAGGAGACCCCTGAGATTGTCTAAAGTGGAAATGAGCTGAAGACAGATGTTTCAGTTAATACAAACTCCTCATGGTGATGGCCGGCTGTAAGATAGATGTGTTAGATATAAATTGAAATCTGAATCATGGTTGATCGTATCACGACTACTTGAGCCTGCCTGATCCTGTGCATGAAGCGAGTCGTATATAAGAGTGAGAATTATAGCTAAGCCTCCCCATCTAATAGTTCCATACGAAATAAAGAGCCACCCATTTAAACCATCATCGTAGCATAAAGCCCTACCTTTGACGAATGAATTATCAAGGTATTTTTCTTTTAGTCACGTGGTAGTAATGTCTGCCTAGGCTGCCGTCGTCTCTTTCGGTCGTTGTGTGACTGATGATTGGTGACGAATGTAATAACTCCGGCTGTGGTCATTCCCTCTGGAAAGTAAATTTAGCACAACGCAACAAAAGGATATTCAAATACCTACAATAGTGCTTTAACAGTCATAGTAGCATACGTCGTCGGGCAGACCGTTCGCAGTACAACCTCCATTGGGACAACCTTGAGAACATTTGCGAGGCTCGTTGTAGAGGCATTTGTTAGCCTCGACTGCGTGGAATCCAGCAGCAAGGAAGAGGAGAAGAGCGGCCAAGTTGATCTACATTGTCGGTGTATGTTGAGCAATAAGGTACTATCAGGCGAGGTAGGATTTTCTAGAAGCTGAAGTCACAAGGTCTAAAGCAAGATACTTATCTAGCTTAGGGTTATATATGCTTTTCGAATGCGGCACAGCTATTCCTGCCGTGCTAACCTAATGTCTTTCGACAGGCCCGTGGTGGATATGGACATCTCGCTTATGCTTCTTGAAATAGTTAAAATAAACACTTTGAGTGCTCTGAATAGAGAAAAGGACTGTAAGATACTCCACAGCCCCATTGCAGACTGTCAGGTGTATGTAGCATAAACCTTGGCTAAAGTTTAAACCTGACGTTTTGAGGAAGACGGTAAGGCGTTGTGGCTCTTAAACTTTAGAAATCCCTGGAAGTAGCACTCTATCTGGAGCAGGGACACGTAAGTTTAGCATCTTTGCTTCCCAAGTGTCAAGTCATGACCTGCATAAGCCTATCGATGTATGAGCATTTAATTGGGCTTTTCGAGAGTGCAATTTAGATCAGTAGGTATACCGGAGCTGTAACTTACTTATATACCTTGTTAAGTGGTTGGCAGGACCGAAGTTAGAAGGGAGACATAGGTATTAGTAGTAAGAAAGGTGGGAGACGTCTTGAAAGAGATATTAATATCCTGGGAGAAGAAAATACATATTCCTCTATTCATAGTATTAACTTTTGATCGTAAATGTCATCCAATAAGATCAGGCCGCGTGGCCTAATGGCTAAGGCGCTAGATTTCGGTCTTCAGCAACTGATCCCTCTAGAGATTCCAGGTTCGACTCCTGGCGTGGTCGATTGAAACAGCTGATTAAATTCTTTTTGGTTTCTACTCTGATTTTCAGTTGTATATATTAATTTTTTAGTTATTATGTCTTTATCAAGGAAGGGAATGTTGATAGCCTTCCTTGTAATGCAGAATTTAAGCATATCCCGTTTTGTGAATTCCATCCTCCCTTCAGAAATCTCCACCTTCTGTCAGGAATGCCACAGCCGTTATAATGTGAAATATTGTCCGTAAACACTGCATTAGGACTTAGACATGTCTTGGAGTCTGTTACCTTAAGTTCTGGCCACGCCCTGCTCTTTTGAAAATATGGCCGTTATGCCAAGGACGCCATTTCTTAACTTTAACTCTCACAAGCTTTTTTCCCATTCCCTCAACCTTATTTCGATGCGATGAAACTAACGCTCATCGCCCTGATCTGTTCTGCAGTCTCAGTATCCGCCCATTATCTCCAGATCCTCGAAGAAACCAGAAGCTGCCACAACCGAACCGACGCACGAAGAGATGCACGCGCCGCGGGGTGCATGAACGTGAGCAACTACGACGTCAGCGGAACGTTATGCAATCCCTTTGGCTGCAACTGTGACTGGGGATGTATTGAGAGTGATGGGGTCTATGATACATGGAGATCACATATATGCCCCGATAGAGTAGGAGTAAGTTGGTCCCCGGATTGTCAATTCACTTCGAGGAGAATTCTGACGTGGAATTACTACAGAGCGATGTTTGTGGCGATGCCTAATTTGGAAACCGAGGAATGGAATGGAATGAAATGAGAGCACCCTGTATTGATGACTGGGTTGGAATGCTACTAGATACCATTAAGTATGTTGGCCACAGATCAAGATTGGCGTAAATTAAGCTCACTGAAAAGATTTGTTTAGGATTGGCATGAATTGAATACCCCAGTTGTCTATGGAGATGTTTCATGGGAATTCGTACCTAAAATAAAACTTCTCCTCCCGACAAGTTCCCGCCAGTCTTTGGAATCTTCAACAAGCCAAGCCCCACAAGATCCTGAGCCAGCCTCGGCACCAGCCCATCGCACCCTCTCGCCACCATAATATTGACACTTACAGGCAAGCTCTCGTTGCGATTAGTGATATCGCTGAAAGAAGATACTCCCCCAATTGGGTAAACACTATCCGGTGCTTCGCTAAAGATGGAAATCCTGCTCAAGGACCATCCAAACGGAACACCTGGAGGATCCAGATAGACATCGCGTCGGCTGAAGATTCCTTGGCCCTGGGTGTACAGCAGGATGTTAGAAGAGCATCTTTGGACGTCGTTGTCTTTTGGAAGAACGTTGTGGTTGAACCAGTTCATGAAGATGGTTTTGTTACGGATGGCGTCGGCGAGGAGGGAGTCGGGCTGGCTTTCACCCCATGCCCATCGCGCGCTGGGTGCTGGATCTATGTAGGGCGTACGACCATCATGAGCGGCTGCGAAGATTTTTGATTAGTCATGCGATCCATTCATCTCTTATACATCTGCACATACCAGCGTAATCTCTAAAGAACGGCTCTTTTACCAAAGCAACCTGTTGCTTGCTGATGAGAGCAGCATAGGTTACGTTCAGCAATTCCGTCAAGGGAGTGTTTCCAACGGACTTCGGCGCTGTTGAAGCCCAGTGTTGGCTGATGTTATACTCAGTGACATTGGTGGTAAGAAAGTCAGCGAGATCGTTGGCAAATTGGTGCAGTATTGCGCCCTCCGGTGTATCGTTGGCCGGAAATCCCGCTGTGTAAATCGTCCGCGGGTATTTGACTCTCTCCTTTAAAAAGGTCGTGTAGTTCTTCTTGTACATTGCCGCCTGTGCTGCTCCCCAGATCTCTGGATCCCGAGTCAGGAAACCCGCCGTGTCCATCTTGGGTGAAAGCGGTAACACGTGGTCCAAACTGACGAGGCCGTGAGTAGGTCTATTGCCGAAAACACCCGAAACTCCAGCAGGTCCTCGAATAGAACCTCCAGTGTCACTGCCAACAGCAAGGTCCAGCCAAGGGTAAGATGCTATAGATGCTCCGGCACCCGACGAGGATGAGGATGGACCTTGGTACCCGTCTCCGCGGGGGTTGAATGGCGCAACGTACGAGACCCAATCCGCGGTTGGATTCTCCCCATTTGCAAACTGAGAGAGTTTCTGTGTCCCGACAATAACAGCTCCTGCGTCGATCAGGTTCTGAATAGCTGGTGCTGTTTTATTCGCAGTGGGATAGAGATTATACCAAGCACGGTTGCCGCGCGAGCTTTTTACACCTTTGAGGTCGTAAAGGTCCTTCACTCCTACCCGGACGCCTGCTAACGGCTTTTCCTTTGTGCGAGTAAAGTACAAGCGCGAGGGAACTCCTATGGTGAGAGAACTGCTACCCGGCGCGTGCGCTGAGAGAGTCTGAAAGGTTCCGTCTGGAGACTGGATGAGAGATTCTAGAAAGCTACCGGAGAAGTCATCGTAGAGTCGATGTACTTGATATAGGCTCCCTCTGGAAGGATCTAAGAAATAGGGTCCTGACGGAATTGCTGGTGCTTTGTGCCAGCAAAAAACAGTTGACTTGATGCCATCCTTGAATGTAGCCGTTGTTGATTTACAACCAGGCGATTTCAAAAGGACCACCAATTCAGTGAAGGCAGGTTGCCAGACGTCGTCCTTTTGCGCCCAGGTTTTGAAGAGTTTAGCAAGATCGTTTTGAGCGGTGTTATTGCCAACGATAGTAATGGGCACAAATTCCAAAGAGTCTGTAGCAATGGTCGCTGGAATGAGGCTTTTTGGTAATGTTTGTTGGAGCGATGGCGATAAGAAATAATTGGTCCCATTCAGGCTTAAGGATATACCATTGGGGCGGAGAAGCTCTGCCACCGTTGACACGGACAGGCTCAGGAACGCGATAAACCGCATGGCGAGTAATGAATCTCTCTAAAAGACCACAAATGGGTTGAAAAGGAATGTGTATAGTTGCGAAATGGAATTCTGATTCTTATAGGACAGATAGATTGCCGGCCAAATAAATGCCGTGAAACTAGGATGCTGATAGGTATTTTCCTCACGGCTATGTCGGATCAATACTACCGTTTATTTCTATCACCTAAGTTGAAGCGATGTCACTGTATCACGGTAGATCTTGTCCTTATTGAGTATGCTTTTGATAAGGTTGCATCTTGGCATTGAACTAAGTACAATTGAGTGGATAAGATAGATAAGAGGCCTATCATGAGATGCAAGCTTATTCATAGGTCGTAGCGTTTCTTGAATTGGGTCTTATTACCACTGACTATGCGCTACATGTATCGTCGACCAGGTGAATTTCCAAGTAAGCCCAAAGCCTGATTCCCAGCTGCAATGCACCAAAACCCTTCAAGGAGCTAGCCCCAATGCCCAAAGTTCCACAAGCAACCTAAGCACGATCCGGCTTTGATCCATCGAAGGGATACTTCAGAACACTAACGCTGTTGGAGTAGCTAGACAGATCGGGGTTAAGCTGCGCCTAAAACAAATTATATTAGAACTGCGTCAGAAAGAAACAAGACAAAGAACGTACCAGATCAACAGGGCACGTCGCCTCTTTCGCGCCATATCTTGTAATCTCGGGCTTGCCATCCGTAGTCTTGATAAGAACCTGCTGCGAACTAGCTAGCGATGGATCACCGAGGAGATAGTTCATCGGCTCAATCAACATGGCCGAATGAGCTGTTGAGAAGACTGTGTTGGGAAGATCACCTGTATGAGGCATATGGTGCATTCCGAGGTTGAACCAAACGACACTGCACCCAGTCAGCTTGTGATCCATAACGGATGGGATAGGTGCACTTACATATCCTCTTGGTCGAGGGACTCGCCATTAAAGTACTTGTCAAAGTCAACCTGGGGATCTTCGGGGGTGAGAGAGTTGTATGCTCCAGCGGCGTAGGTCTCGTTGTCCTTTTGGCGGGTAACGTAGAGATGATGGGTTGTGTGGTGAGCTGCATTCTTGGTGACGGAAGAGTCCTGAACGGTGAGGTACGCCACACCAGATGCTATGAATGTTAGTGTCAAGACCAAGTTACCTAGGTCATCAGAGTAACTTACCTGGTACGATCCTGTATCCTGGATTCTCACCGTAAGGATTCTTCTCATCCTTGTTGACGACGGCATACATAGCCCCGCCATTGGGAGACCAGTTGATCTTGCCATCATCTTCAGTCTTGATGAAGCTCTTAACCGCCTTCATAGTACTACGCGTCTCACCATCCGACCACTTATACCTATTCCAACGTCAGCAACCCGCACCTTACTCAAGCATTCGCAAACTTACTTCTCAACCGTAGGCTCAATAGCAACCTTCTGCAACGAATTCTTCTCACCCAAGATATCGAAATCAGCCTTGAAGGTGATAACGTGATCGTGCAGAGACCCAGAAAGACTATCGTGGATCTTAAAGCCGTAGTCTTCATTCTCAGCGTAGAATGCAGATGAGATGTAGCCTGATGCTCGGACGTCGACTTCGATGGAGCCATCGAGGTGGAATTGGTAGTTAGTCATGTAGTCTTAGTTTCCGATCGTGTAGATGGCGCGGATATTGAAGGCGATGTTCTTTGTCACGGTGGTGTGACCGGCCCAGGAGTGGCGTTGGATGGGGAAACCCTTGTCGATCTCAAACATGCCTTGTTCTGTTAGCTTGTGCAGATGATGATAGGTGGTGACTTACAAAGGCCATCCTTTTGGGTAAAAGTAGTTTCGCCTGTAGTCTCTGTGACGTTGAGGTAGTGAGAATATGAGGGGCAGTCGTAGCCTGGTCGTGTTAGCCATGGGTGGTTTCTTGAGTTAGTTGGGTCTTACCTTTGACGAGAGAGATCATGGTAGGACCAAAGCCAGACATGCTGTCGAAGTAACTAAAAGATGAGCGTTAGACAGGGAGAGAAGTAGACAATGGGTTTAGTTTACCAGGTTCCAGACTGAACGGGATCAATGCCACTGTACCGGCGTTAGCGACGGTTTGTAAAGAGAGAATAGTGGATAACTTACGCATAATGGGCAATGGCCTCGTCAAGTCCGAGCTAAAACAGATTAGTCAAAGCCGTGTAAAGCTTGGGATGAGAACACTTACCTCATACATGATCCTCTTGCCCTTATATCGGATGTCGTAAAGCCTCAAACCATTATCTCGTGTGATGCTAACATAGAAAGAGAAGTCCACTAACACGGTCCATTAGCAAGGTAACACGGAAATCCTAGGTATGAACTCACTCCAAGAAACATAGCTCTCCTCCTCATCAACAGAAAACCTCTCCTTTCCAGACTGAACAGAAGCCGGTGGAGCCTCATCATCCAGAGGGAGAGCATCACCATGCTTGTTGGTATGCGCCCAAGGCTGATCAAGATTGGCTCCCAGCGGCTTGAAATCAGGCTCAGCAATGACTTTGCGGAAGGCATCGAGATCTTTGTAGAACTCATTGTTGTACACCCAACCTGTCACCTTCCACTTGCTGGGATCACGGCCTGTGATGTCTGTTCTCATATACAGACCTAGCGGTAGTAGAGAGATTGTGTCGTAGATGCTGGTTACGGGCGCATTGAAGCCCTGCCACATGATGACCTTGTCCTCTGTAACTGTGAGGGGAGCTGCAAAAGCGAGCGGGATCTGGAGTCCATCCTCAACGGTCTTTACTCTGTTAGTCGAGCCACCATAGTAAGTTCATAACAAGCAGGCTTACCAAGTTCCAGAGCCGCTTCGTCACGTCCTCTGCGCTCTTCATGACCTCAAGATTGAAGTTGCCATAATCCTCAGCATCAGGATTGACAATTGGGATCTTACCATCACCAGCTCTTGTGTTGGTGTAGGTGTACGGCATAACATACGAGGTGTTGGTGACAGGCAAAGGCCCAACCTTGAACTCTTGGACGTAGGCACTTTCAACTGCGCCAAACATGATTGCAGCCAAGGCATAACGCTCTGGGCTACCGGTGCTGTTTGAGAGGAAGGGAAGGACATCGGTCTTGTTGGGCATCATGAGCTCAACAGACATGCTGTAGAGGTTGTTAGTCAGTGATGTCAGGGCATGCAGTGCACAACTTACATCTTGTTGTCTCGGCTGTGATAGACTGTTAGACACTTTTACTAAAGTACAAGATGTGAAAAAATACCTTCCTGCAGTCTCTGCAGCAGTCAAGTTAAAGCCTGTTGCATTGCTATGCAGAAGAGCAAGCACGTCCTTAGTCTCGTGGGTAGTCAGACTACCCCAGAAGTTCTTGTGAGGAGCACTCGCGGCAGTTTGGCTTAGAGAACAATCAGCTCCAGGGCCTTGCTTTCGACTCTCGAGTCTTCCAGTAGAGAAGGCTGCGCCGAGAGCTAGATTCCCCAGAGAGGCTGAGACAAAGAAGTTTGAGAAACGCATCTTGTCAGCTGGATGTCTGAGTGCAAATAGACAAACGAGGATGGGTTGATTCCATTCATGTTGAGGACATATGTGGTGGTATATATAGAGATATACAGTTCTACAGACTCAGACCTTGACTCGTGTGATATGCCTATACCATGTCGGTGAGAATATCCCCACGCTGTTTATCGTGGAGATAACACATGATCCGACTACCAGATGCGCTGAAAAAAGCCCTTTCCAAGACCCTTGGCATTATCACGACCAATTGTAGTCGCTTCATTCCTCTTCAGCTCGCAGAGTATTGACCAGGGTTCAAGAAACTAATCCCCACGTTCTATATGATAGATGATAAGGTTCATGCTGACAGGGCTACAGTGCATATACCTCATATCTCAGTTCCCTCTCTCATACAGCAAGCCACATCTTAAGCGAGCTTTGAAGGTACCTTCGGGTTCACGGAGGTTGCAATCCGGTGCCAGATACAGACAAAGATAACCGATATATTCGGGCCACTCATGATTCACACATCGGGAGTCTTATCTTCCGGATCGCTAGGCTAGCTTTTTGAGTTTAGTTGTGGGAAACAATGGCGTTTCAGGAGATGGAGAGCGTGCATGTTGAATAAACGATACCACGTGGGACCGGTACTGTGTGTAGTGATCCGGCCGGGCCTTTTGGTGGGTGGTGGTGAGGGATCGGAACGCGGAACTACTCGGCATGGAGGGCCAGCGATAGCAATTACAGTATTTTCAGCTTTGATTGGTAATTTTGGGTAAATCCTTGGTGTGAATACAGATCTTATCATGCTGATGCTGGTAGAGCCCCTAATATGCCGTCGGTTATAAGCTGTTATCTTAAGCTTGAATGGTTTATTCTCCTCCCGTAGCGAGCTTCGCTACCGAGAGTCTTCCGAACCCCACACAATTGATCTTCACTGTGGAGTTTTGAGCATGCACGTCTATATGCTCTGATTGGCTGGACCGTATTGAAGTCTGTTCCCATTCGCTATATGCAGAGTCAAACTCCACATGTCACCCTAGACCGGGGCCGGGGAGTTGGAACAAGTCATGATGAGACTTCACCAAACAATTTCATTGCGCTTTACTCCATAGATAGAGTTACATCATAACAGGAACCCTTAAGCAAGCCAATTTTCTAACCGAGGGGCATTCTCGATAATACAGCCAGTTAATGATCTAGAACAAAGCAAGGTACCTGAATGCAACGGTCCTACTCCGCAGTATCCATCCTCCCAAGGACACCAGTGTCATGACGGTCACAACTTTTCACATAAGAACATACGATTGTGACAAACTGCAGAATTTTGCTTGGCCTTTCTCTCTAAATATAGAAGATGAATGAGACTGTAGCATGCTTCAATATAATACGGAGATTGAGTAATAGCAACTACCTGGCTGCAGTTCACGACGGAAATGACCCGCGGCCACTGACTCGAGCAAACAGTAACATAACTGGATTGAGTTCTTTGGTATCTCCGTCTTCTTGCCCAGCAGTGACAGAAATGTAGGACTTGGTAACCGACTTGGACCTAGCCCGGCAGTACAGGAGGAGCGATTATGCAGTCACAATCCGATAGAGCATTTGTCTCTCGTAATTGAATCAACAGAAGCTGGATCATATCTCTTTCCATCAGGTCCTTATCACTTAACTACTATCTAGCTTGGTTAGATGTCAGCTTGTAGAGAAGAGCTATTATGTAGTATGCTTATCTCCTGGGACATCAAGCTAGAGAGATAAGATTGAAGATCTTGGCCTCAAAGGCTGACTGTCAGCCGTTAAACTCTGGGGACGCCGCACTAAAGAGACGCGGGGTAACGTCGGGAACGGGAGGCTGATATCTATTTCCGAATCGCGGTTCCGAGTATATTTATCCAGCATCTACAGAAGCAGTGCCGCGAAAAGTAACATGTAAATTAGAAATCTACTAAGTATTTATCTTAAGAATTGCTTTTCATTTAGTGGAGTGCTCAGGATGTAATAAAACTATAGAGCTTTCTGCCTGCTTGACAAGGTTCACTCTTTGTACCTAGGGTAGTTACGAGATTTGTGCTCTGGGGTTGATGACGGTTTATGCTCTAGAGATCAAGGTTAACGATAAAATAAAGAGAACTATCAGTCCTTCGCAGCAAGTGCGTAGGCATCTGAATATATTTTATGGTTTCTCTGTCTAGTAAGAAACTCGGCTCTTGGCTGATTGCAGATCTCGTTGTTATCTGAGATCCTGGGATTTGGTGAGTTCGTTAGCAGTCTTTTCACTCTTCACGATCCGAACAACAAGATCTAGACACGCAGATCAAAGAGCTGACAAGTTCAAGCTCACTGCACGAGCTGAATAGCGAGCAATCATGATCCCTCGGTCAGATCCCGTTCTCAATCTTGGCATGCACAGACCTAGATCGCCAATATACCAGAAATCGCATTGTTATCTAGATGTGGAAATTGGACATCGGCATAAATGCTTATAGGGCTGAGACTATCGGCAAACTGCAGCTTTAGCTTACTCCAAGATGACTTGCGGCCGTTGTGAGGATGATCAGCCACTAAGCCATGGTGTGCAAGTGACGCATGGACTCTTCCCTCCAGAGTCTGGGCACTGAAGCTGACAGGCCGCTGGGCAGTAGATCGGTGTGATTGAGTTGATCATTGCATCGGCTGCGACCAACAGCCATGTGCGGTCTACGAAGAAGTGGAAATTAATACGAGCATCCCATAAAGGCAAAGAAAACATCAAAGGCTTCCCCGCATGATCCAATTTCCACCTCCCATTCTCCGAATTCTGTCAATGCAATGTGGCTTGCCCAGATTCTAAAACTGATGGAAGTGGCGTCGTGGCGTCGCAGTGAATAGCGGTGGTTCTTTGATCCTCCTCCGCCCTCAACGCCTCGTCTGCTTGTCACCTCAACGCTCGGGTACCGCGACGCCCTGACCAGGAAAGGCGATTGTTTCTATTTTGGTCTTAGGAGGGGAACAAGGCCTGTTTGCTTGTCAATGCTTTCGGCTGCGTCTGGCCCCAAGATGGAGAGGGAGTGATAATTTCCTTCTGGCCAATCACGGCTAGGTTCTTCAGTTCCTCGCTCGAGAGCTAATGCAAGGCACCAGAGAGAGAAGCAAAATAACCAACAGGATACAGCTCGGTAGATGATTAAGCCAGTTGGCAGCTCAGGGTAATGTCACCTGCTAAGGCGATAGTTCTGCAAGTGAGATCGACATCAACACTGGGGTAAGGATATGCGGCGAGCTGTAAACCACCGAGAGAGACGGAGAGAGACGAAGGAAGCCATTGATTGTAGAAAACGAAACCCATAGATTATGCCTGAGCCGAGGATTCGAATCAATGATCTCGACGCCAAGTTCACTGTCATAGCCTGGACCAATCAGCCCCATCCAGTCCAAGCTCAAGGATGCATCCCTCAATCTCGGATCTCGCTCATCTCCTCGATGACGGGCAGTTGGTACTCAGGAACAACAAAGAAATGCCAATCCACACCTGGTCGCTCCACCCACTACAGCATCTCAGCTCAGCCAAACCCACAAGCTACTGATTCAATGACACCTCCGGACCATCGGCCCCTTGGGCTGCTTGGTTGGAGATGAGCCTAGACCTAGATGGCAATGAAGAGTATAGTAAAGAGATGGGAGCTGATTCTTCTTGGGGAATAGCATCATGCAGCTCGTCACCAGATTGTTTTTGGCGTTCCGACTCAGCTCGGAGATGTCAAGCCTCCAGCGAATATCATCATGGTGACTCTCTTCTTCCTCTTGCCGTAACTTCTATAAAGACACAGAGGTCGATCCTCTAACTTCACTCAGAAACACCAGCACTCAAAGTCTAATTCTCTCTTATCTTCTTTTGATCGCTAGTGAACGATTCAGGCCTTGTCTGTGCATTCACAATGTTGTTCAAAGGTCTCACCCTCGCTTTCGTCACCATCGCCAGCGTCTCTGCTGCCCCCGATGGCACCTCCAACGCCCTAAACAGGCGCACCTACACCCAATACTGCGGCGAAGCCACCTGGGTCCCACCCAAAGGTTCAACTCCTGGGTACTGCAAGTGTCCCTACGAAGGGCAGATCTACAAGCAGTACTCCTGCGACTGCCCTGACGCACAGATCCTCAAGGACAGAAAGTGCGCTAACAAGTGCCCTGCTGATTCAAAGTACAAGCCTGGCAGCTACGGCAGCTGGTCTTGTGTCTGCGATGATGATGGGGCTAGTTGGTCTGCTTCGTCTGGGTGCAGCTGCAAGTCGGGAAAGGAGTCTGTTCAGGGGAAGTGTGTTGATAAGTGTCCTGGGGGTACTACTCGACAGGGTGATGGTACGTGCAAGTGTAACGATCCCAAGAAGGAGGTCTTCAAAGGGTCTTGTGTCGATAAGTGCCCCCAGTACTCGACACGTCAGGACAACGGTAGCTGCAAGTGTCAGGGTGAGAAGGAATTGGTCAAAGGCCTTTGTGCCGACAAATGTCCTCAGTACTCCACGCGTCAGTCTGATGGCAGCTGCAAGTGCAATGATTCGAACAAGGAGATCAACAAGGGCTCTTGCGTGAACAAGTGTCCTAAGGATACTACACCCCAAACCGATGGATCTTGCAAATGTGACGATGGTAGCAAGGAACTCGTCAAGGGGGCTTGTGTTCCTACATGCCCTACTGGCTCAACACGTCAGAGTGACGGCTTATGCAAATGCACGAACGATAAGGACGAGATTGTTAAGGGAGCCTGCATACCTGTTTGCCCGAAAGATACGACACGCCAGAACGATGACTCTTGCAAATGCAATGATACCAGCAAGGAACCTGTCAAAGGAACCTGTGTACCTGTTTGTCCCAAGGATTCAACTCGTCAGTCTGATGACACCTGCAAATGCAACAACGACAACCAAGAGATCGTGAAGGGATCTTGTGTCCCCGCCTGCCCCAAAGACTCAAAGCGACAAAGCGACGATACTTGCAAGTGCGATGATGAAGCGCAGGAAATCGTCAAAGGAGCTTGTGTACCTGTTTGCCCGAAGGACTCGACGCGTCAGAATGATGATACCTGCAAATGTGATGCAGATAACCAGGAAATCATCAAGGGTACTTGCACTCCAGTATGTCCGGCTGATTCTACTCGACAAGGCGATGATACATGCAAGTGTGACGCCGATGATGAGGAAATCGTCAAGGGTGCTTGTGTCCCTGTCTGTCCAAAGGATTCTACGAGACAACAGGATGACACGTGCAAGTGCGATACAGAGAGTTCTGAGATTATCAAGAATATCTGCGTTCTAGTTTGCCCCAAGAACTCAAAGAGGCAAGACGACGATACTTGCAAATGTGACGCAGGTGACCAAGAGATCATCAAGAACATCTGTGTGCCTATCTGTCCGGAGGATTCCACCAGGCAGGGAGACGATAGCTGCAAATGCGACGCAGAGGATGAGGAGATCGTCAAGAATACCTGCGTACCTGTTTGCCCCAAGGACTCGACAAGACAACAAGATGACACCTGCAAGTGCGATGAGGATAACTACGAGATCATCAAGAATGTCTGTACCCCTACCTGTCCCGATAAGTCGACCCGACAAGAGGATGACACCTGCAAGTGTAACGATAACGGCTATGAGATTGTCAAGGGTACTTGCGTGCCTGAGTGTCCTAAAGACTCGAGTCGCCAAGAAGATGGATCATGTGCCTGCGATAACGAGGGCTATGAGATTGTCAAGGGCGCCTGTGTACCTGAGTGTCCGAAGGATTCAACCCGTCAGGAGGATGATACCTGCAAATGCGATACCAGTGGCTTTGAGATTGTCAATGGCGAGTGCAAAGAAGAATGTCCCAAAGACTCAGAACGCCAGGAGGATAAGTCCTGCAAGTGTACTACTGATGGCTACGAGATTGTCAATGGGGAGTGCAAGCCTGAGTGTCCTGCTGGATCTACTCGGCAGCAGGATAACACCTGTAAATGCGACACCGACGGTTACGAACTCGTTAAGGGAGAGTGTAAGCCTGAGTGCCCCGATAAAAGCTCTCGCCAAGAGGATGGAACATGCAAGTGTGCTACTGACGGTCATGAGATCGTCGACGGAGAGTGCAAACCAAAATGTCCTGAAGGATCTACCCGTCAGCAAGATAACACCTGCAAGTGTGATACTGCTGGGTACGAGGTCGTTAAGGGAGAATGCAAGCCTGAATGCCCCAAAGATTCCTCACGTCAAGAAGATGGTACCTGCAAATGCACCGCAGCCGGTAACGAGATCGTCAACGGTAAGTGTAAGCCAGAGTGTCCCAAAGGCTCCACCCTCAACGACAAAGACATCTGTATCTGCGACGATAACCTCGCCGAGCTAGACACCAAAAACACTTGCACTTGCAAAACAGGCAACGAACCCGTCAAAGACAAATGCACCCCCAAATGTCCCGACGACTCCGCACGCGATGCCGACGGTAACTGCATCTGCAGCAAGCCCAACACCGTCCTATCCGATAAAAAGTGCGTCTGCAAAGACGGCTACAAGCCTACTAAGAAAGGCTGCAAGAAAGACTGCGGCTCACACGCTTACGACAAAGACAATGTTTGCGTGTGCAAAAAGGCTGGTCAGACGTTTAACACAGACAAGACTTGTACGTGTCCCGCTGATACGCGCTGGAACGGCAAGATGTGCGCTTCGAATTGTGGCTCTGAAGCGTGCTGGAGTAACGCCGCCAAGGGCTGTGTTTGCAACAAGGACGGCATGAACTTTGACAGTGGGACGAAAACATGCTCTTGTCCTGATAAGCTAGTCTGGTCCGATGGACAATGCCACATTGACTGTGGCAAATTAGCTTCATGGCACAAAAAGTCTCAAAGCTGCGTTTGTCCCAAAAAAGGCCAGACATTTAACCCAACTACCCTCGGCTGCGGATGCACGGGCGGTAAGATCTGAAGTGGAAAGGAATGCATCACCGACTGTGGCGACTACGCGTCGTATAACTCGCGTTCTGAGACGTGTGTTTGCGATAAGAAGGGTCAGATCTTTGACGCAGATGAGAAGACGTGTGGATGTGCTGATGGAAAGGTTTGGTCGAAGAATCAGTGTACTGTTGACTGTGGAGATGCGGCGAGTTGGGATGGGTATGCGAGGAAGTGTGTTTGCGATAATGGGAATCTTGTGTGGGCGGATAAGAAGTGCACTTGTGGAACGGGACGGAAGATGGTGGGAAAGGGATGTGTTCGATCTAGGTTTTGAGTGGATAGTTGGTGGTGGTGAGTGGTGACCTGGTGTGAAATCTTGTTCTTACCTTTCTGTATTGTATTACTTCTACCTTGTGTCTACCTCTTAGTTGGAATTTATCTTGTCCTGATTCGCGAACCAGTTTTTGAGTTTTCATCGAGGCAAACGCAATGCTAAAGTCCCAGGCAGTCAAAGTCAGTTGAAAGATTCACAAACAGGCAGTATAGTGTGGTTTAGTAATCTTTGAGAGTATGAAACATGGTATCGTGTGACATCTGAATAAGTTGTGGTTATGCGTGAACCCGCCTCGTGCCGAAACAAATTGAGAGTCCATGGTGGCTATCTGTGACTTCCTTATGAACTTTACTTGTAATCCTGTCCATTCATCTTGAGAGATCGCTATTAACTTCGGACCTAGAAGTGACAGACGCACTGTTGTCCAATCAATCAAGAGTACAGTTGCGAGCATCAATGTAAACTCTAGACTGCCACTATTGTTTCTGAAGTTTGACTGTATTTGCCGTTGTGACAAGAAAGCTTACGGCGCAGTGCTCCAATGAGACTACGATAACTCGTAATGGCGAAAACCTAAAGCCAGAAAAGCATCAACCTGCAAAAGTCTCTCATCTCCAGAATGCACAGGTTATCTAAAAGTTGAAAGTCAAAATGATCTTTCCTCCCTATAAATAGCCACCTTCCCAGCTTTCTTCTCCCAAAATTTCTTTCCTTTAATCATCACTTCTAAGATTCCAGACTTATTTAATTCCAAGTCTTCTCACAAACTTCTCATTTCTCTCTCAAGACGAAGTCATCACCTCACGAATCACCTCCCTCTTCCATCCTATCCAAAGCAAACGAGCTTTCTATCTCTCCTCCCCATCCATATCCCCCGCCAACATCTCCACCAACTCCAAAATGTCTCTCTCCCCCGAACAAAAGACGCGCCTCCTCGCCCGCCAGGTCCAGCGCTTCCACGAATACAGCGCTGGGACTGGCCGGCCCAACAGCAAGTTCATCAAGGGCCCCGATGTCAAGCTCGCTGCCGCTCTTGAGCCCGACTTTGGCTTTTGTGAGTCGGGCGACACAAAGGCAACGCATGAGTCGTGGCCGCTTTACTGGCAGCTGCATGGCAAGGGGCGCCTCCTTGCGCGAGACTTGGAGTGGTTCAGGTATACGGGGTACAAGCTTCTCCACAATGGCAAGGTGGACGCCTCAGACTTGCCAAAAGTTACTTACGAGGAGCCTCCCAAGCCGAACTGGGGGGAATTGTATGGGCCTCCAGCTTCCCAGCACACCGAACTAGTGCGGGAGGTGGTGGGGGCTCAGACTAAGAATGAGTCTTGGCCTCGTGTAAATGACAAGCCAAAGACACAAGTCACAGTCTTTGAGAGCAGAGGCCAATACACTCGGGATCACCGACCTTCCCAGAGTCTGGCTGATGTGCCTGAAGAGGGCGATCTCATCACATTGGCCACTGACTCTGCGCCCATCAACAAGGCCCTTTGCGACTTTGAGCCCTTGTGTCTCCTATAAGCCAACACCAAAGAGACAGGATGAGTTGAGACAGAGATCAAAGAGCTTTAAGCTGCATGAAGAAGAGAAAAGGTTGTACTAGGAGTATATGGCATATTGGAGTTACCAGTTTGGCAAGAAAGAACAATAAACATGTACATAATATAACTGCTGGGCTTATGGCATTATGCAGAGAGAAAATACATTGTTTGCCTTATTAAATAAATGTGTCCGACCTTCAAAATACTCATCCCCAACTTTTGTCTCATTCATGCTACCTCCAGCTGAGATTTGCCTGTCTTGTGGTGAACTCCCTGATCCAGTGTACTGCATAAGCAAAAGTTCATTTAACATCGAATTAGCAAGTCATTCAAAATGCAGAATTTTCCCCTTGCAGAAACACAAACCACATTCCAGTGGAAAATGAAGCATCTTACCTAAGAGGCTCAATGTCGGGTTGATCACCATCTCGGCCCGCTCGGCCACTACCGGCTTATTGAGGAGGTGGAGTGGGGCAGTCAAGTCACTCCACAAGTTTTAAAGTTAAATCTATTATTATGTCAAAAGGGAAATACGGAGACATACACTAATTCATAAGTAACTGTTTTGAAGATAAGTCATAAGGAGAGAATTAGAGATTTATTAACTTTTCTAGATACTGTCTTGTCTTGAGGATCACGTCCGACTTGAGATGTATAATTTAACTCTATGCCGCTTTTGTCTCAAATCCATATTTCACGGGTTGGTTGCACTGGAGACCAACCCGGCATTAGTGGATCCTTGAACATCGAATGTTATGTTGCGTCGCGGCGTGTGCTTTGATGAAAACTTTAAACATCACGTTGATTGACCGGGTGGCATGTGAATACATAGAACAGACTCTATATAAGACCTGTGCTTCCAGAGCATCTTTGTTCTCTGCTCCTTACCTTCACACTTCACTCACAATCTCAACAACTTCCAACAATCTACTCCAAACAATCTATCATCCCCTTCAAAATGAAGTACTCCATCTCCCTCATCGCCATTTTCGCTGCTGGCGCTCTTGCCATTCCTGCCGCTACGACTCCGAAATGCAAGGCTGTAAACATTGACATCCTCGACATTGTTTCCTGATCTAACATAAGTCCATAGGGCGAACAATTCTTTGAATGCGGCACGGCCTGTCCCTTGAGTTGCGATGCACCCGAGCCCCGACCGTGCACCAAGCAGTGCGTTGCAGGCTGCTTCTGCAAGGAAGGCACTATTCGAAGCCAGGTGAGTTCAAATCGTTTTCTTGACGGCTGTTACTAATCCAACTTATTAGTCTGGATCTTGCGTCAGTCGCAACAAGTGCTGAGTGTATCATCGGCTTTGCTCTGCCTGTATCGATAAAAACAGGCCTATAAGTGGAATAAGTCACTGAAGGCATCTTGAAAAGTTGGTTCTTTATGAAATGCTCTGTATTACAGGCACAAAGTATATCATATCTTAATAAATGTTTCTCTGCTTTAATCCCCTGTTGTGATTGAGCTGTGAATTCACTAAGTAGTTCGAATCTCTGTGGTACCACCGTACCGGCCATAAATTCATCAAGGAATGTAAGCCACACATGCCATCCTCAAGATCCATCAAAAGCAATGTAATCTAGATTGACTCCACTTCAGTCTGTCCGGTAAGCTTTCTCTTCCCATCAATCAGTTTGACCTCCCAGAGAATGACATTAGTCTTCTTGGTCTCCTCGCCTGTTTCCTTATGCTTGGTCCTCCATTTACTCAAAACAGCCACAACGCCATCCCCCTTCTCGGGATCCTCCCATGTGAGAATTTCAGAGAATTCGTCTTGAATAGAAGTAGTTGAGCCACGTACGTAGAGAAGACCGGGTTTGAACTGATCATAGGTGTAAATGTTGTGATTGATCCTGGTGGGTCGCAGGTCAGATATACCGCCTCAAGGGTCATGAATGGGTTCTCTTACTTGGTGACTAGGCTTCGATCAACCTGTTCATCTATAGCTTTGAATGCGATCTCGTCGTTGGGTTGGATGAAGAGGGTGTCGTTGAGCTTGGTGATCCACTCAAACAGAGAGTCTTGTTTAGCTGACATTTTGGTTGACTGGATGCTGGATAATGAAGAATTGATAAGTAGATAAGAAGTGAGTTGAGAGGTATCCAATATTGAGAAAAGAAGTCCATTTAATACTTATATATATGAGACTCTCGGTGCCGTGATTTCGCACAAGTCACTTTTCTCCGACTCCGCAGATGACTCCATGTCTTTACTCCGCGTGGTATGACGAGGTCAGAACTCCTTGCCGTTTGCGTGGGGCACATCCAGATTGCTACTCCCCATGAAAGGCAATCACAGCCTCGAGACTTGACGTTGAAAGCAGATGGCCACTTAGTGGACTTGGAGTGGAGTTGGTGCGGACATAGGTGGAGAGAGCTCGGAGTGGTCCCGTTGGCTCCAGTCCGAGAAGCCCGAGTGGATTACAACCGGTATCCGAGCAAATACGGGTATTGTTTTCAATGTTTTATTCATAGTTAAAACGGTTGATCAAAGAGTCACTGCAATTGTCAGTAGTGAGATGGGGTCCCTAGACTCTGGAGGACTTGGTCCACACGCTTCGACCGGATCGCATGAATACCTGGCGGTACAGGTAGATCGATTTCCGATGGGAATTTCAAGATGTGTATAGAAGAGTACACACAAGTAAGAGGAGTTTTTGCATTTGATAATGACTTCGATTACATGTTTCGTCCTAGTATACAACAGAAACCTCATCTCCTGTTCTCACAGCCCAAGTCTCAACCTTTTCCAATCCCCACATAATAGTAAACAAATGGCGTGCAAACTCATCAACCTGAGCAGCACCAACACCCTGCTCTACTAGCATCTGTCCCTTTAGAGTGTAAATGAATAATGGATCAGTCTGTCGCGCAACAGCCTCCCAGCGTGCAGAGGAAGATGCCTCCCAGAACCTGGCTTGTGTCGTGATATGGATGTCGCCTCCGCATGACTGTATGTTGCTGCCTTTCAAACCACTATATACACCGGTAGCGATGTTGCACAGTAGCCCGGTACGACGAATGGATTCGGAGAGGACGAAGGAACGGTAAAGGCCAGGAATAGGGTCCAGTTCACCGACAGCTGTTCCGCTGGAAGTCGCTAAGATCGGTAGTGGTGAAGCAAGTGAACTATCATGTGTTGCAGACTCCCATAACTGATTCTTCCATGCGTGAAGAAGGCTGATGAGATTTTCACCCCTTGCCCGACGCTCAATCGAGGAGGAAAATAGTGCGAGGAGGATGTGGATGAGAAGGGCTTGGGTGCGGGCTAGATGGTCCCTGGTGGAGATGATACTCGCACCCCTCGCGGGCTGAGCGTTTAGTATATTTGTGATGTGTGTAGCCGAGATTGCGTTGACGATGGTTTCATTCTCGCTACTCGCAGCGCCAGAGATGACACATGCAGAGTATGCATCTTGAATGCATTGCGGATATCCGGAGTCTGAATAGAGATGTCGGTGGATGAAGGGGTTGTGACCAGTCTTGGCAAACCGGGATAACCAGTTGTGTAAGCCGCGGATGAAATTAGTGAATACGGAAGCTGAGGGCATCACATCCGGGGCGTTGTAATGATATCCTATAACCCATGATTGAGGTCCAAGAAACCAACCCAGATCTCGGGATGCATGTATCAGCTGGCCGGAAGCCTCAGGTATTCCACTTGAGGATGAAGCTGGTAGTGATGATGGATCTGATACCGAGGGCGTCCATGACGAGATCGATGGACAATTCAGATTGGCGCTAAAGACAGGATCGAGAAGCCATGGGTCGGATATTTCCCCAACCAACGCCAGACCATTTACATTAGCCGCAGAAGTCCACATGTCTCCAAAGCCCAATGCTGGAGCAGCTTCAGCCTCAATCAAGTCAAGAGGCTGTCGTCTTGGCAAAGAAGGGTAAGTGCAGACCGACTCCCGATCGAGACAGCGAGAGCATGAGGGATATCGCTTGTCGCAGCGGCGTTTGGTCTCAACGCACGCGAAGCATGACTTTTGCTTGGTTTTCCGACCCATTGTGGATGTGTTTGAGCAATTTGGAGAAGAAATTGATGATGCTGGGCTAGGTTGGTGTTTGGTTGCGGAGGAGGTGGAGATGAGATGGAGGCTAGCGGACTTGGGTCGGAGATGCTAAGTTAAGCTTCATTAGTGCGGCACTTGGTGTCTAAGCACCCTGAGGTATTGTCGCAATTACATAGAATCACATGTTATGATGCAGGATAACGCGTGGAATGCTAAGGACTGCTTATATAAATTTCCGTCGCAAAATCCTGTCTGTTAGTACTTCACCATACTCCCAGTGACCTCCCTCCCATTCGGCAGCCAGTAAGCTTTCACATAATGGCGACACCACAATGGAACCCCTCCACGGATATGCCAGATCTAACCGGCAAAAACGCTGTCGTGACTGGGGGTAGGTATGTATCAGCCTTCTTCCATTAATCTATATCGCGACTGACACAGCTTCAGCTCCGGAATTGGCCTTGAGACAGTTAGGTTCCTGGCTGGGAAAGGAGCGAAAGTGTACTTAACTACGCGAAGTGAAGCGAGAGCCAGACAAGCCAAAGACAAGCTCACTAAAGACACCGGTATCGATGCGAGAAATGTTCAGTATCTGGTCATGGACCTGTATGATCCAGTCAGCATTACACGCGCCGTCGATGAACTAAAGAAAAATGAGACAAAGCTTCACATCCTGAGTACGTCTAAGGCCTCAACCTATTCAATGCTAACTAGCGATGTTCAAGTTAACAACGCCGCTGCCTCAACATCATCTACCATGTTGGTTGACAGCAAATACGAACAACACATGGTTGCCAAGTATGTAAATCCCAACTGACTATCTTACCTATTACCTAACGTGCACAGCCATATGGGACCTTTCATTCTAATCAACAGACTCCTACCTCTCCTCAAAGCCGCCGCCAAGGATCCAGATGCCGACGTGAGGATCGTCAACCTCAGCTCCACAGCGAGCATCAGCATGCTCCCAACCAACTTCAAGTTCAACTTCGACTCGCCAACGTGTTTCAACAAGCCAGTCCCGTCATATCCTTGGCAATGGCGCTATATTGGAAGATTCTTGTTTGGCTTTGACATCATCCGGTACGCTGTATCCAAAGCGGCAGTGGTGCTTCTCACACAAGAGCTTCAAGAAAGATTAGAGGGGCAGAAATTGCCTATTACTTGTATAGCTGTTCATCCTGGGGAGGTACTCACCGAGGGTGTGCTGGCTATTAATACCGTCCTTGTCAGGGCTATAGCTCGCGCGTCTTTCATAACTGCTGAGCAGGGTGCTGCTAATTCTTTATTCGCGGCGACAGCAACGGAGGTAAAGAAGGATGGGGTGAAGTACAAGGGGAGGTTTATAGTTCCAGTGGGAAAACTGGAAGAGCCTAATCCTGTTGCTAAAGATGGTCAACAGGTTAAGGGGCTGTGGGAGAACACAGTGGTTGAGGTGAATAAGTGGCTTTTGGAAAAGAAGCTCCCTCTTTTGGAGCCCTGGTAATTGTTCTGTTAGTTATCACATCGGGAATAATAGTATCTAGATAATCTTCCGAGAGAGAATGTTGTAATGTTAAAGCCGCATCAATCACTCTGTGTATGATGGTAAGGCTTGCCACGCATGAGTGATTCTTCTGATCAAACTAGCCCCTCCCCAATAAGTACCGTGCTGGCAATGGTCTCATGCCAACTAAGATTAGTCTATAACAGTCCGTTAGGCAAACATTTAAGTCGATCGAGCCGACGAATGGCCATTGCCACCACAATACTGTGACAGCGACTTTTATAGTAGATAAAAACGGTTCTTGAAGCTGGTGCTATTACATTCTAGTATATCCCTTCTCTTTAGTACACCTCCAAACGCTAACTCTAGATTTGAGGTCAGATAAACCATCTTGCCGACAATGCAATTATACTTCAAGAACGAACTCTTTGAAATCGTTGGCGGAACGGAAGCAGTTCAAACCCGTTGGTGACCGGTGACTCGTTTCGGAGAAGTAGTCCAATCTCGCTGGGGTGATACCAATTCATCCAAACTGTCACAATCCAGATAAGGGTAGCATCGAAGACAAACAGGAAGGCTTCAGTCCTCATTAGATATCCGTCGTTACCATCGAGGTACTCAATAACTCGGAAAAGACTCCTGACCCAGATGAACCCGCTCGTGACGTAGAGGGTAGTGAGGTAATAACGCCACCTGATCGAGGGCTCTAGGCTCTTGTTCGTAGGCGACCGGCTCATCCGGCGATGAAAGACACTGACGACTGCGATGAAGATGCCGAAGATTATAAGCTGGAAGAAGAGGCCGCCGATGATGACGTACTCGCCAATCTTCATGAGGTTGTTTGTTTCATTGGCTCCCGACATCATACTTCCACCTGTTTTCATGTCAACAGTCAACAAGGGTCAATGTCGTGAGGGGTGACTGCGGTATCAGTAGCTCATACCTGCGGACTGAAGCTGTATTGACACAATATCACCCACGACGAAAATCTTGGTCAACCATCGCCTCTTGATGATAGCATGTTCCTCTCCGTGCGTCAGGAGGATAACGCGGCTGAGTATCATGTATATAGAAGCAGCCATCAACGCCGGCGCGATGAGAAGTAAGACACTTTGAACGACATAGGAACCCAGAGTCCAGCAACCGGGGTCTTCAGTTGAGTTGATGGCACGACCAACATATCCAGCTATCTCAGCTACAGTAGCCGGTTGATTAGTAACGTCAGACAGTAATGTCTCGTGGAGTGCCTCACAGATACCACCGAGGCAGAATGCCACCATATACCAAGTTTTAGTCCTGAACATCTGGAAGACATGGACGAGTGTCGTGACACTGAATAAGATGACGAATATGACGGCCGCGGCTATCGAGGGTTCATAGCGATAGAAGGACCAGTCGGCATGTCGATAGTTAGGGTCGCACTTGACAGCCATTGTGAAGATGGGGAGGAGGTGTTATATTTTTTGTTAGCTCTTTGGCAAAGATGGTACCGGCCGCCGGAGCAGATGTCTTAGATGATTCAATCTGGGCTTCCATTCAGCGACAGACCTTGCTTTTAAATGCGTTAGCACTCCAATAACGGAGCATTTCGAGCCCGGTATAAATATATATACAAAAATCCATTACAAAGACCCTGTAGCTTACTTACCTCGACGTTTGATCCATGGCTTAGATATTGGAGCTGACTCTTCAGCCTCATCTGCGATGCTAGGGCAAGATGTGGATCCGTATCATATCCATGTCTAAGTTAATGTCAACTCAGCTCTATCATTGGATACCATCAAGTCCCGGCACATCCGAATGCCGCGTATTCGCGTTTTAGGCTCGGTATAAGCTTATAACTAGGCTCTCTTCCGCTATGCGACCTCAAAAGTCCATTTTGTCCGAACACGCGGTTTGTTGGCAAATATCCACCGCTATCCTCCAGTGCGTCGGTGACGACGTGTATGGCGAACGATGAAACCACGACGCTCTCATACAAAGTCACGCAGCGGATGTCGCGAGTGCAAACGGAGAAAGGTCAAGGTATGTCATGGCCGCAATATCATGGATCCCTTTCATGAAATCTTCCATTCCACCTTCTCTTGGCGGACTTTGCTGATATCTCACGACGCTTTCGTCATAGTGTGATGAGAGACTTCCCTCTTGCTTTAACTGTGCCCGCCGCGGGATAACATGCACCTTGACCTCATCGCAACAGTCTCCTCAGAAGACAGAGGCCATTAGATTGCCCCTGATAAATAACAGAGAAACCGCAGCGAGTCCTGATGCATTATCCGTAGCTGAACTATGGAGTGCTCCAACGCCGGGTGCATCTCTGGAATTCCAAGATCACGGCCTGGAACTGATGCACCACTACTCTACAATTACAGCCAACACCCTTGCCCTGAGGCTGGATATGCAGCACATCTGGCGTATGGTCCTCCCCGAGATGTCATATAATACAACGTTTCTCTCCCACGGCCTGCTCTCCGTCGCCGCCCTGCACAAGGCTCACCTGCTACCTGCAAGACGGGACACATATCTCGATCTCGCAGCCTATCACCAGACCCGTGGTATGCAAGGCTTCCGCAGCATATTCTCCAGCATCGACGACAGAAACTGGCACCCTGCGTTCTGCTTCTCATCAACAATAGTCATCTACGCGTTTTCATCAGCGGGCCCCACCGAAGATGCCATGGCGGATATTCTGAAGATCTTTGTCTTGATTCGTGGCATTCGGTCTAGTCTTTTCGGCGCGGGACAGAATCTTGCGGAGACGCCTTTCTCGGCATGGTCAGCTGGGATCTGGATAGTCGGAGAGAATGACGAGGCTTCTTACGAGTACGTGACCTTGCCATCCCCACGAACCGATAGGCTGACTATTGATGTAAAGCTTCGATCCGCCATTGGATCGCACCGCTCTGCCTTTGGATACATTCCAGGCACTGCGCCGTCTCTTCGCTTTTTACCGCACGAATCTATCGGACTGTAACAGGGCGGACTATGAGTTTGCCACTTTGCAGCTCAGAAAAGCCGCGATTCTCATTGTACATGCTGGTCCCCAGGCAGAGATTGGCATGGTCATGTTCTTC
Organism: Fusarium chuoi; assembly: GCA_022627125.1. NCBI lineage: Eukaryota > Fungi > Ascomycota > Sordariomycetes > Hypocreales > Nectriaceae > Fusarium > Fusarium chuoi. The sequence continues at coordinate 154,996 of JAJALE010000886.1, read as the reverse complement.
CCATATGTCATCTCTGCAAGTATAATGTCGGACATCCAGGCCAATGACCCATACGCTCTTGTCCTGTTATCATATTTCTCAGTGCTTCTAAGCCTCGTGGAGCAGCAATTTTGGTATGTTCAAGGCTGGTCCCGGAGACTCATAAGCGCCATCGATGCGCAGCTGGATAATGATTCCAAGTTTTCCAAAGTGGCAAAGTGGCCAAAGACTATCATATCTAGGCTTTGCAAGAGTGAATTCGGTTGCATATAGGTATTGGCTTGATATAAGCTCCAAGGATAAAGCTGTTATCTATATGCATCTTGAGATGTATGCGGAAGTTGAAACCAGTTTCTAGACCGGGATCTGCTGAAGTTTAGCATAATTACAGACATACTATTCAAGCATGATACCCGTGGCTGGTAGCTTATGGCCTTAGGAGGGTCTACAGAATACAATTACCTTTTCTCTCTCGATGGGTCTTGGTACTAGATTGGACTCATACATCTGTACTATTCTGTAAGGACTAAAAGACCACTTGCTACTGTAAAGAGAATAGGAAAGTTAAGATCACATTTCCCCATCATGCAAAGATCCAGCACTTCATCATGTTCAGACGGAACCCCCAGTCTGTGCCCGTCCAAACGCAGTTGAGAGACAAACCTTCAATCCTCCAGGCGTCTTGTGACTAAAGAAGGCATCATAGTTCTTGGAGATATTCTCGAACTTATCTACAAGACAAGAACAGTTAGACAACGACAATTGGTAGATACGAGTAGGCTACTGTACCACGATGGGTAAACATGAAAGAGGGATCGTATTTCCCGTCGACGATAAGGTCTAGGAGAAGCGGGAAGTACTGCAAGATAGTTAGTACTCTTCCATAGCACCAGATAGGTTTACGAATGTTACCTTCTGGGCGTGGAGCTGTCCTCCGCGCAGGGTGATACCCTTTTCCATCAGCATTCCAATGGGGAAGTTGTTAGTGTTGTAGAAAAAGTCTCCAATCAACGCGACATTACCTCCCTTACGGGTTGCCTTGATAGCTGCGCTGACCGTATCAGAACTATCCCCCTCGACTCCCAACGCTCTCATAGTAGGATGAGCAGTTGAGTTGGTGCTCCTAAAACCGCTCGCTTCAATTCCACGGTGCAGCCCATGCGGTTCAATGGACAAGATGTAGTCAGCAGGATCAGAGTGCTCCTTGACATTGATGGGGATCATGCCCATCGACTTGGCAATATTCAGGCGCTGCTCGTCTTTGTCAATGGCATAGACCTTGCTGGCTCCACGCAGCTTCGCAAGACGCTGGATCGAGAGACCAACGGCGCCGCAGCCCCAGACGCCGACGACATCTCCCTCGCCGACCTCGGCCAGCTCATTGCCGTGCCAGGCGGTAGGAGTCACGTCGGCGAGGCCAACGAGCTTACTAGCCTCTGTGTTCTTGGGGGCCTTGACACAGGTGAGATCAGCGTTGGGCACGCGGCAATACTCTGCCTGATCTCCAGGATATCCTCCCGTGATCAGAGAGTAACCAAAGATACCCGACAGGCGATGGCCGTACATCTGCTCCAACTCCTCGGAGAGGTTGGTGCGGTCACACAGGGAGTACTCCTTGCGCTTGCAGTAGAAGCAGTCCCCGCAGGCAATGACGGGCAGGATGATAACTCGGTCTCCTGCGCTTAGGGTCTTAACCTGAGGACCGACTTCTTCGACGATGCCGATAGCCTCGTGGCCCATGATGAGCCCCTTCTCCATAACCTTGTTCATATCGCCGTTGTACATGTGCATATCCGAGCCGCAAATGGTGCAGTGGGTGACGTGCACGATGACATCTGCGGGCGCGGTAATAGTGGGCTTGGGCACACTGGTCAGTTCAATGGACTTGGTGCCTGTCCAAGTGGCTGCCTTCATCCTCTCGCTGGGATGGGGGCTTGTAGGATGTAGTGTAGACTGGTCTTGTGGCAACATTAGAGATTTGACTATGCGCAGGGTGTTTTTGTAGCATACTTGGATACTTCTGCCATGTTGATCGTTGGTGTTGACTGTATATTGATTGTGGTTACTCTCGAGAATCTATCAGCAAGAGAGGACTTTCGCCATGCAATTTATGCTCTTCATCACATCCCCAGCACTTGTTCCCAATCATGAGGATGTTGTCATTCTACGTGATTTCATTCACCCTTTCATCATCACAATGCAATACACATATAAAATTATATGTACTAAGAATGCATATTATTCTCCATTCTTTCATCAGCCCATTGCAATACCCCCCAATACCGTACCAAAATCAAGGTTCAGTGCCGCTGCCATTACATAGTGTAACCATCATATATAGGCGTACCTACTTCATACAGCAGTTCTTTATTTCGTATTGCAAGTTGGACATTTTATCCCCAGGTTTCCTCTTAACTAGTGCAGCTTGGGTCTCTGGCTCCGACACAACTCCCGAAAAGACCAAAGCATGTCATATCTGCTAATCGATCCACACATGTCAACGCTCAGTCAGTCTGAGATCTATGTCAGTGGCGATACTACAGCGTCTAACCCAATTGACGATAGTGATAGATGGAATGTCACGCATGTAAGTAGATGAGATCGCCTTTGTCAAGAAATTGCATGACTGACTGATTCGTCATGTCAGAGGTTTGTTGGGCGTCGGTATGAAGCTGTAAAAATGACACGGCTATGGTGTATTGGCTAACTGCGGCCTTATCCAGACCCTTTTGAGGTAGGGCGTGCGACAGCAAGTCTATAGACTCGAACCATATTCTCAAAAGTATTTCCATATTACATTTTCTATTAATTAGTTCTGTGCACTGGCTTTTAGCTATTTGCCATAATTTGTAACTGCAAATTGTGTTTTTTTCATACTAGCTACATTTTGGTGTATTCATAACCTCCCAAATCTTACCATTAATATAGATATAGGCAGTCTTTGCTGATTCCTAAAGCCATGCAGTATATAGTCCTAGCCCTAGAGGGCTTCATAATCTCGTAGATAGTTCAGATTAAGTAAAATATGCAATTTCAGAAGGTTGGTTAGTATTAAAAGACTCCTTGCGGATAAAAGGTCTATCCACTTGTTTCCTGAACATAGCGATTCGCTTCTTTGCCAATGTACTCCTGGATAAGGGCGCAGTCACAAGTGCCGTGCTGAAGGAGTTGCATCTTGAGGTCGTGCACTTGATGGGTCAGCTCCTTCACGCATTCTGTCAACTTGTGGTTCGCCTCCTGCAGTTCCTTCTCGGCGGACGCGAGGTTCTTCTCGGTTTCTCGTTGCTTCAGGCGGACTTTGGTCGCAGCGCGCTTGTTCCTCTCCCTGACCTTCTTGATATACTCGATATCTCTGGTTGGAACAGTACTGGTAGTAGCACGCCTTTTCGTGCTCGGGCCTGCCTCCTGGACGGAGATTTCTGTGTTGGGGCTCGTGGTAGTATCTTCCTGTGATAGAGTCATCGTGCTGTCGACGCTGAAGCTGACACTGCGTTTCTTTGATTCGGGCTGCGTCAATGGAGAAATATGGTGGTCGACATCGCTGGAGGAAGTAGAAACGGCTGTGCATTGTGAAGCGTGTTGATGCACCAGAGAGTCTGGACGATATTCGGCATTGCTAGCTGGGCTCGCGTGGATTGCCGATGATGAATCTTGTTGGGGTGTTGTAAGCTCTGGTGAGAGGAGAGGCTCGGGCCATTGGACCAGAGCCGGGTCCCCAAGAAGTCCCGGTATGTAATCTCCAGGCCCGGGGAGCAAGCACTGGTAATTCCCGCCATTGGACGCAAGATACCACTGATCTCCCAAGAGCTGAGTCGCAGCATCCAAGTCGCCAAGGAGAGACAGGTCGTACGATTGGTTCTCGTGCGTAGGGGGAGCTTGCTCCATGTTTGCTGCAAAGACGTTTGTTAGGGACCGCACATGACTGTCATAAAAGACTAGGGCGAAGAACACGAGGGCCGCCACATCTGGGACAAGCACACACAGCGAGATGAAAGACCGCTGTCGAGAAAATGGACTCTCTCGCTGTATCCAACAGGGAACCAAGTATATGGTAGCTTGTGACTCACTTGCTGTATGCTCTTTCTTCAAACGCCGTCAGGTTCCTTTCCGTCTCTATCCATCAAATACCCGGGTCGAACTGGGTCGGTATCCCGCCGCTCAATTTAACCTAAAAGTTAGCAGCAGGCGGAGAATATCTCCATCAAATACAATGCGACATGCTATCTGATGCGTTTATTTTAAATACCATGGCTTGACGAGAGGATAACGCATTTCCGAGAAGTGGAAAGGGTGTGTTACAGTGCTGATGCTGCAAGGGACTTGATGAGCAAGGATGCTAACCTAGTCATTTAGTCCCTTGTCATTTAGTCGTCATGACATGTAAAGCCTTTAGTTCCCACAGCTACCCCACTTCTGGATGGCCTAGTGCCCATAAATTAGTTATATATACGGTAGTCGTTTGAACGGGAACGTCTCGTAACCCCGCAGTTAATACTCTAGATTCGTTACCCGGCATGTAAGCATGGAATATCCTTCGCCCCAAAAGCGGATGCTAAAACTCCCGGTTGTTTAGTATTTTAAGCTATAGGATCTGCGTGTTGATAAGCACATAACTCCACAGGATATCTGCATATCATCAAGACTCAACAGTCATTATCATCGAAACAAAGACCTACCGAAACGCCATCACTCAGGCCCCGTCATGGTTTTTGGAATGTGATAAATGATACGTCCCGTAAGCGAGGGTCGTTTAGTCAACTCAAATCGATAAATTGCTATGAGCGATATCTGCCTACCAACCATATCAAGACGGCACGGCTCCGAACCCCTATAGAACCCCCATCCAAAGGTTCTGTCCAGCCATCGGCAAACTCAATCATGCATGAGCCCAATCAGCGACGGATTTTCCAACGGAGGGTAGTATTTGGGGGTGGAGACTGGCCCCACAGTGTGTTGCGATCTGATATGAGAGATGGTGTGAGTGAAGATCCCCTGGACATCAAACGGTGACATCGCGAATCATTTAGATGGCTCCGACAAGTAAGCTTCGATTTGTCACAATGTGATGGTCGGGAGTTTATTGCGGTGCATCTATTGGATCCAAGACTGACAGGGTAGAAGCTCCATCTAGACTTAGTGCGTCGCGTCTGCTCAACCTTGTAAGTTGACATTTCGCTGACTGTCGCGAGAATGACGTCGCCAACTAAACCCACAACTCACAATATTCTCGCCATTAAAACATGTGAATTCATCCTCCTTGGCTCTGAGGGCACTGCTTAAGCAAGACCGTACTTACTCCGTGATCGTATAGCGTGGCCATAGCGGTAGAACAGAAATGGTATCACAGCGAGAAGCGCTGCCACACCCGCAATCAGCGAGCCTCCGCCGCCCACTCCGAGGGCCTCGAACATCTGACTAGTGAAGATAGGAGCTCCCGCGCTGCTAATACACCTCGCAAAGAGGTTGGATGCTATGACAGAAGCAGCGTAGTCCGCGTAGGTGTCAGCGACGTAACTAAAGCAGGATACATGGATCAGCATCAGGCATGTCGCCAGAACCGTGCCACCCGCTGTCGGTACGATCCAATGGGCCGAGCTACTGACAAATCAGGCCGGATGTCTTATCGTGAGAATGCAACCGTATACGGACTTGTACTGGGCGCTCCAACACAGCCAGAGCATCGAAATCGGTAGTCCCACGCCTCCTATCATGGCTAGAACCATGTGTTCCTCTGGAACCATCTCCCTCCCCATGTCCGCCTTTGCCTTGCGTCGTCTCGTATGATAAAGCACCATCAGAAAGCCGAGGACGGCGCTAACAGCCTGTCCGAGAACGGGGAGCTGCGACACAGCGGGGTTCCATCCTCTCAGGTCCTGGAAAACGATGGTATAGATGCTGAAGAGCATGTATTGCAGAGCAGCAGTGAGGCATGAGTATAGACAGCACAGTAGAGAGATTGTGTCGAAGAGGAGGACCCACGGTCGTGTCAGAGCTGTCTTGTACAGCTGAAGTAGCTTTGGTCTGGAAGCCTCCCCTGCAGCCTGTACGTCGTGACCTTTGTACCAAGCAATTTTTGCCTTTCGTGCAAGAACCTTTGGGACGTGTGTTTCAGGAATTGTCAGCATAGGCATCATAGTAAATGACCCAAGCCAAAGACAAGCATACATAGACCAACGCCAATCCTTCTTCAGCTCAAAGCATCCAGATATAACCGTACCCAGGGCCGGGCCAATCCAGCATACACAAATCAAGATACTCATGTTATTGTCGCACTCACAGTTATCCCATAGATCAACCAGTACTCCAGGCACAATGGCAAACGGCCCTGCAGCGAAACATCCAGCAAGAAATCTGCCCACGCAAACCACCCAAGTTCGTCGGCCAGGCCGTCAGGAACGTAAAGCAGAAGTAGAGAAAGAATGTAAGATATAGCAGCCACTGCCGGCCGTAGAACTCGGACAGCGGGCCAAACAACAAAGGCCCTGCGCAAAAGCCCAGCAGGAAAAGCGACGTCGTGAGCTGGGCGGCGACATTCGAGATGCCCAATTCTTGAGTGATTGATTGGGTGTTTCCTGCTGTGATGATACTGGCGATGCTACCGTTTGCCAAGAGTAACATCGTGATGGCGGTGATGTACCGTTTTATCGCCGGTGACCAGTTCCTTTGATTATTAACATCGCCATCCCTGAACTCAACAATATCATCTCCGTTTGTTTCCAGCCGCTCAGAGTCTGGACTCGGGCTTAATGCAATTTTTGAAAGAGCTCGCTGCAATGAATTCATGGTGTTGAAGTGGTGGAGCAGTGATTGAAAGGTGAGATTTAAGAAGATCGATATTACATATATAACAACTCGGGAGTCAAATGCTCAGTATATTCACTTCACACCCTGGTCGGAAGACCCTCAAGCTGAACAAGTTTGTTATCAATTTTTTCATCACCGCTGACAAGACATAACATCATAAGGGGTGCCGAACTATGGATCGTGTTTCCTTCACGATGCATTCGGCTCTGCGTGAGTAACCTTACATACGTCTGACATAGAAGTGCGCTTTGATTTCTATTGAAATTACCGCAAAGAATTATCAATAGATTCTTTTGATTTTCTTACTAACTCTCTCGGTATTTCAATCCAATCTCAATCTTGAGTCAATATCTTAACAGTGGAATTAAGCAGCGTGTTAAGCGCCCTCTCCACCCCCTAGTAACAGTATCAATCTCATCACATCTCTTCATGTCGGCCATCTATCACATATCAAATTCAGTCCATTCTCAGTGATAATCAGATTACGGTTGATTGCATCAAAACTGGCTAAAGCTACTTCATGTTTTGATGGCATAAAGTGGACTTGGCTAATAGGTGAGATCGTAATTGCGTCACAGTGAAAGTCTGGTATGTGGTCCTGTGATGAGGACTCTTGGCATGTTTACTGCACCTCGACGTATGTAATTCCATCCTTCTTACGGACCTTTTGGCCCTATTGGGTTTGACAAGTTGTCTGGCGCTGGTTCTATCTAATTGGTCACGCATCCTCATTACATGATTATGTTTACTCTGAATCAAAGAGCTTAAAGTCACTGTATTCTAATACCAATTTATAATTTACCCAGGAATTCTCTAATACCTAGCTTACTGTGACTGTCCGGAGGCAGAACCAGCCATTCTGCGTGTCTTGCTTCTTTCGAGATTGACTGAGTATAGCCTGATGTGACCACTGGAGTTGGGGACGGTTGGCAGGTGCTTGGAAAGCAATCCTTCCACTGAAAAGAGTTATTTTTTTTTATAGTTTATAGTTTTTTATATAAGAATTTCTTCTGCTTTTAATAATAAGAGATTAAGCCAGCTTTTTATACCTTAATAGCTACTAATAAGGTTATTAATTAAGTTATTATAAAAGTATATTATTTTAATTTCAATTAAAAGACTTATCTTTATAGAGGCTATATATATATTGCCTTTAGAAGCTTAAAGTTAATTAGTCTTTTTTAGTGTACTAGTTTAATATATCTCATTAAGATATTATAAGCTTTAACTATTAATTAATAGCCTGATGTGATGTCAGTTGCGATGTTGGGTAATGACAGAATAGTCATGCCTGTGGTGCAACTCTTCTTGACTGTGGTCAAGTTCTGGACTTCTCAACGTCCTCGTCGCGACGTCTGGCGGTTATTGAAGCCCTAACTCTGCGCTGAAACCTACAATCATGTTCGGGATGAATAGCTGCGAACTAATGATGCACAGGTTCGAGATAGAGGACTTAGCCGTGAGATAAATTGAAGTCTCATACAAATTACTGCTGACGGGGTGCAAGTATACCTCTTGTTCTCTTCACCCTAAAAAACAATCATTCTGATCAACGGTAACTATGGGGATGAATGCGACCTATAAGATTAACCTTTAGGCTGCAAACACAGGTGATAAATGAGAACACGATTTTATAGGCTGAAGAAGCAGCTCAACAATCTTAAAACTCTTAAATCCGTCTATTTACTCATAAGACAACATAGTACATTGCCACAGAGCCCTCAGGTTTACTCTTATCGTGAATGGAATCCCAAGTTTTCTCTGCTGATTTAAGCTCTCAGCCACAGGTCTCTACTACGAATAACACATCTAGCTAACAGCGGAGAATGGGATCCAATAATTCAAGTTGCGAGCGGTCACACTGTAGAGCATGATATTACAAGTTAATGCATGTTATCAGCGATCTGTGGCAATCTGTATTAACTATGTCGAACTAATTTCGTAACAATTAATGCCAGTCTGATTTTTCGGTTCCCAAGCAAGAGACCCTTCAAGCAATTCCGAGTAGACCCTCCCAAGGTAGGAGCTGTATCTCCCCCGACCTGGGCCTCTCCAGAGACAACACGTCGTAACTCCCGAGAGCCCAGCCCCTGACCCCCTCACCCTCAGGAAACGTGAAGGTCACCTCATCCTTACTAAAGTTAAGGATCGTGATGGAATGTCTGTCGTTGCTGATCCTCTTGAACGCAAAGACATTGTGGTGTGTGCCATCAATAATCTCAAGGTCCCCATAGACGAGCATGTCTTTGTACTTCTTGCGAATCTGGATGCCTCGCTGCCAGAAGCGATATGGTGAGACAAGCATGGTGCGGTCGTTTGCCCGTCCTGCAGAAGTCTGGAGAGCTGCGTTGACGAACCTGTAGTCGTCGTTTACGCGCATCCAGGGCTTGACTCCCACGGGGCAGAAACCGCCGTTGGATGTAGAGTCCCATTGCATAGGGGTCCTGGCATTGTCACGCGCTTTGAGGCGCAAAAGGTTCTTTGCCTCTTTCCTTTCAGGAGACCCTTCTGGGAACTGGGCGCAGATACTATACAACGAAGAGCCTGTCAGTACATATTCAGGGTGAGGGATCAATGAGGCTTACTTCTTGATGTAGGAGATAGACTCAATATCAATGTATTCCTCGAATTCCCAAGACTTGGGCACGTTCCGCATGCCCAGCTCTTCTCCCTGATACAGATATAAGGTACCGGGAAGGCTCGTCTGCATGATAGAAAGTAGTTTGGTGCCTGCGACACGATGCTCATTCGAGTCATCGCAGAAACGGGTGACGGAACGAGGCTGGTCGTGATTCTCGCAGAATAGCGTATGCCACCCGTCCTGATTAACGAGCCTGCACGCCTTGGAGACGATGTCCTTTAGCTCACTGACCTTCCACGGCTTATTGCTGAAGCGGCCCTTTTCAGGAACGATGTCAAGGCCGATCATCTCAAAGGTGAAGACCATGTTGAGCACGCCTTCTTCAGCCGCGACCATCTTGAGTCTCTCCTCTTCGTTCTCAAGGTACGGCATCTCGCCGACCGTGAGGGTGTCGTACTTTGAGAAGACAGCCGTCTTCATCTCCTGGAGATAGTCCATGAGACGGATCCCGTTGGCGAAGTAGCACTCTCCCGGCTGGTACTTCCTGCCTGGGTGACGGATCTCTGCGTCGGGGAATCTCTGGTCTTTGGAGATGAGGTTGATGACGTCCATCCGGAAACCAGAGACGCCCTTGTCGAGCCAGAAGCGCAGGATATCGCAAACTTCCTCTCTGACGAATGGGGTCTCCCAGTTAAGGTCGGCCTGAAACGGACTAAAGAGGGAGAGATAGTACTCATCCGTCTTAGAGTCATAGGTCCAGGCTGACTCTGTCTCGTCAAAGAGGCTGCACCAGTTATTCGGTGGCTGCCGATTGCCCTGGGCGTCATACTTTGGCTTGCGCCAGATATACCAGTCTCGTCGCGCGCTTACTGCAGACGAGGCTGAATCGATGAACCAGGGATGCCATAGCGTCAGGTGAAATCAGTCACGTGAAATTGCACACAGAATGTAAAGCTTTCTCTTACCTCAGTCGAGGTGTGATTGACCACCAGGTCCATGATGAGCTTCATATCGCGTGCCTTGAGCTCGTCAATCAAGTGGTGCACGTCTTGCATTGTGCCGTAGGGACGATGAATGCCACGATAATTCGACTATGAAAAGGTCAGCGGGTGCTACTTCAATCTCATTAGAAAATGGGTTCGTACAATGTCATAGCCCATGTCCTTCTGTGGACCTTCGTAAACTAAAGCATATGTCAGATTGGGAGCGTCACCATATATCGAGGGCTCTTACTTGGTGAAATCCAGAGAATGTCCACTAACATATACTCGTTAGATCATGCACATAGGATCGGGATACTTCTTACCGCCCAGTTCTTTGAGATAGTCCAGCTTAGCTGTGATACCGTTGATGTTCCCGACACCATTAGAATCGGTATCAAGGAACGACGCGGGATAGATCTAAACTTTGTATAAGTCCATTGCAGTAACAGGGAGGAAGGAGTTCAAACCTGGTAGACAATGGCTTCCTTCCACCATTTCCTGTCGGGCGCTTTCTCCGAGACTTGACTCATTTTGGCAGTGCGAATATTGGTAAGATTGAAATTTGATGGTTGTTGGTAGTGTCCCCCAAGTCGAGCCGTGTGTTTTGGAGGCAAATTATATAGACACCTTGACCAATGGCTCAGGCTCCCTCGAACAGGTTTTCGCATGATGGCGAGCATTTTCACGTGTCTAAGCTTCTGGAACCATCATAATGTGTCATTTCATCTAAACGAAGGCTGTGGGTATTACGAATGCAGCGACGCAATTTACTTGTAGGCGATAGATAATTGCCGAATTGAGGGATGTTTGAACAGGTGAGGTGATTGCACCAAGAACTGCCGTGAAACAACCCCGCACTTGTTACAGCCCATGATGAAAAACAAAAGTCATATGCACATGATTTACGCTGGTACCCTTGGAGTCTATACGAAACTTTATGTTGATTTGGAATCTTTATTCAGGTGATAAATAAATGACGATATCTTGAGTTGTCTTTGTCTCATATATACATACCCTGTATCGGTAGGGTGACAGTCAATGATACCCACTCTACGGAGTACAAATATGTCAATGAGATATGACCTGCATCCAGCCAATTAAATTCTTTTACTTGGGGTATGATGTGATTTTCAGGGTACTATGGAGTAGCCAAAGTTAAAATGGGCCAATAAGCCCAAACAATCTTATCGAACGATTTTGCTAGTTCCCCTGTCAGTGTATTTTTTCGTGTCCCTACTGTACTTGTCTGCAGCTAAAAGGTGATCCTGTAACTTTAATTACTTGATCTAGACAATTCTCACTTCCACTATCCTTAAATGGGATATAAGGTCTCTCTTCTGATTTAAGCTCTGAGCCACAAGCCTCAACTGCAAATAACACATGCTATCTAACTCTAGTACAACCACCCCATTGTCAAGCTTTAGATTTATGGGGACCTTCACGAACAGCCCGCTCATCTGCCTTGACAGGTGGCATGGACTCTGCTCCATCAGCAGCCAATCCCCCCTCTATCTTCCCAGAGTAACCCCTCAGCCCCTTTTCGACATTGGGCTTATCAGCAACCGTATCCCTAACCTTCTCAAACACAGAGTATGCTGTACTGGCACCTACACCTTCCAGACCACTGCGCTCCTTCTTCCTCTTTCTTGGATGAACTCCTCTGATTTCACGGTTCTCTTGGCCGATCAGTGGTCTGCCATGAACGGTGTCGATAGAATTATAGATGTCCTTTGACGTCGAGCCTGGCATATCTAGAGCAGGCATGTTCAAGACTTCGGTTGTGTAGTTGCTCTCTGGACTCGGGTGGAAGGTATTCTCTGCGGGTGCAGTTCCTGGTGGAAAGGTCTCGGCGTGGTACTCTGGTGCGGCATCGTTGCCCTGCTCGTTCCCTGGCTTATGCTGGGGGTTTTGAGTAAATGCAATCAGTAGGTAGTATGTGAATTCTCACACATTTTGTTACAGCAGGCTTAGCTGGGTGCACACGCGCATGGAATGGCCCTTGGCCGACGAGGGAGTCGGGGTTTTTAGCCGCCATGTTAGTCAATGTTGTTGGTGTGCTCTAAGTGATGATAAAGCGAGAAGTCGATCATAGAACTTGAAATGCCGAGATTACATTTCGCTGGCTTGATGGACTTATAGAAGGCATCCAGTGGCGGACGCGAGATAATGGCGATGAATGACATGACATCAAACATGGCGCAATAGTACTTCCTAACCACAAGTTCGACACCCAAATGAGAGTCGCACATAAGAAGCTTTCGTACGTGGCTACTGAAGAGACACGTATAACTCTCTCATGGTGCCATCATCGTGATTGATGGTTGAAGCATATGACATCTCAACAAGTGGTGACTATAATGATGACGTTATGACAGCAAAATATATATATCATGAAATAAGCGCTGTTCTTTCTCGCGTCTTCCTCTAAGGGTTGGTGTAGATTGATTAGGTGGTAACCCCAGATTAAGCTCAGGTAGCCAATAAGACTCCATTCACGCGTAGATTGATTGCAGCCAATATACGCGGGGTCATTCTCTACAGATCAGACCACTTTTTGTAAGTTCTCTCAGCTGATTTGACCTACAAACCATTAGTCTCGACTGCAAATAACACATCTGGATAACAACATAGTCATTTTACGATGATGACTAGCAAATAGCTACATGGAATACCATGCAAACGCCAACAAGCATGTCTGCACACATGGAGAACTGTGATTACATCCTGGGTTTCCAACGGATCACGAGGCAAGATGTAACTATGATACTAGAATCAAAACAGAATAGATTAATTATCCTAGTCAAGAGTGTCTTTACTGCTTCCTGCTAGCATATATCTTAGCTCTAACAGCCTCTGTTATATAAGCGAAAGTGCTTGTTTGCAACGGTCGTTAACTCCTCCACGGGCTTTGCATAAAGAAAACAGAGTCCATTATTTTGAGCTCCTGTGAAATGGGCTATGATGTAAGCCTCGCATTTTGGCTCAGCCATGCAAGCGCTTTTGCACTTAGCATGGTTCCCCTGGATCTGTCGAATTAAGGGAACGCGCGGATTGACTGTTTTGAGTTCACCGCATGTTGATGGATTGAGTGGCTTTTGATTGGGTGGTGTTCCAGTGCCAGGTGTTCCAGAGCCACCTGGGTTCTTGCAAGAGTCGAGGTCCTTTTGCGATTGTTGAAACTTCTTATTAATCCAGTGGTTGGAAACTCAAGGATGGTTTGACAAGGCAAATCCCGGCATATACAAAGTTTCACTCTATATAAACCCTCGGCTCAAGTGTGAATAAGGCACTACAGACCATAGCCCACTTATCGACATTCAATCTTGGGAAAAACAGTGAAAATGGGTAGTTTCAAGCCCGGACCGTCATTCATCCACGCTACTCTTGTATTACTCTCTGCAAGCTCTCTGGTCGGGGCATCCGTCAAATGCCCTGAAAACAACCTGGGAGAAATAACAAGGTAAGCAAAAGAATCAATGCTGTCACCTAAAGCTTTGTCGAGGCTAACAAACTGGTGGACTCTAGAGGCACTAAAGAATATGTCCTAGTCTGTGGCTACCCTACCAAGGGATCGACGATTCTTCAAGGCTCAAACATTGAGAATGCAGAGGATTGCGCCGAGCTATGCTCCCAAAATAGCCGTTGCGTCCATGCTGAGTGGCGCCCAGCTGAAAAGACATGCAGTCTGAAATCAGATGGCAATATTGCTCTAGTAGGTGAAACTGTATACAATTGGAGAAAAAAAGGAACAGAATTGGATTTTGAGGACGATGAACAAGGCTTTCCTGACATACACATCCAAGATGACGAAGAGGGATTTCCTGACCCTGGAGATGAAGAAGGTTTCCCTGATCCTGGAACTGGAGACGGGGACCTTTCTCCATCTTCTTGCCCAGCGGCCTTTGCCGGTCTCGACATCGAGACGGCAGTCCGCGATTCCATGGAAATCTGTTGCCCTGATGCCTCGGCTGATCACGAAGCCTTGATCAAAGAGTACATGGCAATCGTCAACAGCGCGCTCAACCTTCTCGGAAAATATTGTGACAAGAGCTGCGAGCCGCCGGCCCCTCTATGCTTCGGTCTCCCTGTCCATCCTGAAGTTATCCAGACGGCCGACGCCACCGCATTTCTCAAAGACCTTCCCCAGACCAGCCTAGCAAAAGAAAATCACGTCTTCGACTTTGATACTCTGCTGGGACCTGTGAAGCCGGGCTTTGAGCTGTACCATTCGCGACGTGCAATGACTCTTCGTGAAGGCTATTTGGGTCGGACCTACTACCTTATTCGAGCGGGTAAGTCACAACAATACAATGTTTTAAACCTTGACTAACAACTTTGTTCCAGGTACCAAGGCATCAGACTTACAGTATATCGCCTCTGAACCAACTGAACTGCAGTATTACGCATCTTGCAGTGAAGATACACCATGTATTTATGGCTACGATAAGCCCTGGACCTCTTACACCTTTGGCCAAGATGCAGACCTCACCATAGACTTCAGCGCTTTTGAACAAGATATGGTCCTCTCAGTCGCCGACCTGTACGGTACTACAGAGCAGCATGCCATTTTCGTCGACGGGAGAGAGATTGGCCGTACACATGGAGCACTTTCCCTCAAAGGTCGTGGGCAAGATCCATATGACCCAGCCTTGATGTTAGACGATCATGTCGGAGACCTGCCGGATGGTCCTGCAAAATCTGTTATTGGGCGAGGATTCTGGGGTTCCTTCAAAATTCCAAAGGGTAAGTGGAATAAACTCTATCTTCAGTGGGAAAGGTCCTTTTCTAACAGACAAAATAGGCTCTAAATCAGTAGTTGTTAAGATGATACATCCTAGTAATAAGTTCAAGGGTGCTGCGGCTTATCGCATTGACAAAGGTTGTAACTAACAGGCATAATATTTCAAGACTAAATCAAAGCAATCTTGTAGTAGTTTAGTTAATTGAATGGCTTCTCATACTTTCTATTATGAATGCGAAAATTTCTGTTAATCGTCGATTACTTAGACGGATATTCTACGTTTAACGGGGCCAAGGCTTTGTCAATTAGTTACAGTCAAGGTACGGGGGCAGCAAACAGTAGGACTTGAATCTTGGGTGGGATTGGGTTACCTGGCTAAGCTAATGCGAAATCCGATCCTACTGTTACCATTAAAAAGCTAGCAGATTACGATCTAGGGCACACTATCTGTAGCTTGATGGCCTTTTATCCGAATAGACAGCTCTTTAGATCCCTTACTGTTGTTTTCCACCTTGTTCCCTCTCTCGGGCTTTCCTTGAACCGGGTAAGCCAGATTGGCAATACGTTTCCATTCTTCATCTGACTCAAAGTCTTTACGAATTGGGTCCAGAAGATCGTTGAGCACTTTGATCAGCGCGGGTTTGATCGTCTGCGGTGTCAGAACATCGTTGGCGTAATCCTCTTTGAGCTTGGAAATGTCTTCGTAGACCAGGGTCTCTCCATCTCGTGTTTCAACCGTGAACCTTGGCTTGCCACCAGTTTTCAATGACTCGACGCGAAAGATGACGTGTTCTATAAATGCAATGACACCGTTTCCTTCCACTTCCCTCGGGGCGCATATGGCTTTTCTCAACTTTTTGGTGACTTCTTCTGGTGTATCGAGAAGGTTTATCTTGGAGCTTGGCTCGCTTGAACTCATCTTCTGTGCCTCTCCAAGACCTGGCACCATGGGGTTCATCAAGTGTGCTCGCACTTTGTAGTCAAGCTTTGGCATATGATCGATTGCAAAAGTGAATAGCTTTCTTTGATCTACCCCGCCCAGTTCTGCATCGACACCAAGATACTGTTCGTCGAGGCTCTGCCAGATGGGGTATTCCACGCTACCGAGTGTCGGATTCTTGCTTTGCTTGACGACTTCAGAGCCAGCTTTTATCAATTGTGACACAGTGACGTTGTTGGAGAATCGGAATCGGTCGGCCTCGTATTCTCTGGTCTCCTGGAATGAGCTCCCCACTACAAACTCGAGCTGAGAGACGTCCACGCCAATGGCTTTGAGTGAGCTCTGGATGAGGAGTCTGTAGTATTCGCATCGGTATTTGATCACTTCAAGACGTGCCTGGCTGTCCATGTGCGCGTGCTTGTCGGCAAGGAGGATCTTGACGTGGCATCCTGCGTGGAGGAGTTCTGCGATCTTTACCATAGGTACGAAGTAGCCGCAGTGGGGTTTTCCGGTTGGGGCGGTTCCCCAGTAGACCCGAAGAGGTCGGCCTTCCTTGATGATTACATCGTCGATGATCTCGGGGTTCAGGACTTCTGCCAAGTTGGCCTTGATCAGGGCAATTGATTCCTCTGGCGTCATGGCGATCAGTTTCGAAGAATACCGTGGCATGTTAAATCGATGGGAGGACTATCGTATTTTTATAATGGATTCAAGGTGAGTCACGCCGGCATTTTATGTCGCGATGAAAGTTAAAACTGAACAAGATTTCTTGCCAAAGTTTGTTGGCGACATGTGATTCTGTAGTTTCCAGAGAGGGGTCGTGACTTTAACTCAGACTTCGACATATGTACGCGGTAAGAAATATCTAAAATTCTGTAAACATCATATCAAAGTTCGCGTCAGCCAACATGCTATCTATTTCCGCGTCATTCAGGTCGATATTGATATCAGAGGGCAAGGTCACGGGCTGCTGATGGCGTAGTCTCATCATCCACGCCTTGAACCTTGCGAGCAGATCGGGATCATCAGCCGCTGTCGTGTTACAGTTCAGAATCTCGCGGCCACGCAACCTTATGGCCTCATCCGAAGGGAAACCTGCGCCGCACGCCATCTCCGTCTCCACGAAGCTAATGAGGCCACTCTCGAGCTCGCGAGAACAAAAGACTGAAGCAGGTCGATCATACCGCGATGAAAAGGTTTCAATGTACCCTTCCAGCAAGGTCTGATCGGCCTCGAAGGGCGTTGCGTTGTTGCCGAGAAAGATCTCGAGCTTTTCGAAGCCTGGGGATGTCGCGGCCGGGCTGGTAGTCATGGTTGATCCATTCGTGGCGCTGGGGCTGACGGCCGAGGCTGGCGTGGATGAGGTGGCGTGTAACATTTTCTTATTCGGGAACGCGTACGGAGGAGCAAAGCCTGTGCCGCCATGCGTGATGTTCCACGCATTAGTGTCTAGCGAAAGACCAGGCCCCGACGGCAGGATGCCAACATCACGCTTGAATCGCAAGAGCCACTCAGCGTTATCCGCCGCGGTCTGATTCCAAGGGTCGTCGCTATAAAATGGTCAGACTAGGAAAAGTACCGTGTATCGTTTAGGGCTTACTCGTCGAATATTATGCAACGAGCTTGATGCTGCATCTCAGCATCGGTTGGTACATGACAGTTCGGATTATTCGGTGACATAATCGACGTGACGAAGCGCCTTAACTCACGAAAGAGGCGACGGTAGCAATTGGCATCGGTCAAAAAGAAGGCTCCCGCTTGACCTGCAACGGTGGCTGGGATCACCTCTGAGCAACCTCCCGAGAACGTCTTTCGCGCTATTTCATTCAACTCTCGGTGTTGATCCTCCTGTATTGTCGGCTGTTGGTGGTTGCCTGTAGAACGATCTAGTTCTAGTTTTGCCAAGTCATCGGGGATCTCTGTTGATATGGCGGTTGCGACATAGGGGAACGGAGAGCGGCGATCATTCTCGATCAAATCTGTATAAATGTATAACGTCAGTATTGATACGGTTAAGATAGCTTCGCTAACAATAGACTCTTCAATTGCCTCGATATGGGATTGGGGGGGGGTTACATGGAGGAATGAAGTTCTCAACCATCTTGAGCACTGGAGGATCGAAGCCCCAGTCTCCCCTCCAGGAAGCCATTGTAACGCCATTTCTGAAGTGTTCCGCCAGATGGTCCACCCGAGTTGACCAGTTGGGCATCGTTATACCGCAAAACCCGCAGCGCGATCGAATATCAGGGCCTGTAACCTTCCAGGACTTCATGCTCCAGTCGAGGAATGTGACGTTATGCATAAGCCTTAGGTGTTGATTCAGGTGATCCTTGCGATAAAACGTCCTGTCTTCAGGCCGCCTCTCCATACAGGCCAGAAGGTTGTGGGTATCAATGTGCTCATCGCCGGGCTCATTTTCACCGCAGAAAGCACAGCAAATCTGGTTGGTCTGGGGATCCAGGCCCCGAGGGCCATTTGGGGAACACATCCAACGTTCCAGAGAGAGGTGCAGTGACTTCTCATGCCGCTGCCAATCATACTTGGTCCCAAAGCTATCTGTGCAGAACGTACACTGGAACTTCTTGAGGGCCACGGCCGAAGCGACTTTTTCCTTGCGCCTTGGAACGGGTCTCCTGCGACGGCGGCGGCCACGCTGCCTTGTCATGGAGCCGAAAGAGGCACCACTCGAAGTACCGGCACTACTAGCAGAAGAGACGTTATAGACTGACGGGTTAGATCCATCATCAGTGGAGGCGAAGGATCGTGGGCTGTTCTGCCCTGAGCGAGTCTTTGAGTTCGAAGCGACAGCCCGAGCGATAGCTGTGACACAGGCGGGTTCGCTCTCGGGAGGTGAATCGACCCAGCGCTCCAGGGGATTCATAGTCCCTGTATTGTTCAGAAAGGCAGGCGTATCCGGACGCCGGGGAATATCGATAGGGCCGGTCCAGGTGTTGCGCACATAAGGAGAGGTAGACCTCGGTCGTTGGACCTTGCGCCTACGGCGAGCATTGGTAAGCCAGTTAGAAATCTGTGTTTTGTTGAGTCCTGTCTGACCCTGTAATGTCTCCCTCTCTTCTTCGTCGGGGTAGGGATGATTGTTGTGAGAGGAGAACCAGTCCTTCAGGACCTGGAGTGCCTCCTTAGTGAAGCGGGTTCCATTTTTGGGTGGCAGGCGTTCGTAGCACGGATGACCTGTTACAGCAGAAGGGGGCGCAGCGGGTTGCTGCTGAGAGGGTTGAGAGGGGGAGTCCTCCGGGAAACTGGAGGGAAGATGAGGTGTAAGATCAGTGTAGTCCCCAACGGTAGGCCATAATGAATCGAAAGACAGAAGGTCATCAGGTAAGGAAGTAAGGGAAAAGTCGCCTGGGAGGACCGACTGGGGATGGTCATCATTGAAAAGCTGTCGACACCAGAAGCTGGAGTCATCCTCCTCGCAATGGGGTAGCAACATGGCCCGCTCTGAGTTGGCAGGCATCTCAATTCACCTTGAGTTACAGACGGAGACAGTAGCAAGCAGTTGTCTTGGCAAATAAACTCCTTTCCTGGCTGCAGAACGCCCCAGGTGTTAATGCACGTAGTTCGAAGGGCGGAGTAGAGCAAGCAAGGCTACCCGAACTAGGCGTTAATGTGTCGTCTGGGTGTCGTACTCACGAATCTGGGCTAGGGAAGATTATTTGTCAAGGTCAGGAGGGTGAAAGTAAAATCAGCACGAACCTAACTAATTACTTCAGGTCCTTACGTGAGAGATAAGTTAGTGCGCCCTTGTGTCAAGAAAATGTGGCCCCTGTGGGTGAGCTAGCCCAATGCGTTGTAGTGAGATGGATGCCGGACTAATACTACCCTAGAGATGCTGCACTTAATAGATGCCTCAGTCTGAGTGGTTTCTTAACTATACTACTAATAACCTGTCATAACATCCATTATAAGCTTAAATTATTAATTATCAACTTGGTGCTATGCCTGAAATAGAGAATGTGGATATTCTATTTATTCTAGTTATCTACCTTTCTATATTTATTATTACAGGAAATAAGTGCCAATTCAGTACTATCCATTAAACAGTCTAGTTGCAGGCACTCTTTGTATTTCCTAGTAGTTATTATTGGTTATGATGCCTCGTTCTCGAGTCTTTGGCTCTAAATTAGGCCCGAGAAGAAATTTCTAACATCCTGCATCCCATTCTTCAGGATGGTAAAGGCCGGGAAAGTGTCCCCCAGAAGGATGTCGGGCAAAATAGACAACGTTTGCGCTCCTCTCGATCCAGCTTTGTGGCTAAATAGGCAAAATCAGTAATGTACCAGTGTCTTTTGATTCAGGAGGATACATACTGTAGGTTGAATTGCTAGTCCAGGGAATGTCCTATTGCCTGTACCCCATTCCAAAACACCAGTGGGAACGGTGCTTTTGGGAAAACCCATCTTGTCCAGCGAGAGATTCGTTTAAAGCCCCCGGATACGAATTCTCCTCATCAGTTGTCTCATTTCCAGATTTGCGAGCTAAGTAATCACTGTTTGGTATAACGGGAAAGAAATCCGTTATGTAGCCGATGATACTCGCCTGCATATCTATAACCATGCACATGGCGATTTGCCAACCCAAATCTGTGCTCACAATGACATGGCAATTGTGTTGTGTAGCTGGTATACTGCCCGGACTGACTTTGATAAGAGTGTTATTTTGAGTTAATAGACCCCACAGCTGATGGCTTACATCGCGCGCCTCACACGAAACGTCGGCCGACTTTTCGTCAAGACGATGGAGATAGCGACCGAGTC
Source organism: Fusarium chuoi (assembly GCA_022627125.1). Classification (NCBI taxonomy): domain Eukaryota; kingdom Fungi; phylum Ascomycota; class Sordariomycetes; order Hypocreales; family Nectriaceae; genus Fusarium; species Fusarium chuoi. The sequence continues at coordinate 134,193 of JAJALE010000886.1, read as the reverse complement.
CGTCGGAGATATCAGCATTAGGCTTAGCGGCGGAGGGAATTTCGGATACCTGTTTGAAATCATAGATGTATAAGAATCACTGTTTACAGCTCAATTTTACATCAGGTCTTAACTTAAGTCTTTTATCTTTGCCTAATCTTTATTCCACAAACCTATATGCCAGCTTCTTGCCTACATATGTCTTGCTCTGAGTGCTTTACAGGCCACAGCCATGACGGGTAACCGACTGGAGAAGTCCTGGAGATGTTTGGACGGCTAACCTATGTTGCTTCCCCACGAGATGATAAGCCCGCCAGAGGGATTATTGTCATCATACCGGATGCGTTTGGATGGAATTTTGGGAACAACAGGCTTCTTGCTGATCAATATGCCTTGAATGGAAACTTCTTGGTCTATCTTCCAGATTTCATGGATGGCAGATCGGCACCTACATGGCTTATTGTACGTTGGCACTACTGTGATTTGTGACAGTAGGTACTGACTGGGTTCTACAGTACATCGTAGATCCCCTGACTGATACAACTCCAAGTTGGAACTGGATATGGAAGCCGTGGGTGACTCTTACAGGTCTAGCAAATCTGAGATGATAGACTAATTTGGTACAGCTGGTATCTCGCGCAGACCATATACGGAATGGCGCCTTTCTTCTACTACAACAGCTTGGCAGCGTCATGGCCCAGAATTCGGTCCTTCTTTGAGGCCGTCCGTTTGCGCGAGGGTCCTCAGCGACGCATTGGAGCCGCTGGATTCTGCTGGGGCGGTAAACCCCTCTTGACTCTAGCGCATCCAGATTCTATTACCAAAGATGGCATGCCGCTTGTTGATGCTGTGTTTACAGGCCATCCAAGCGGGATGTCGCTGCCTGGAGACGCAGAACAAATCATCAAGCCTGTCTCAGTTGCTATCGGCGACAGGGACATTGTCACGTCCATGTCTCGGGTTAATTTGATGAAAGAGACTTGGAAGGATTCGGATACCCCCACAGAAGTGGTAGTATATCCTGGAGCTGGGCACGGATTCTGCGTGCGGGTTGATGAGAAGAACGAGAATCTGTTTCAACAGAGCAAGGAGGCTGAAAAACAGGCTTTGGATTGGTTTGCGACGCATTTTGGTCAAGTCAAGGGACTTTTGTGCGACACGGCTGAGAGGGTTGAGTTGGACCGTTTGGGTTAGTGGTGTAGAAGATCACCAAGACACGCTTTTCACTACGTCATAGAATACCGCATGCAGTTACTATAATTTCTCCGCAATCTCCTCTGCCGTGCTTTATGATCTCTTTTAGGCAGCGTTTAAGGTTAATACATACCAAACCACGCGTTGATGTCGATCTACCGGCCAGATTATTATTAAACTGCCGGCAGTTGTGAAGCCACCAACGCCATGGTGTAACGATACATATTAAAGTCACGTAGGACAGGTTATTAAAAGACAGTGAATGACACCTTACCGTCCATATCTTTATCACCGTTTTGAGAATGTGCCGTGCCGTAAAAGTCTATTACTTCGAAAATCACTAACTTTAATAATAAATACTCCGCAAGGGTAAGTCATAAGAGATTTACTCAAGAATCAAGATTATGCACAAGAAAGCATATATACTTTAATTACATTGCAAGCCTTGCACTTCTCCAATATATTACGTCTGCTGATAACTGCAGTTTCCTTACCACCTTTTCTTACTTTATATATATATGTAGCACTGATTCATACATTTGTTCAAAACACTCGGACATTGACCCAATATTTGAACGAGCATCTCACGCCCTGTTGCAATGGCAGACCGCCTTTCTAGTCCCCCTAAGTACGCAATGTCACATTCCACATATGCCCAGGGTTACAAGCAACGCGGTGACACCAGAATTCGACGTCAGAAAGTGCTAAGAGCCTGTGACAGATGTCGAACAAGAAAGACCAAGGTGTGTATTATTTACCTGAACTAAGCAAATCAACTAACATAATCAAAGTGCGATGCTGGATACACAACTTGTAGACGGTGCCAGCGTGATGGATTTGTTTGCACTACTGGATTCACCACAAAGAATCCTTATAGGCAACTTCCGCCAGGGTATGTGCCTCGCAATTATGAAACGTCCAATACTAAATCTGAAATCAGGTACACAGAAGTATATAAGAAAACGCACTCTGTTCTTGAAACTACTATCAAACGGCTTTACCTTATGTTGCGCAATGGAGATACCTGGGACTTTGATGAACCTAAGTTAGACAATTGTGGTGAGGTCATAGTTCACGATATTGTCCATAAACTAGGCTACTCGCAACCACGCATCGAAGCCAGGTCTCCAACACCTCTGATGGATTTAGAAGATGACGAGAATTCGGAAGATACTGCAAGCGAACACGGAGAGGAAATTGCAGATCAAGTTCCCCAGGAGGAGGCCTTGGTGCCAGAAAACGGGCTACCCACGCCTTGCCGAGATGAGCAATCGCCACCGGAACAGTGTGTTGATAACTGTGAGGATGGTTCGCAGACATCCATTGATCACAGTGTTGGTAGTGACACTCTCAGTACTTTAGCACAGCAGTGGGCCAATGGTTTCTATGCGGACTTCTCGACGCCAATCTGGGGGGCAGATATGATGGCTGTGAATTGGCCGCAATCAGATTTGATTTCCAAGGTCACCAGCGAGACTGTATCATCTGACATACCACTGCTATTCCAACCAACAGTCTTCAATATGTGTGGAAGAGTGGATGGCTTCAACTATTTCTGAGGATAACTCTGGATTGTGGACGACGAGGCAAGGTTTATTAAGGACACTTTATTAGACAATATAGGATCAGGCTACATCGCTTATTTAGCAGACGGTAAGGGCCTTCAGAATATGTGGATATTGAATTCGATGTTGTTTGGTAAGCTTGTGCAGAGCCCCTGGCTAATGAGATGCTCTCTTCGTTTGAGGGCCAGAGGCATAACGCCATGTGGCACATATTCGAGATTGCTGTCGACGTTCAAAGGCTTACAGATATGACACTCGCAAAGCATGATGAAATGTTGGGTATGAGAATTTTGAACCGTGTGGTCAGAACCGTGTGAGGTCCACCAAGCTTAGAAAGATCAAAAGTATGTCCATCAGCGCGAACCTTTCCGCAATCTCGAGTTTCCGTGGCAAAAGCTGGGGCTGCCGCTAGATACAGTAAGGGCAGTGGAGACGATAAGATTGTTGACACATCCGAGGCTGTCCTACAGAGCAGCGCGCATCAACCTCCATTTTTTCTCCACTAAGGATATCATGCACATTTAGGATATTGATGACTTTTTCACCTCCAATAACTTGGGCGATGCCCTCATGTGAAAGTAACTTGCTGATGCTGTTGTCAATACGTCAAATGAAGGCAATAGCGCTAAGCTGGAGGGCAAGGACAAGGAAATGATGCAGGAATTAGATGCCTAGTACGGAGTAATATTCGCCGTCTTGCTCCAGCCCCCCCATCGAAACTGCTCCTCTCTATTTTGTGCAATAAAACGCCTTAGGTAAGATTAGTGTAGTTTAGTGTAGTTTAGTGTAGTTTAGTGTAGTTTAGTGTAGTTTAGTGTAGTTTAGTGTAGTTTAGTGTAGTTTAGTGTAGTTTATAGGTAACTTAGCATAATTTACTAGAGGACCTTAGACTAATATTCTTAGCAGTAGCGTCTGGTTTAATGTCTGGAATTGCTTATGCCCATTTAACAAGTGCCATCAACTTTCTGAACCTTCCCTTCACAACGTCACAACTTTTGCACCTGATGGTGAATATAGGATTAGGTTTAAACCGCGTCTTCAAGAGCGAGTGAGGTCCACCGAGCTTGGATAGATCGAACGTGTGTCCACCTGCGCGAATCTTTCCGCAGCAAAAGGGGCAGTATCCGCCGAGCTTAGAAGGGTCAATGGAAGCCCGAGCGGTTTCAACTTCATCGTCTGAATCGCTATGCTCAGCAGTGTTGAAGGCATCAGGAGATGCAGTGCCATCTTTTACTGACGTAGTGCCTGTAAAATCATGGGCTCTTTCTTTTGGGGACTTTCAATCGATCATCGCTGTTAGGGGCGATTATTTTAGGAGTATGTGAGTGAGAAACGGTGCGTGTGGTTGAGGGAGGAGTATGCAAGTGAGAAACGGTGTGTGTGGTGGAGGGAGGAGTATGATGTGAGTGAGAAACGTAATGAGCAATCCGAGATCACCCAAGGTCAATTCACCAAAGCTGCTCGTTCAAGTTATAGACACCTCCATTCATTCAAAATTCCTTGTAATACATGTAAAGGATCTAGCTCTACCGGATTACTGTCGACTTGAAATGATTGACATCAGGACCAGAAATCCCATACGCCCATCAGACTTGAATAGGGCTGCTGCAAGGTGTTATAGCCCGAGATCTCATGGGCTGTGTATAAAGGGAGGGCAGACACTAGAGAACAGGCAATATATAGAGCGGGGTGATTTTATTTATCCGACACCGTAAATTGAGATTCTAGACTACCCTGGTACAATAGCCTATACTTTCAGCATTACTCTACCCAGGCTCTCCACGTTACCATTTGCTAAATGATAGTTGTAGGTGGAAGATTGAGGCAAAACTTTTTCAGATGAAAGACGTCGGTGTTTCTGTTCCTAATGAGTATGGCTTGCCACTTCGCCTCTTCAAGAACGTTGTTGGAGCTGATAGTAGGATCATGATTAGCACACATCTTCTTAGTAGGTGTAGATTAACTCACCGTCGATTGGCGAATGTCCAGTCCCAACCTTTGCGGTTGATCCTGACAGCTGAGTCGAGGACTATGCGGTTATACTTACCCCATTCCTCAGCTAATCTGACATCTGGATCATTGGGCCCTTTTCTGGCAGTGTACCATTTGTCAAACCCATCCAGCCGGTCGTAGACACCCCTGTAAGTATCACACCACATGCCCCAGATGGTGTCGTTGTTCATGTAGGAGAAAGTAAGGCCTGCGAGGAAGAGATAAATAAGTATTAAGGGCGGGTATCGAATCTGTAGTCTTCTCACCTATTTCCTTGACTGTCGACCACTGCTCGTCGGTGGTCATGCCTTTGTAAGTGCCCTCGGTGTAAAAGTTGGCCAAATCGAAGACCTAGTAGTGTTAGTGCTGTGCTTTAGCATCCTGGGAAACAGGGCGGGAGCACGCGTCATGACCCACTTTAAGATCCAAGCACAGTCAACCTTGCCAGTTGTAGGTCCTGGATCTGGAGTTTGCCTTTTGATTTGGCCACCAGTAAGCCACTCAGTAAAGAATTGACCCAGGTTTTGGCCCTCATAAACATGCTCCGCTTGAGAAAGGCAGTAAGTATTAGCAGTCGCATTGGTTGAGTAGGTTTCAGCGATAGACTTACTCTGATACGATGAGGGAATCCGGCCGTGTATAGGGTGATTGGTCTGGTCGCGTGTAACCTTAGCGTCGATATTCCAGTCGGCACAGTCGGCCGAGCGATTTCCCCAGTAGCGGGAAATCGAGTCATAGACACCACCATCAGCCCCGTCCCATATCTTGTTCGGGTTCTGAGGGAACTGCGGGAACTTGTATTGTCCCGATTTTCGTTTCCCGAAATGTAGGTACTCCTGGCGTTATTCCGATCGAAGAACTTGGCGATGGCACGACCAAATATGACCATAGGCTCAAGGTGCATGTGGCCAAAGGTCTTTTTGGGATTATCTAACCCTCTTTTATTCAAATCGTTAGTCGATATGGCAGCAGACTGGTTTCCTCGTGAGGCAGATTCCAAGATTCCTCGCTTGCTCTTGATCGAGTAGCAGGGTTCGTGATAAGGAGCTTGCTAAATATGCCAGTCAGAATGAGATGCTCACGTCCACGGACTTTGACTTACCCTATCACCGTAAAGTGTGATCGAATCATCGTCACATTTCCAGGGGAGAAGCTCTCTTGTATATCTATTAGCGCGGTTTCCATAAAGCCACTACCAGTGTCGAATTGTACTTACTCTCCAGAGGCCTCTTGTGCAAGTAAACTCCTACATGCTGTTAGTTTGTACTATATAGTGCGCGTGGTAGGGAGCAAAATGAACTTACGGGACTGATGCACGAGGGCAGACTTGGTTGTTCTTGGCTGGTGGGATATCCCAATTGGCATATGTCTGACTTGTTACAAGAAACTAGAGCGATTGCAGCTTAGTACACAGACCTCATAGAAGGGTAAGGGGTAATTGGAAACTCACAGACACAGAATCTGTCCTGTGAGCTGGTTGAAGACCCTGCATAGTAGGTAATATGTTGAAGCGCAGGTTGATACCAAAAGCGAGATGATTTCCCATTTGTATGGTGGTGCCTTTCTCGCCTCCGTCCCCATAAAGAATGTTATCGTTAGAACTCTCCATCTCAGTTTTCTTGTGGTCTTTTCTGTAATCGTCTAGCTCTGTTTGAGATACACTGTTAGGAAATACGGCTGAAAAGTGGCCCAAGTCAGTCTTGACTCGTGTCGTCAGACGTCCGTACAAGGTCGCGGCGTGACCAAATACGGTGGATGGGGACTCATTCATGTGAGAGGTGGCTAAAAAGGTCTGGTGAGTGACAAAGGGTTGGAGGGTCATCCAGCCCCAGAAAGCTCCAGCATTAACCCTTTTCCTTTCAAAGTGTTTGACGATGGGATCGCTCTTCGCGGGGTTGCCCTTTCCCGCTGCGCTGATGTCGAGACGCCCCATTCCGCCAACTCTAAAGTTGAGATCCGTTTGGCCAGTGACTTTGATGAAGCCCTGGGCTTCCTTGATGTCAACTTTCCGACTATCTTTGGTCGAGGTTGCCTGCAGCACCGTATCAGCAAGATCGAAGTTGGAATGAATTGAAACAATATGTGGGATCCTCACAATGAGTGTAACAGCATAGTACATCTTGGCATCGACGTTACCGTCGATGAAAGCTCCGACACCTTCACCATAGCGCTTATTCCCTACGGCACAGTTCTCAGCGGCTTGCCAAAAGACCGGAGCAGTGATGTTCTTTTTGATTTCTAGTGCATTTCCACCAGTACTCTGTTTAAACAAGTCTCTTTTCCGTGAAACGTGCTTCCAAGGAGTGTTGAGAGGCGAAAGATATCTGCGCTCGACATCGCGCTTTCTAATACTGGGAGAGTCGAGATGACCATCCCAGTATCCTTTGACGTTTGTCACATCCATTCGTATAGCTACTTCCGCGTCGGCTCGTCGCTCATCTTTGTTGAAATCGAAAGAGAACTCGTATATTGGAGACGTGGGGGTATATCGATCGGCCAGATGGTCGGGCATATTCTGGTCTTTGAAAGTGTCAGTTAAGGGTCATCGTATAGCGGACCAACAAATGGAAAGCGAATCACCTTCAGCAAGCTCTAGTGAAATTGCTCGAGCAAATGAATTTGGCGCGCATTCCTCTGGCATCTCTACCAAAGTGCCTTCAACTCCACGCTCCCTAACCCTAAAACAGCCATCGACATCCTCACTTGTGCAGACGACTCTAGCTTTCTGGGTTTGATTGACGGGCTGGTCGAGCACGTTGGCAGGGCAGTCAAGGAAAACAAAAGGATCCGGTCGTCCATCTCTCTTTTGGAGTTGGACAAGTCCATGAGATTCCCCAACAGCGAGAAGATAGCCGGACTCCGAGCTAGCAGTATCTACTACGCCAGAGTTGGAGTCAGCTCCCAAGGTAATGATACCATACTGCAGACCAGAAGAATTTGAGGGAATGTGTCCCTCAGGGAAGAGCCTGGCGAGATCGACAAGGTCAAAATTGTGGGCGTCCGAATGTTTTCCGGGTGTACTGCCCCGGGTAGAACTACTGGACGCTCCATAAGGAGCAAATGCTTCTGGGACAAGGATCCCTTCTGACATATACCCCTTGGACTCTCCTTGCACGTCTTCACTCCCAACCTCTCGATCCGTTTGATTGGGGTGTAAGTGATGGGGGAGATAGGATGCAGTGACATAGGGGGTGAGAAGAGAGGGAATAAGTAGTGCACACTTAAACAGTGACACAACTGTCTTCTTCTGGTAACCCATAGTAAGGAATTACCAGAGGAGTGGAGTAGATGTCGTTAAAGAGACAAAGATGATATAAGGAGAAAAATTTAGGATTTGGTCAGGAATCAGTCAAGTTTGGATTGATTGGTACTGTCACGTAAGCAACTATTTGCAACTCTTCCCCGGGCAGGCTCTTTCGTTTTATACCTGTTGGCGGCTGCCATCAGGATATCTTGCTTTTTCAAAAAAGCTAGATCTTGAGTGTATTCCCTCTATGCATTGACTTGTTCTCTTTAAACCTCAGCCTCATTACAGTAGTCAGCCAGGGTCTGCCTCATGTGTGTTGACATGTGTCCTTTCCCTTTGTGTGTTGGAGATGAGGCCACTCGAAAAATCGGCCTTATTGAGACTATACGCAAATTGCCCCCCAGAAGCTGAAGTTAGTTCGGGTTTCTCTGTGTGTTGGCATGACATGTCTCGTTGAGATATCATAAGCTTTAACTATGAATCGTGGGCAACGAGTATGCTGCTTGTATATGTGTTGGCATGTGGTCTTTGCTTCCCTCTTTTGGGGTTGAAACCTCTCTTAAACTCTGAACCTTACCACCGCAACTACCGCCGAAAGTCATGAAACTCGGTAGCGCCTATGAGATTCCACTTTGCTCATTTGTCGAAGAAAATTTGATAAGATATCAGACGCTTATTTGAGGGGCTGACCAATTACTGCATTGATAGTTCAGGCTTATGACATCTCGACGAGACATATCAAGCCAGCAGACTCAAAAATACCATTCAGCTAACAATCATGCTGAGAAAATACAGCTAGTCTGTATCTGCTGCTGTGCCAGCCATTGAACAACTGAGAAGAGAAACCTGTGCTGGTTGTGTGGATGTTTTGAGGTCAGGAGCTCATTGTGCTGGGTACCTGGTATACTGCCCGGATTGACTTTGATAAGAGTGTTATTTTGAGTTGATAGACCCCACAGCTGATGGCTCACATGGCGCGCCTCACACGAGGTCAGGAGCTCGGGTCGCTGTTATCAGTATTATAGTTCGGTTGGGCGTATGGTCGGTGCAGGTATTTACATGAGCTCTCACCGCTGCACGCTCATTTGCAGTTGAGACTTGTGGCTGAAACCTCAAATGAGCAGACAGAACTTAGTGGCTGAAGATTTACGTCATCCCCAACCAAGCTTGGCCACTGACTGTGATAAAGTCGAGGGGTCAAATGAGGCTTCAGCCTCCAGGCCACAAAAGTAAGGCACACCAATACACACACACGGGCAAAATACACATTGCCTTTATTGCCCCGGATCTTGCTTTTGGCTGAAAAGTTGAATGTCCTTTATCCACTGACAGCCTCCCTGAGTTCAATATACTCTCAGCCACAAAGCTCAACTGCAACTGACAGCCTTGCAATTAGTCAGCACCATTGGATAAAAGATAAGGATCCCCCAAACTTGGTTCTGTTTTTCCTACCATTCAAAGTGTGTGTCATTATGACATCATTTTACTACACAAACAAGTATTTTCCTCTCAAGTGCCTTATCTACCTCCACTGACGCTGCTTCAGAGATTTATCACTGATATCTTCGGTCACTTTCAATTGCAACCATGAGCTTGTCCGACAATGCAAGTCACTCACCGACACTCCAAACACTGCCAAACGAAGTGGTTGGGGCGATCTGCGCTCCACTTTCCAATTGCGATATCAAGAGCTTACGTCTGACTTGTCGAGCCTTGGGAGAAAAGTCGTATCTAAGGTTTGACCGCGTTTTTATCTCTGCCAATCCACGCAATATCGAGGTCTTACTCGCAGTCGCCAACCATGACGTCTTTCGCCATCGCGTGAGGGAGATCACATGGGACGACTCCTTGTTAATGGAAATCCCTAGCACAGACGGCAATGGCCCTTGTGGCTATAGTGGGGATGAGAATGACCCCGATGACTATGCTGCCAACGAGAACAAAGAATGGATCTCGAGGAATTTTGTTCGTCTTTGCAGAGAAAGCATCGATCTTACCAAAGTTAGATTGGATGATAAGGTTCGATATCAGAGCGGCAATGAAACGCACATTGGTAGTCTGAACGAACTGCAGAATCAGCATGATAACCTGATGTCCACTCGAGACTCACTGGAGTATTATGCAGACCTCTTGCATCAGCAAACGGGGGTATTGTCATCAATGGCAGATGAAGAAGCTTTTCGGTATGCCTTGCAACGATTCCCCCGACTCACGAGGGTCACGATTACACCAGCGGCACACGGGTTTCTTTTCATGCCACTTTATAATACTCCAATGATCCGAGAATTTCCGTCTGGGTTCGTATATCCAATTCCTCGCACCTGGCCATCTGAAGAGAGTCTCGGATATGGCAGCCCTGAAGATTGTCCGGAGGGATGGGAAAATGGCGACGAGAGGAAGCAGTGGCGAGGATTCTGTATAGTTCTAAAGGCTCTAGGCGATTACGCAGACCAGGTTCAAATCTCTGAGCTTGTGGTGGATAATCACAAGCTCCCCACCGGGGTCGATTACACGCTATTCGACAAGCCAAATGAAGAGTATGATAGCCTGTGCAAAATCGTTGCGTGGCCAGGCTTTAGACGCCTTGTTCTCTCGCTAACAACTGGGTACCGCGAGAACTTTGATGGTTCTGAAGATTGGAGTATTTATACAAACGGCAGGATATCCAGTCTTCTAGCCAAAGCAACTGATTTGGAAGAGGTTGTCTTCCAAACCAACTATGATTGGGGTTCTTGGTTCTGCGATATGGAAGACTCTGTATCACTCTTTGATATCTTTCCTGTCGACATTTTCTCAGCTGGGAAACTAAGACACTTTGGACTTTCCGGGTTACAAGTGCTGCAGGATGATCTTATTTCCTTTCTCGGCAAGCTCCCGTCAACACTAAGATCAGTCAACCTGAGCTTTCTCTCCTTGGTCGAGGGCCACGGAAACCATGCTACCATGTTGGCTGATATTCGAGACAAACTAGGATGGAGGCATCGACCTGCCAGCCAAAGGATCAAGGTCAGCATCTCGATGCTGCTTAACATATTCGATCATGGCCGCTACGTATGCCTTGACAGAGAAGTTCAAGAATACATTTATGGCGATGGCCCCCCTCCTTTTGTTGCTCAAGAAGGGATGATTGAGGCTCACTTCACATGGGGCACCGGCATTGTTTACGATGCGTTTGATCCTACCTATGCGGTACCTTATGAATGGGACTAAATGTGCCGGGGAAAAAAGGGCTTGTTCATGTTAGAACTGCAATGTAGTAGAAATAAATCCGTGTTTATCTTTTGCAATTTCTATAAATTGTGCTTATCGTTGCTTGACGATAGGTCTGATGCTGAAAATCTGTCTCTTACCAGCTCCGATAAGTCGGTGCCTGTCACGAGGTGGGGGTTTTCATGGCCCATGTGCATTCATTGGCATCCATTGACTTTGTGCGCTGGGGCTATTGCCTCTCTTAAACTCTCATCACACGACATTTTTATAGTTCTTCGCTTTTCCCCGCACTTCGGGAGCCCACATCCCCACACTCGGCTTTCAAGTAGACTAATGAGACAGGCTATCAAACTAAAAAGGGTCCTCTCCTCCGGATCCCGAATTTGCCCTTAGTCAAACTCTCTATCCAAACCACGGGTCAAATGTCCCACCAGAGCGATAAAAATGTCTGTCTCATATGCAGCAAATCTTATGAAAGGTCCGACCACCTCCGGCGACATGCCCAATCTCACCAGAATCACCGTCAATTTCGCTGTCGGCTCTGCCCAAAAGGATTCAATCACGCAGACTTGCTTCAACGACATGAGCTGGCTCATGCTCGAGAGATGGATAAACCTCATGGCTCAAGGCGAACAGATCGTGCTTCACAAGCCTGCGAGGCTTGCGTACGAGACAAAGCAAAGTGCAGTGACTTGAAGTCCTGTATACGGTGTCAGGCGAAGGGTATAGAGTGTTCGGATCCCAGTCTTGGCTTGAGCTTCCTCAATGCGAGGCCTCAAGATGGGCAGAGCGTTTCATCAGAAGCCAGTCAAGTCTCTAGAGCCTCGGATCAACGAGAAGCGATGACGGGGAATGAGAACCGGGATCAGATTGTGAATGAGACATGCATCGAGTCGCAGTGCGATGATGTCGGAGATGTCCGCCCAGTGTCATCCATGTTTGAGGACGTGGACTTATCATGGTTTGATTCTGGACTTTTGGACCTAACTGTAGGTACAGTCGGCGACATGACCAGCTTTAATGCTTCAATCCCTGCTCATGATAAAACCGGTGAGAATCAGGATTCGACATTAACCAAAAATCATTCTCTTGGCCCGTCATTTAGCAACCGGTCTGAAGCCTACCGGCGCTGTGCCTGGACATCATGGAACCCCTCTAGATATCAACACTCCTTCCACGGCCAGGACGTCATCAACTTGGGCGCAGGAAGTCGTAGAGAGAGGACTACTCTTTTGATGAAAGCCTCGACAGGACGAATGATCTGTAGCACCCTGGACGATGCGTGCAGGGATAGCCTGTTGGTCTTGGTGACCGCGATGAAGATATCTCACTTCTCTATACACTCGTTCCCACCTACCGAGCTACTGGACGACCTTGTGCAGTTCCTCTTCATCCAGGAGAGTGCGTCTTTAGCATCGTGCATCCATCCAGGCACATTCTCCTGTTATCACGCGTGGCCAGAATTACTGCTTGGAATTATCGCTGCTGGTGCAGTCATCGTCCCGGAGCGTCGGATCCAAGTGACTGGACTCGTCATGCACGAGATCCTCCGCAGAGCAATGCCACAGCTATACGAGAGTGATAACAGCACCACGAGAGACCTGCAGGCCCTGAAGGCGTACTTGAGGGCCCTGGAAGTTGGAGCCTGGAGCGGCCTCAAGCGGAAGACCGAGATTGCGTGCAGCTTTATGCAGCCGGGATATACCATGCTATTCCAGGCTGGAGCCTTCTCCTCACCGCCTGAGCAAGAATTGACGGGAGGACTCGACCATGGGGCTGAAGGTCTTGATGCTGTTTGGAAATCCTGGGCGATGAAGGAGTCTCTAAATCGCCTGGCAATTCGGGCTTTCATCCATGACTCTCAGGTATCGATGGCCTATTTCCAGGCACCGGCGATTAGCTACGCCGAAATGAACATGGCAGTTCCCTACCCGCTCAGCGTATGGTTTGCAGAGGGTCATCATGAATGGAGACAAGAGTTATTGCACTGTACTAGTGGATCAAGGCGTCTCCTGCTCACCGAGGTCCTTGCGGATGTGACAGTCCTCGAAACATGCTGGGGACAAGCTGACCTACCGCTCTGTTGCTTTGCCGCTATCCACGCACTTGCCAATCAGGCATGGGATCTTCAACAACAGTTCACCCTCCTCTTTTCAGCCCCGGAGGCCAAAAGACGACGAATGGATTCATGGTGTATGAACCGACAACGCGACCTGTACCAAGATCTAATCACTATCCGCATGTACTGCGAGAGACACGTCGCACACCACGAGATTCGCCTGTTACTGGAATACGTCATGATGGCTCTTCATGCTCCTATGGCCCATATCCAACGCTTTGCGGGTAAAGAAGGAGAAGGCGAGGCGAGGAGAGTAGCGCCTATCGTGAGTGAGTGGAGACAATCATCAGCCGCTCGAGTTGCGATATGGCACGCGGGCCAAGTTCTTAGAAGGGCTCGCCAGTTTCCGCCTACGACCCTGCAGAGCTTTTATGCCGTGGCGACGTACCACGCTGCTCTTGTGCTTTGGACCTATAGCATACTTGGCAGCCAAAGCTCTAAGCAGGGTGAGATCGTGGTTCCTAATGGAATGAGTCGCAATGGCTCAACCGATGAATCTTCCATGACTCCAATCATGCTAGACGGAGAGGAAAATGACGACTCACGGGCATTCTGCATACTAGGGCAAGGAACACCAGGCCTCAGTCATTCTGCGTACACTGGAGTAACAAGTACTTTCTATACGCTCGCAGATCCCACATTGATCATGCAGCTATCGGTCGATACTCTACGTAGCAACCTACTCTCTACAGACCACGCTCCACCGCTGTTGATATGCAAACTCATAGGCCTGATGGAGGATCTGTGTTCTTCTTTAGGTTCCTTCAGCACTGCTCCGAGCTCACGCACTGACATCGCCGGATCGACGGGATAGTCCACTGGAGCCGATAGTGACCTACACCTTGGCCGGCAATCCAACCGTCCACACGGAAGGCCGCAGCATTTGGTCATCTACCAACAGGTCATTTGCAAACCGGTTAGTGCCAAGTTGACATCCGGCGTCGGGCCTGGGTACGATGGCGAAGCAAAGATGCTGCATTAAGGAGAATGATCATGGCAAGGCCTGAGATGAGCCATGGCGGGTTTAGTCTAGGTTTTGCATGCTACTTTCGCTTGGTTATCGCAAGAATTTTTGTTGACATATGCGATTCATGAAGATCAGATATATCTTTACGTATAGAAATTCATACTAGCTAAACCATGATCACGCATTTAAGTAATTGTCCATCCTCGCGAGTATCAGAGAATCGGAAAGGTATTAATTAAGAAAAACAGAAGTCCATGTTAGATATCTCATTGTCTCACTACAAAACACCATCATTCAAATCCGACCTCCCCAGTTGCGTCGTTGAGAATCTTCAGGGCCAATCCATGGGCACGCATCAGATCTGCCGCTTCTTCAGCCACTTTATAGCCCCAGTGGTATTCACTGTATGTCTGTGAACTCTTGAACTCAAACTCCTTCGAGTCAGTGGCCTGCGGAGCCATCTTCTTCGTGTTCTCCATGACCCTAGTAATGCGCTGGAGGCGCAACTCGTCGTATATTTTGAGTCGCGTTGCAACATCCTCACTCGACGCACCACTCAGGACTATTCTAAGAGCTCCTGCGTCCTCAATGGCTTGACAGGCGCCTTGGCCTTGATCTGTGAAACGTCATTAGGTGCTCATAGGGTTCTATGCTTCCAGGGAACAGAGAAGACGTACGTGGGCCCATTGCATGTGCTGCATCTCCTACCAGGGCGTAACAATCCTTGACCAGCGTCGGTAGAGGCACGCAATGCCGCAGCTGCCAGACTCCTGCATTAGAAGCCATCGACAATGCAGCAACTATGGAAGGATGAAAGTCGTTGAACTTGTCCACCATGTCTTGTACCTCGACTTCACCAGTCCACTGAAGCCGTCGGTCGCTAGTGTCTGGGTAGATGCACACAAAGTTCATCCAGTCCCAGCTGGAGCAAGGGTACACAACGATCCTTCTGTCAGGCCCAATAACCATGAGTACTTTTGCGCTGTCAGTCAAAATCTGTGTCTGCGGGTTCTTCCTCAGCTCCTCTGTGCGGATCATGCAGCGATATGCAGATAGGCCCTCGGATGTTGTCTCGAGCTTGCCAAACACTGAATTGCCACTCGCCGACCGAATCCCATCCGCACCGATGATCAGGTCAGCCTTGTAGGAATCTCCGGACTTGAGGAAGACTGAGCCCGTTTTCGAGTCGACTCTTTCAACGTGAGCGCCTATCTTCAAGCGAGGTGTTATTCCCAAGCCGTCTACGGAGAGTGCAGCACGTTTGAGTTCGGCGTGGACGTCCTTGCGAGAGAAATACCACCACGGCTCACCGTATTTCTCCGTGACTGCACTGATAGGCCATTCCAGGAGGACTGAGAGGTCCTTCCAATGGAGTTCCTGGAACTTGAAGGCGTTAGTAGATTGTACAGTGTGACCAGCGCGAGACGGGTAGGGTTTCCCTTCAACCTTTTCAGCTTCAACGTAATTGGCGAGATCTTTGTCGAAACCTGCGCGTGCGAAGTTTCTTCTCAAAAGTCTGGTCGCGTTGATGGAGAGCGTGATGGTGGACCCAGCTCCTCATTGGATGATGAAGATTCAAGGACCAGAACGTCATGTTCTTCACGCAAGAGCAAGGCTGTTGCAAAGCCAGCAATTCCTCCTCCGCAGATAATAATCTTGAGCGGAGCAGGCTTCTCGTTCTCGACTCGTTGGTCCATGGTCTGACTTCCAAGTACGTTGGCTAAGGCCCCGTTATATTTGACTGTACTGGATATTAGGTCTTGGTGCAACTCTGAGCTCCTAGCATGGGGCATTCAGGCATCGCCTAAATAGCCATTTAAGTAATTTGGGCATTATAATATACAAGTCCTTTATGTCCGGCTACCCGCAGACACCTCCCCTCACTTCCGGACCGGCACGGAAGTGAGGGGATGCACCGATTCCTAGTGTCCACTAGATACGTAGCCTCGGAGCATAGTGAGCAGTGGATGAATGAATGATCAGGACGATTTGTAGAGCACTAATAACTATCTTATTTAAGGGCTGGCCTCCCAGGTAACACAAAACAGGCAATTGCACGGTTCTACAGATTTCTGAGAACACCGTCAACAATGGATTACTCTACCATTTCAAAGCTTGACTTGCACATCCACATCCATGGCCTGCACAAGTGGCTCAAAGTCTTTACATCTTTGACACTGGCAATTGTTCTTTTCAAATTGATCGACTTCCTCTGTCGAGTTACTTATCGTCTGTATCTCAGTCCCCTGCGCAAATTCCCTGGCCCTCGGCTCGCCGCCATCAGCAATGTATGGGAAATCTACCATTCATTGGCAAGTGAGTAATTCGCAACACACCCAGACGCCAAAGCCGCTCTAACACCTGCGTTTAGATGACCGATTTCGCGCTATTCAGGAATTACACGAGAAGTACGGTAACGTTGTGCGCATTGGACCAAATCAGGTGTCTGTAGCTTCACCTGAAGCTTTCCACCACGTATTCGTCACAAAGTGCAGCAGTTTCTTGAAGACGGATTTCTATTCGACTATCCAGCCTGGTATTGGGCCAAAGTATGCCGGTCTGTTCAATTATATTGACCATAAGCAAGCAATGGCGGAGCGTCGCGATCTACAGCCTCTATTTTCACCGGGTAGCATTAAGCACTATGAAGCAAGGTTTGACGAGCAGCTTGATATCTTGATGGAGGTCATTAAGAAAAGAGGGAAGGTTGATCTATTTGGACTTTTGTGAGATATTCTGTCCCCAGCTTCTCAACCTTTACTTTTCTGATACGCCACACAGCAAGTTCTTCATGTTGGACGTCATCGGAGATCTAGCCCTTAACAAGAGCTTTGGCCAGGTGACATCAGGCAAAGAGCATCAATACGTGGTTGACTTCAACAATGCCTTTATGCTTATAGGACTTGTAAGTAGTCCAGCATTGCACATCCTTGGCCTAAGTTCCTGACCCTTACAGCAAAACACGTTTGCGCCCATTATACCCTTGATACCATATCTACGTATTAAGAAGCTTAAAGACGCTTACTATGGACTTCAAAGAGTGTTTTCTTACTCTCAGGAGCGAGTAGAGGATTTTCTCAAGCAGGATGTGTCCAAAAAGCAAGGGTCGTTAATGTCAGGCTACTTGGACCCGGCTACTGGGGAGCCCAAAGACGGCTACTCAGCTTGGTCTATCGCACTTGCTGGCCACGGTTTTATGTAAGTCAATATTCCAGAGCCCAATCGCACCGGTGCCGATACTTACAGTCACGTTACCAGAGTCGCTGGGTCCGAAGCAACTTCCATCACTCTGACATATGTCATCTGGATGTTGATCAAACGTCCAGATGTAGATCGTCGTCTACGGCTAGAGCTGAGCAGCCTCGGCAAGAGCTATTCGAGTAGCGATTTAGCCAGCCTCCCTTATCTGGATGCTATGATCCGCGAGACTCTTCGTATTTATCCTCCTGCACCAGCACCAATGCCGCGAGTCGTGCCCAAGTCGGGTTTTGAATTCGAAGGCGTCTCTTATCCTCCAGACGTAAGTGTAATTCCCCAACAGGGCTTGATATATCCCACTGCACTCGAGCCCCGATTGATCCCAGTCCACTGACATGCCACCAACAGACCGTCATCTCAACTCAGCCGTACACCATACATCGTTATGAGGGAGTGTTCGAGGATGCGGATTAATTCAAGCCTGAGCGCTGGCTCAACGTGCCGCCCGAGAAGAAGGATAGGATGTACCGAGCTTTTGTCCCATTCTCGGCTGGTCAAAGAGGGTAAGAGTCCACGTGTACCGTCACTGCGATGTAAAGCACAATAATGGATGTGGCTAACATACTCGGCCTACAGATGCATTGGTAGAGGTCTAGCATGGATGCACATTATGAAGTGTATAGCAAGGACTTTACAGGGATTAGACAGGTTTGAATTAGCGGAGGGGATGACGGACTATGACATGGACTTGACCGAGCGAGGAGCACTTGCTAAGCCTAGATCAACCAAGATGTGGGTAAAGGCTTATGCAAAGGGTGTCTAGTATGTCTTGTATCATGTTACATCTTTGCTGCCGAACTATGTATCAAATGGGCCAGATGAAATGTCAGTGGTGAAGGTGCTTGATGGAGGTGAGGGTGGTTATTTTATGATTAAGAACTATCCGAGACCTCTCCATATACTAAAACTCCTCCAACTTGACCAACACTGTCTTGGTCTCCAGGAAGTTATTCAGACTAACTGTAGTTCCTTCCCTACCAACGCCACTCGTCTTGTACCCACCAAACGGCATATCCTTCGCTTGCGTAGGGCTGGTACAGTTGACACCCACAGTTCCAGCCTCCAACCTCTTCGCAACGCGCATTGCCCTGTCGATATTTTTACTATACACAGCCGCGTATAGACCGAACTCGGTATCATTGGCTTTGCTTATTGCTTCAGCTTCAGTCTTGAAAGTGTTGATGTTGACGACTGGACCAAAGATTTCCTCCTTCATGATTCGAGCATCTTCTTTGGTCTCGACGAAGATTGTTGGGTGGATGAGATATCCGTCTGGTGTAGCCTCGTGATCCATGCCCAGGATGCGCTTTCCGGATGATTTGCCCAGCTCGATGTATGATCGCACGTTTTTGTATTGGATCTCATCAGCTTGAGGTCCATGGTTGACCTTTTCATCAGTTGGGTCTCCAGCTGCAATGGCCTGGAACTTTGTCTTGAATGACTCGATAAATGTCTCTGCGATGCTCTCATGGACGTAAATTCTTGAATTTACCATACATACTTGCCCGCTGTTCCATTGGATAGAGTACGCCGTCTCAGCAGCTGCCTTCTCGAGATCAGCGTCGTCAAAGATGATAGCTGGAGACTTTCCGTCAAGCTCTAGGATGACGTTCTTTAAATTGGACTTTGCGGCGGCTGCTTGGATGAGTCGACCTGTAGGGCCGGATCCTGTGAAGCTGAGGACTCGAACGTCCATGTGGCTGGAAAGAATGGCGCCTGATGTTTTGCCGTGGCCTGAGATGATGTTGAAGACGCCTGGTGGAAAACCAGCCTTTTGGACAAGTTGCGCGACTTTTGCAGACTGGCACCTATTAGCAACCGCCATAATAGAGTAAAAATAAATTACTCACAGTCAATGGTGCCTTTTCGCTACTCTTCAAAACCACCGTGTTTCCCTCCATCAGCGCAGGAGCTGCCTTGAGAGCGAGGAACAAAACCGGGACATTCCACGGAATAATAGCCGCAGCAACTCCATAAGGCTGTCGAAGAGTAAAGTTCAAGTGTCCAGGCATATTTAGACTACTTGTTCCAAGGACTACCGCTCCAGCTTCGGCATAGTAATTAAAGGTGTCAGCAGCGGCAAAAGCATCAAAATATCCTTTGACAGGCCTTCCCATGGAAATGGCCTCGAGGTATGCTAGTTCATGGTGTGACTCGAGGATGAGCGAGGCAAGCTTCTTGAAGTACTGGCCTCGGTCTTTGGGTGAGAGTTCGGACCATGCTGGGAATGCGGCTTTTGCTGCTGCGACGGCGGCGTTGGTGTCGCTTTCACTTGCTTCGTGGACTGTAGACAAGTCAAATTGTGACCAGTGGAATATGGTTGAAGTGAGTGATGGATATACCTTCAGCTACAACTTGGTGAGTTGACGGAGACTTGAGCTCAAATGTCTTCTTATCAGATGACTCGACGAACTAAACACTGGTCAATAACATATCCCTTCTACCTAGTGGACATGTTGCATACTTCTACATTAATGAAGAGACGAGTCTCAATATCACGTGGTGTTTTGGCGGCAGGCATCTTTGGACTGTATACTGATCTGAAGCTGTGAAATTCTGTTCTTTCACCTCTCAGGTGGACATCTGATTCTGCATACAATGGCGTACACACTTATAAACTCAATGACCGGCATTAAGATGCCCCACTTCAATAACAGGTCAAGTGTCCCACTTGAGGCGTCTGAATAATCCATCGTCCGTCGGAAGGATGAGTCCGATGATATCCCCGCAGTTGACGTTCCTTCCGAGCCCAATCTAACCATCCGAGGACCTGAGGGGTATCATACATTTAGGTGCCATTGCATGGTCACTGCATATTCGGAGCCTTTTGGTCGTAACCTGCAGACTTATCCGAGGTCTCCGCTGATATGGTGGCTGGGGGTAGGTCGGGTTTAAGGCACGAGCGGACGATCTAAGTCCTTGAGTGCCTTACACCACTATTTGATATCTCTGAGACGGAAATATCTCTATTTAGAATATTCGTCCTTTGTTTATTAAGGTTCAAGTGCTGATATCATCTTTTGCGCGCTCACGAGACCCAAGGTTACATTCAAGTCCATATCCTCACGACGTTCGCGTATGTGGGGTTATAGTTTTGACGTGCATCAAATTTTCATTAGGAGCAAGCTTAACTTTAAAATTCATTGTCAACAAAGAAAGTCCAGTGATCCAGACTACATGCAATCTCAATCCTAACCGAACAAACCGGTCCTTCTGAAAATGATCAGTCGACACTCATATGCTGTCAGCTTCCGACTGCCAGGGCAATGGCTTCTCGGCCGCTCTCACGGGACCAACATCTCCACCTGGCTGTCTTCTTGCCTGCCACTCATCTATATCCGCTTGATCCACAAAGTTGCCGTGAAGTCCAAGCCTGAGCTTCATTGGTAGATGAATCGTAGCCACAGGTCCTGCAGCAAGATTCTGTGCATCAAAGATAACAACATCGTTCCGTAGAACGTCGAGATGGTTCAACAATGCAATCAACCATCCTTCACCCTCTCCGCCATCCTTCTTGGGTATGAAGGATGGTTCTTGGAATGTTGCACAAGATCCGGCCCAGAAGATATCTTCTGTCCTCTCATCCCATGTATAGTGAGCCAGACAATTGAAGAGTCCTCCAGCTGGTGAACCACATTTAGTAGCGTTGTACTCTCGCGACCCGTCGATCTTGGCTTGCCAGAAGTGATTATACTTCTTCGTGACATAGCGATCATCAATACGGGAAAATTCACCACTCGTGTCCCACTCTTCACTAGCCTGTACGCGTGTCCCCGAAGGACTCTTGGGATCAAAGATCCAACGCTTGGTAGGACTGTTCAGGCGGTTCCGCTTCGCAACGGTGCCAGCTGGTGTATCTTCAGGTGGGAAGAAGAAAAATACATTACCGTCTGCTACCGTAAGGTCGAACACGATGTTGCCGTCCTCGTTTTCGTAACACCCCGCAACATGGCCATGGAATGCTGACTGCATGTCAGTAAGCACCTTATCATATTGCCGAATCGACTCACCGTTATCAGACCGGAACCAGATAATGTCCTCGGGTTTTCCATTTCGCCGCGGGACTACGCCGTACCACTGATCCTCTTTTGGGTCCCACGCCCAGTGATTTCCGCCCTTTTGAAGACGATCTGGGTTACACTTCAGAGGCGTCATGGGCAGAACGATGTAGTTCTTGCTGATGCCACAGTCGTGAATCATACCGCAGAAGGGAGCTTCGTACCAAGCCTCCTCGGTCTTGACGCCATTTGCATCGATTGTCCACACAGCGATCTGACGCGATCCATCATTGCCATCCCCGCCGGCCTCGTAGGCAAAACAGATCATTTCACCAGTTTCAGGGTCAAACTTGGGATGAGCTGTCATTGTCGGCGACTGGATCTGTCCTTCAAAGTCATATCGCCCGATGGTTTCCAGAGTGACTGGATCCATGGCATATGGAGGACCATCTTCTTTGGAGGCCAGAAGCATTCCTCTCCAGAAGGTGATGTTGGTGTTGGCAGACGTTCTGATGACTGATTTGACGAGCTCCGAATCCGTGAAGGGATTGCGATACCTTCCGAATAGACTTCTCCTCTCCTTTGTCTCTGCTAAGAACCTGTCTGTTCTGACGTATCGCTGCTTATAGTCTGCATGGCCATCCTGGATGCGAATGGCAGTGATATTGCCGTCTCCGTTGAAGTGGATGTCATCTTCAAAGACGGGAGGAAAGCGATGATCTGGCTGGACTCGGTAGAAAGTGCCATTGATCTCGGGTGGAATAGTTCCTGATACTTCGAGATCGAAGATATCGCCCTCTAAGCGAAATGGCTTGTTGAAGCCGCTAAATGTTCCAGTGTCTGGATACTTGACCTGGTTGCCGACCTTTTTCCCGTCGATATATCCGGTATCGATAAGAGGTGCAACGTCGAAATTGTGGGCCATTGTAGGTTGAGATAAGATAGCAGATAAGAGATACGAGAATGAATCAACTAGCACAACATGAATTTCAGGAGCAATCAAAAACAATGTGTACCGTAGGCTCGATTCATTAATTATTTGTCTTGACCTCTATAGATGGCCCTCGATGTGTAACACCTGGCATCGGATCATGGTAGAACGTCTCCACTTCTGGGCCTCCGTTGTGTCGGCTCTGAAGTGGAGACCTTTATCGGAAGCATCCCGCCGATGGCCCCTCACGACAGCCCCTCCATTTCTCCTATTCCGGCTGCGTCGTCGGCTCAGTACAGGGTAGTCTCAGGCGATGAGCTGTGCAAATGCACTGGAGCGGCAAAGGTCCAATGCGCAGTCTAGGGAGAGTTTGTTACCTTGATGGTGACCTTCTATTTATGAGATAAAGTAAATTGCTAATTTATTGCCCAACTATTGAAGCGTGATCTGTTCTGAACTTTATGTGTTGATCTACAATCCTCTCGACAAATGTATGTCGCATAAAGTTGCACGTCCACTCTCATCAATTGTGTATCCAACCAATATTCACTTTTATAAACCAAAATGCCAAAGCGAGGTACCATCGCCGTGGAAGAGGCAATCATTACGCCATCAACAAAATGGCTCCTCGAAGAAACCTTTTCAATTCTCAACCCTGGCGACAGCAGTAACAAGGCCCTCGAAGCGCACGCTGCTAAACTACTTGACATCCATGACAAGCGCCTCGCGACCATGGATGCCGAAGGTGTCGAATACATGCTCTTATCACTGACCGCACCAGGATGCCAGGGCATAACAGATCCCAAACTTGGAGAAAAAACAGCCAGAGAAGCCAATGACTGGCTGGCATGCGAGGTCGCGAAAAGGCCAGAGAGATTCGGCGGCCTTGCAGCTCTCTCGATGCATGACCCCGAAGAAGCAGCGCGAGAGCTTGAACGAGCTGTCAAACAATTGGGGTTCTATGGTGCACTTGTCAATGACTATCAGAGCGTAGATGGAGGATCAGGACGAGAGTATTTTGACACTGCCAAGTATGATCCGTTCTGGAAGAAGGCTGAGGAGTTGGATGTTCCGATTTACTTGCATCCGAGATACGTGTCGATCAAAGACCTTCAGCCTGGATCGCTGTATGGAGATCGACCTCATCTTCAAGGCGCAGCTGTTCAGTTTCATCTGGATCTTTCGTATCACATCTACGCGCTTTGTTCGTCTGGTGAGATGTCGCGATTCAATTTTACGATATCGGAGACTGACCCCATCAAAGGAGTTTTTGACAGATTCCCGGGCGCCAAGATCGTAGCTGGGCATTTGGGGGAGAAGTATGAACCTGTTTACTGATAGTACCCTTTTACTAACGCGAGTGTATAGCATCCCTCTGAATCTTTGGAGAGCCAGCCACTGGTACAACAAGCCAAGCAAAAAGGCTACCCGCCCGTCAAAGGAAGACTACAATTACTACTTCAAGCATAATGTCTACATCGCGACTTCAGGAAACTTCTTCACTCCTGGCCTGAAGCTCTGCATCGAGACAATTGGGCTAGACAGATGCATGTACTCTATAGGTAATAAATCTCAAAATGAAAATTGTCACAGAGTGAGGCTAATCTCTGGGTAGATACTCCGTATGAGGATATTGAGGAAGCGCAGGCGTGGTGGAGGACTGTGGACTTGGATGCTGACGCGAAAGAGCAAATTGGAAGGACTAACGCTATAAAGTTGTTCAAACTTCCGTTGGAGTACTGAGAAGCGGGGATCTGGGGTTGTCTTGAGCCATCGCTTCAATACTTCCGACTCGGCGAGACTCCCCCGGAATTGTCGGATGGAGCCGAGGGGAGCTAAACGGCAGCCTTTGTATTTAGCAAGAGGGCATCATATGTTAATAGATATTGTGCTATATGAACGTTGTAGTGTCAAACAAGTAGTACTGTGCTTAAGCCAGGTCGTATTCTTATTCATCTCCCAACCAGTAGTACTCATCACGATTTTACCATGGCAATCGTACCCAACGCTTCGTCCTCCCACCAGGCTGCTGTCTACGACAAACCTGGTGAGCTGAGCACCAAGGTGGTAGACATTAAGACACCCAGCCCATCTGCAGAAGAGGTGTTGGTGAAACTGTAAGTCGAAGGCTGATCATGGACGGACACGGGCTGACAAGAACAGCTCTCATTCCGGTGTCTGCCACTCAGACCTTTCTATCATGAAGAACTCTTGGGGAATGCCTTTTTCGCTTCCTGACAGTAAGCAATATTCTGAGGTGGCATGTGTACTTCTCTGATATGATGGATGTAGCTCAAATTGGCGGCCACGAGGGTGTAGGAACAGTTGTTCAGACTGGAGAGGGTGCAGATATACACGGTTTCGCGATTGGGGACCGAGTCGGAGTGAAATGGCTAAGAGATATCTGCGGTAGCTGCGGTATGTGACCTCGCTTTCAATTACACAGTCAGCTGACATGTTTCGAGTTTACTGCATCGCTGGAGAGGATGGTCTCTGTGCCAAACAGTCTGTGTCTGGCATGTTCAACCCCGGGACATTCCAGCAATACCTCACTGTACCAGCTCGATACCTAACGCCTATTCCTGACGGCGTGACCTCTGAAGTAGCGGCGCCAATGCTTTGCGCAGGACTGACCTCGTACGCGGCATTACGTAAAGTGAACGCCAGTCCAGGCGATTGGGTTGTCGTTTCAGGAGCTGGAGGAGGTTTGGGACATCTCGTCACCCAGATAGCAGCAAAGGCTTTCGGGTATCGTGTTATTGGTATCGACCAAGGAAGTAAGGAAGATGTTGTGAAGGAGAGCGGAGCAGAGGTATTCATTGATGCTGCGACACCCGGTGAGGAATTGGTCTCCCAGGTCAAGAAGCTCACCGACAACCTCGGCGCCAACGCGGTAGTTGTATGTGCATCCAGCAACGCAGCATACTCTCAAGGCCTCGAGCTTCTGAGGCCTGGAGGGACTCTGGTGGGCGTTGGAATGCCCGGAGGAGCACCCGTTGCTATTGCAAGTGCCATGCCCGGTCCTATCGTTCAGAAACAGCTGAAGATTGTTGGGTCGATATTAGGGAATCGCCAGGATGCGATCGATGTGCTGAACCTGGCTGCGAGGGGAGTCATTTCTGTGCACTATCAGACGAGGAAGCTGAGTGAGTTGACAGAGGTCTTTAGAGAGATGGAAAGTGGGAGGCTTGCGGGAAGGGTTGTTTTGGATCTGCAGAGCTAATGCAGGATCCGTCTGGGAGCAAACTCTGTTTTTGGTGGGACTTCAGCTGGCAGGGAAGCCATAGAATCACGATCAAGCGCTGTCTTGAACATGAAACTTGTTAGGGATATCTCACAGCAATGAAGTAGTGTTGATACCAAGATTGTGTGGGTGGTGAACACTGCCCAAGTTTTGGATTGATAGGTCCGACATGTGACGCTTACATCAAGCGTCGTACTCGTGAATACACTGCCTGAAGTCTGTACTCGATATGGATTGCTATATTGAGCTCGCTGCTCAGACAAGCGTCACTCTTGTTGGATTGCAGATCGCGACACAGATATGCAGGGTTGGGCATGCGATACTATATTAAACCTCAAGCAAGCTCTTGTAAAAAGGCACAAAGACCGATATTCCCCCGGTTTAAAGTTTATACTGCGGATGAAACCAGGGCAGGATCTACAATACGAGATAAGATCTATTATAAGCGAGAGCTCTGCCGTGAAATCTGCCGAGCGCCGGCCGGAAGTAAACGGTAGTAGCACTTCTCCCGCTTAGTCATGACGATCTGCGCTCGGGACTCGGCTCCACACGGTTTTGCAGGGCCCGCCGCGCCTCACTATTACGCATTGTGTTTCTTTACATGTCCTATATAAAGCACGTCGATCGAGCTGATAGGTCAAGGGCCCTGGACGGCGGAACGCTTGCTGACGTCTCCCCGGCGGTTGAAGCGTTTAAAGTTGTAACGCGATGCTGGGCACTGTTTTGTTGGCACAGAAACTGACTCGGTTTCACTGGGGTTTTGGTTTTTGTTTTGGCTCAGCCCTTTTTTCTGGGATAGGGGGATGGGCAGAAGGATTCTGTGGTCGATATGTACGGCTCTTGTAGGTGATAAATAATTGAGTTGGTTCTGGCATTCGATCAAATTGACAACAAAATATCGAGCCGTTCTTACACTTACAGAGTCTTTACCAACTCATTATGTCGACTTCCAGTTCACAACCTCCCAGCCCTCCCACGACAGCATGCATCGGTCTATCCGCTACAGTCGTTATTGTCTTCGTCTCCCTGTTATTCCCAGCGGTATATGTGGCGTATAAACACCGAGAGATTGGCAAATCGTGGTTTCCGCCGTTTATGTTCTTTTTTATCTTTCGGATCAGTTCGGAGATGTATTACCTATCACGGCTCAACGAACCCGACATTCCGACTGCATATGCCATGATAGCCGCCGCTGCCAGCACCGGTACTTTATCAGCGGCCATTATGGGCTTGATCTACGAAGCGTAAGTGAAAATGTATTCTCCCAGATTTCATGGATAGGGGCTGATGTTGCTTTAGTTTGAAGCTGCCCTTGTTCCCATATAAACGCCAACGAAACCGGATAACCTTGGTTGCGATGAATATTGTATATGGCATCGGCACCATCGTAGCAGCGTACGGCGGAACGAGAAATACATCGATGCCGGAAAACGTAAACAACGATGCTATGGACAAGACGGGAAACATCATCATGTTTCTTGTCATGATTGGCACTCTGATCTGGCCATACCCTGCAGGCAAGCACATCTACTATGCTCGACAAGATATAAGCTATCGGTCTGCTGAGGTGCTGATGATGGCTGCCGCGCCTGCCACAGTTCTTCAGTTGATCCGCATGAACTACGACCTCATTTACTCATTTACGCACATCGCCATCTTGCATCCTACCACGGGCTGCTTTGCTATCAGATTTGTCACCTTTTCCCTGCAGTTGGCCATTGTGGGAATGATAATTGTCGCCGCTTGGTTCACTAGAGATGCAGCGAAGATGCGCGCCAGGCTTGTCAAAACAGATAGCAACACTCAGTTGGTTTGAGGTTTCAACTACACTTAGAAGATCATGATCTAGGGAATGACGCGTCTGACAAAGGAGCCGGCTCCAGTCAAGGCAAAGGGTCATGTTAGTCACGATTGCCAGTTATTATGATATAAGTAGTGGAGGATAAATGAGATGAAACTTCAATTAAATTACGACTTGTCATATCGGGATCTTGCCGTGTTCTGAACAGACCTCAGCGTTCAACTTTGAGCGAAAACAAACGTTAGGCAGAGCAGACTTAGTTCAAAGACCATCGTATTCCTACCTTGTTTTGGCGATACCGGTCTTTTATCTGGTGGGTACGACTCCTCTGACTTGTTAAATATAGTATGGCACGGCGTCCGTGAGCAACGGCGACATCCGACTATGTGGGGCATAGCCAGGCAACTGCAAGATTTGGACATGGTCCAAACACAGTTCAGAAACTTCAAATAGGGAGAATCTTGCTCAAAGAAAAAGTAAGAAACTATTCGACTCTACCAAGACGTCCCAAAACACCATGCAACCAACAGAACAATCGGGGTATGGTGACCTCAGTTCCCTGGAGGATGCCATTTCCCGTCTGAAGCTGGACGTGGACCAATACAAGGACCTCTATCCAGAAGTACTATTCTGGCACCCAGTACCAACAAAAGAACATCCAGAGCAGCCGAGCCTCAGTCCTTTGGAAGATGCCATGGTTTACCTGAGGCTGAACTGGTCAAACCTATATGGAGAGCTCTATCTAGAAATAGCTCTTCTGGAAGCCCTGAAAGAAGAGCGTCTGGATATCGTTGAGAAACTCTTGGAAAAGGCTATTGACGCGAATCTCCGGAACGGCGACGAGCAGACACCACTTTCTGACGCGACTGAGCTTGGGTTTCAGCAGACAGTAGCAAGCCTGTTGCGTCAGGGTGCTTCTATGGACAAACAGGATGAGAAGGGACAGACGCTGCTTTGTCGAGCCTCTCTCGGGGGAAACATCAAAATAATGTCGCTTCTGCTTGATAATGGTGCAGATGTCGAATTGGCAGACGATGAGGGTTGGACGCCTCTGATGGTTGCGGCTGAACGGGGCCATGATGAAGCTGTGGCTCTGCTGCTGAAGCACAGAGCAGACCCAAATGCGAGGGACAACGAAGAATTTACGCCGCTTTTGCACGCGGCTATGCTTGGACACCGAGACATCGTAGAACGCCTTCTCGATGCCAGCGCGGACCCCAACGCGCAAGACGAGACGCAATACTTGACTGCGATGAGTTAGGCGGCGGAGAGTGGCCATGACGATGTTGTGACGCTACTGCTTGAGCGAGGGACAGATCCCAACACGGATGATCGCGTGCTTCTATGTGCGCTCAGCGGGTGTGAGCCCGATGATTTTGAGGATAACGATAGATTACTGGAAATGCTCGTCAAGAACGGCGCGGACGTCTTTATGGATCAGTGGTCGGATGAGCGACCTCTTGTCATTGCTGCCAGGCAGGGCCGCCACCGGACTGTCGAGCTATTTCTGGAGGCGAGCTTTACGTTGAGGGGTGTCCGACAAGAGCATATTTGGGATGCCATTACGGTCGCTGCTGAGGAAGGTCATGAAACCATTCTGGCGAGCTTGATGAAGCATTATGAGATGAACGAGATCGAGAAGCAGGTCAAATGGGCACGGGTACAAGAGTCTCAATTTGGTGACTCGTTGGAGCTATTGAGACCTTACTTTGAACCTGACGCGACAAGGGACAATGGCGGCAATTAGTACACTCTAGTGCCTAACCCACTCGGTTCTACGCTGCTTTTACACTTGAATCAACCTGGCTTACGCTGGTGTAATCTTGTGATTCAGGGCCACGTGTGTCGTTGTTTGCCCTTCCCTCCTTTTGTTCTGCCCTCAGCGCCAAACCGTTCAATTCGTAGCTCAATATAGCCCGAGTACATATAGCCGCGAATATAAAGGCGTAGATAACTGGTAGAGAGTCGCCCAAGGGTATGAGAACAATGCTGCCAATAAGAACAGTGCCGGTGATGATATGTAGTCCGGCAACTAGTCGGACGGCGGGGCCAAGAAGACGCGGTAGGGTTCGTGGACATTCTGGAGTCTGAATCTCCTCAAGCTCTGGGCCTTGACCACAGGGAGTCAACTCAGCAATAATGAACTTGGCTGTGCAGTTTCTCTTGCTGTCATTTTCCGATCTGGAGGTAATCGGCCCCACGGTCTTGGCAGACACGACAAAAGCAAGCAGGAAGATTGGCAAGTTCAAAAAGCCCCATCCGAACAAAGTCGCGGTTTCTGGTATGCCTGGAATGTAGACAACCAACGGGGCCAGGGGCACAGCGTTATATGTGAACCGGAAGAGGTGGTAGAAGTAGTTTGCCGTTGCCGCCATTGCGATACCATACTCAATAAGAGACACAAGAAGCTTAGCAAGAAAGGGTGTCCCGTCTCCATTCAGAGCCCTTATCGGTATGAGCGCTTCACCGCCGTTTACTGCTTTGTTGACAATGGTCTTGAAGTCGAACTCGGTTGGGCTTGGTGACAACAATCCAAAGCCAAGTAGCGTGGCGAGAATCGGTCTCCGGGTGCTCAGGAGGCTGATCTCAGCGAGGACAGGTCCGAACTGGACGAGGCCTGCAGGTAGAAGGGCCAGAAGGATGCCCGTCACAGCCATGTTAGCCTTGTTGGCCTCCCCATATTCCTCCAAGATACATTCCAAGAGGTTTCTCGACCACTCGTGGCCCCTGCCTGGATCCTCTTTGCTCTCGTTCCAGTAGTCTGTGAACTGGTCGGAGCAATTTTCATGGAACTTCCACTTATCGTGTTCTTCTACCGTCGGAAAGAATGTTTTAAATTGGGAACGGGAACGGCTGAGGCCCGCAGCGGCGATAGAGATGTATAGGCTGTAGGCGGCCAGAAGGCTCAGTACCTTGGAGTAATGCATTGCGAATAATTGCGATACGATGTTTGCAAAATGCAGGGACACTAGCACAAGAAGAGAGGATAAAGGCTGTAAAGAGGACAGCAAAAGAGAAGGCCTTGAAACATCTTCAAGAACCAGCCCAAGAGTTAAATAGGGCTATTATGGGACAGTCCAGACTTTTCTTCTGTCACATCCCATGTAAGCAACGGAAATAGTGGGCTGACCGGCTGCAGGGGTATGAGGTGACGGATTACTGCATTGTGTCGGATTGTAACAGGCTGTTGAGCTAAGCCCTACCCTCCTTCTGCCCAACCCCCTCTGTGTATTTGCTTAATCTTAACACCACTCTAGGGAGTTCTGTTGAAAGCATATAAATAAGCAAGCATGGATCGCTTCTCTCTAGTGTAAAAAAGAAAAAGTGATATAGCCAGTATTTCCACCAAAATGAGATTAAGAGACCAGTCATGCATTATTCAGACCTACCTGAGTCTAATTGCTTTATAAAATCGCTCAGAAGGGTAACATCTAAGGGTTCGGGTACTGTAGCATTGATGGCAGCTGCATTGTTTCATCCAAGCCAGCCACTTGCGAACCAGCCATTCAAAGCGCGGCAAGAAGCGCTACCCTGGCTCGAAATGTGACTTTTGGGGTCGTACATTGGGGGCCAATCCCTGAGCTGATGCGCCAATTTAACTTGCCAACTGCACCAAGGACAGTCAGAAGACTAACCATTCACACCGAGTGCATCTTAACTGTTTAATGGTTAAGATGACAGTTACTGCAGCTTGTGCTAAAAGAGAAAATGGGTTTCCTATATTTAGCCAAATCCGTCAGCACACTATCGCCGTGCCTATGTAGAATGTAACAGAGCGAACGTCTGGTGTTAGGTTTTGACGCTCTACTAAATGCCGCCATGCTAAGATACTTAGCTATATATATCAGGGCGATAGAGCCTATCTGCAACTATTAGAATAATACAGGTCTTGAATGCTTTGGAACTGGCAGGAATAAACTATACGAGGCCGTATTGAGGCCTGGGCCTGCTGGATCAATGTATCAACCTCATCAGGCTGAGGCTCTCCATAATGGCTGGATGAACAACCTTGGCAGCTGATATTTCAATCCATTTACGGAATAATTTCGGGCTAACTATGCACCGACGGCCATCTCCAGACATGGTAGATGAAGAACCACTTACATCCAGCCTGGGCACAGCCTTATCACCCACTTTTGACAAGAATAGTATTACACCACTTTCAAATATCTCAAGTATTGTTAATGTTAAAATTGCTGATACAGTTGAGGTAATATATTTGCCGTCAAGGTCAATGACAATTATACTTTACTACTCACCAAAAGCATATCCGACGCCACTGGCTTGGTTGTCAAATAAGCAATTGGGCCGCGTGATAGGGCTACAGGGTTGAGTCACCATCACCAGGGGTTACAGTCGGCGTTTTGGTTCCTCAATGCTGATACGACTTTCCTCTAGCGTTGCATTCTCCGTATATTTGAACGAAAATGGTTATCGGGCCACTTCATAAGGCTGCTCACCAGATAAGCTACTGTGCCGCATGACAGCATTCAGCCGCTTGACACATCCTTGTAAGGACCCCTGCTTATCTCTGTCCTACGCGCCCTTGGACCGCGCTGCGTGACCCCAATATGTCATTTGCAGTTGGGACCTGTGTAAAGCAGCGAAAACCCCTGGAGGTTCTATAGATCTCCTGGACACTATGGTTTATCTCCTTTGCAGCTGTCTTGAGCCAACACTCAAGACCCTCGCTGTCCACAGCACCGAGAGAGGGACTAGATTAGTGTTACTCGAGTTTCTCCTTTCAAGTCAGACTACCTTGGCCGCCTTGGAGTGTTGAGAATATAAGTCTCAGCAGCCACTAGGATAATATCCATTTTTGTATTTCAACAAGGAGAACTCCGCCATCAGGTGCCACCTGAGCATTTGTACGATAGGCATCGGTGTATTACGGTGCTTAGTCCTTTGGGAGGCCAGGCCGCCGCGCGGTCGTTGCACCCGTGGCCAAGCTCGATTTACCATAATACCAATGCATTATTTTAGGAGCAACGTGCCGGATATTGTCCGCTTCTATCAAGGCCGTCAGCCGGGCGACGCAGTAGGGCTCTCTGGGAGAGTCGGTGCAGAGTTCTCTCATCTCTGGCATAGACGTGGCAGCCTTTCCAACTCTGGACATACGCATCTCCCACGTTAACAGCTGAAGCATCGACTTCACCGTTGTTGCCTATTCCTTCGCTGACAAAGATGGAGTTGGCCCAATCAGCCGCAAAGACCTTTGGCAGAACGTGCGTGTCCCTTACCTACAGCCACTCCCAGGATATAACTCCGAGACGCCTCAAGCCTGGGTTACAGTGCCCTCGTATTTGGCCGTCCCATGGGTGTCGTCGGTCAGGGTACCTTTCCATGGCGGATCAAGCGTTGGAGTTGGAGTTCCAGTCGCATTATCACACGTTGTCCTGCAGGGAAGAGTTCATCGGAACGGACTGGATCAAAGAGGTCTCTGAGAGGTTGCCCTTCAATGACACCAGGAAAGGGGCCAGTAAATGCTAAATAGAGCAAACCTAAACATTTCCATTGACCTTATGAATTCCTCTCACGCCGTAAGTGACCTCAACACCTACCGGCAATGTTTATGATAGATCCAGGAGCCAATAGAAAAGCTTTTTTTATTAGGTTCTTTTAGCTAGATTAAGCTTTTAGCTATAGGTCTTAGTAGTAAATAATACTTTAAGCTTATAACTTAAATATTATATTAAGATATCTAACTAATTGCTATAATATAAAGTAAATAAAAGAAAAACCTAAATAATAACTCTTTAATTAACTTTATATAATAGTTGCGGTTTTAAACAGGGAAACTAGTCTATACTAGGTTTATATTTACAGAAACATAAGGCATATATACTAAGCTTGGCTTAGATTATTATATCTCTTAATAATTAGGTAATATATATTAGGCTTATTAATATAAAGAAGTCTTATTAATAGCTAGTAAGCTAAATTCTATTTAATACTTAATAAATATATATATATATTAAATGCCTTTTAGGTTAATTATTAAGGTTATTATAGAATTAATAATAATTTAAGTAAATTATTAATAATTAAGTAGAATTAACTATAATTATAAAGTCTTAATGCTAATTATCTTTAGTAAGAGTGTTATTAATTAATAGAAAATATAAGTTATATATAGATGCCTATTAAGTTATAATATAATCTCTTCCCTCTTTAGGCCTTATCTTCAAGGCCTAATTAAAATATCTTTACTATTAGTTATTTTAATATATTTAATCTTACTTTTATAACCCCTTAAGATATCTAACTATATAGTAAAGGCTAAGAAAATATCCTTTAATAATTATAAATCTCTTTATATTCTTATTGCAGTATTTAGAAATCCTATTATATTATATTTTAATTATATCTATTAAGAAATAATAGATTTCTATATTTTTAATTCTATAAAATTAAATTACTATAATCTTTATATTTAGTCTGGTTTTTCCTATAATAGTTATAGTTTATCTATAGCTATTAGTAAGTTCTTTTTTATAAAATATCTTTTTTATAGCGTTTTATTAATATAATATTAACTTAAAAAATTATTAATAAGAAGTATTATTTTAAGTATAAAGAAAAAGCTACTAAAAATAAATTAATTAAGCTTTAAGTAAAGTTTACTTATATTTATAAGAAAATAAATACTTAATTTACTAAAATTACTTATTTAAAATAATAGTATTATTAAGTTAAAGTAAAGGGTTTAAATATAATTTAATATAATTTAAGTTTATAATTTAGTTATTTAGTAGTAATATTTTTTATAGATAGGTAAATTATATCTCTATTTAAAAAAGTAGGCCCTTTTACTTTTTTAAGGGTATAATACTATTATATCTATTTTCTAATAAATTCAAGTTCTATTTAAAGTTTATTATATAGGTTTTTTAAATTATTACTTTTAAGTATAGCTATTAGGTTAACTGTTTTAGGTTTTCTTATATTATAATATATATTTAATATAAATTTAAAATTAGTATTAGCTAGTATAAGTTATATACTTTTATTATATACTATATTATAAGTAAGTTAGGTATATAATAGCTTTTCTATCTAATTATTTTATTTATAGTTAATATAATACTATAAATACTATTTTAATACTTAATTTATATATTCTATCTATCTATTTACTTAAGGTCTAAATACTATTATAAGTCTATAATTTAGTCTTAAGTATACTATAAGTGCTTTTTAAAATTTTAATATAAATATTCCTTTTCTATTTAAAAGAATCTCTATTAGCATTTTATATATATTAATAATATATTTATAGAAAATATATATTAATTATTTAATATTTATATTTTGTCTATAAAGTAAGTAATAAAAGAACTTTATAAGTTAATTTACTATAACTATAATACTATTATAGAAAATTCTAGTTAAGGGTTTTTTTAATAATAGTTATTATAACCCCAGCAATTACATTATATATATATAAGGGACCCCTATAAATTCTAACTAATACCTTTATAATATCTAGAAATAACTATATAATTATATGGCCTATATTAAATTAATCCCTAAAGGACTAATTAATATTAGACCGATAGCGCTTTAGAAATAATATTATACCAGGACTAATAGTAACCTTACCTTATATCGCTTTTATATATATATAATAAAGTATATATATATTCCCTTAATATTAAATAGAACTTAACTTACTAACTATTAATAAGACTTCTTTACCTTAAAAAGCCTAATATATACTATTAACTATTAAGAGATATAATAACCTAATATAGTTAATATAATACCTTATATTTTTTATAAATATAAACTTAATATAGATTAATTTATTTATTTAAAAAACCTAAACTATTATATATTAATAGCTTTTATTTAAAATATACTGTATTTATATTAAGTAATATTATACTATTAAGATATCTAGTAATACCGGCCTAATACCTCTTTATATTAAAGCTCTATTTAATAATATTAAAATAATAGCAGAGCTATAATAGCTATATAATAGCTATAATATCTTATAAGCCTAAGTAAATAACTAGCAAAATGCTATAATAATTAGTAATAGTAATAGCAAACTATAAGAAAGAGATCTTAAAGAAGCCCTAAAGTTACTAAAGTTTAAACCTTTTAAGAGATAAGTAATTAATATTATTCTATTTCTAACCTAAATAAAAGGATACTTTTATTTATTTTTAAATAAACTAGATATTATTATAAAGAAACTTCTATTTATAGCCTCTTTAATTTAAAATAGCATTAAAGAATGGTTTAAATCTATTATAAAAGATTACTTAGAAAATAAAGAAAATCTATAAAATTAAAATATATAGAATATCTTTAGAGATTAGGATAATTTTAAATAAGCCTTTAAAGATAATTTTAAAGTAATTAATAAAGAATAATAAGCTATAGTTAAACTGCTTATACTTAAATAATAAAAATTATATATTATATATTTAGCTAAATTTTAATAGCTAGTAGTTAAGACCTAATAAAATAATAATACCTTTATAGAAATTTATTACTAAAGCCTAAAGAAAGAGGTTAAAGATAAACTATATCTTATAGATAGACCTAATAACTTAACTACCTATATTATAATAGCAATTAAAATTAATAAATAATAATATAAATATAAAAAAGAGAAAGCTAACTATAAATATAAAAATAACTTTAATTTATATTACTTTAATTAATAATAAAATAATAATAACTAAAGTAA
The DNA here is from genome assembly GCA_022627125.1 of Fusarium chuoi. Taxonomy (NCBI): domain Eukaryota; kingdom Fungi; phylum Ascomycota; class Sordariomycetes; order Hypocreales; family Nectriaceae; genus Fusarium; species Fusarium chuoi. Next base: position 97,984 of record JAJALE010000886.1, on the reverse strand, counting down.
CTCTTAAAACTAAAAATAGCAGTAAAGATATTAATAAAATAATACCTTATATAGAATACAGTTAGGACTTATATCTCTAGGCGCTATATAGCCTAGAAGAAATAATAACTATAAGCTATAAGATATATCTAAATGTAAATACTATAATTGCAATTAAATAGAATATATAGTATAGTAATGCCTAAAACTATAAAAGCTATAAAACCTAAATTAAGGTAAGTAAGCCTTAAGATTTACCTAATACTAAAATCTATAGATAGTTATATATATCTAAATACTAGAAATAATATATAATAAATATAATATATACTTTAATAGTAATATAGAAATTACTTAAATTAAACCTAAAGATAAAGAGAGACTAAAAAAAAAGAATAAATTATATATTTTAAAAGAACTTAAGTAAAAGAGAAATTAATAAAATAAATAATAAAATAAAAACTACTATAAGTATATAAAAGATTTAAAAAAGTAAAAATACTTTAAAGTAAAGTAAAAAGAATAAAGAGATAAAGTAAAATAATAAAAGCTAGAAAAACTTAAAGAATAACTAAAATAAGAAAAAACTTTAATATTAAGAATAATAAAATAAGGTAGCCTAAATATCCTTAATATAAATAAATAGAAGTAAACTTTATAAACTATTAATAATATCTCTATTAAGATAATACTTTAGAATAAGGAAGAATACTAAAAATAGGAAATTAAAATAGGAAGTTAACTTTAATAGAAGAAATAATAAAACTCCTGCAGTATAGGATATAGAGATAAGACTGCTAGAAATACAGCTAAGTATTTTTACTATTAAGATAAGTAAATTATATAGAAATAAAAATAACCTTATAAAGCAAGATATAATAAAAATGGCCTAAAAATCTATAAGATATAAAAAGAAATCTATATATAAGGTGCCAGGAAATATAGAAATATAAAAATAGAAAATAAACTCTATATTAAAGTATATTATATTAATAAAGTATTAAACCTACTATACCTAAAACCTATATTTAATAAATAAGATAATATATAGACTATATTAATATACCCTAAATATAATATAATATTTTAAGTATTATACTAAAACTATTAATATAAATAATATAAATTAAATAAACTAAATAATAATTATTTCTCTATAACTATATTTAAAATACCTAATAATAACCTCTATTTAATAAAAAAAGCAAAAGGATGTTTAGTATACCTTTAATATAATTACCTTAAAGTAGTAGAATTATAATTTAATATAATATTATATAGAAAGATATATTAAGTTAATAAACTAACTTAAGGAATTAAGGAGAATATATAAATTATTAAAGATATAAAAAGAAAATTTAAAGAAGTAACTTAAGGTAGGTATACTTAAAAGAAAGTTAAACTATTAGTTAATAATACTAGCTTAAAAGATATAAAAAAAGTATTAAGATAATAGGAAGTAGATAGATTATACCTACTTAATAATAAATATTTTAGATAAAAAACTATAAAGATAGATATAGAATTAGAAGAATACTTTTAATAGATAATATTTAATAATAAATTTAATAATAACTGCCCTAATAAAAAAGGGTATAATAATAGTAACTATAAGTAAATATATTAAAATATATTAAGAAAAGTTATATACTATTTATAACTAAGCTATAGATAAGCTAGAATTATAGATAAAAATAACTTAAACTAATAAATATATTAAAAATACTGTAAATAATAGACTTAACAGATAGCCTAATATTATAAGTTTAAATTAAAGGAAAATAGCTAAATGCTTAAATTAATTATAAAGTAAAGAGAAACTTTATTAATCTAAAAATAGTTATAAAGCTATAGCTATTATAGAAATAGAAATTATTATCTTATCTATTAGTTAATATAAAAAGATAGCTCTTTAATTATAATAATAGTATTATAAATTAAAAGATTAATTACCTTAAGGTCTTTATTAAAAGAAGAAATCAGAAAGTAGATTTTAATATTATACCTTTAGGAAAGGATATAGATATCCTATTAGGTATATAATAGCTTAAATAATAAAACCTACTTATTAACTAAAAGAATGGCCAGGTTATATTCCCTAATAACCCTAATAGTAATAAAGAAATAATTACAGTAAATAATAAGAGATCTTAAACCCTAACTAAAGAGAATAATATAAATAAATATAAAATAGAATATCTATTACTTCTAAAAGGAATATAATATAAATATAAAAAAGGCATAAAAAATAAAATAGAAATCCTAAATATCTTTAAGGCATAAGACTTATATAAAGATAAGATATTTATAGAATTAAGCCAAAACTAACTTAAGAATATTTTAGAATAGTACTAAATATATAATAGACTATTTAAAGAAGAACTAGAAACCAGAATACCTAAATATAGTAAATAAGACTATAAAATTAACCTTATAGATAATAACTTACTGTTTTAAAAGCTCTATTTATTTAATTAAAAAGAGCTATAAGTTTAAAAAGAATATATAGATAAAATACTTAAAAAAGGCTATATTAAGGAATCTAGCTTAATATTAATATTATTAATATTCTTTATAATAAAGAAAAATAAAAAGAATAGACTAATTATTAATTACTAACTAGTTAATATATATACTATTAAGGACTAAACCCTATTTTTATTTATTATAAAACTTAAGGATTAGTTATAAGGTAAAAAGATCTTTATAGCTCTAGATCTAAAGGGAGTATATAACCTTATCTATATTAAAGAAAGAGATAAATAGAAAATGGCATTTAAGATTAAATTTAGACTATTTAAATATATAGTAATGCCTTTTAGTCTTACTAATATATTTATAATATTTTAGTAGATAATTAATAGTATACTTTAATAGTACCTTAATATCTTTATAGTATATTACCTAAATAATATCTTAATTTTTTTAAATAATAAAAAAGAATATATAAAATATATCTATAAGGTTTTAAAAATATTATAAAATACTAAACTATTAGTAAAACTAGAAAAGAGTTTCTTTTATATTATAAAAGTAGACTTTCTAGAATATATTATTATACCTAATAAATTTAGGATAGAATTAAAGAAAATCATAATAATAATAGATTAAAAGGAACCTAATAATATAAAGGAAATATAAGCCTTCCTAAAACTTATTAATTATTATTTACAGTTTATTAAGGATTTTAGTAAAATTGCCAATTTAATAATAAAACTAATAAAGAAGGAAAACATATTTAAATAGAACGATAAGGTATAGAAGGCCTTTATATAGCTTAAGGAAGCTATCTTTAGTAAACTAGTATTAATAATATTTAATTTAAAGAAAGAAATTAAACTAAAAATAAATATATTAAACTTTATATTAAGAAGATAGATTAATTAATAAGATAATATAAAGAACCTATACTCTATTATATTTTACTCTTATAAACTATATAAAGCAGAACTTAACTACCTAATTTATAATAAGGAATTTCTAGTAATTATTAACTATTTTAAGGAGTTTAAATACTACTTAATAGGAAGTAAGTATTAGATTAAGGTATATATAGATTATTAAAATATCTCTTATTTTACTATAATATATAAACTTAACTAATAATAACTATATTATATTAAATATCTATATAAATTTAACTTTATAATTATTTATAGAAAAGGATTAAAAAACAGAAAAGTAAATATAATAAGTTAATAACTAGACTATAATACTAAAACTATAAAAATAATAAAATAAGTATTAAAAATAAATAATAAAAGAGAATATAGATTTACTTAATAAATATAAACTTTAGGATAGATATAAGCGATAGTAATTAAAGAAATCCTAAAGAAACTAAAAAAGTTTATATAGGAATTTTATAAATATCCTATATATAGATATTAAGAAGTAATAAAGACTCTTAAATAATTCCTATAATATAAATATAAGGTATAGTAAATAACAGTAAAAAAGGTTATTAAATAATATAACCTTTATATTAAAATAAAAGCATAAAGATATAAACCTTATAGAGAACTCTAACTACTACCTATAGTATAATAACTATAGGACTTAATTATAATAGACTTTATTATAAAACTATTACTATCTAAAGAACCCTTAACTAGACTCTTTTATAATAGTATTATAGTTATTATAGACTGACTTACTAAATTCTTATATTACCTACCCTATAGAGAAGATATAAATACAGAAGAACTTATATATATTATCTATAGATATATTATTAGTATATATAGGTTACTATCTAAAATTATCTTAAATAGAGGACTAATACTTATATTATAGTTTTAAAATGCACTTTTAGTATTACTAGGCCTAAACTATAAGCTTATAATAGTATTTAGAGCCTAAATAGATAGATAGATAGATAGAATAAATTAAGTATTAAAATAATACTTATAGTATTATATAAACTATAAATAGAATAATTAAGTTAAAAGGCTATTATATGCCTAACTAGCCTATAATACTGCCTATAATAAAAGTATAAAGCTTATATTAATATATACTAATTTTAGATTTATACTAAAAGCCTATAGAGATCTATAAGAACCTAGAATAGTTAACCTAGCTATAATAATTAAAAGTAATAATCTAAAGAATCTATATAATAAACTATAAATAGAATTTAAGTTTATTAGGAAAAGGATATAACAGTACTATAATCTTAAGAAGGTAGAGAGACCTACCTTTTTAAAGGGAGATATAGTTTATCTATCTATAAAAAATATTACTATTAAATAACTAAACTATAAACTTAATTTTAAATATATAGAATTATATAAAATTATTAAGAAGGTCTTAAAGAATAACTATAAACTAGACCTATTACTAAAAGTTAGGATTTACCCTATTTTCTATATTTTACTACTTAAATTAGCAGTAAATATAATTTATATTAAACTATATAATAAACCTATAGAAGTAAAAAGACCAGAAAACTATAAAGTAAAAGTAATATAAAAAATAAGGATAGTTAATAAGAAAATAGAATACTTAATTAAATAGAAAAACTACCTAAAGAATAAAAATATATAGAAACTACTAAAATACCTTATTAATACCTAATAACTCCTAAAGAACTTCTATTAATATTAAATAAAGGAGAAATATCTAGGAAATTATTATCTAGTCCTAAAGATAATTAATTAATATTATTAAGAATATAATCTACTTAAAGATTATAAAGCAGTATATCCTTATATATATTTAACCTAGATAAAATAGCATTCTATTAATCTACTTCTTAAAGACTATAGTAAGTAGCTTTAGAATGTTTTTCCTTTATATAACTATAGATCTTTTAAATCCTTAATAAATAACTAGTAGCTAAAGCTAAATAAGATTATAATACTGCTATCTCTTTATATAGCTTTAAGAGATCTTTATTTACTATATCTTTATTATTTTTTAATTTCTTTTTTTATTTTATTAAAGATATAACTATTTAAGTTAATAAAATAGAAGCTAGAAGAAAGAAAAGCATAACTACTTATAAGAAGATATAATATAGGTGCTATTATAAGATTTTTTAGCCTAAATATATTTACTGTAATAAGTAAAGTCTATAGATATTAAATACTTCTTGCCTATATAAAAACAATAAGTATAAAGAATATTAGCTTTTTTATTAATAAACTTAATAGAAAGTATAAAAGTTTAGATTTTATAATCTTTCTAGGATAATTACTTAGAAATATAGTTAGATATTATATAATATAATAGTAAAAGGTTTAAGTTAAACCTACTAAAAAAAAAGGGCATTAAATAAGATAATAGGCCTTAAGGGCAAGACCTAATAAAAGGGAGAGATTATATTATAACCCTAGCGATTACATTATATATATATAAAGGATCTCTATACATTCTAACTAATACCCTTATAATATCTAGAAATAACTATATAATTATATGGCCTATATTAAACTAATCCCTAAAGGACTAACTAATATTAAACTAATAGCGCTTTAAGAATAATATTACGCCAGGACTAATAGTAACCTTACCTTATATCACTCTTATATATATATAATAGAGTATATATATATTCCCTTAATATTAAATAGAACTTAGCTTATTAGCTATTAATAAGACTTCTTTACCTTAATAAGCCTAATATATATTATTAACTATTAAGAGATATAATAACCTAATATACTTAATATAATGCCTTATATCTTCTGTAAATATAAACCTAGTACAGACTAGTTTATTTGTTTAGAAAACCCTAACCGTTATAATAGTAATTTAGTTATAAAATCTATTATAATTAAGTTTTAAAGTTATTATACTACTAATAGTAGTTATAATTCTCTATAAAGTTTATATTATTAGGCTTTAGTTTTTATATTAAGATTATATTATTTAATAACTTTTTTTACTATTTTTTATAAAATCTTATATTCTTATTATAGTAGTTATTTTAGAGTTTTTATAACTTTTTAGTATTTATATTAATTATATAAATTAATATTCTTTTTTACTATTTTTCTTTAGGAGTTATTTTATTATTTTAACTATATTAATATTATAATCTAGTCTTCTATTAATTATATTTACTTTTCTATTATTTAATCCTTTTTAGTAAATAATTATAAAATTAAATTTATATAGATATTTAATATATTATAGTTATTATTAATTAAATTCTTACGTTATAGTAAAGTATAAAATATTTTAGTAATTAATATAAACCTTAATTTAGTATATACTTCTTATAAAGTAATATTTAAATTCCTTAAAATAATTAATAATTATTCAAAGTTCTTTATTATAAATAGGATAATTAAGTTTTGCTTTATATAATTTATATAAGTAAAATATAATAAAATATAGTTTACTTTAATTATTATATTAACTAATTTATCCTTTAAATATATAATTTAATAAATTAGTCTTAAGTTTTATTTCCTTATTAAGGTTAAATATAATTAATATAAGTTTACTAAAAATTATATCTTATAGTTATTTAAACGATTTTTAAATATTTAATGCCTAATTAAACTTTTAATTCTTTTTAATAAGTTTTATTAATAGATTTACTATTTTATTAAAATCCCTAATAAATTATTAATAGTAATTAATAAAACCTAAAAAGCTCTGTACTTTCTTAACTATTTTAGGTATTAGCTAATTTACTATTATTAAGATTTTCTTTTATTTTATTTTAATTTCTTTAAGTATAATAATATATCTTAAAAAGTTTATTTCTTTTATATAAAAGTAGCTTTTTTTTAATTTAACTAATAAATTAATATCTTATAGGGCTTTTAAGACCTTATAGATATATTCTTTATATTCTTTTTTATTATTTAAAAAGATTAAGATATTATTTAGATAATATACTATAAAGATATTTAAGTACTATTAAAGTATATTATTAATTATCTATTAAAATATTATAGATATATTAATAAGTCTAAATAGTATTACTAAATATTTAAAGAGTTTAAATTTAATTCTAAATACTATTTTCTATTTATTTCTTTCCTTAATATAAATTAAGTTATAAGCTCCTTTTAGGTTAAAAGTAATAAAAATCTATTTTCCTTCTAGGCAATCCTTAAGTTCTATAATAAATAGAATTAAGGTCCTATCCTTAATAGTAAGGGCATTTAACTTTCTATAATCTATAATAAGTTATAATTTCCTATTTTTCTTAAAAATAAATATTACTAAAAATCCTATTAATGATATAAATATTTTAATATTTCCTTTTATTAGTTTTAATTTTAGGTATTTCTTTAAGGTATTAAGTTCCTTTTTATTAAAGTTATAAATCTTTTAAAATAGTAAGTCTTTTAATTTAAGTTATATTTTATAGTCCTAATAGCTATATTATAATATCTTTATTTTAAGTTTCTTATTAAATAGTTTCTTATAGATATAGTATTCTTTTAATATATTTTTAAGCTATTCTTATTATTCTTTCTTTTTAAATTCCTTTTAGGTTTATAGTTATTTATTTAGGCTATATAATTATATTTTAAAGAGCCTTAAGATCTATTAATTTTATTATTTCTTGCCTTTTATATACTTATACTTAACTTCTATTAAAGGTAATAAATTCTTTATTTTATATTTATCTATACTATCTTTATTAATTAAGGTTTAAAATCTCTTATTATTTATTATAATTATCTTATTATTACTATTAATATTATTAGAAAAGGTAACTTAGCCAGTCTTTTAGTTAATATAGAGGTTTTTCTTTTATAGCTAATTAATACCTAAAAGGATATTAACTTTCTAATCTAAAAAAAGGATATTAAAGTCTATTTTTTAATTTTTTCTTTAAATAAAGACCTTAAGGTAATTAATCTTTTAATTAATAATTCTATTATTATAATTAAATAGTTATCCTTTTACATTAATTAATAAGTAAGGTTTTTATTTCTTTCTCTATAATAGCTTTAGCTATATAATTATTTTTAGATTAATAAAATTTTATTTAACTTTATAATTAATTTAAGCATTTAGCTATATCCCCTTAATTTAAACTTTTAGTATTAAGCATTATAGTATAGGATCTTTATATAGTCCTAAAGTATTAATTAATTTAAGTTATTTTTATCTATCTTATTAGCTTATCTATAGCTTAGTTATAGATAGTATATAACTTTCCCTAATATATCTTAATATACCTATTTACAGTTACTATTATTATATCCTTTTCTATTAGGGCAATTATTAAGGAATTCTTTATTAAATAATTTTTATTAATATTCTTTCTTTAGTTTTTTATTTAAGGCCTTATTTTTACTTAATTTTTTTTATCTTAATAAGATATCTTATATTAGGTATAGGCTATCTGCCTTTTATTAGTATTAAATTTCCTTAATATCTTTTAAGCTAGTATTATTAATTAAGGGTTTCTTTTAGAGATATTTATATTTTCCTTAGGTAATTTTATTAAATTCTTTTTCTATATCCTTAATAATCTTTATATTTTCTTTAATTCCTTATATTAATTTATTAACTTTATATATTTTTCTATAAAGTGCTATATTAAATTATAGTTTTATTACTTTAAGGTAATTATACTAAAGGTATACTAAATATCCTTCTATTTTATTTATTAGGTAGGGTTTATTATTAAATATTCTAGTTATAGTTATAGAAAAGTAGTTATTATCTATTTTATCTAGCTTATATTATTTATATTAATAATTTTTTATATAAAACCTAGGCTATTTTACTGTATTAAGGATATATTAATATTATTTATATATTATTTTATATATTAAAAATAGGTTCTCTATATAGTAGGTTAAATATATTATTAATATAATATGTCTTAATATAGACCTTCCTTTTTATTTCTATATTTAAATATTTCCTGGCTTTTTATATATAGATATTTTCCTTTATATTATAAATCCTTAAGCCATTTTTATTAATCTCTTTTTTATAGGGTTATTCCTACTTTTATAGAATCTATTTATCTTAATAGTAAAGGTATTAGGCAGTTACCTTTATATACTATACTGCAGGAATTTTATTATTTCTTCTATTAAAGTTAGTCTCCTACTTTAACATTTTATTTCTATTATTCTTTCTTATTTTAAAGTATTATTCTAATAGAGATATTATCTATTAATCTAAATAGTCTGCCTAGTTTTTCTATATTAAGGATAATAGCTTTTCCTTTCTTAATAACTCCTAGTATTTATAGTTTCCTTATATTTAATTACTTTTTAAGCTCTTTAAGCTTCTATTTATTTATCTCCTCTTTTTATTTCTCTATTTCTTATTAAAGTATTTTTATTTTTTAAGATCCTTTATATATTAATAATAGTTTTAGTTTTATAACTTCTTTTATTAAATTCTTTTTTATTTAAGTTCTTCTAAAGTATATAGTTTATTTTTCTTTTTTAGTTTTCTATTTTCTTTAAGTTTTATTTAGATAATTTTATTTTCTTTATTAAATTATCTATTATATTTACTTTATATTATTACTAGTATTTAAATATATATAGCTATCTATAGTTCTAGCTATTATATTAGTTCTAATATTTACTTACTATAATTTAGATTTTATAGCCTTTTAGGCTATAAATATTATTATATTATATATTTAAATTAATTATAGTTATAGTATTTACACTTAAATATATTATATAGTCTATAATTTCTATTATTTAGTTAAGTAGCTTCTAGAGTTATTAGTCCTTTATAGAATCTATATAAGGTATTATTTTAGTAATTTCTTTATTATTATTATTATTAATTTTAAGAGTTACTTTAATTATTATTATTTCTTTATTAATTAAAGTAATAAAAGTTAAAATTATTTCCCCTTTTATAATTTACTCTTTCCTTTTTATATTTATACTATTATTTATTAATTTTGATTACTATAGTAATATATATAATTAAATCTTTAGGTTTATTAGCTAGATATAGTTTATCTTTAATTTCTTCTTTTAGGCTTTAGTAGTAGATTTCTATAAGTAAGTTATTATTCTATTAGGTTTTAATAGCTAGCTATTAAAATTTAGCTAAATAGGCTATATATAATTTATATTATCTAAAGGTAAGCAGTTTAGTTACTGCCTGGCATTTTTTATTAATTACTTTAAAATTATCCTTAAGTGCTTATTTAAAGTTTTTCTAATTTTTAAAAATATTCTAAATATTTTAATCTTATAGGTTTTCTTTATTTTTAACGTAATTCCTTATAATAAGTTTAAATTAGTCTTTAGTATCTCCTTAAATTAGTAATATAATAAATAGTAGTTTTTTAATTAGGCTATCTAGCCTATTTAAAAATAGTTAAAAATAACCTTTTATTTAAGTAAGGAATAGGATTATATTACTTACCTATTCTTTAAAGAGTTCTAATTTAGGTAGCTTAAGTGCTTTTTTAAGGTCCCTTTTATAGTATTTATAATTACCTCCTTTATTATTAGTAATAAGTTATATATTTATTTAAGCTTATAGTATATTAATAGTATTATAAAGCTATTAAACTTTAGCTACTATCTTAATATTATTAAGTAATACTTTAATATAAAGAGGTATTAAGGTATTAATATTACTAAATATCTTAATAATATAGTATTATTTAATATATATATAATATATACTAAATAAAAGCTATTAATATATAATAGTTACAGTTTTTAACTAGAAAAACTAATTTATATTAAGTTTATATTTATAGAAATATAAGGTATATATATTAAGTTTAGCTTAAATTATTATATTTCTTAATAATTAAGTAATATATATTAGGCTTATTAATATAAAAAAGTCTTATTAATAGCTAGTAAGTTAAGTTCTATTTAATACTTAATAAATATATATATATATTAAATACCTTTTAGGTTAATTATTAAAGTTATTATAAGATTAATAATAATTTAAGTAAATTATTAATAATTAAGTAGAATTAACTATAATTATAGAGTCTTGGCGCTAATTGTTTTTAGCAGGAGTGTTATTAATTAGTAAAAAATATAGGTTATATATAGGTGCATGTTAGGTTATAACACTTTAAAGGTATATAAAAATATACCTTTAATTTTTTAGCTAAAAAAGTTAACTTAATACTATAAATATCTTTTTTTAATCTTTAAAATAATAGCTTGTATATTAATAAAATTAATTTTTTATTAATATAAATCTTATTAAATAGTAAATATAAATAATTATATTAATAAAGCTATAATTATACTTTAAGTTATATTAATATATAAAAAGATTTAATAAAATAATAGTATTTATAAACTCTTTAAAAAGTATTATAAAGCTACTATAAGGTTTATCTCTATATAGAACTTCTATAAGCTTAATAATAAATTCCTTATTTAGCTAGCTTTTTTTAATTATAAAACTATTATTTTTATAATAGCCTTTAATAGATTTCTTAAAAAGGTTATTTTAACTATTTAATAAAAAAAAAGGCATTAAATAAGCTATTAAAATTAAAAGAGATAATTTAAAAAGTAATTAAATAGTTAATTTAAAAAAATAAAAATTATATTATATTTATATTTACGGTATAAATAGTAATTTATTAAAAGGAACTTTTTATAGATATAATATATAGCTATTAGATTTATTAAAAAATACTAATATATAAAAAAAGCTTAACTTAACTAAAGAAAGTTTTATAATAATATATATATTAATACCACTAGGGTAAAGGTTTAGGGAAATCGGAAGGTTATAGCGGTATTAAGTTTATAAGTCAATTATAAGGTTAGAAAATACACTTCAGGTTTAACACAATAGACAGAAAAGCTTGAGCTTATTGTCGGGGACCTCTGTAGAGCGAACCTGGGGAGTCTGCATTTGTAGTCCAGACATGCAAGATCAGCACCCCGTACGCGAACGTTGGCTGAGCCTGCACAAAACTCGCCACGTCGGACAGTCTGGACTGCCAGGCGGCGCGGGTCTGGCATATACCAGGACGTCCCATGTCGGGGAACATAACGGCCATCCCGTCGAAGGTATAACTGGGGAGGCTTAGGGTTACTTCACCACGGCAAGCCATCACCTGGGGAAGTCTAGCGCTATCAAGAGGTAAGTCAAAGATCCACCAACCTCGTTTAAGTAGCAGAGCAGCGGCCCGGCATTTGACTCAGGATGCTTCCCAAAGGTCTTGACCGAGGAGTTAAGCCAACACACTGAAAAATACCAATTAACTTTAGGCTTCCAAAGGCAATATGCGTATAGCCTCCACAAAGATAAGTCTCCCAATTAAAATCAGAATAATATGCTTTTATGATGACTCAATCAGTAACGAAGTCACACGTGGCATAAATAAACACAGTCAAAATCACATTAAGTTCCCTCGAAGAGGGTTACTGCAGGTGAAGGACGTAAAGGTTAGAATTTGAGATGTGAGGCCTGAATCAGAGTTTGGGACGATCACGCTGAGACTAATGTAGATAGCCCCAGGTTGAGCGGCTCTTCTGAAAGTTGGAGCTCGAGTTGGTAAATCGCATGCAATTGCCGCTATTTCATGTCGAGCTCAGCCTTCCCCGCGTTTTTGGCCATACCCAAAGCGATAAGCTGTGTGCTTGTGGCATCGCTAGTGAAATGAAATCCAGCTGTTAGGATAGGCCAGGTGCGGGGAAGCATGGTCACTGGTCAGTTGATAGGGGGCTCAATTAAGCCTAACCGATTAGCCAATACCTGCACGTTGCAGTTGAGTCCAGTTTGTCACCCCCGCAAACGTGGCGATCTGGAGTCTGGGGTAGTGGAGACCCCGGCGAACCTCATCTCGCGCAAGTCGCGACTGTTTTTGCCAGCATCTACCTCTGCTCACTGTCCCGTAGCCAGGCCACGGTGTGTAAGAGATCATGTCGACGCGAAGCTCCAAAGTCACCAAGAAATCGAAGGTCAGTCGGACGGCCATCAGCTGCGATCGCTGCAAGTCGCGGAAGACAAAGGTAACTATTCCTAAGCCTATCACAATGTGCGTCTTGCTAACTGTTTCTACAAGTGCAATAAGCCTGGTACGTCGAATGCAACGCTTGGATGAGAGGATATTGACGCCGAGTTAAGATGCCGATGGCCCATGTGATTACTGCCGCAGCATCGATGAGGTTTGCTCAGTGGATATGGAGAAGCGGCGGCAGAAGCCCTTCTACTTCGTCTCTGAAGAGGAATACCGTCTGTTGCGTGAACTGTGCAGTAACTGCTTCCCGGAAGAGGAGTTGACGATACCGAACCTGCGACGATTGATTGATGAGAATAAGAAGCCGCCGTTCAAGACCCAGACTGACATCGCGACGCCTACGATGTCTCTGATTGAAGTGTCGGCAGAAGCACCACTCATAGATTGTGGGGATGAAAGCATAGATCAAAGCCAGGTTCTGCTGCATGACGTAGAGGAAAGTCGAGAGGAAGAGATACTGTTACCAGAGATTGTCAATCTACACCATGACCTGGGTTGTCTGCTAGCCGACGCCCATGGGGAGTACCGTAAATCTTCCTATTCACACTTTGACTCTTGCGTATACTGACATGAATAGGCTACATGGGAGCTGAGTCAGGTGCCAGCTTCAACAGCGCCGTGCGGTCATGGATGCTCAGAATGGGCGCAGGGACAAGAAGCAAAGAGAAGGACAAGGATAAAATACCCGGAATGCTCAAAGTCAGTCCACCATCAGTCAAGTCTCCCCTGACAGACGCCGCCTCATCACCCGGGAATCCATGCCAATTCCCATCCCAAGATTTGCTGTCCGCTTGTGCAGCTCGTTTCTTTGAGCAGGTTCACTGCTTGTACTGGATATACTCCGCTGAATCATTCTATACCCGACTTGAGACGACTTATTCCGGTGATAATGGGCAAATGACTGCTTCGTGGCTTTGTTCGCTTCATGGGATAGTAGCGTTGTGCGCTTCGTGTGAACCATCGCCTAATGGGTTGGTCAATGGGCAGAGGGCGCATGATTCACTCGAGATGGCCAAGTCTCTTGTGACGAGGGTTTGTGACGAAGCAGATCTGGACAGTATCAGAGCTTTGATAGTACTGGTAAGTGGCTCTCTGATTTGGAGACTTTGATATCATTGTTTACGGGATTAATTATTTCTAGTCTTTGGCCTTCCAGTCCAACGGCTTCACCAACTCAGCATACCTTCATATTGGTCTCGCGGTTCGCATCGCCTTCTCTTTAGGTTTACATCTAGATAAATACTCTACCAAGAGTGGTGTTGTAAGCCAAGCTCATGCAAGACGTCTGTGGTGGACCTTGTATCTTGTCGACCAGGATCTCTCTCTCGCTCTGGGAAAGCCAAGCATGAATAGTCCACCAAATGAGACTTCTTGGAAGCCGCCTCTACCTTCGGAATTCGTATGTACTTAGCTTGAGCGAGCCTACAGGGCCTTTCTAACACGTCTCAGGTTGTCAGCCCAGGTTCACATACGCCAAACGGATACCTCGAGCAGTGTATACGTCTCGCTCAAATAACACAGGGTATCCGGCAGAACCTCTACGATGGACCTGTCCATGGCGAGCAAAAGCTATCGAAGAGTCACTTCAACGATTCCATAAGTGCATTACAAGACTGGCTCGATCACGTACCGGCTCACCTTCACTTATCACCCTCCGTGTCATTGTCCTACAGACGGTCCATATCTCTTCTACATCTTCGCTACTGGAGTACAATGATGCTGGTCACCAAACCTTTCCTTCTGTGCAATCTGCTACAAGGCATCGAGCATGTTGAGGCCATTAAGCAACCCATATTCGCTACACTTGCCAAGACCTGCGTATCTGCCGCTGAGTCAACATTTGAGATTCTGGAAAGCATGGTCCTTCACAAGGTAGCTTCCAGCTTGGTAATGGCTGACTATCTCTTCGCGTTACAAGCACTTCAAGTCATCGTTGCTGCTTGTGGACTATATCACATGGATGGGCATCAAGCTCGTGCGAAGCAATGTCTGCGGATATTACTGGCTATTAGCGTATCTGGATACCCAAAGCATCTCATTCCAGAGACATTGTTTCAGTTACAGCAGTGTGGACTTGCTGAAGGTGTCGAAGATACATCAAACATTACGCTGCAGCCTTCAGAGGCTTTGGGATATCCCCAGATGGTAACTGAACCTCTGCAACGGTACGTAAGGCCTGCTCAAGCTCCCGTGAGGTGGTATTAATGGTGCGCAGGATTTCACTTGACCAGAGCACGGATCAACTAGCGATGACGTGGTTGAACGAGCTCGACATGGCAGATATAGTTGTCGACAATGGATTCCTGGATAATCTGATGGATATCTCTTCCATCTTCCCTTTTGGCCCATCATAACGATGATCATGCTTGACCAACAGTCCTTCAAGAATAGCTATTATGTACTATTATTATATATGTCTATTATAGACCTTATAATAAAACTCCATAATCTTCACGGACTAACCGTTCTGCAAAATAGGGCTCTCTAACAGGCAAACAGTCGCGAGAAATTACCGCTTCCGATTTGTCAACTGTTTATTTATAGTAGTATGTTATATGACTCCGTATTTAGGCCAGGATTCTCCGGCCCCCGCCCCCGGCTTCCACGAGAACTTGAGCGTTGACAGGACCGGGACCCGAGGGAGCCGACTTACCTAGCCCTGTGCGTGATCAACCAATGAGGTCCACCTTGGTCCAATCCGCGGAGGGCCGAGCCATACATTCAATACCGGCTATGTTGTTATTTATCAGTACTCTTCACTGATCTTCAATTTACTTTTCATACATGAAAATGTCCAGTTTGGAACAACGGCAATAGACACTTCCAAAATGGCAGGCCAAGATACATTGATTGGCCAGGTATGCACCCATTGTTAACGACTGGAAGAAGCGAGGCACTAAATCTATCATAGACGGTATGCATCGCAGGCGGATCTCGAGGCCTGGGCAAGATCATGGCGGTAGAGGTTGCGAAAAACGGTAAGAGTTCCTGAGTACCGCAAGCCCAGTGGTCGATTTGGTCTGATAGTGTTACTGCTAGGGGCTAGCGTCGTCATTCTTGCTCGGAACCCAAAGACCCTCCAGGAGGCCAAGGGAGAAATTATGGCCGCCCGTCTATCAGAGGAGCAGACTGTTCACACTATTTCTGTTGATCTAAGCGATCACGCTGCTGTATGGAAGACAAGAACATCTATACATGGCTCGCATCCTTAGCTAACCAATTACACAGCTGAGAAATGCCATGTCGGAGCACAATGCCACGCCAGACTTGCTGATCTGCAGTGTTGGTGGCAGTACTCCAGATCAGATAGGTTTCCTTGCAGACATTGCACCGGAATCACTCGTGACCTGCTTTTCGTCTAATTACCATTCTGCCCTCTTCATTACCCAGTGGTGCGTGCAGCGTTGGGTTCAACAACCAGATCCAAGTCGCACCAGACGCTTGGTATATATCGCTTCCGGCGCTGCTTTTGTTGCTCTCCCAGGCTACACCGCTTATACACCGCCAAAGACTGCCGTGCGAGCATTGGCAGACACGCTCCGCCAAGAGCTACTCCTATACGGTGACGAGAACATGTACCGCGTGCACATTGCCTTTCCGGGGGCTTTCATCACGGATTCATTCATGTAGGAGCAGGCGACAAAACCAGAGCTTCTCAAGAACATGGAAGGTTCAAACTACTCGGACACGGAGGAACTGCTTAAAAACGTACAGAGTGCTGAAAATATAGCGGCAAAGGTCTTTAGAGGTATCTGGAAGGGACGGTATATCATCACGACGGACATGACGACTGACCTGACATTGAACAACATGCGAGGCCCAAGCCCGCGCGATAGCACTCTTTACGATGTGTTAATGTCATTTGTGGGCTCTCTTGCCTTTCCCTTTGTGCGTCGGCGATTCGATAGAATGACTGTTCAGTACGGCCGTGATAAGTCGCTACGAAAATAGCTCCAGGAATCACGGATGGAGTACAAGGCAATTTTGTAATACTACTTTTTCAAGACTATAATGATCCCTAAGACTATTAATTGTACTATCACTGCTTATATCTACTATAGATCTTGCAATAAAAGTCCCTAATCTTTACAAACCAAACATTCTCCGTAGCGTATTCGGGCTCTCCAGACTCTGTATCTGGAGCAAAGTCAAAGTGTCGAACTATTTGCGGCACAGCTTTGGAAAGCTCCATAAGGCTGATGTTCTTGCCCAGACACGTGCGAGATCCTTGGCCAAACTTTGAAGCAGGGAATCAGAATAGAGTAACTCGAGGTAGTTTGAGGGTATTACTTACTGCCATGAAATATGCTTCACGTTCTTTGACAAGCTCTGGGTAATCGAGCCATCTTTCGGGTCGGAATACGTGGGCATCATGACCAAATACTTTGCTGTTGGCATGGGCTACCCAAGCGTTGATGCCAACGACAGTCTATCATAGTTAGAATACAACATGAATTATTGTTGATGGGTAGGAGTACATACCCCTGGGGGGAAGTATTGCCCTGCCAGAGTCGCACCATCTTGTGGAACAACTCGGCCCAGACTGAGGCCAGTGGCAGGATGCATTCGGAGACCTTCCTTGATGACGGCTTGGAGATAGGGAAGTTGGTTGGCCTCGGCGAATTTGATGGGATCCGATATTGTGCCTTGACTCTCGTGCTGTTCGATCTCAGCACGGAGTTGCTGAAGGACTCTTGGGTGCTTGACTAGATTAAAGATGATTGAAGTCAAATTGATCGATGTGGTGTCAGAGCCAGCGCCAATATTCATGTTGCACACTGAACTGATGTCAGCGTTGGTAATCTTGGCTGGATCTTGTGTTTGGAGGCGTAGAAACTTGGTGACAAAGTCCTCTGCCACATTGGGATAGGGGATATCATCTGCATTGACCTTCTCGCGCTTCTCTTCCAGTTGAGCATCGGCAAATTCTCCAACACGAGTTAGGCCTAATGCAGTTTTGGAACGCATTTGTCGGCGGAACAGAGTCTTATGCCATTCCGGGAACACCCCGACATTCGAACAGTAAACCAGGTACTGGCTCAGCGACGACATGATCCCTTGTATATCTTCACCAGAATCCAAGAAGCCGAATCGTTTGCCGAGCTCCTGGACTTGGTCATCCGTAACAGAGTAGCAACGGCTGAGGATCCTACCGTCATCATGCCTATTACGTCAAAGGCATAGCACTGCATCCAGTGTGATATCTCCACGGCGGTGCCAGACCGAGCAAACTCTTCCAATCGATCCCGAAGAACAGCAGAGCATTTGTCGATGAAGGGTTCGAGCTGGATCAAGTTGGTCATCGAGTACGCTGCTGCAACCTTTCGTCTGGCTTGGGCGTGGATATGAGGATTCGGTTCGGCGAAGATGTTGGGAAGTGGACTGAAAGGATTGCCGCTGGCGTAATACCAGGGAGACTGCTCAAGCGTGTTAGTTAACTTCGATAGCATCACGCCAGTGCGTGACGGACCTTTGTGAACCCCCTGCCACTGCCATAGATGATCTTCGCTGCCGCAGGATCATCGATGCTGTACTCGTTCGGTGCAATGCGTACGACAGGCCCTAGAATGACTATCAGACCGAGTTGATACGCGAATGAAGCAACTGACCATATTTTCTATGGAGATCGATACTGGTCTTGGGGTATGTCCCAAAGTACACTTCCTTGAGGAGCCATAGTCTTGTGAACCGTGCAAGAAGCGGTCCAGGCACTCGTCGCAAGGGGGAACGGATGAGTTTGACCAGGGTCAAAAAGGCCAATCCGAGAGTCAAACAACAGGCTACCAGAACATATAGCGATAATGACTTCATGGTTGGAATTGCCACAAATAGATGATTATTTTGAATTGTATAGGTTATCGGGATCAATTATGATATGACAATTGAGAGTCCTCCTTCTCATGTCGTTTACCATAATCCATTCGAGCGGCAACGACACCTACAGAGTGACATTAGCCGATCAATTTCTATCACACGGGGGATTTTTGCCGATCAGAGTCTGAGGTTTGTCTCATTCGTCTTCTCCGCATTATCGACCCTTGTCCCCCGAAATGATGTGGCTGGCTGTTCGAGTTCGGAGCCATACCTCCGATGACCACGAAGCCAAGATCACGAGTCCCAGCCCCTCTTTCATCCTCGGAGTGTAGATGCCCGAACCTCGTCCTGCTTATCGCTATTCAAGCCACCAAATACTCGCTTCGGTAGCGAATGCAACTAGGTGGCAATATTATCCACGGCGATAAGCATGTGTTCTCTCATAGATCCGATGGGTAGCAAATCAGAATCACATGTGAAAGAAGCATAACAGTTGTGTGCCCCGGGGCTTAGGGAAATATCTAACATTAAATTGAGTTGTGTGAAATACTTGATCAAAGATCTTCTGATCTCCACCAAATTATTCCAAGTTTACTGAAGACTTTTAGTCGCTTGTGAAAGAGGTCCCAATGACTTTATGCCCTTCCTTTGTGTGCGGTTCGCCTGGGAGATGGCGCTGGGCGCAAGCAGTGAAAGTGTCTTGAAAAGTAGTAAATTAATGGATTGGTAATATTATTTGATTCCTTAATGGTGAAGTTTACTTCACGTCAACTGGCTCATATACTTATCTTAAATTACGCTCTGTTGAATTGGATGCTACTTCTTGGTGTTGATAGCATAATGCATTTTCTTATAATAACGTCTTTAATAAAGTGCAGTGTGTATTACTGGAGCCACCGTATATAATGCATGTCTATCATACAGTCCAGTCATCAATAACCCTTGCAGGCGGAGCACTACTCGCCAGCTCCCCCCACTTAGGCGCCTGCAAATCCTCATCCGCCACCTGCCTCCCCGTAACAGGATGCACATAATGAAACGGCACAACCCTCGTATCAGGCCACAAATCCCCGCCCTCCCACAGCTCATCCGGCCCCTGCGGATTCGCCGGATACGTCTCCTTGAACAAGGGCACAAACTTATCAGCGTCCTGCCACCCCTTCTCAACACTCCCGTGCCAGAAAGGATGGTACCGCAGGCGCAAGATCTTCCACACACCGTCCTCCTTGATGTACTCGTTCTCGTAGACGCCGCCCTCCCACCACTGACGCTGGCCGCCGGGGTATTCGGGGGATAGCGTCTTGTGGGTGCCGGCGCTCATGAGGGTTCTGCCGCGGTATTTGGCGGTGTTTGTGGCCGGTTGGAAGTCGACGACGTCTTGGCCGATGAAGTGGTCTAGAAGCCAGCCGTGGATGGGGCCGTTGCGGCCGCCGACGAAGTGATTGGACCAGCGGTCGATGAAAAGACGGCGAATGGAGTCTTTGCCTCTGAAGCGGCCGTTTAGGAATTGTACGTATGCATCTGGTGAGTCTGAGAAGAGATCCACCACCTTGTCGTGTTAGTCATGTGGAAGCTGGGATCACATTGGTTGGAGGCTGTGCATACCTCTTTGTAAAGACATTTGTCAAGGTAATATCCGTAGATATGCTGCAGTTTTCGTACCTCTGCCTCAGCTGCAACACGTTGGGTTAGCCAAAGCAAGTAAACTACAGAGATAATTATTACCTGTGAGCTTTTCGATCTTGGCTTCCATAGCCTGAAGCTGTTTCATGACACTTTCGGTATCCATGCTGCCAGTGAAATCGCTACTAGCGACGCGTCAATTTGGTATGCTGAAGAACAGGGAACTGAATGTACAGTAAACAACAGCACTCTACTGATCGGTACCTTCGAAAGCCCATTGGATCTCAGGGAGGTCTTATACCTGTAGACTAGCTACATCGGGAGTGGCTGTCAGCCTCCGCTGAGGGGGGAGATTATCGGCCTTGACAGTTCGGCTGTTGTGTTTTGTCGGATGCATACCGCCGATGGCACCAAATTCACCACTAACCCTTGTAAAGCTGGGGAATGCACCTCTAAAGCCAGGCCGAATTTTTTTATCGCGCCGAGTGTTGGATCGCGGGGTAAAGATCTGGGGAAGCGCGTCTAACAGGGCCCAGAACGTGCAGCGTTGGTGATAAAAGGATATATCGCTGATCCTTCCTCTCCACTTCTGATGCAAGGACAGTCTCACAGATGCAAAGTGTTTTCTTTTATCCAACATCACCTTCAATTCTTTGACTGACAAACTCGTCGACATGGAGGCACAACAGGCCTCTGCTAGGGGTCAGCTCAATTCACTCTTGAGCGAGAAGCGATTGATCGCCATTTGCTTCTTCATCGCCTTGGCGCAGTTCCAGTATGGATTTGATTCAGCTGCTGTGTCTGGCTTCCAATCCATGCCGGGCTTTCTCATCGTCTTTGGCTATGTTGATGTAAGTCTATATTTCAGCCATTTCCCTACAGCTCAAATGAATGAAAGACTCTGACCGTACTCTAAACAGCCCACGAACCCAATCGGCTACAACATCACCACAAAAGTCCAAACCCTTCTTCAGAGTCTCATCAGCCTCGGCGCCCTAGCAGCATGCATCCTCATCTTCAACTTTGGTCGTTTCATCAGCCCTCGAGTTGGCCTCTGGATCGCTTCGCTTTTCGGCATCGTCTCAGTCGCTGCACAAATGGGAAGCACGCATCTCGCCGCACTATACTTCGGTCGTATCATGCTTGGATTCTCCAACGGCTTCTACAGTACCTTTTCGGCCATCTATATCGGAGAGTCTACACCAGCGTACCTTCGAGGTGCAGCTATCGGCTTGGTTGTCTTACAGATCAACATCGGTGCTCTTGTCGGTATTGCAGTCGACAACGGAACTCAGAGCATGCTTAGTCGCCTGTCGTACCAGATCCCTCTTGCGGTCATGTTTGTCGTTCCAGTCATGATGTCCGTGGGATTAATATTCCTACCAGAAACTCCTCGCTATTACATCTCCAAGGGTCAGGACGATAAGGCCGAGGCAGCGATTCGAAAGCTACGGGGTATAACTGATGATGAAAGAATACGAGAGGACATTATGATCATGAAGAACGCGTGGTTGGAAGAGACTGAGATGCGCTCCACTACTCGACTGCTTGACGCGTTCCGTGGCGCCGACTTGCGACGCACTCTTCTCAGTATTGCGACAGCTGTTGGCCAGGCTAGCACTGGTATCTACTTCATCTCAGCCTTCTCAGTCTTCTTCTTCGTTCAGGCTCGAATTGGTTCACCTTTCAAGTGGGTCATGGTGTCTCTCGCCATCGCCCTCACAGGAAACATGCTCTCTTTCCCCGCTATTCGCTTCTTCAACCGCCGACACCTTCTCCTGGGCACATCTCTTCTCAACGCGGGTTTAATGTTAGGTATGGCAGTTGCCTACACTGTTTCTCCGGTGGGGTCTCCCACTGCTGGAAAGGTTCTCGTCGGGTTGAGCATCGTCTTTACCTGGATCTATGGTATCGGCCAAGGTCCCGTGCTATGGGCCCTGCAGACTGAGATACCCTCCCAGCGACTGCGAGCTCAGACAGTTGGCTTCTCCCAAGGTACAAGTTTCTTAGCTTCCTGGCTGTGCTCGTATTGTACGCCGTACTTTATCAACCCCGAGTCACTCAACTGGGGTCCCAAGTATTGTTACATCTGGGCTGGTAGTAACTTTATCTTGGCTGTCTTTACATACTTCTTCATTCCGGAAACCAAGGGCCGAAGCTTGGAGCAACTGGATGAGCTGTTTGAGAAGAGGATCTCGGCATGGAAGTTCAAGCGCTATGTCACTGATCTGCAGCAGGCTGATACAGATAATTACGTGGGTCGAATGGATGCGAACGAGAAGGCGGGTGTAGTTCAGGTCGAACATAAGGAGAATTAGTTGCCTGAAATGTGACTCTTGACACGTTAGAGTAGCTACCTTAATGTCTTTTAGTAATTTCATTAACTTTGCAATGTTTGGGGCCAGCTCATACTATCTCTCGTAGCCTTTTTAAGTCCTCAAAGTCGCCAACTCTTCCTCGGTAACCTGGCCATCAAACTCTTGCATCTTTGGTAGGTTCTTCAGTCCCTCGGCCGTCGCAGAAACACATCGACTCAGAGGTGTCCCGTGCTTAAACATTACTTCACTACCAGGACTGAACCAATCCATCTCAAGGAACTCGCGATCCAGAGTTCCAAGGTTCAAGTGAAAAGAGTCGCGCCATCCGTCAGGTAATTTCCCATCAGCGCAATATTCTGGCTCCAATTTCAAGTGGAAACACAATTCCGTTCCGCAACGTCCACAGAAGCTGCGGGATACGTCGGAATTGCATTTGACGGAGTGAAAGAAGCGCAGACAAGTTTTGGTCTCTCCTGTTGCACGGAGAACTTCCATGGCTGGGATGTATGGAGGACGGGCCGCGTCTGCTTTTGCAGCGTCATAATCATCCGCGAGGACGTCCAAGATGCGGCCAGAAATGATATTGGATTCAGATGAGGGTGGCATTGCAGAGACGGTGAGCATCGGCGCCGGGACATCAAGTACGCCAACTGCTAAGAACGAGCCAGTCGATCTACGACAGTCATTGCAGTGGCATGTCATCGCGCCTGGGAGTTTAATCCCCAAGGCTGAAGGAGCGAAGGGGTTCAATGGACGGTCTTCCAGTGCAGGGACGTCAACGCGATGGCGGACGGCGCCGCAAGAGCAGCCACCGGTGACTTTGACGGGTTCGTTGGGGAGAGGCATGTTGATTGAGAGTAGACAGATGCTTTCGTCTTGTGATTACATATTCACGATGTATCATGCAGTTTTATAGCCTACTCATGACTTTGTCTGTCCAATTCACGATAAATTCCGTAGCTGAAAACTGGCCAAGGCTTATGACGGTGAGGCGCTCTTGGCAGCCCTCGCTAGTGGTGGACTGTCGTTGTTTCGCGTTATTACTACTAGAACAATGCAAGATACTTACCGAGCGTGAAATTCTGCTGCGCCCTGTGATCATTTAAAATCACAGCCGTATTTCATGAGGTGTTTATATTGACTGTGTCGCTTGGCTCTAAGATGGCTTTATTACTGCCAAGCCCCAACAGACCACTCAGAGCCAGAGGAGGGTACCCACAGGGCGCAACGAATTCCGCCGTGCTTATGCGTTACGAAAACCGTGATAGAATACGACCAATTGCCTCATGGAAATTCACAACGGCTAATCGGCTCGTGATGTCATTATTCATCTGCTGTAGACGCGGCGCTGAGAGGCTCAGACCAAGCTGAGCGGTGGGTAAGTACTGAAAGGGGAAAGTAAGCTTACTGTAGTAGACGACTCGTCATTGGTCGATCGTCATAGCTCGGTCTTTACCCCTGTGCCACTATCGATAAGGATCACGCTATGTTACCCTGAACTCAAAGACCGAGCAGGATCTGCAGACGTGGCTGTTTTTAATTACTTAGTCTTGAATATTTCGTTATTAAAATACTACATGCTAGCTTTTATTAATTCAAAGGATTTCAATGCAACTTAATTACAGGTTTAGGCCGTGGCTGAGCATCGTGTCGTGGCTCAAATGTCTTTTTTTAAGATCAAGCGCGTTGTAGATCCTAATTCGGTCTTTAGCTTCACTCACTTCAAATTGGGGACGGGAGTCTACGCAGCATCAATACCAGCAGTGTAGCAACATCTTCTTGCTTCGTCTTTTCTTGGCATTCGACAGCATCTTCAATTCACCAATCATACAAAATGCATCTTCTTGCACTTCTTATCTTTCTCAAGACCTCATGGGCCCTGCTTGTCCCCTCTCCACCAGGCCCCTATGATGTCGCCGTCAAGAACTTTGAGCTGGTTGATACAAACCGTATCGACACATTTGCCCCCAAGCCCAATACCAAGCGCCGTCTCATGGTCTCTGCCTATCTTCCTATCGACGCCCAATATGGCTGCAAAGATGAAGTTGTACCGTATGTACCTGCCCTTACTGCAGAGGCTTACGGCAAGGTGGCCGGAACTCTTGGCCTACCCGACAACATAGTCAAAGATTTCGAGATGAAGGTCTGCAATATATCCAGTGTCAAGCCAAAGAGGTTTCACAAGCCCAAGAAAGAATACCCCGTCGCGCTTTTCTCACCTGGTTATCAAGGCTCAAGGCTTGTGTATGGGGCCATGGCTAGGTCACTTGCAAGTCTTGGGTATATCATTCTTACTGTGGACCATACTTATGAAGCCTTTGTGGTTGAGTTCCCTGACGGGACGGCTGCACCTGCTGCTGAGTTTCCGGATAACATGAACTCGACGTATCGGCAGCTCGAGGTAAACTCTTCTTCAAGCTCCGTGTTGGAAGGATAATATTAACTTTGACCATTAGGCCCGAACTAAAGATGAATCGTTTGTCATCTCGCAACTCTGCAATCACACGCTCGTGGAGCAGGTCTTTGGTGACTTCCCTGGTACCTTTGACCCTCACAACGTCGCCGTGTACGGTCACTCTTTTGGTGGATCAACTGCCGCCGTCACAGCCCAGCGCGATCGCCGTGTCATTGGAGGTCTCAACTTTGACGGGCCCATGTATGGATCCGTGGTTGAAGAAGGCTTGAAGTACACGCCTTACATACTCGTTGGAACAAACATGACAGCGCCTGATCCAGTTCCCGGCTGGAATGCATTCTACGACAAGATCGACGCTGCCAAGATGGAGATGGTGGTGAATCACACGCGTCACTACGCCTTTACGGATGTTCCGTTGCTCTTGACCGAGTTTAAAATTCCGGCCAAGTCAGAAGCTATGGCCCATGAGGTATTTGGTACACTTGGCGGAAGAAAGGTTGAGAAGGCGGCGAATGAGATTATGGTTGGATTCTTGGACTTGGTGTTTAAGAAAAATGCCAAAAAGCTCAAGGCTATTGGTAAGAAGGATGGTATCCACGTTCTTCAACGCGATCTTGCATGAGAGGGGAATCGGAGGCTACTGGCCGCGAAGAAGGTCCGGAGGCGGCAAGATAGCCAATATCTTATGTCTAAAGAAACTCGGGCACAGTAAGCTCAGATCATGTATGATTATTAAATTAGGTTAGGTCTTGTTACTCAAGTCCTGCGATTATTAACATTTTCATAATGTTTGAAATAGGCGGTAACCGGCAAAGAGATATTCCGGCCGGTGATGTGTCCTTACTACTCACACTTTGGCAAAGCAAATCGGTATATTATTCTGATTCGTTAGTAGCTGGACGCAGAACGACAATTGAGCCTGCATTGCCAGCAGTCTCTTCTTTAGCACCGTATTGAGCAAACCAATTACCAAGGGCTTCAATTACGTTCCAAGGCACTCCCAGCAATTTGTTTCTGACTACATGCTCCATCTTATCCACCATGCGAATGAGTGACCGAGATGCCGGCCCGGCGATTAGAGCAAGACTTGAGCCGTTGGGTCGAACAGGCCTCAACATTATTTATGCCGACAGATCTGAGCCACAAGTCGTTATCAAAGCCACCGGCTTCTGGCTAGATGGGGAAATATATGACCATGCATCCTTGGCCAAGGGTACAGACACTAGCGCGATATTCAAACGCGAAGCCGCTATCTACGATGCTTTGGGCGACCATCCACATATCCTCAAATCATTTGGGGCTGCATACTTTCCTCCTGCTTCAGGCGAAGAATCTGAGCTTAAGGCCGACAGCGAGAGAGAGGCCTGGGCCCTGAAACTTGAGAGAGCCCCTTACGGCAACCTCCGTCAGCGGATTATACAGGGCGATGCACTACCTATGGCCCAGCGCTTGAAGATGGCATTAGATCTTGTAGACACACTGAAATATGTGCATAGCCGAGGCGTGATTTGGGGTGACATCTCGACGCGGAACATCCTTCTCTTTGACGACCACTACATCAAACTCAGCGACTTTGCCGGCTCCAGTCTACGCGATGTATATCCAGACCTGCTCTTTGCCTGTGAGCCTCGCTACTGGATCCCTACGACAGACCCCCTAAGCCCAGAAAGAAGCACGTTCGAGAAGGAATTGTTTGCACTTGGCACCGGTATCTGTGAGATTACTGAATGGGAGGTGCCTTATGGCGAGATTGAGATCGAGGAGTTACAGGAGAAGTTAATGCGTGGGGAGTACCCCCCTTGTGAGCGAGGACAATCCCGCGCGATATGTCATCCAGGGGCTTTGGAATCTGGACTACACATCTGTTCAAAAGGTTGCCGATGCGCTTCGCAGACTTACAGCTACTGCATAGGTGATTACTGGCGATAAGGGGACTCTATATCGTCAAACACATGATAAGGACAAAGTGTTGCTTCTCGCGATATTACTTTTCCTAGAAAAGGTTTCCATGATGACTGACTTCGGCCAAGATGTGAGTGTCCGATGTTACTTGTTGCAAATAGACTATGATCTTGGGCTGCAGATCTACAACGTGGAGAAAGTTTTGTTTGTAAGAAAGAGACATGGACATGAACTAATATTTATCATGTATTTGGATGAGATATCATCGTTCAAAGACGGTACTTGCTTGACCAGATTGAGTGGAGTGATCCAGGCTAGCCAGGCCATCGGGTTGTGGACAAAGGGGTCGAACTAGGTTCTGTACCACTTGCATCGTCCAACCAGAACACGAGTACTGCAAGGTCCTCTGAGGTAACAGGAACGATTTGAGATCAATATCCAATCAAGATTATGATGCTTTGGAGCACTGGCGGAGCTGTCTCGGTATTTTAAAGAAATCCGTCGGTAAAGTGACCCCCACCTTTCCGATAGTCTAACCCCATTGATTCCGATGCCCCAGCCGTTCCGATACCCGCGACACTAAGCCCAGTACTCACATGGGGAGGATCGTGATGAAATGCTGGAGCTATAAGAGGTTGACACCTTCAACGACTTGAGAGGATGTTAAACGCATCTTTCGTGGACCGATGTAGCTATGTATATCGCGAATTATCTCACTCTGCCATTGCTTGCCGGCGCCTTTGTCGTCGGTATAGCTCTGTATGCCTTGGCCAACGCCTTCAAGTCTCCTGTCCGAGGCTTGCCTGGGCCTTGGTACACTCACTTCACTCACCTCGTCCTCAAATACCAGATTCTCGCTGGTAATCGCGTTCATTACATACACGCACTGCATCAACGATACGGCCCAGTCGTACGCGTTTCACCAGGCGAGGTTGATGTCAGTGACCCAGAAGCGTTCTCAAAAATCCACAAGATTGGTTCTGGCTTTCTCAAGTCGGCTTGGTACGATGCTGTAACTCCCGATCGAGAGCCAGGCATCTTTGTCATGAGAGATCCTCACCAGCATGCTGCCCGAAGACGATTATTTGCTCGTGCTTTCAGTGTCAGCTCGTTGTTAACCAATTGGGAGTCCGAAATTAGACAGAAGACTGAGCTTGCGGTTCATAACATAAAGCGAGATGCTCAAAGTACTGGGGCGGATGTGTTCAAGTGGTGGACTCTTATGGCGACAGATGTGATTGCTCATCTTTCATTCGGAGAGTCATTTCGAATGCTGGAGCTTGGCAAGGTAACTATATCATCTCTATCTCAGTGTAATGAGCATCCAGACTAACCGATTCTAGCAAACTCCTTACATCGATGCGATCCAGTCTGCACTTCTTATAAGCGGCATTCGCGCCGAACTGTCATGGATCTATCCTGTTTTACAGCGGCTGCCTTTCCAAAGCTTGAAGAAGTTATTGAATGGCGACAAAGTTGTCCTCGAGCACGGTTCTATAGCTGTTCGAAATATGCAAAGCGCAGGGGACGGCCTCAGCAAGGCGAATCTGTTCAGCCAAATGCTGGCTGAATCTGATAGCCAGGAAAAGACAAGTCTCTCCACATCAAGCGTGCAGCAGGAAGCGAGCAATCTTATCGTTGCGGGATCAGACACCACGGCTGTGACTTTAACGTATCTTATCTGGGCCGTTATTAAGCAACCCCAGCTTCAAGCTGAACTGGAGCGTGAGATATCAGAGCTCAGTGATGAGCTGAGCTTTGACGAGCTCAAAAGTGCTCCGCTGCTAAACAGTGTGATTGAAGAGACACTTCGTCTGTATGGCGCAGCTCCTGGTGCTCTTCCACGCGTCGTGCCTGGCAAGGGTCTGGATGTTTGCGGTCATTATATCCCTCCTGGTACTGTCGTCAGCACTCAGGCGTTCACATTGCACCGCAACGAAAACATCTTTGAAGATGCACTGAGGTATGAACATTACTATTTACTTGACTTACACACTAACACAGTTGTCAGGTTCAATGGTCATCGTTTCATGGACAAGTCCACACTCACAGCAGCACAGAAGGCTACTTTTTCTCCATTTGGTGCTGGGTCACGGATTTGTATTGGTCTACACTTGGCTTGGATGGAGCTACGACTTGGTGCCGCGCTATTCTTCCGTGAATGCCGTGGCGCCACGCTAAGCCCTGAGATGACTGATGAAATGATGGAGATGGAGAATAGGTTCTTGATATCGCCCAAGGGGCACAAATGCATTGTCAAGGCGTGATGATGAGAGGGAGGATTATGATAGTAGTCTGTTGTCTCCGGTCCCTTTGCTGAGCCACGACATGAATACTAGAGATATTTTCACAGAGTTTATGCAGGCCGTTCACGTTGAAGCTAGAGGATTAAGCTATTTTCGTATTGGCGTAAAGAGAAACGCCCGACTGGAATAATAAAATTGCGCATGCAAGACAACGAATCACGCCCCGGAATATGCAGCAGCTAAGCTGAATACGACCTATAGCGTCGATAAGCGCAGGCCTGGTAGATCCAAGTGAGCAATAGTCTCTCTTTAGAAACCAATAGCTGACATGGCTGAACCTTCAATTGAATTAACGACCCCTGATTGCCGTTGTTAAAAAGATGTCATTTCTCGCACTTGGACACGAATTTCAGTCGCGCTTTTGCAACACCCCACGCTCATTCATCTGTTGGTTGTTCGACCACGTCCACTCGTTCCCACGATGAGGTTCTCACTTCAATCCTTGGCCATCTGTTTGGTCTCGACTCAGGCTCATTTTGCTCTGGCGTCGCCCTGCAGGCCTGTGACCACTACTACCGCGGTCGCTGCCACCACGACTACTGCTGTCGGCGGGGCCTCCACCACCACTGCCGTCACTGGCGACTCTACTTCTACGGTTGCTGGAGAGACTACCACCACTACTGCCCTCTCTGATCTGTCCACCACTCTCTCGCTCAGCGAAGGCTCAACAACCACAGCACTGGCTGAAGAGTCCACCACCACTACTCTTGCTGAAGACACAACCACTACTGCCATCACTGCCGAGCCAACAACCACTACATTCGAGGCGACTACGACGACCGCTGCTGAGACTACCACTACAACAGAGGCTCTTGAGGGAACCCAGATTTCGGCCGTCTTCGCCGACAACACCGTGAAGGATACATATCTTGATCGATATGGCGGTACCTACAGCTCTCCTCAGGAGGGTGGCTCAACCTCCAAGGCCCGCTTCCAACTTGAGCCCGATACCAACCGAGTCTTTACTTATCTCATTGACGGCACCAAGGTCTACCTCTTCACTGTCATTCCCACTGGCCCCAACTATGCCTTCCAGTTCGACTCGCCAGCCAACATCGACCCTTATCCTGCTACCTACCACTACGTTCAGTGCACCCCCGATGCCAACAGCGTCCTCAGCTGTGAATCTGAAAGTGGCCCAACTCCTATTGTTTGGTACTGGTCGGAGAGTAATGTGAGGTACTATGGAAACAGCAATCCCAACTTTAATAGTGAACCTATTGTCCACTTCAGACTGGATTAATTCAGTCCGGGAGGTAGTTGCCGCGTGGTACGACTCTGAGGGTGGATCAAGTCTTAGTGGATGATAGAGAAGTTGAGGATAGCTTGATGGTACGCATTTACCGCGTCAAGGGTTACATGTTCTTTGTATATAGTTAATTGATATATCTTTATATACAGGCAGTACGTGATGTGGTATGCATCCTAGGGCCTCACTTTATCCTCTTGCTCTTATATGGATCAGACACTTCTCACGTGTTCGTTGGTACCCTTTGTGTCAGCCCTGCCCGTGTCGCTAGATTCGGCCTCACTGGCTGGGCCAAGACTCTCGGGTTCAGCCAGACGCATCTCAAGGTCTGGATGCTTAGTCTTCCACCGTTTCATATACCAGACTCCTCCCATCAAGATTGCCCACATGGTGAACTCAAACACTGTCGCCGCTGGGTATCCATTTGGGAACCGCGGTGCCTCAACCGTTGGAAACGTGAAGAGTGGGATCCAAATCTGATTGCAAAAGCCCAATGTCATCATAGAGGAAATGATGAGTCCACGTTCGCCGTAGTTTTCTTTTAGTGTGGAGTTGACCCATGAGTAAAGAATCGGCGATGCCATGCCCGAGAAGCCACCGAAGTAAAAAGCGACGAACTTCAGACCATCAGGCACTGTCCATATAGACAGCACAATGCATGCAAAGAACACAAACGATGCCTGGAACGTCCACAGCCCTCGAAGACTAAGGCAGCCTGCCAGTGTTGTGCCAAGCCAGGAGGAGATGGCGCGGAGTAGGTCGATAAACGTAGGGAGGATATTGACAAGTTCGATTGAGTAGCCGGCGTGACGAAGCCAAAGGGCCATGTAGCCGGTCTAATTGGATGTTAGTCATGCATCAAGCTTTTAAGGTTGCAGGTATCAAACTCACCCAATAATGGGCCTGACACAAGAAGATGTAGCACGAGACGCAGATCCACCACATGGGACGACTGAGAGTATACTTGAATGTCTTCCATGTGATTCCCTCATTCTCGACGGTAGGGATCCGCTTGAGAGCAAGAACATGCTCTTCTTCGGTCATATACCACCGTCTGGGCGATGTAGGGAGCCCAGGCCAGACGACGAATCCCAGAAATGCAAGAGGGAGCGTAATGATGCCTTGGACAATAAACAGCCATCGCCAGCCAGCACGTCCAAAGACGCCATTGAGGTTTCGGTATGCAGCTGCCTGGAGATAGCCAGAGAACATGGAACCGAGTGAATTGCCCATGAACCATACGCCAGCTCTTTTGAAGAGTTCTTCATTCTTGAACCACGAGCCAACTGCATCGACAAACGTCAGTACCTCATAGGAACAAAGCTTTCAATGATAGTTGCCAACCAGACACTTACGGATGAGATGGGTGCCGCCAAATGAGCTGGCCTCAAGAAACCCAGTCAGGGCCCTCAAGATATAAAGTTGCCAGCTATGTTTGATCTCTGACTGACAAAAGGCGATGACAGCCCAAAGTATCTGGAGCGAAGGAAGCAAGAATGGTGCACTGCCATTGTTAGTTTCGTCAGCTTTGATGGTCAGCAAGTTTTCTGGCTAAGTCTTACAGTCGTCCTTTTGTTTGGAGTGTCATAAGTGGAATCTGGCCCAAGACATAAGCCGTATTATCTGCAGGAAGCATTTCTGAATCAGCCCTGTCCTCTTGATAACTTTTGCATATGACCTACAAGCAACGACATAGTAGTTCAACTCATTTCCAAAGGCATTTAGATCCTCTCTCATGCCAGAGACATATGCGTTGGTGATATTTTGCTGTCCAAGGAACTTGAACATACTGTCAGTACAAGACTCTATAGGCTGGTCGACGACGAGCAAGACTCACGCGGCAAAAGACTGGTAGAAGTCAGTACATTTCCTGATAGCAATAGAATTTGCGCGACTTACAGCTTAGAGATCCGAAGACGAGGATGGCGAGATCAAGTTTGCGAAGAAGCCTCCTCTCTTCTTTGGGGTACTCCGACGCTTCATCATTATCAGCACATACCCTGCAAGACCGGGTACGAAGAACGCACGATACCAGTCAAAGACGGACACCACCACTGCTCCCACTTTGTTCCTTTTCAAGGCTGCGACGACTCCCATTTTTGACTAAACTAGGATCGTTGATTTCGTCAAGCAGTATGTCAATCGGGAACTACAACTAGACAGGAACGGAGATAAAATTCAGTACTTAAGCATAATCTTATACTATCACCACCATTCTTGGGATCTCGCATTGATCTGCAAGTATGGCGAGCTCGTCCGCCGAGACGTAGTATCGACGGGGATTATGTCCATGGCGTCGTATTCTCGGTCCACGGTGCCTGATTTGGAACCGAATAATCAGAATCCCACACTGTAAAGGACTAATTTGAATCTATAGGTGGGAACTAGATCGAGGGCATAGTGCATGCCAATGCAACTATCTGTGGAAGATAGGAAATGTCTTTGTTGATCAAATGGCAACATCTCCTCCACTTCGGATACTACCACTATTCACCCAACAATATGAAGTTCTGCGACGAGAAGTGGAGAAGCCCAGGGTACTTATCTATTGCGACATTAAGTGTGATAATCACGACGGAAGTTCTGTCCTGTTTTTATTACATATTACAACAAAACTCCAGATTTTGACCAAACCTTATAAAGATGTTGCTAGATGGGAGTTATCTCGGAACGCCATGTCATAGCACCTCTCCAGCCATTGATTGATGTTCAGTTTGCACCGGGTGTGTTCACGCCAGGATAGCTGACTCTCGTCTACTCAATCGTTACGCCTGTCGAAAATGACATGCCCTTCGCGGCAACAAATATGGAAAATGGCTGTGACGGTTTTCGCGTCTCAGGTTGTGATCGAACCTCTGCCAGAAGATGTAAGCTATTGGTTGTCTCAAGATAGTGCCGTGGCGTCGGGTCAAGTACTAAGAAACAAGGCAAGATACCACTAGTGGTCGAATAACCTGTCGTTTATCTCAGAGCACCAGTCGCCGTGTTCTAAATATAAAGTCAAGGCAGACATCAACAACTTTTTACGATATAGATAGCGTTTGTATTAGATATTTTGACTATAATATAGCAGCTAGGACTCGAGTTCTTTAGCCTGTTTTCCTTTTCTAGAATTAGATATCTATAGAACTTTTTATTGCATTTTAGTCCCTATTAAGAGACTAAGCTATAATAAAGAAAGATATGTATTGATTTTAATATCTTCTTAATTTATCTTATATATATTATCTAAATTAGTGATTATATAAATATAGCCTAAATTCTTAGTCTGTAGTGCCTATAAATATATATATTACCTACAACCAGAAACTTGCCGATTCCATTCCTTATGCTTTTCTCTCTTGTTGTCTGATTAGCGATAGCCTCTAGAAGCAAGCATTGGATACCCTCCTCCTCTAGACCTATATACATCCAAGGTGCCCTCCCGCGAATATCCAGCTTTTCCACATTGGCATTTTTCTGAAGAAGAATTCCGACAATATCTTCACCTCCCATCTCACAAGCATATGAGAGAGCGGTACGTTGATAAATGTCTTCCGAATCCACGTTGGCACCATTTTCAAGTAGGACTTTCAAAGCGTCTATAGCTCCGTTGCGCGCGGCGAGAAGTAAAGAATCGGTTCGATATTCATCACCAAAAAGCGAGACGCCCTGGTCAATAACTAGTTTAACCATGGTCCCAATAGTGCCCCAGGTTTCAATCAAAGACTTAGAATGGCCGCTTGAGTGTGGGATACCCTCCATTTCGAAGAGAAGAGTTAATGCCAGTTCTTGGGGAGTGACGTTCGATAATGGCGTGTTTTTGCTTCCAGCGCCTGGTAATTTAGTGGCCAAACATCTCTCAAGATAGAGGACTACGCAAGTCCAGTGTCCCGCCATAACGGCCATGAACACGGATGTCCATAGATCGCGATGGGCTATCGGGTCATGAATATACGGAAGAAGGAATATTACGACTTCATCCTTGCCCGTGCTTAAGGCATCTTGGAGGGCAGTTTCAACCGATTCGATGTTAACGTGCCGTTCAAATAAAGCATCCAAGACAGCCGTATGACCTGCTTCAAACGCCATACGGATTAATTCCGAATCCCTGACGTGGTCATGTGGCTCCAGTCCATCTTCTCGTTTCAGTAATAGTTGCATTATGTCCACGAGTCCATTTTCGATGGCCCAGCGTAGCATAAAATCGCGAAAACTTTCCAGTTCACTCTGGTTGACACATCCAGCTCGTAGGAGCGCTTCGGCAACACCTGTTTGCTTGCATTCAACAGTCCAGGTCATAGGAGTTCGACCGCGATTATCTTTAGTGTGTAGCGACGCACCAAGCTTGATGAAATGCTGCAAAAGAGACAAGTGTCCATATTCTGCACAGTAAGAGAGTGAGGTTCTGCCTTGTTCATCCTTGCTGTTGATATCTCCGCCCATTTCCAAAATTGCACTGACAATCTCGGCCCAGCCATTTCGCGTAGCCAGGGGGAGAGCGCCTTGCAGTTCGTGACGTTTGAAGTCCCCAGTAGCTGTGAAGCTGAGGTGCCACAAGGAAATTTTCTTATCATGATCCTGGATTGCTTGCACAAGAGGATGCCGTCTGATAAAGGCATGGTTGTGTGAATCTAGCGTCAACCTGCCTAGTGAACTACCACTCTTCATCAACTTTGCGATGCTCTCATAGTCGTCCAAGATTTGCTTGGCTTCTGAGTCCATGGTTAAAAGTCTCTTAAATTTGTCAATCATCC
Source organism: Fusarium chuoi (assembly GCA_022627125.1). Taxonomy (NCBI): domain Eukaryota; kingdom Fungi; phylum Ascomycota; class Sordariomycetes; order Hypocreales; family Nectriaceae; genus Fusarium; species Fusarium chuoi. The sequence continues at coordinate 62,221 of JAJALE010000886.1, read as the reverse complement.
AATTGATGCCACGAATCCCAAACTCTAGTCTCTCTTTGTTAGATCTCTGTGAACAAAAAAGGCGGTAAAGCTCTCCTGTTGTGCGCAGCGCTTTGACAAACAGGTGAGAGGATGGGACAGATGGTTCGACTTCACTTCCATCCGGCGGAGGATAATGGAGACAGGCCCATTGCATGAGTGACTCTGCTCTATCCCATTCCGCGTTCCGACGATAAGTATTAGCCGAATCAATCAGATCAGATAGTAGTGATTCTGGCTCCGGGTGAAGCTTGGAGGCTAATAAAGAGATAGCACAAGACAACGCATCAAAACGAGAGGCAAGGCCGCAATCAAAAAGGATATCAGAGAGAGTAATAATGACTGGGTTCTGCAATAAAACATGCCCCCCGCTCTCTAGTACAGTTGTGTCCCCAGTCGTGAAAACATCAACCAGTGGAGATAGTATTGCCAGCAAGAGGTCTTGGGCTAAAATCTTGGGGGGTGATTCCTCCGTTGCCACTGCGATAAGTTCAAGCGCTGTAGGAGTACGAGATACATTTGTGTCGAGGTTGGCTGATGAATCCGCAACTCGAGGCTGCAATGTATTGTGAACAGCATTCCATCCACAATATTGATTTGAACGTGGAGAATAATACATATTGTTCTGTATGTCAATTAGATCGAGGGCATCACCATTGCGAAGCTCGATCTGAACGACGGGTGAAAGCCTTCTTGCATCAGGACCAAACCATAGCCCTATTTCATTCGTCTGTTCAGAAGATTGTGTCTCTAGCTCTTTGAAGTTCAAATAGCCAGAGACAATTCTTTTCCATTCAATCTTTTGGGAGATGGATGTTCGGTTGCCGGTCTCGTCTGTTTTCTGGAGGCTCTTGGCCGAGACAAGAGACCACAATGATAATCCCAGGACCGCTTCTAGTTGGGAGGAGTCAACGGTCCATTTTGTTTGCCTTCCTTTTGGCGGCTTCATGTTGATGTCAATTTCTCCCTTGCTTGATTGCCTATTATCAACATCCCTCGCGACGACCTGGATATGGATGGTGATCTCGTCCTTGGTTGCTTTCTTGGAAAAAAGAGTTTCAGCAACCTTGCAGATTGCACTAGCCAACATCACCGCTGATTCGCGTACCTTGACTTGAGAGAGTTCCCATTGTTGAAGTTCTTTTCCGACCACGGGACTGGGACTGTGGCCAGTCAAATGTGCCAGTCTTTGTCGGATAAAGAGAGCCTTTCCCAAGTCAAGGGAGTTGTGGTTCTCTCCATGTTCTGGCAACTCGCCCTCTTGTGGGTCAATGTTGTTTCTCTTTCCAGTAAAAGACCAGAACCTCGTTCCATGCAAGCTTCCATGAGCAATTTGGAAGGCGAGCCAATCCAGCTCGTGCCCTGCAACCATATCCGGCATGTCTCTGAGTTCGTTGGCATCCCTCCCGAGTCGTTGGACACGCAACAGCCCTCTGAGGATACTCATAATTACTGTGATTCCTAATTGAGCTAGGGAGACCCAGGCTTTCATTCCGCGTAGTCCGATGAACTGACATATATAACCAATAAGTACGGCCGTGACAGCGAAGAAGGTGTAAACCTCGAATCTATCATCAAGGTCCTTCCTTGAAGATGTCCAAATAGAAAGAGGATCTGATTCCGTGTTTTCCAGATATGCAAAAGCATCAAAACTTTGGTCGCCGATTACTTGTGGACCTGGCTGAAGCCAAATAAGTCGACTCCTTGGTGTTCCTTTTTTGCGGCAGTAACGGACTTCTTTCGTTGTTTGCCCGATCAGAGCAGCGCATGACCACATGCCACCGCACATTACCACCGTGCCAGTAATAAACATAATTGGTGCATAGTTTGTCGACGCAGGCGATCCAGATTGACTTAAATTCCACTCGAGGACCCAAACTCCAACTCCAGCGAGAGCGAGAACTCCAGCTTGGAGCAGAAACCCAAGGGCAGCAATAAATCTGAACACCCATTTTGATGGCTTTCGAATGCCAACATTGAGTGAAGGATTGGGCTTCGGGGCGAATAGACATCCAGCTTTACTCGCGGACATATGAGTATTGATCCATTCCGAGTTACTTGTGGGTTGGTGAGACTCCAGATAGTGGCGGAAAAGATGCAGCTCGTCTTGTTCGCCGGGAATATGAATGAGCTCTAAAATGCATGGCCGACCGAGAACACGAGTAATTCCGCCCTTGTTAAGCAGTTCACATACATCGCGGCTTGTCGATGTACATAACTCAGCTTCTATGATACCATCTCCTTCTTGAGACCGACCGATAAATGCACGGAGGGTAGAATGACCACAGACACGGATAGCTGAAACAATGGCAGTGAGGATACCAATTGGCGCCATGGCAAATATAAAGTAGTCGACAAAAGATGTGCTTTCGCTGAGATATTGGCGGGTCATGGCCTCACCAAAGAGAACAAGAAGAGGGCCAACATCTGTCGCAAGATCGTTGGAGAAATCAGAGAGATCATCAGCTCTTACTTGAGTGGCAAGAGCTGCGAGCAGAATACAAAACCAGAGTTCCATCTTTATTTCTGCTTATCAGGAAAGAGGATGCAGATACGCGGGTGAATTGATTGCTGAGAAGAGAGTTTTAGGATAAGGCGTAGGGGATGATCAAACAATTACGTTAAACTAGTGATAAAAGAGAACGGATAGTGAGTAATAGGCGCAATAAGAAAGCAAATGATATAATTTTAGCTGCAGTATGAGAGTTGAATCTGCGCCAAGTCTTTCCGTTAAGGGTTTTGGCGCTGCAAAAGCAACGGGCGATTTGGCGGTTTTTTGCGCTTAGGCAAGGACTTGAGCGAGGCAAGGTATATGATGATAGAGTTGAATCATATATAGAGCGTTGAGCAGAGGAAGTTGGTGGTGTTACGTGTTGCGGGAACTGAAAAAAGCTGATTAGAGACAGAAGATCGTACAAAAAACAACGGACCATTGCCAATATTTAATCAAGCGTCGAGCAAGGCGGGGTAGTAAGATATGTCGACGAGAAGTTGCCACTTTTAGCCAGTAGATCTCGGCAGGACGCGAAGCCAAGACTTAGGAGTGGGGAGCTGAAGTATCGTGTAACACATAACTCACCTCTTGCAGTTCAATCAGACAGTTGGTAGGCTGTCGAGGTTGGTTGCGCACCAGTTGAGACTGTCGACAGCAACTTTTTGAGGCCCCTACATTACCTTACGTAGTGACCTGCTATTTACAGTAATTCCTGTCCTCAAAACAGGATTTACCTTTCTTTTCAATGCAGCCTTATAGAGAAGTCTTGTTAACTTTGTAAAGATAATGGCATATCCTGTTTGTCAATTACTATTGCCAGCTGGTCAAACCGCGAGATAGTGTCTTTCTAGTAGAAATATCTTTATTTCACTTGCTTATTTTAATTACTTATTTATCAATCTGCTTTATTTGTTTCAAATTTGTCTCTCTTCAGGAGTGAACATTAAAACCAACTGCATAATTTTGTATTAATGGCCAGAACCTGCGCGCCAAACCTAACTGTTCCATCGACTGGCACATTCGCAGCACCGCTCGTTGTCACATACAAGATATGATGATCCTCGTAAATGCGGCCGAAAGCAGCAGAAGTCGGCCCCGCCACGGCCGTAGAGTTGAGACTTCCAGCCACGACATCGGTGCTAATTGGACCTTGTGCGCCGACAAGTGGTGCAACAACGTGCTCGATGAAACTTTCGGGACCGGTTGTGATATACGCTGTCGCATCCCGGATGCAAAGTCGTCGTAGAACCAGGTGGAATTATCTTGGCTGGACAGAATCTCGACTCGACCACCATCAACTTCTGTTCCGTTGGGGTGAATGGGGAATCGTACAAGTACACCTAGTCCAGTGTTAGTAAGATATGCCATCCCGTCTCCGACCTTGATGCCATTCACGCCGAAAGACCCCGGGACTGGTGTTGGTGGGCTTGCGTATAGGTATTGTTGAGAGCGATAGATATGATAATCTCCGGAGATTGGATCAAGATGATAAACGACACCGCTAACAACATCACTGACGAGCACGTGGCGTGTTCCTTGGCCCCAGCATGGCAGAAATATCATGCCATTGAGGAACTGTGCAGTCGAAAAGTCAACAATCCTAGTCTCCCTAGGTTTGGCTCCAGTCGGGTCCAATGAATCGACGCGATAAGACCCCAAAACAGAGCCATCATCAATCGCCTTGTTCCTTCTTTTCCCAATTGACAACTTCAGGACCTGCTATTAGAACAGTCAGGGGCTTACCAGAGCGCGCTCCTTTTAGGGGCAGTATGCAGGGTTTAAAAGATCTTAGCACGCTCCGTTAATCATGACATTCCAATTCCCCACATATAACAAGCCACGTATTAATAGCCTGGCAGCAATTGGTACAAGTGGAATTAGGAATCCAGCAGTCAGCCTTGACGTGCCGCTGACATTTCTCAATCACCAGCTCAGCCAAATAACCCTGCCAGTCGCAACAGTCGCTGACCTTGTACTGGATTCTGGTTTATATATCTAGTACTGACTGAAGAATCTTGCAGGGTTATAAAGCCCTGTTCCATATGAGATGTGCTGGGTTATGAGTTGTGTGTTAGTGGCGCTCCAAAGAATCTTTTATCTGTATGTCTCACGATATCTTCCTCGCTTGTGTCGTACATATCCACATTGTTATCTATCTTGGGCATATTTTCCAAGTGTTGCAGCTGGTATTTAGCAAGAATTACTTGATTTAGTTTGCCTGAGACTGGGTGGAGCTGACCAGATATTAGTCGCTTAGCTTGCTGGCACTCCTTGGCCATCTTATTAAAGTCGCCATATTCCTCCAGATGACCAGGATACCCATACCGGTTGCAAGTTATTGGGTGGTTTGCGATAATGAGCTTTTGTGAAGTTCCTGCAGGGATGAACCATCCTGCAAGGATGGTTCCGTCGAGAGACGGAAAGAATATGTCTTCGTATTTCATGTCGCACTGGTCAGGGCGGCGGAGAATGGGGGAGCGCTGCCCATTTTTGAAGAGCTGGGCGTAGCCCTCGACGAATTTGTTGATAGCTTCGGTCGATGGCATCTTGAAAAGAATCAGCATGTAAAATTGTTTATTTAGAGTTTGCTGCACTGTATATCTGAGATGTTTTTCGAATTACTAGATCACTTTGAAACGCTTATTTGTGTTTTTTTGTTATACTTTTCTGAAAGTCGTTTTCGGCCGACTCTTGTCGGGGTCAGCCTCAGTGTTTTAGGGTGGAGAACAGCGCTAAGCAGCTGAAGTATGATATCACAGAAGCAGCCTTCGGGATGTGCGGAGATAAGCAACGCCTTTGTTTTTTTATCTAAGTTAGTATCAACCCTGTGAGTTTAATCACTGGATCGTAGTTATCCTCGTGGTAGCGACACGGGCCGATCCAAAGATGAGAGCGGCTCCACATCCTGGCATTGAAGACCACGTTTGATCCCCAGGATCCAATGAATTTGTATTGATTCAGGAATTAACTGTGGGCAACCGGTTAATATTTGTATACAACACGAGGAAGTTAATATAATTAACAGGAAAAATAGGAATATACATTTAAACTAGAGTTTCCCTAAATTCAAGCCGATGGAGGATGAAACGTAGAAATGAATTGCTTCTGGAAATCCCCAAACTTCAGTTTGTAGTGCACCGTGCCAACCACGTCCTGTTCAGTGAAATTGGCCGTAGCACTGGTAATAACCTTCTTCCCAGCATCAGGGAATGTAGTACGGCGCACTTCAATCGTAGTGCCATAATCATTGAACCACTGACGCGCCTCATAAGCTTCATCCTTGCATGACACAAACGCCCCGGGCTTGGTGCATGGTTCGCCACACAGCTCCCCGTTCTGCACGCCCTTGCAAACAGTTAAAAAGTTGCCTGGGTCCGGGACGGCGTTGTGCCCTTCAATGGTGAACTTCCAATGAATCATCTGGTCCTTGCCGCGAGTTCCGGTGTAGTCATTGCTGTGCCAGTCGTTCTTTAGATCTTCTGGGTTGGTGACGACGTAGGGTGATGCCCATGCATGGCAAGCGACTACGGTAAGGAGGACGACTTTGGCAAGCATGATTGGTGAAAGGCTGGTGGATTATTAGTATGGGGTGCTTATTACTTATGTTGCCAGATTTGAAAGTTAACTCACATCCGGGATATTGTGGAAAGAGGAAGCACTGGCTGCTGCAAGTAGGTTATATGTAGAGTATATATCTCTGGAGATTTAAGAATCAGCAACTACGAAATTAAATGCGGGATTACTTTCTATTTTATACTTCCCGCGAGAAGGTTTATACCCCTGTGATATGTGAAGTTTGTTCCCTACGGCCTTGCGCATTGTAGTATATAATTTTATTTTCCTTGTCTACTAAAAGTTTAATCCATCGGCAGTTTGGCAAAGTTGCCGTAGATCCGATTGCTGATTCATCAATAGCCCAAACTCAATTCTGTCAATTCATTACTACATGTTACACGGGCATAAGTATTCCAAGTTCATCTTCATTTCACAATATGTCTTAGTAGTGGTGTAAGCTACAGTAAATCCGAGAATCGGTGGACTTTTGCATCTTTTCGGCCCTTTGAATTGATTTGTTACTAATACAGTAAATAATGTAGAGGCCGTTTAACCAATGGCGGATTGTAAATCCAATTACAAACCAGGATGTGTTGGTGCTGTATAGAATTTTCGGATGGCATTGTTAATATGTACTATCGATGTATTCGACTCATGTGCTTCTGGTTGCGGCGCGGTTATGGCTTGTGACAACGTAGACATGTTCTGCATCTATGGCATGACTTCACGGAAGCACACTACAGCATCATTCAGACGACAATAAAGAGATGACCACCAAAGGCGACCCCGCCCATGACCAAATCATCCCTTTTTATCGTGTCCGACATTTCGAAAGAGCCAGACAATGCGCAGTTTCTCTGCCGCTACAGTTCCCTTTCCAATCAGTTCAACACCAAGGGCAATGCCGTTAGAACTGCTTCGACATGTCTGCGCGACAAGGTTGCGGCCGAGGCAATGCATGCAATCGTTGCTGGCTACAGTTAAACTGCTCAAACCTGAATGCGCATGTGCGCCCGAGTCACATTCTCCTCTGTAGATCACCTTACGGTCTGATCAAAATGCAACGTTGCGCTCAAATCTCGATCGACAAGTCCCCGCATCTCATCAGGGGTAGTCTACGCGCTTCGTGATTAAACCATGCCCATTGTGTTAAACTCGAAGTGTATTTTCTAACCTTGTGACTGACTCATAAACTCAATACCGCCACAACCTTCCATCAGGGGTGTTTGTAGTGTTGAGCTAACCTTCCTTGGCCGCGGGATTGGAGGCACCTTCTTATACGCCTCCAAGGCCGGCCAAAGAGTCATCATCTAGGTTTTCCTCTTATCAGCCTTATGCTGTAGCAATTGGTCAGACATCTTGGTATAATGTCTAAGTTGTGAGCTTAAAGTGTTATTTGCCGCTGAGACCTGTGGCTGAGAGCTTAATCCAGCCGAGAGAACCTAGATTAAACCATGCATTGATCGAAACGATTTATTTCCGAATTTCATGCGGTCCGAACAAAAGGACCAGTTACGCGCCGCGTGAGTATCCAAAATAGGAGGCATGAAACAAATGATAAATGACTCTATTTTCCGCGACAAAACTTCCCCGTGAAGGAGAAAAGTCCCTGCTGCTATTCGCCACGTGCTTAGGGAGATCAGCCAGGACCTGGCATCACAAGCTCCAGGGTTCCTATCAATGAGGATCTATCTGTTGCACTGGCCTATCACATCTTATCATGGGTTCTATTGGATATCGGAAACAAAGCCGGTTTCAAAGCACCAGCTATACCCACTGCTATACCACTGCTAATTATTATCCCTCGTTAACCAACAGGTTTCGCTTTAAGTGGAAGCTCATTTCCTAAGGGATCGATACAGAATGCACTGGTCACGGAGCTATGTAGGCCAAGTCGAAATCTCCTGACTACTGTTTTACCTGCATGAACTCATACTACAGCGTCGAGTGACAACCCCTTATTGGCTCACGTGAAATTAATAGCAGCTGGCTTTCCTTTTCAGACAGAATTCGGATAGGAGATGAAGACATAGAACCGCAAGATATGCGCTTGGTTCAATTGCCAACCGGCCAGAAGACTTAATACAAATATGCAATGTCGTCTCCTTCAATCCTAGGCGCCTATTCAGATACCCTTTGTTCTAACACATCAACATTTCTGAGATTTATCATAGACCAGACAAAAGAGATATCTTTATTCTTTCCAATCTTTGAAGCCAAGATGAAAGTCTTTAGTAGGGTGCATGCCTGTCTCCTTGGAGTTCTCAGCCTGCATGTTGCGCAATCATGGGCACTATCAGGAGAGGCCAAAGCAATGGTTGAAGACTCTATGGAGTGGATGGATAGGTTCTACGACCCCAAGATCTCACAGCTGTACGACCTCAACTCCAACGCCGCAATGAACCACGAAACACTGGCCTCTACATGGTATGCGGTCGGACTTCTTGCACGGAACGGCGACGGCGATGCCTCAAGGGCTGAGGATGTCATAAGATACGTTATCAAAGACCAACACGACAACCCCAAAGATTTGTGGTATGGCGACTATACGCGAGAACCAGAGGAGCCAACGGTTGGAACAGCATGGTACCCTGCCAAAATGTACGGATCGTGGGATCCCAACTGGCGTGGCTTTGTGGGTCTCAGCTTCATCACGATATACGAAGAGTTTGGTGATCTGTTGTCCGACGATTTAAAGGGTCTTATGCTGGACAGTCTATATAACTGCAGTATTGGCGACTCGTACCGCGTGGGTGGTGTCAATGGGGATAATCTCTATCCATCCTATAGCAACCCTGCAATCATGCGTGCGATCGGGACAAGCTGGACTGGTCGCCAAGTTGGCGATGACAATATGACACAGGCTGGAGAGGATTATGCGAAAGAGATTATTAACCTCTTTGACTTGCATGATACGCTTTCTGAGTTCAACTCGGCGACTTATACCGGCATTTCACTCTTTGGCCTTACGCTTTGGTGCAAGTATGGCGACAAGGATAGTATTCTCTCCGAGAGAGGCCCAGATCTCCTGCGTGGTGTCTGGAATTACACATCGCAACTGTGGAATCCGAGCATGCGGAATCTCGCTGGTCCATGGGACCGCACATATACCTTCGATATGACCAAGTCTCTCGGTATTCTATCTCACTTTCTCGCGCCCATCATCGGGAGGAAAGAGTCAGGTCTATGGCAGTACCCGGAAGTCATGAGCCATGCCCGTGACTGGGCTTGGGCACCACTTATTGCAGTCCACTCGGAATTCCACAACTCTTTGCTTTCGGATGATCTTAAGGAGTCACTGAAGACATTTGACGGGGAGAGGACATATGAAGGGAAGGCTTACTATCCGCCCTACGATCTTGATACCCGAAACATCACGACGTGGCTTAGCGAGTCGCTCATGATCGGAGCGCAGTCGTATCGAACAAAGAGCGCAAACGGACCGTCGAATAACAAGGCCCAGTTCCATCCAGCTGTTGCACATTGGTCCTATGGAGATGATAACATCGGATGGCTCAGCGTAAGTTAACACGGCTTCAATATTCACTCCTGCTTTTACTAATGCAACATACAGCTCCGTCCTACCGAGGCCCATGTCCTGATGGAAGTCTCGCCAAAGAAGCTGAAAGTGACTTATCCTGAAGGGACCAGCAGTTCAGTGTTCACTTTTGTGGCCTCCCCCTCACTTGCGAAGAGGGATGTCCAGTCGTGGGCTGACATTCAAGGCATCTCGATATCTGTGTCTGGAAATGCAAATCCCGTGCCAGAGGTCACATTCGCTGGTCGATATGGCGGTTCAGGAAGCCCGATTTACGATCACAATCATTGGACTTTTGTCCACACAATGCCTGCTGATTTTGAGGGCGCTCCTGAGATTATCATTGAGTTCGAATGAGGGCACCTAGTTCAAGACCAACAGCATTTTTCGTCCGATATACAACATAGACTAGAAGATGTAACATTATTGTGTACACATGTTTTTATAGATTTCAGCCACTATGAATTTTCAATTTTACAATGCACTTCGCTTAGAAGCATCACGCAAGTAAGCCTCCTACAATCAAAGCGGCAATAGTTATGATGAAAGCAGCCGATCCAGGCTGTAGAGAGGCGGAATCATTATCATCACCATCATTGCCAGCACCAGATTCTGATCCATTCCCTCCACTTGAACCTGATCCGCTCTTGTGACTCAAAACAAAGATCTCTCCCGTCTTGTCCGAACTAAACCACAGTCTCCCCTTAGAGTCCCACGCCAGGCCCACGGGGCGAAAGCAGTCATCCGGACACTTTGAGAGATCTTTGTTGTAGATGATGGGTGTAGTGGCGTTTGTACTTCGTGAAGAAGATGCAGGTTGGCCGTCTTGGAAATCCACGTACGAGACTTGGTAGCCAACTGGAGGGTTACGGTTCCCTAAGAATGTCAGAAAGGACTGGGTTCCGAGGTAGGGAGGGGGGTCTTACAGCTTCCGTGGAAGGATACATAGGCCCTTGTGCCATTCTCGTCGAACTTCAGATCTAGAGGCGCGGTATGCGCTTGGAATGCTAGAACTGGAGCAACATAGTCGGATTTGCATTCCTCGTCGGTAAGGGCTTTAGAATCATCACCGCCCGCCTGGCGATCAGCTGGAAATTGATCGCCTATCTTGAGGTCGCCGAGGTTAGGGAAGCCATCTGTAGACCAGAGGGTATAGCAAAGAGGGTAGCCGTAGTTGCCACCCTGATCATCAGAGCCATTGAGATAGCCGTGGAAGTTCATCTCCTCGCCTGGGTTGTCCTTGTGGATATCTTTGCCGTCACGATGTAGTTCATCGGCTGAATTCTCGACGCTGAAAATTCCGCCTGTCTCTGGATGCTCTGCCACACCGACGGAATTGCGCAAGCCCCAGCCAATGATCTCGCCGTCTAGGTAATCGTAAGGCTTCTTATCGGAATTACTGCTGAACGATGAGATGTTGAAAGCGCGAATCTGAGAGCGACCTGAGTCACGATCTTCAGCACCTGCGTCGTCGTTTCCATCGCTGCCGCGGGACACGAGCAACATATCTGGATGTTTCTGTGAGATAAGTAGGGTTCGTGATGTGTGACCTCCGTTGGTCATATTGGAGACCAGAGTCTTGACGGAAGAGCTGCTGAGGGTGACTTTGGATGGGTCATAGGACCATGCAAAGACCTCATCGGATGATGAAGCATAGATTGTACGGCCATCTTTAGAGAGGGCGATGCCATGGTTTAGCTAGTACAGAAGTTTAGTTGATGGTCAAACGATGAGAGCTTCGGGGCATGAGTAGCTCACATTATTCTTCTTTAGTAAAGTGGTCTTCTTCTTGACTTGCAAGCAGGTTTCTCCTTCATCATTGAGTTCGAAATGGATTATACCATTTCCAGAGTCTATAACAATGAGAGCACCCTCGCTATCGAATAAAATACCCCGAGGTCGTCTAAGCTCATTGGCGATAATACTATAGTTCCAGTTGCTGTCGGTAGCAGGGGCTGGGTAAGAGGTTTCAAGGGTCTTGAAATTACATTGCTGGGCAGAAGCGATGACGATGAGAGGCGTTACGGTGGCGAGGAGGCGGATGGACGCCATCGCGAAACGCGGGGTATCGATGACGTCGGGATTGAAAGGTGGATTAGCCTGAGGTTTAATTGATGTAACCAAACTATGGGAATGTTGATAGGACTGTATGTACCCTGGGGATGGGTATTAAAAAGGAAGTAAAGCCGTAAAGCATGGATGGGGATTAAGCACACGATGATGGAGGAGACGTTATGATCAAGTGATCATAGGGAAGCCATCATTAAGGACCATGGCCAAGAAAGTCACACGACTTTGTTGCCCAATGAGACAGAAGACAGGGGTTGAGAAATTTTAGGCTAAGGTAGGCTGATCCTGGAGAAGTCAACTTGACTTGCTTACCCTACATCGTTGTTATACGGAAACTGCCAATATAGAAGTACTGACTTAGCAGCTTCTTGATCTAATATACATAGCGCAAATATCTATAGCCTTAGCTTTTGCCTACTTCCACACTCGCGACTTAAGGAATTTTAGACAATTAAATAAGCTGCAAGGAATTAAAGACAAGATCGGCGCTGTAAGTCCTCCCATCTAGCAATAAATAAGTGGTAATAGAGTAATCTACTCAGACTTTTCAGAGAGTAAAGGCATGCAGATGTCTTTACTTGTCATGTCAGCTTATTAAGTTCTAACTTGTAAATACTCCAGAATTAAAGAATTTAAAATGTCATATAAGCGAGGAGGCTAATACATACTGTATAAACAGAGAGAAGGAATGCCGATGGCTTTACTAGGCATTTTATTTAAACCTTCCGATTGACTGAGTTTTGTACATTGATCTGATATGCTTTTAGTCATTTGATATAAGACTCTGGGGGCACTGGTTCCAGACTTTGGCGGCCATCTCCGCTATCTAACCTTAGTCCCTAATATCTCGAATTGCTGGCCAAAGTGGCCGTAAACAAAACTATACAGAAATTTATTCCAGCTTCCAAGTGGAGTAAAAACCATCCCGCATCAGGAAGCAGGATAAAAAGTCCCTTGTCCAATTCTCCACGGCACCTATTCCGATGCCGTGGTAGCCGGATTCTCAGCGGGTCATTGATAAGTAGCCCCATCGGGCAACTGATCTGACAGGCATCTAAGTGGCTGCAGCCAATGCCGACGTTCCTGAGCTTCTAGCGTGTACGACATCTCGGACACACTGCTTTTGGGTTACACGCGCCATCGCACACGACATCCTGGTACAGGACTGATAAGTGTCGCTTATCGCCGTTGAGAGGGTCTGACGATGACCAATTACAGACACGATGTGACAGTAAATTGGGAAGGGTAGTGGTATCGTACCCCACGAATGAGTGCGATAGGTAGGTGGGCACGGGAGAAGCGGCAACTGCTATCGGTCGAACCCTGAATTGTGCGGACCAATGTGGGGTTTGCAGGATCTAGAAATAGAGTATGAGAGCCTGCTCGTTTTGTGTCTTCCGACGTCCCTTTTTACTGCTGGCCCGTGTCCCTTTCACCTCTCACCCACGTCTCTAGCTATCGCCCATCACTAGTCAATCCAGGGCTCTACAAAGCCAAGGGCTCAGGCAGGCATGGCTTCCTACAATGAGAAGCTCAAGGGCGGGGACCACGAGCTGTCCCTCGAGTCAGGCAGCGGCGACATTCCGGCCGCCGAAGCCTACACTTCATCAGCCGACTATGAACGCGGCCTCTTGGCAAACCTCCGCCGCTTCGAGGCTCGTATGGACAGGGCTCTCGGCGTAGAGTCAGAGGCCATTGTACGCAAAACAGAAGAGGACAAACGACCCGTGCCATGGCATGAGGAGCTCAACATGGCCCTGATTTGGGCCTCGGGCACTATGGGCATCAGCTGTTTCGCCACTGGGTTCCTGGGTTGGGAGTTTGGCCTGAGCTTGAAGCAGAGTCTGCTCATTTATATCTTTGCGTCTATCCTTGGTGGCTCGGTGTCTTCATACTGCGCTACTTTTGGTGCAGCAACCGGTCTGCGTCAGGTTTCCGTCTCTCGATACAGCTTCGGATGGTATCCCAACAAGGTCATTGCTTTCCTCAATGGCATTGAACAGCTGGGTTGGGCCTCTGTTGCCACCATCAGCGGTGGCCTGGCTCTTACTGCTGTTGCTGACGGGCATATATCTCTTGTCGTCGGCGTTATCATCATCGCCATCGTTTCGCTCGCCATCAGCTTTTTGGGTCTCAAATACATCCTGATCTACGAGCGATACGCCTGGTGTATCTACTTCATCGTATTTATGATCATCTTCGGCATGGTGGGACCGTACTCCGACAACAAGACCCCTGCCTCCAGTTCAGGCTTGGATCTTTCGGGCAATGTGCTTTCGCTGATTGCCATTGTTTACGGCAGCTCCGCATCATGGGCGACTATGGCTTCAGACTACTATGCGCACTACCCAGCCAATACATCGCGGCTAAAAGTTTGGCTGTTGACTACTGCCGGTATTGGTATCCCTACAGCGATCGGCATGACTGCAGGAGCTACGGTTGCCAGCTCACTCAACAATGTCGAAGCTTGGAAGACCGCCTACGAGGATCCTCACCAGGGTCTTGGCTTCCTCATCAGAGACATGCTGCATCCTCGAGGCTTCGCTAAGCTACTTCTAGTTCTGCTGTCCTTCAGCGGCATCAACACCAACATCATGTCCCTCTACTCATCAGCCATTTCATTCCAACAGATGGCCACCCCGTGTGCCAAAGTTCCTCGCTTCATCTGGACCCTCGGCAATTTCGTAATTGTCATAATTCTGGCTATCGTTGGCCGTCAAAAGCTCAACACATATCTACAGGACTTTCTGAGTCTCCTGGGTTACTGGTGCACAAGCTATTTCGTAATCCTTTTCGAGGAACACACCATCTTCCGCAAGCGCGACTTTGCAAACTACGATCTTGAGGGCTGGAACACTCGGGAGAGGCTGCCACATGGCATCGCTGCCTCTTTTGCCTTCCTTTTGGGTGTTGTTGCGTGGTGCATGGGAATGGTTGAGACCTGGTTCACTGGACCACTTGGCAAGTTGATTGGAACATATGGAGGCGATGTTGCAAATGAGTTGACCTTTGTGGTTACCGCGATTGTGTACCCAATTGCTCGATACTTGGAACTTAAGTACTTCGGCAAGTAGATTATAGTAAATAACGTATGTTATCAATAGAACATGAATTTCTAACTGTTATATTGTCTATCTGTTCCTGAATATGAGCATGGTGGTCTTAACGAGATACACCCCCTATAGCATTATTATGGCAGTATTTGGCGCCAGAGATGTAAGCCTTGTTTAACAACCTAATGCCTTGTAGTATATAGAGTTAGACTGGGTAATTAAAGGTTGTGATTAGTTGGTGGGTAGTTAAGAAGGGTAACTCCCAACGCGGAGGTGATCTGAAGTAACAGAAGATGAAATAAAAAATAGAAAGATATCAAGATCCAGGCATCCACTCATCATGACCATAAGACCGGTAACTAGGACGTTCAATACGTAATTATGTTGGCTATCTCCAAATTCCCCATTAGCTTAATAATATGATCCAGCCTTATACTCTTCTCCTTATTTCCAGTATTTCCCAGCTTCTCATGTTTCCCTTGTGGTTGTTCTACCTTGGCATTGGGTCCCTTGAATATCCCATCTCAGCGGGTAATTCAGACATGGGCGAGTTGTCGTGAGGTGAAGAAGCGATAGGAAGTTCGGAAACAGGTGATACAACCGTCTTGTAAGGCTCGATGGGAGGACTCTGATGCGGAGAACCTGTGCCGTCCACGAACATCTGGCTGTATCTTGTATCGCTGGGGGGAGGCGGGGACCCCTGAGAGGGATAGCCGGCGTAGTTGTTGTTGTAGTCGTAGATGACCGGAGGAGGCACATCTTGTTGGTAGCTCATCTGCTGTTGGTATTGTTGAGGGGGGACTCCAGGCGCAGGTGCAAGTGCAGGCGCTGTAGCAACCTCGTTGTTCTGCGGCTTCTTGCTCCGAAGGAACCAAAAGGCCAGTCCCAAGATGGCGATGAGCGCGACACCGCCGATAACGCCTCCAACGATGGCTCCGACTGGGGTATGGTTACCCGGCTCAGGTGAGGGCTCGGCTGTCTTGGTGACAATGGTGACGCCCTTGGTGGTATCAATACTGGTGATTGTTTGCTCTACAGTTGTACTACCCGTTGTTACCTTGATAACAGTTGAGTCGTAGAAGGCAACCTGTTGTTCGGACTTTCCACAAAGGTATATAGAAAGCTCGTCGCCGTTTTCTAGGGCCTTGATGCCTGTCGCGCAATAGGGATAGTCCACATTAACAACCCCGGTGCTGAAGTCACTTATTAGCCAACCTTTTGCAATCATTTGGACACCAATCAGACTAACCAACAAAGGGCACGCGGGTCTGTACTATCACAGCTAGATGCGCGGGGATAGCACGTCGTGAAAATATTCTCGAAGCAACCAAAGTGTGAGCCGATGGTTTTGCAGGTCGTAGTCCAGGCATTCTCTTCGCCGCATTTCCAGGTAGCCCAATCTATGCGACAGTGTTAGATCATTGGAGGCTTAACATGATAATTAGCAAGACAAACCGCTGCCCAAGAGAGAATAGTAGCCACAGGAACCGTAGTTATTTTGGCGACCGAAAAGATCACGCTGATGAAGCGTCGCAGGAGCAGTCACAGCCGGGCCAGCCGCATCAAACGCGGGTGCGACTGCGACCTCTGTAGGTTGAGTTTCAGCCATAATTATAAAAGCGCGCTGGCAGTCAAATAATTGATAGAATGTCAATGTCAAAGACCTTCTTTTGATCAATGTGGAAATACATTCAGCGTATGAGGAGGGGATAAAACAAAGTGCTCTTTAGCAGATTAGGGCAGATAAGACTGTAAGACAACAGAGGAGGCAGTGCCTCCTAAAATATCTGATCTCTCTTGGGGTTTGAAACAGCTGACAGGGTTTGGTGTTGGAGATGTGCAGTGGCGCTCCGTTAGCCTGCGGCTGAGAGAACACTGCACCACTTACACCCTGTCGCCAAGGCCAGCCCTCTTGTAAAGAGGAGATTTAGACAATGGCCTGCGAGGGCAAGGAGGGTCAGCTTGGTTCAGATAGTTGCCCAGTTGTGGCACGGGCCTCCGCTATGATCGATGATATTGGCTGGGATGGTTAGCCATTATTGAGAGGCTGGAAGCCATTTCTGCAGAGGCCTGTTCTAGGCTTGGGGGCGTCTTTCAGCTGCTGTCGGCTGCCCATTAACTCAATTTCATCCCTCCCCATAGGCTCCAATCACCCGCGGCTCGACGGGGTCCGTTCGCCGCCTTGGGCTCAAACCAAGAGTCTTTATGGAAAAGGTAGCAAGTCAGGTCCTAAAGTGGAAAGCTGAAAGGCAGTATCTCAGGTTATCGGTGTTGCTATATGGGAAGTAGTTATCCTAACACCGTGTGGCAGCCAACCCTTCGCACTAAGGCACCCAGACTGTCTTCACAAGGACTGTCATGTGCTCTCTCTGTCCTCTTGCTTGCCTTGCTATTCCTCAGTGCTGCCTTGATTCAGTCGCACTCCTAGCTCCCTAGTGCCCACTATTTGTCTCATAGTGTTTCACATTTCAGACTTCAGGAAGAATCAGGCTACCAATTATACAGAGAGAATAAGCGCTGGGAGGATTTTCACATTTAAGACATTGCTGGTCGAGACCGGCGTACTTAATAAGGCGTCGAAATCCCCCCCATCTCACCAACATAAGTAGCCACTGGCTGTCAACTAGATCTATCCAACTCCTCGTTTTCCAAGCTCCTCCTAGTAATAGTAAAAGATACAATCCTCCACAGAGAATCAATTGGATGCTGTCCAGAAAAATGACAGTTCAGGCAACAGCAGGTAGATCTTCACGAGGACGTAATCCAGCAACACACAAGAGGCCCACCGGAGCCGTGAGGCCAATCTTCATTTTCTATTCTGTTGGTTAGTGCTATTCCTCTGCTGACTTCTTGCTCAGCACTGAACATTACTTGATATTTCACAGCCGTTTGCTTCATGGGCATCCATGCCGCGTTTTTCGCCGTCTTGAATAACCGTCCAGTTAATACAACGATTGGACAGGGCCTCTCAACGGCTTTAGCCAATATATTGGCCATCTTTGTTGAAGTCTCCCTGCTTGGAGGTCTCGGAGTGGCGTACAATCAGATCCTGGCGAGGTTTCTCAGACAGAAATCCTTCCATAGTCAGGACACTAAGCTCCATACTCTTGCTTCCAGCCCATGGAATCTGTTTCGGCCCAGGGTACTAGCTCATATTCTACATATTAAGAGGCTGTGGCTTGTAGGATTTCTCTGTGCTGGGATTCCTTTTGCCGCTGTATTTCCTCCTGGGGCACTGACGGTCAAATTTCAGAATTCTGTGCCTTTGATGATGAATGCTGTGCCAACAATCAATATCAGCGATTACGGAAATGGCACCTACCAAGACTTCGTGGAGAAGTCGTTTTTTGAAATGAATGCGGACCTCAGTTACATGTCAGTATTTACACTAAGTTAGACATTTCTCAACTGACTACTCTAGGAACCAATTGAGACCAAGTCTGAATGCATTAGCAGCTCAAGTGCTATCGTCTGGCAGGCCAGTCAAGATTGACTCGCCTTGTGGCGCTTCGTGTGTTTACGACATCTCTATCGAGGGGCCTCGGTTTCACTGCCAGGAGCATAGTCGTCGCGATGCTCTGTCGGACGGCTGCTCTATCATCTACAGAGCGGCAGATGAAAAAGACAGCAGTCCCGACGAACCATACAGCCGCACCAATAACTCTTTCAAGATAAGCTGGTACACTGACCCTAGACCAGAGAATTGCACGTCACGGAGTATGAAGACTCTTGATTGCTCTATGAAGTTGGCGACATACAGTCTTCATATTAATAACTCACTTGACTCATCTCAGTCCATCGATGCGCGTATTGAAAATGAGAGGGAGGTCTGGTCGGAAAAAGCTTGGATTCAAACACAATTCTTCTATTATTTCTTCTATGGTGGTGGCATAACGCCTCGCCTCGCCAATGACAGCTTGGAAGCAAATTTTACCAATGCCCAAGCATATGGAATCAGCCGGGCTGCGGTGCATGCTTTGCAAGGAGAGGTAGAGATGAGTCAGTACAGTCCTTCACTTTATGTTACCCCTAAAAGCTAAACACCCCCACAGGTAGAGATGGTCCTGGACTGGGGGTTATTTTCTTCCTAGGCAATGCATCACAGGTACTGGGGAGCCCGTATATTGGATTAGATGACAGATATAATGCTCATTTCAACATTTCCGCGGCAGGTATTGAGAGATACCTACAAGATGTTGTGATTTCGACGATATCGCTTGGAATGTCGACACACAATGGGGATATTAATGCATCCATCGGCGCAGAAGTTTACCAGTTTAGCGAGAAGGTTCAGTTTATTGCCGGATATGGGGCTTGTATTGTTGTTGCATTAAGTATTTTTGCCTTTAGTCACTTTCTGACTTGATAAGCAACATATCAAGGGCGCTAAATTGATCAGTGCTACCATACATCTTGACATTTGTTGCAAAGGTGACAGGGCAGGTCCCGAAGTGGAAAGTTGAAAGACAGTGTCCTACATTGCTGGTATTGCTTTGGGGAGCAGGGGGTGATTATCCTAACACCGTGTGACGGCCAACTCTTCACACGACGGCACCCAGACTGCCTTACAAACCACATCTTTATAGGGACTATTATGTGCCCTCTCTGCTTGACACATACTGGTTCTGATGGAATATTTCCCCCTGGATGATCATTGCGATACTTGGTGCCAGAGGTCAACGACCAGATCTTCGTAGCGCGGATAGCGACACTAGCCAATTGGAGGTTAGGCTTGATTATTGGTTCCAGCTCAATTACCAGAGTCTAATAATTTGCGACTGCGGGGTTTTGACCCTTTCCTGCATGTGTGATTTAGTTACATCATCAATAATTACTCTGCATTTAATGGCCCATACGCTATGGTAACAGAAAAGAAGCGACGCTCTCGCTACACTCCCGTTGCTTGGTCCGTACCTCCTACACGTCATGGATATGTGCTTCTGCTGACCGTGTGCGACATAGCGAGAGATGCCAACAGCGCAAGACCAGATGCAGCGGCGAGCAGCCATGTAACGGATGTCGGAAAGCCTGCACGAGATGCCTCTATCCACGAGCAACGCGCTATCGATCTTCCCGTTGTGCATCGTAAGTGTCGCCCATGCAATCTTGAATTCTGAAGCTAACCTCACGTACTAGGGCAAGGATACCTCTCCAAGAGTCGGAGAATGCCCAGTCAGAGAAGGAATGTCTAGGAGATGGCTCAGAAAGCCTAGATTCTCTGGCGGAGAGTTGGCCTCTAGACGCTCCAGGTTCGGAATTGACGTATGACAATTTTGATGACTTTATACGTCTTACCGAGCGTCAGCTGTTTCAAGCCGACGAACAAAGCAACAATTCCACCGCAAACCCGTGCTCAGAGGATTTCGTCTCGAGAGAACTGGAAATGTTATTTGCCCAGGGAAATGTTTCTCCGCGAAGAGCACTAGAAACCCTCGACCATAGTTTTTGGTGTCAAGTCCTTGCGATCTATGAAGAGGAAGTTGGCATGATGTATCCATTCCTGGATATTGATCAGCTGAGACACGAGATACTCGACGGACGAACACGGTCCGATTCCAATTCCCCTCGTTCTAGAAGTCTCTATGGCGGAGGTATTGGAAATATCGCCTTCCTCGTACTAGCGATTGTATCAAGTTTTGAGGGCTCTAAGGCTGTAGAGATCGTGAGTCCTGTTGTTGAAGAGGTTTTCGTTTCAACCATTCCAAAGATATATCTACGATCCCCGGACTTGGCTGGCTTGGCGTTGTTGACTCTGATTGTAAGTTGATTCTTCGTATTCATTGTGCTTGTCATAATCCGTTGTTCTTCTACAGTGTATCTTCTTCTTTCTTAACGATCGCGAGAAAGAGGCGTGGAGATTAATTGGTACCGTTGTGAGAATTGTACATGAGCAAAGCTGTCAAGAGGAAGATATCCCTGCCGAGAGGATTTCAGATACCTTCTTCTGGAGTCTATATACCTTGGATCGAAGATGGAGCTTTGGTACTGGACTGCCATTTGCGGTTCAGGACTCGGAAATCAACCGACCGTCATTGTCAATGGTATGACCCCAATTCCAGATGCTTAGAACATAACTTGAACGAAGACACAGAACGACAGCAGCCATTCACTAGCTTATCTCAAAGAAATGATATCCTTTTGCGGCATAGCATCAGATGTCCGAAGCTTCTTCATCGGCACGTTGGCATCTAGGCTCCAAGAGTCTAGCTCAACTCAGGACTATTTGCAGTTCCGAGTCCTTCAGTGGCAGCAGAGTCTGCCGCGCCGACTGCAGTTCAATGGGATTGACGACAAATTCGACGTGACAACAGAGAAACGCGGGGATTATAAGCTGCGATTAATGCTTTACCTACGAGCTAATCAGATGAGAACAATTATCCTCCGCAAGGCAGCTAGTCATTTTGGATCTCACAACATCGATACATCAAACTTTCAAGTCATGATCCAGGTTGCTCGAGACTCGATTCAAGTGCTGGCCAGACTAGCTAGGGAGACGGACATATACCATGCTCAGCACAAGACCTTCAACCATTTTCTTGAGACCGCTTTGTCGTCTCTGCTTCTTGTTACCTGTTATGCCAGCCCCGACCAGAGCAAGTCTTGTCTTCAAGATGTGGTTACTGCAACACAGCTGATTCACCGACTAGCAGGAGAGTCGCTGATCACGAGGCGGCTGAGAGATAAGCTACAAACTATACGGAAAGCTACTGATGAGTTGAGATCGCAGAGATATGCTGGAATCGGGGAAGGGTTCGCAGCAGGGCCTAGTACAGAGGCAACGAGAGTTGGCCAAAACTCTGGCCTCCCAGAGGCAGCGCAAGCGACGAACTTGACAGGGGATCCTGTGTTACTGAATGGTCTTGCAACCACGGCGAATATCCCAATCGGTTTATTTGACATTGATCCTGCTGACACTACTTGGGTGGACACTGATCCTTCATTGTTCAATAACCTGAGTCAGATTCTTGGCAACTGCGAAACCTTCACATTCTTCTAGCCGCCTTTGTCATAAAACCATAGTAATAAATTATCAAACTGTATAGCTAATACTCTGTGGTATACAATATCTGAAATTTTGTCCTCCAATCCTATTAGCAAACGAGAGAAGTGTCACTTGTGACGAATCGGAACGGCAGTCTCTGTCGTCACATTAAGACTCAACAAGTCGGGCCGTGCGTAGTGTCCCATCAGGTCGAGATTCTGCTGCATCATGGCCCTGAATGAAAGGTCAACATCAGCATATAGAATGCCCTCTTCCCCTGGTCCCAAAGGCTTGCACAGCTCCGAGCCATCAGGCCCGTAGATCATACTGAAGCCGCCACCTGGGGCTCTAGCATAGTCAAACTTTTCCAACCCTGTCTTTGCTTTGCTATCTTCTGTCAGGACCTGTGAGCAGACCAAGACAAAGCAGGCGCCTTCCATCGCCATGACCTGTGAGAATCTGTTGCAAGCAGGCGGCGTCAGGTGATACGGCCATGGTTGGCCCTCCAAAGCATCCCAGCAGAGGGGCCAGCTGGATACTTGGATGTCTAGGTTTTGCGAGTACTGGTAGTAACGCAGTAGCGGCTGGGTGTGCTCCCAGCAGTTCAAACCACCGATATTACCGAATGAGGAGGGGGCAACGGCCTTGACGGAATCGGCTTGCCCGTCGCCCCAGTATGCTCTCTCAACGTGAGTTGGCTTGATCTTTCGTCGGTGAAGAACAATGGTGCCGGTCTCATCGATAAAGGACTATACAGGGGTAAGTTTTTGGCCACGAGCAGTGACAGAAACAGATGACCTACCTGGGAAATGTAGAGAGTGCCTTGATATCTTTCACTATATCCAAGTACAATGAAAACTCCAGCTTCACGAACAGCTGTTTTTATTTGTTCCATCTCCTCAGACTCCTTTTCCAAGGAATTGGCAAAATACTCGCTCATAAAAGCAGCGTTGCTGACTGGCGAGTTAGCCCAAATTGTCCTAGAATTACCTCATTAGTTGACCATCTTCGTACAAAGAGATCTAGACTTACCATGGGTAGCCAGGGATGAAGATCTCGGGAAAACCAATGACGTTGGCGCCTTTACCAGCAGCCTCTTGGATGAGCCCGATTGTCTTGGCAATGCTCCCTTTCAGGTCGTTCCAGCATGGTTCGGCCTGGATAGCAGCGACTTTGCATTTGGAAGGCATTGTGAAAGATGTATGAGAAAATGAGAGTTTTGTTCTTACTATTACAACAAATGAGTTTGAGCTGTTGATAGATGTATTTATGGGCAAGACTCTCCCCCTCTCTTGTCCCACCCAAGATAAGCTATTGCCCCGGGATCTGTCACCTGCGACAGATGTCGGAATCAACTCACGTTTACCCCATACTCTATCAACTAATCTCATGCAGATCTCGGAATCAACCACAATCACGGAAATTCTTATCTCATTCCGGCAGTTCTCCTCCAATCATAATCGTGGTCAAGTAATCAATAAACCCAAAGCCAGTTTAGCTTCGTAACAAGCTTTGCCACCCTGACTCGTCTAAGTCGAGTCGACCATTTACTCCACAATCAGCTGGGTCTCAACAATAGAGATATCTTAAGTGCCGTCCTCACGTGCGATCTTTGAAGGACTAATCCCCAGGTTGGTGTCTCGATTCTGTCTTGTTGATCTGTTTTTTCGGAATGAGATTCGCGCTATAGCAAGTCTAGAGAGACTAATGGTAATTAGTATCGTTAATATCGGAATGAGATCTTTGTCGTAGCCGGGTAGTCAATATCCGGGTTATCTAGTGGTGTTATACCAGATAGCTTTATGTGTAGTAAAGCCTAACTAGCTAAACACAAGTATTATAAATTATAGCTGCGCATCAGGTGACATTGCATAGCCATTTATCCCATGTCCTTGCTATAAAGATAAATAGATGTCCTATCGCTGTTTTGCTAAACGTCATTTTCTTATTCTGTGCAGCACGACATCTTGCTTTCTGAGTCAAGGTCACGAAGTTTATTCATAGTCAATCTCGTCAACATGTTTTACCGCGCCAAATTCCAACCCGGAGACAAGTTCATCTACGGGATATCCAATACCAGGGCCAAAGCCCAAACAGTCAGCAGCTGGATCTCATTGAGAAGTTCGACAAGCTCATCACTGGACAAGCGCACCTTGACCGCATCACTGTACCAGGCACTGATGAGATGAGCACCCATATCTGGCTCTCATACTGGTGGCCAGAGGCCCATACAGAGTGGTGGTCATCGCCTGCCGTGAAACAGTTTTGGGATGAGCTCCCAGAAGACGCAGGCATGTGGAGGGAGATCCTTACAGCTACTGCCAATCGAGTGCAAAACGCATGTACTGCTGAGTTGAAGAATGGGATGAATTGTGTCGGGGAAATGGAACCATTCGGCGACAAGATTGGATATTGGGGCTGTGTTCGTCATCGTATACCCGATGTGAGTCTGGGTGACAATTTAGCCTCTTCGTTGGATGAGATGCCTACGCGAGTTCCAGAAACAACAAATATTCGTCCAGGAAGGTTGATGATCACTGACCTACCAGAAAACATCTGCTTTCTAGTCGAAGGACAAGACCACTCGGGAATGTCAGCTGAAGAGAAGACCTTGTGGTTCGACGAGTTCGACGAGCTAGTCAGTGGCTGGATGGGCTACCTAGCAAAGGATACTACTGCGAATGGACTCTTCGACGTACGAATGGGCCATGTCCCGGATTTTGGAACGTTCAAAACTGGAACTCCGGTCAACTTGAACCATAACAGAAAGATCGAGATGTTTTACTGGCAGGACATGAGCAAGTTTGAGAGAGTGGGTAGAATTCACAGAGGCCACGTCAAGCTTCGAAAGCGGTGGATGGAGGTTTATGGACCTGGTGGAGAGATGGGTGATGGCAAAGGCCAAATCAACTTGTGGGGGGAAACCTCTATTTTGAAGGGTTCAGATATCTTGGCTGAGTATGTTGGGTGCAGAGAGGGTACTGGTTTCATGGCATTTGATAAGTCAGGAATAATCCATAGTCAACAAGTAGCCTAATCTGAACGTGGTATCTTGATTTTCTAGCTGTAGCTGTTGGTGCCATAATATTGTGGCATGTTCCCAACGGCCATCATATCCTCGAAGCTAACAATACGATCCAGCTCAAGAAAGTCGTTGTTTAGGAGAGTTTGAGATATTTTGAACAGGTCATCCTTTGAGATTGTATGTGGTGATTGCGAATCGACGTGCCATTCGTGGTTGCTCAATTGCACTGGATTCATTCCGCGCGTCAAGTTGTTAACGGTCTGTGACACATCTGGACTGGCTTGGGCCTGATTGGAATTGAACATAGGGCCTTCGACTCAAAAGGTCGAGATTGATCGTGATATGGTCTGGCCTGTAGTTGCTCCCTGTGACTCCTTGTATTGATCTTGCAGCCTGTTGAAGAGCTGGTCAAAGAAGTTGGGAGACTTGTCCGTTTTTTCTGCCTGTTCAAGACCAGTCCATCGATTGGACATGTCCGTCAAATTATCCATCAGATTCTTGAATTCTTTGGCTAACGGGGTACTGTAGTATTGAGAGTGAACTGCAAGACCGTGTCAGAGCTGGTTATACGAGTATTCCGATATCTTACCCAGCAAGGTTCTGGCACTGACGAAGGCGCATATTCCCATTTGCGGCGGCACTGCACGGGCTGATGGATAGCCTCCGAGGTACTTGGTTGTGATATTTGCCGTCTCTATGGCGGCGTTGAGGCAGTTCTCGGCACTAAAATGACTGGGGAGGTTCAGTTTGAGAAGCTCAGCGTCCGGGTATGCAATGCGCTCGTGGAGGAGGATTACGGAAGTGTTGTGCGTCGCATTGGCTAGTGTCATGCTGGGGTCCATTACGCCAGGCATTATCTTGCGCGACACGCCAGAGTCTTTCCATTGCTGAGGCAGATACATCTTCCAGCTGGTTTTGCCAGCAACAAACGCGACCCAGAGAACAGCGCTTACTGTACTAAACGGAGATCGAGTTCTTTGAACTTGGTCAGCCAAAGCGATACCTCCTGTCTGTTGGTGAAGTCCACGGCAGGTTGTAGGAAGCTCTTCGATATCTGGCAAAGTGAATCTATGGACTGGATGTGATAAGCAAAGGCACCAATCTTGGAAATATCCCCCGTTGTCTTGTCTCTAGCCCGTATGTTACGGGTACTCGCTGGTCCGTTTGCACCACAAGCATTACTTCCAACAGAGTAAGGACTCGTCCCGTGACTGTTGTGTACTGTTGGCTCGTCCCAGTTTCCGAAGTAGGGTGTAACAGCTGGCTCGTTGTGGAACCAGCTTCCACCGCATATGGGCAGTCTTCGACAAACATCGGCTGAATTAATGCCTGGACTCCACCTTGAATGTGTCAGGTATGTCGCTTGAAAGAGAGGAAAGGGATCTTACCCTTTGACAATAGATGAGATTCTGTCAAGGATGAAGACATTCCAGAAGATCCGTCTTCTTTCCTCCTCTTCCAACCAATCTCGGGGCTCTGGTAGCGATGAGCTATCTGACAATAGCCCTCTCTTGCGTTGATGCACTTCGGGTTCAATGGAAAGCCCCATGTACCCGACTGTTCTTGTCAGAGACCCAATGACAGGCCAGGCCTTTTCCAAGTTGCCATTTCCAATCTGAAATTTTAGTAGGAGTGTTGGTATAGTCAAAAATCACAACTTACCTCGGTGAATGCAATCATGATGAGTGCTTGCAAATTCTCTGTCGTCAGACCCTCCATCGCATTCATCATCACACTCCTCCGTAACCTTGATACCTCGCTATTGATAAAAGTATTATCCAGTGGGTTACCGTTAATTTCGACATAGCGCAGAGAAGCTATCATCATTCCCTCAAGCACAATTGCCATGCGTTGCTCAGTGTCATTCTGAACGCGGTCATGGAAGCCTCTCATGATTATCATTGGTATCCATGGCTGGATATTATCGAAATGTGCCTCGACTAGCTTATCCAAATGGTCTTGGATAATATCGATCCTGCATAATGAATCTTGACGGATTTGTTGATGAGTAGCGTCCTGATGGCTGGGTTGATGCTGCTCCTGGATTGCATCTCGCCTTCGTTTCTTGAAAAGTTCGGAGACCTTTCTGTATGGGTCGTATTCATACGGCCTTTTGCGAGTCGGCTCAATATTTTGATTGAGCTTGTGTAACTCACAGGCGAGAGTAGATAGGACTGTCTCTAAGGGCGTTGCACTGCTAACACTTGTCCTGCCGCCTGAGAAATCACAATTTGTACCTTCAGAGTCTTGTGCACCTTGGCCATGTTCTGAGCCGAACAATGCTTTTTCGACCTTTTCTGTTGTTTTCAATGAGCATGCGTTCTGATGAAGTCATGGGTTTCACTTGATGTATACCTAACCGCTGATTGAGGCTCTCGACAGCACCACCTTTCAAACCTGGTTTCGTCCGACGATTTTCATAAACACAAGGTGCACCTATATGACGTGAATAACATGTCTTTTGACCCTGGGTTTGCTGTACACTCACCCAATCGCTCACAATTGGAACAAGCTGGTCTGTGTCTGGAACACTTGAGTTTCCGTTTCCGGCAGCCGCTGCAGGATGGGAGCTCGGCTTCGGGGGAGTTATCGTGCGACATTTCCATCGTGTCCGGAAGTGACGTGAAAGCTGGAGCAAGGTCGAATCATTTCTACCATCGGCGAACTTGCCGCTAACATGGCTGGCTTGGCTCAAATTTGAGTGGAGGTCTCTGAGCGATTCATTTACCAGCTGCATTACCCCGCAAACCGACTCGGTAGCTCACACTCGGCGATAGTGATTGGTTGTTGCCAAAGTGGAATGCTGTCACGAGGGTTGTGACAGGGGAGCATGACTCTGCGCTAGAACATATCGGGCACGGCTCTCGCGTATTCATCGGCCGATGCTTCCACCGAGGCTATACCCGGCTCTCCAGGGTAGCTCTTGTGCACACTCGCTGCCATGGACTCTCAAATCATGGCCATTGACCTTCTAGTTCAGAGGTGGCATTGCCTGTTGAAGTTGCATACAAAATTGGAGACATTTCATCGGATACCTGTGCGACTGACGGCTGTTTACTCCGAAGGGCTTTATCCTTAATTGGAAAAGAAAGGTCCGTTCCGAGGCCTTGTTACCAGCATGTTCCCTCCCTCATCCAATAATTGGCGTATTCTAAACTCATCGAGATAGTCCAGCCACTTCAATTCTTCTCTTAACACGAACCTTCACTATGCTCAAACCGCAGGCTAACGCTTCTCGAGAACTTGTCTCATTGGACGGTGTATGGAACTTTGCAGTTTCCCAATCAGTCGACATTGACGATGAAAGAGCTTGGGAACGGAACATACCGCCAAAGCTCCAAGTCCCTGTTCCCGCCAGCTATAACGACATTTTCGTTGACTCCAGTATTCGCAATCATGTTGGCTGGGTCTACTATCAAAGGCGCTTCACCATCCCGCTTAGCTGGTCTCAACGTCGTTACTTTCTGCGCTTTGACGCTGCCACGCATCGGGGGCGCGTGTACATCGACGATCAATTCGTAGCTGAGCATATTGGGGGCTACACCCCATTCGAGGTGGACATCTCTGACATTGTCCAGCCTGGCAAGCAAGTTCGACTTACCGTGGCGGTTAACAATGAACTTGACTGGCACACTATTCCACCAGGAAGGATAGAGACACTCAAGAATGGCAAGCGAAAGCAACATTATCAGCACGACTTTTTCAACTATGCAGGGCTTGCCAGATCTGTTTGGCTATTCACTGTGTCCAGTATCTCTGTCAAGGACATCACAGTTGTCACCAAAGTGGAGGGGTCTACTGGTATCGTGGACTTCAATATCGCAACCAGTATCCCTCTCGACCACCACTCAGTCAAGGTGACACTCCTGGACGAGGATGAATGCCCCGTCAGTCACTCTTGTGAATTGAATGGCTCACTGATCGTTGAATCGGTTCACCTTTGGCAACCAGGAGCCGCATATCTCTATCAACTTCGCGCACAAGTATTCTCCGGGAACACGGTAGTCGACACTTACGAACTACCGGTTGGAATAAGAACAGTCGAGGTCTCAGGAAACAAGTTTCTTATCAATGGAGAGCCATTCTACTTTACAGGATTTGGTAAACACGAAGATACGCCAATCCGAGGCAAAGGTCATGACCCAGCCTACATGATCCACGACTTCCAACTGATGAAGTGGATGGGAGCCAACTCTTTCCGAACTTCCCATTACCCATACGCAGAAGAGGTTCTTGAGTACGCGGATCGTCACGGAGTCGTTGTCATCAATGAGACAGCTGCAGTTGGTCTCAACCTGACCATTGTCGCTGGTCTCTTTGGGCAGAAGCCTATACCGACCTTCTCACCAGAAACGATGAATGATGAAACACGCGCCGCCCATGCTCAAGCCATACGTGAGCTCATTTCTCGCGATAAGAATCACCCAAGTGTTGTCATGTGGACGATTGCGAATGAGCCTGCAGCCAGTGAGCCTGGTGTGAGAGAGTATATGGAGCCACTTGTCAAACTAAACCGCGAGTTGGATCCGACACGGCCTATTTGCTTCGCCAACGAGAACCAAGCCAATATTCACACTGATCTCATTGCCGATCTTTTTGATGTGATTTGCCTCAACAGGTACTACGGCTGGTATCTCAATACTGGCGACCTCGAGGAAGCAGAGCAAGGTCTGGAGGAATGCTTGAGGAGCTGGGAGGGCAAATACAACAAACCCATCATTATGACAGAGTATGGTGCTGATACTCTCGCTGGATTGCATACAGTTGGAGATATACCTTGGAGTGAGGAATATCAGAGCCGAGTCCTGGAAATGTCACATCGAGTATTTGATAAGGTGGAGAGTGTAGTTGGAGAGCACGTCTGGAATTTTGCGGATTTCCAGACGCCATCTAGCTTTATTTTTAGGGTTGATGGCAACAAGAAAGGTGTATTTACGCGGGATCGGAGACCAAAGAGCGCTGTGCAGGTGTTGAGGAAGAGGTGGACTGAGATGGAAGCTAATAAGTTATCTCATAAATGATGGCAGTATTCAGAACTATTGAATCGAAATTCCTGTTAAACTACTATTATGCTATTGTGTATCAATATGTACCAAAATAAGCTATGTGGGATTCCGAGCATGATAATACATTGAACAGATAATATCATGACAGGCATTTCTGTGAGACCCAACGTTAAAATAGCTTACCTACTACGTCGCAACCATTCAATCAACATTCTGCGGACAGCTGTCCGGTGGCGGCCATATATGCAACATCTAGACCATTCATTATAGACCTCCTGACGCAGCTTAAACGCGTCAATCATGCCATTTCCCTGCTGAACCTCAGTCCAGAACATTAATATTCCATGCTTTTTCCGTTATTTGCCCGTTAGCCGTCAACAAGGACTAGCTGGTGTCAAAATCCAAGACGCCCCTTACGAATGCTGCCCGTAACACGCCAATCATGGCAATGCCATGGTTTGCGTTGGCCGGTGCAGGAGGAATCATCGGCCGATGAAAAGGCCGGACCATGGTAACTCTCAAAAAACCTGTCATGGATGGCCTGACACAACGCTTGTGGCCTTGCAATTCCGCACTACTACTCTACTCTGGGGTTAGACCCATCATCCCCGCATTGCAACAGTAACAGCACACCACTTCCTCGGTTTCTCGCTGCCAATCTGTGGGGGATCCGGGGAACGAGCGGCTTTCGACAGGCGAATTGTCGATGCAAATCATGTGTACAACATCAC
Organism: Fusarium chuoi; assembly: GCA_022627125.1. NCBI lineage: Eukaryota > Fungi > Ascomycota > Sordariomycetes > Hypocreales > Nectriaceae > Fusarium > Fusarium chuoi. Next base: position 31,749 of record JAJALE010000886.1, on the reverse strand, counting down.
GTTGGTCGGAATTCTCGCCGACGGCATCTGGTTCACTGGTAGATATAAATAAGAGTGCCACTGCAGATCATTAACTTCATCTCAAAACAACAGATTTCCATTTACATTTGGCTCAAGAAGAAAACGACAAGAGATAAGAATCAACAATGGCGAAAAGCCTCGAAAATGTCGACATCGTCCAGGCTGAGCATGAGCATGACGAGAAGAGAGGGACTGGTGATGTAGCACCGACCTCTGCATTTGCGAGCTTGACGCGTGCTCAATGCGTCAGGAAGTTCTGGCGACTCTACATCACTGGCCTGGGTGTCTCTCTGGCAGGAATGTAAGTACCAGCTCCGAGCCACCAACTTTGAAGCTTGGAGTACTGATTCACTTGATAACAGGTACGCTGGATATGCCAATTCAGTCATCGGAAGTATCATTGCCAATGAAGGCTTCATCGAGTACTTTGCTACCCTCAAAGATCCTCAAACAGGCAAACCAGCCCTCAACTCGCAGCATATCTCGCTCTGGGCGGCCTGCTACTTTGTCACCTCCATCTTGATCCAGACTATTGCTCCAGTCACTGCGGACAAATTCGGTCGCAAATTCAACATGTGGGGAGTGACATTCTTTCTGACTCTAGTAGGTGTCTTCTGTTCAAGTCCAACCACGGCAGAATAGCTCTAACAGACAACTATCAGTCTATTGTAATCCAGGTCATTGCGCCCAACTGGTGGACTCTTCTCATTGCCAGGCTCGTGGCTGGCTGTGCAGGCGGTATGATGGGAACATCAGTCATGGTCTACATGTCAGAGGTTGCTCTCCCTCAATTCCGTGGTGCTCTTCTGGGCAGCTTCTCCCTTGCATTTGCGTTAGGTCAAGTATTTCTCGCCATTGCTTTAAAGGTCCTCGAGGAGACGAATCCGATGGCCTTCCGTCATATCTTTTACTCGGAGTTCGTCTTTACTGGTCTTTGGCTTTTCCCTATGCTTTATCTTCCCGAGACACCCTGTAAGTTCCCGTATCATTTGTTCTATCGAGACGAATAGCTGACATGGAATATTCAGCTTGGTATGCATCAAAGGGCAGACACGATGAAGGAAAGAAGGCCCTGAAGCGACTTGTCGGTAACGTCGAAGGGTACGACATCGATCGTGAGTACTCGGTTATCCAGTATGAGATGGATGAGTCCTCTGCAACCGCCAAATCCGGTAACGAAAACTCGGACTGGAAAGCTCTCTTCACCAGCAAGATCAACATGAAGAGAGCCGTTATCTCAACTCTTCCCTTCACGTTCCAAAACATCGTCGGAGTCCCGTTGATGTTCGGTTACACGACTTACTTCTTTCAATTGGCTGGAGTCAGTGATCCATTCTTGGGTAACATGGTCAAGCAGATGGTTCTTGTAGTAGGTATCATCATTTCCTTCTACACCGTTGACAAGGTTGGCCGAAGAACGCTCGTCATCGGCGGTGGTGCCGCAATGGCGACCATCTGCTTCATTGTTGGCGGTTTGGGTTTTATGAAGCAGACCAGCGCTTCGGGGATGGCGTTGGTAGCCTTGTGTTCTCTTTGGGCTTTTGTGTATGCAAACACACTCGCTCCTATTGGTATGTTGTGATCAAATACTCGGGTCAGTGTGTAACTAACCCTTTAAAGGCTGGGTCAGCTTGGTCGAGATATCGAGCCCAAGCCTGCGTGCAAAGACGACATCGATTGCAGTAACAATCCAATACGCCACTGGTATTTTATTCGTAGGTCAACGCAATCACCGTCACAAGTTCTTATCTAACCTCGACTCAGAATTAAACCGTTCCCCTCATGTTGTCGAATCAGAATGCTGGGTGGGGTCAAAAGATTGGCCTTTTCTTTGCCGGTATTACCTTGGTGTACTTGATTCCTTGCATCCTTATGTTCCCCGAAACGAAGGGTCGAACATACCATGAGTTGGATGAACTATTCGAGCGACGCATTTCTGCTTGGAAATTTGCATCGACAAAAACCTCACATCAGGAGGAGCTTGAGGCCAAGGTTGAGGGAGAGAAAGTCTAAAGAATGAGGGCTGATTCGATTGGAGGATAAGACGGCGAGAAGGTGGTGACGAGAGATACATGATTGGCGCAGAGATTACGCTTATTAGTGTATCAAACACAATTGCCAAGAAAATGTTAATAAGCAAATTTACTGCCTTTTCTCAAATACGTTAGAGATTCGTGACGTGAAAAAGACATGCATGTTAGTCTTTGTCATGAGTGATAGATAAGAAAACACGATAAGATAAGATAGATAGTGGATACTACCCCTTTTCATTTACTGGGCGAGCTCTTCCTCCCACGCAACCCATCTATACCAAGAAGAGCCAACCTTCTCAATCCAAATGCACCGACATCTCCTAAGCTCTCGAGATTTGATACATAATTTGCCGCTGAAATGGTGTATCACGGAATACCAAGCAAAGGGTGTCAAAACTGCAGGTAAGCTTCAGTCTTGGCCAACAGCCAATTGGTGGCCAATGCGTTCTTACAAGATTACACAGAAAAGCACATAAAAAGGCAAGTAGAAATCATAGCTCCCTATCAAGCAGATATTAACCACATGCAGTGCGACGAAAAGCATCCACAGTGTTCGCGTTGCTTGACTCTGGGCAGAATCTGTCCTGGGTATAGGGATCAATCAAGCCTCTTGTTTCGAGACGAGACCTCCAAGACAAAAGATAAGATTCGGCAGCGTAAGAGACTACAGCATGAACGAGAAACAAAATGGAGGAAGAACATGGATTTTTCGGTTATAGAGACGCCTTTTATAAAGTACGGGGCTCCACATCCTCCCTTGCTCCCCTCAAAGGAAGAGATCGCGATATGTCACTTTTATCACTCTACAGTGGAGAACCTATCGACCCATGATCCAGCACTTTACCTCCATGAGGAGCTACCGCGTCTTCATGCTGCATCACGGCAGGGTTCGGCTCTGCACTTGGCATTGGAAGCTGTGTCACTTGTCGCTTCCGCGGAAATCATACCCCATGCTGCCCAACTGGGCCTGAATCGATACCTTAAAGCCGTCCAAGCCCTGAGGGAAACAATGGAGACTAAGGGACTGAGCTCAGATTACCAGTTGCTTTATGGTGTTCTGCTCCTTTGTGGCTATGAGGTAAGGCTCTGAACCTTCAATGTCCACTGACGTCTGGGTATAGAACTGACATGTCTTAGACCATCACTGGCCATGTTTCTATGCCTTCGGCATGGGGAACCCATGTGGATGGAGCACTGGCTCTTTTTAAGCTTCGAGCAACTCACGACTCTCCCTTCTCACGCAGTATGCACTTCTTCATCCAGAAGAATGTGGTAAGATACAGAATTCCTATACTTTCACTAGAAGCTTCATACTTACTCCGGCAGGTCATGAGCCAGATGCAGATCTGTCAACCTGTTGATGAACTGTTCACGCAAGGGCTTCCCTCTCCATATCAAGACCCCGAGATCTACCTGCTTTCAATAGCGGCTGGCATACCACGGCTTCAACACCAAAGTGTCGACCTTGCGCAACTCGGGACGATTGATGTAGAGAAGATAGTCCACGATGCTAACGAGTTGGATTTCCGCCTGTCATCATGGGCGCAAGGACTCCCATCTGCTTGGTCCTATGCCACTGCATTTAATATCAACAATGGTGCGCGCTCAGACTATGCTCCACGAAGCATTCACAAATATGCTCACTTTTATACGGCTCGCGTATGGAACTTCTACCGTGTCTCGCAGCTAATTCTGCTTTCAATTCGACTTCGCGCCTCGTCTATCTTACCTTCATCATCAGATACCAGCAAGATTAGACAGAGAATGGGTGCATTGGTGGACGATATATGCGCAACAGTTCCTTATCTTCTGGGCAAAGATCTCTGCAAGATGAACCTCCAGTTCGTCACTAATCGAAGGAAGCAGGAAGTTTCTTTGCTGAACCCAGGTTCAAATGTCCAAAGAGCCGGGAATCTACAAACTGGAAAGTTCTCTCTCGTATGGCCCTTATTTGTCGCTTGTAGCGCCACGGAAATACCCCAACAGCAAAAGGATTGGATACGCAAACAGCTGCAATATCTTGCACAAGGCGGTGTTCCTATTGCTCAAACAGTCTGCAATGCGGAGAGCCAGATACTCCATGGTAGGCCTGAAGTATTTCGCTTTGACTGCGTGTGAAACATCGGCCGGCACTTCAAGGAACGGACGATCGCAAAGGTGTAGGTTTTAAGCATTGAGAGATACTGTTATGAGACAATACTATCTTCGCACAAATATGTTTATGCACATTCATTCAAGAGCGTGCGAAAGAAACGAACTCCTCATCCTCAAGGAGCTTACCCATTGCTGCTGTTGACAACCCAACAACTACATCCAGACCACCATCCTTCAACCTGGGCAAAATCATCATAGTGCCATCCGAGCCGTCACCAGGCATACGGACAGCTTCCAGTGTGCCAATAGCATCGCCCCATTGATGCCCATAAACGCCGAGATCAGCCCATGAAGACTCAACAACATCCGGGCCTAGGAAGCCATTAAAGGACAACTTGAAGTTGGTAGGGTCAGGTCGTGACTTCAGTAGCCCAACAGTTGAAGCGATCCTTCCGGGACTATTGAAGTTGCACAAAGACTTCCGTATCGTGGCTGAAGCTTGCTTCAATCCGTTGTTTGATATAATGGAAGCCACGCTGATCTTCTCAGTAACGCAGCCCATTGAAGCATTACCCATATATGAAGGTGGCAGTGGAGGGCTAACTCGGTTGCGAATGTTAACCGCAAAGCAGAAGCGCGATGTTGAGTCCTCTGCAGGGGGATTACTGAAGACCCCAGAATGCATCCGCGCTAAGGTCATACGCTGCCATATAAAGGCACAGAGAGCATCGTGTGAGGAGAATGCCCCTGCCTCTACTTTGAGCTTTTCAAGAGACTCCGGTGAGAAGTGAAACAGATGGATGGCGAGTGGAGGCATCTGGAATCCAGACATACTCGATAGATCACCCTCCGAGGAGTGAGGAGTAGGCATCAGAACGTACTCAGGAAAGGCAGCGACGTCTACGTTGCCGAGATCCCCTTCCATCAAGGGACTGCGATCGTTGGACGGTCCATCAAACGTGGAAAAGGATCCAGAGCCACCGCTAGCCACGGCAGTATTATGTGACCAGGTACTCAGGATGGCGTCCAAGGCCGATGCGTCACACGCCGAGTGATGAACTCCCACCGTCAGAAGAAGACCGCCTTTGACAAAGTTGGCTTGAGCTGCAAAGACAGGCTGATTGGGTCCCTGTGGCATGATATCAATAGGGCCGACCTGGGCTGTAGTGAATTCTTCCAAAGGAAAGTTTCTCTCTCGTAATTTTGCATAAGAGGGCAGCGTATCGGTGAGATCCTTGTACCTACACAGCGATTTAGTCAGCGAGTGTCTGAATGAGTCTTCCAAAGAGATAGCACGTACGGGAACCTGAGTCCAGCTGGCGAGTCGAGAATCTGGACCTTTCGGTTCTTGGGATCTTGTCCTTCTTCCGGGCCCTGCCCAATCAATGATATTAGCCACTGTTAATCCGGATGTCGAATTTATTACTTACAATTTGTCCAGATATCCAAAGAATGGAAGTGACAGTGTGAGCCAAACCCTTCTTCAAGTTCTCATATCTGCATCTGTCAGTCGTCTGTCTTGCATGTTGTCATTTACGAGACTCACATCTGCCACTTATCCATGCTAGGATTGGTCGGAAAGGAAAGGACGAAGCGGATACCATATAGCCTGGGCATATTCATATCCAATGGCGTGAGCTTTTGGTATGCAGAGGGCGGCTGTAGGCCATAATGCTCCAAGGCTACAAGAGAGCGATCTTGTTCTCCCTGAGTAGTGGTTGTCTCGGACTGGAAACTGAGAGTAGAAGACATTGTGATGATAGAAAGATATGAGAATGGTGAGCGAAATAGAATCGAAAAACAGGGAAAACGACTTCTTAAATAGATAATTTAAGAATTTTATGGTGGTTGTTTGAGCCTGTCTGTGCAGCTAATTTTGGAGTCTTTCGATGTTGATTGGACAGCTCAATGTATACTACATTTGGTTAGTATGTTGAGTCCCGAGCGGTGTCTCTGATGGACTCCGTGAGCCAGGGTCAGTATATACCCTGGTCGTTAGAGGCCCAAGTAATCACCGTTTTACCGGACAGTTCCGTGCAGTGGGGCTATATTAGTTGTCGACGGTCTCTAGCCAAATTGAGGCTGATAACATCAAGAGCATGAGTGCTGCATATGAATTGAAAGGTGGTGTATTATTGCCTTGGCAAGTACTGCTATTGCGTAACGCTAATATCTATCTTAGGGTTAATAGACATATATTCACGCAAGGGATATTGCTATTGCAAGGTATACGCTGCGACAACAACATTGGCTTAGTTGGGCCTTAGAACAGTAGAGATGTCCAGATCAAAGCAGGGAGTCAAGGGCAATAACATTACGCCTATTTTTCTAGTTCTGTCTAACAAATTGTTTGTTGTGTGACTTGAAGAGCTTAGATTGGTCTAAGAGCTTCCCCGTCGATGACTGGAAGAAGTCGACTTGTAAGTTCTGAGCATCCTGGATCCGAATAGTCGCGTAGCTAAAGTCATCCGCATACGCAAATGCGTTACCCGTAGCATTCTTCCCTACAGCACTCAGTCCCTCGATGTTTCCAGTACCTCCTGACACAATATACATAGGTGCCTTGGGGTCTTTCATTCCCGCAGCATCAACAGTCCCGTTGTAAATGGGGTAGAAGCGTTGTGAGTTATGCACGTGCCCAAAGACGGCCAAGTCAACGCCGTACTTGTAGAACAGCCCTTCAAATGCCTTCTGGCAAGGCTTGCAACCTTCATCACCAGTAGTGTACCATGGGCGGTGACCTGCAATAATGACCCAGGGTGTGACTGTACGGTCAACTGATGCAAGGTCGGCTTCCAGGAATTGGAGCTGCTGATTGGGACTACCAAAGGGTCCGCTGTTGAGATTTGCTGAGCCACCTGGTGCATCTGGTGCGTTGGGAAAGTCGGTTTCAGTATCAATCATGACGACATGTGCCATCCCGTATTCGAAGGAGAACCAGAATGGCGGATTTGCCAGTTGCTTAGCCTTGTTTGCGTTCACTCTTGCCGTGTCGTCGGAAGAGGTTGAAGGAAAGGCTAGGGGCATCACTTGGCCGAATCTGTACATGAAATCGGTGAAGTTCTTCTGGCCTTCAGGGCAGAGGTTGTTGAGGATGGGGATCTCTTCACATGCTGCTTCATGGTTCCCTGGGCTGACCATGTAAGGTTTTCGACCAGATATCGGGGCCAACTGATTGTAGAATGTCTCGAGAATGGCTTGATATGCCTCCTCGCCATGAAGAAGATTCTTGGGTTTCAGGAACCAATCATCAGCGTATGCGAGATCTCCAGGATGAATGATGAATTCGTAATCATCAGCTGTCGTTGCAAGACGGCCGATGGTTGTGTGGTTCAAGGCAGGTTGAACATTGGGGATAACATCTCGCTTCGTTTGATCCATGTTGATAGTGAAACCATCCTCTCCGTAAACACCAAGGTCAATGATGGCGTTAATGGCGAATGGCGTCTTGTCTCCAGCTGCCCGAGGACTGAGGAACTGATCAGTAACTGAACTTTTAGATACAATCTTATAGTAGTATTTCGTTGCTGGAGACAGATTGCCAAGAGTCACAGCGTTGGCCCAGGTGCGTGAAGTGGGATATGTCAATGATGTGTCCGAGCATGCTTGCTTATCAAGGTTGTCTTTTGAAAGGCCGTATTGCACGCAAGGTTTGGCTTGCTTGGCGTAGGTGTTCCAGCCGATGGTTACACCTGGCAGATTTGAGCGATGGAACGTATCGTAGTTTCATGTTATACTTACTGTTTGGACCATCTAGCGACAGTCTTTGCTGTACTGGGGTTGAGAGATCAGACGGGATGGGCGGGAAGCTGACCTTGGCTAAAGCGCCGGTCGCAAATAAGAATAAACCAGCAATCATGTCTTGAGATCGGTTCAACTTGCTGCAAAATCAATTTGAAGTCTTTGACTCAAGCCTGCCAGTTTGAATGGAATCGCCCTTGACGCATTTTAGGTCCTTCATCCTGCACTTTATACTTATTCTCTTTTTACGTATTTTAGATAATTGTGCCGGATAGCCGACTGGATACCTTAGCTTCTGTAAGTATCCTGATTGAGAGTATGCTCCGAGGCCATATGCATGAAGTCTGTCGCATTTCCATCTTGGCTTGTGAATACCAATCAGCGCGTGGTTATTCAGCAGCATCTGATTGGCAGAGCACCTTGGTTAAGTCGGTCACCCAAAACGGCAGGCAAATGTCTATCATACAACTCCACTAACTAGACTTTGACATTCTTGGGCCGAGGCCTGATGTATTTACTGGCAAAAGTTCCAGCTGCCAATTCTGTCGTCTGCTTTTGCTGTGAAACTATGGACCTGCCCTGTATATTTTCCGCGTCGAGAGAGAAAGCAGTAGGTGTCAAGCATCAGGCACAGGAAGAGCTGTGATTGGTTGAAAATAAAAAGGGCGGAACTGTGTAGGGTAACTAGGGCGCCAAATTGTGCAAGACGGCAAGATAGGTAAGCGAAAAGACCACTTATTCGCCTTGGTCAAAGGGGGCTTGTAAAAATGTAATACTAGTAGCATCAGAATGAATACTTTTATTGCATTTATGTTATTAAAAATGAAACCTTGGTATTATTATAGCCTCCAGCTTTGTAAAGAAAATAATTGATTAAAAGGAAATCGCGAACCTTGTAGCAAATGCGGAGACACTTCGGTTAATCTTCGGCAATCACTGACGTCATCAAATGGCCTTAACCTAAAGTGGAAGAAGAGGGCACTCATACATACCTGTACAGCCGGCTGTGCAGGTATAAGTTCCGGAAGAGAAGCGTAGATTAGTTACAGCAAGCATTCCAGCTTTAAATAAAAGAGACTTATTTTCTTTAATTAAAGGTATTAGTCGGCCTAACCTTACAAAACTACCTAAATCGCGCAGTAGGTTCAATCTGCAATCAGAGAGGGTTGGCTTGCTTACAGCGCAACAGAGACTTTCATAACAGACCACAATATGTCACTTACAACATGAGTCAGTGATCTGGAAAGATCTTTCATTAAGATCATTTTCCCACAAAGGGTCAGTGCGTCAAAGGACAAATGGCGAATGGAACCCCGCATTCTGGGAATCTGGTCAAAACGCTGAGGCAGCGATTCCTGAGTCAAGATGCATTAGCCGATTGTGGGGTATGGGGTAATCTAACCTGGGGGAAACAGGAGCCGGTCAGTTCCTGGCTACAGACTGGGTTTTTCACAGCTCTTGACAACTGCAAACTCAGCTTATCAGTTGTGAATCTACAGAGAAAGTTTCCCCATGCGCTTCATCAACCTCGGTATGCCAAAACGCCGCGCCAAACAAGCATGCCTTCATTGCAGAAGTAGGAAGATCCGCTGTGACCTGGCCTTTGGAGGTGCACCCTGTCTAAACTGCCGTTTGGATGAGGTCCACTGTGAGGTCAGGGGCCGGAAGCCAAAGCGGTAAGTCGTCCATCGAACAGTGATCAATCGGCAGGACGAGCGACGCTCACCCGTTTCATAGGAGAAAGCTCGAAACAAAAAAGGCCCAAGTTGCCAACAAGACCAACACTAGCTCTGCGATCACTATCCCCGACGATATCTGGCTCCAGGATGGCATGCTTACAACTCACGAAGACTCTTCTTTTGGGGGCTTCCCATTCTCTTCCTCGAATCCCTCACCATGGCATCTCGACAACGTGCAACTAGAGTCTACAGATGCTATGTCGGAAAGCGACAACGCGACGTCGGATCCAACAGATGACGGCCTTGCTTTTATAATTGATCCGGATCTGAGTAAACTTCCTCCAGATGATGTCAGCTTCTTACGGCAACAAGGATGCCTGAACGTTCCGCCTCGACCTATACTCGATGAATTTATCCGGGAATACTTTCTACACGTGCACCCAATGCTCCCATTGATGGATGAATGCGTGTTCTGGGAACAATACGGACAGAAGAAGAATAAATTATCTCTATTCTTGATCCAGGCGATGATGTTTGCCTCTTGCAGCGTCGGTGAACCCGATGGCCCTCTCGAGGTGTTGCTAACATTACTATAGTTCGTGCCTGAATCTGTAACGAAGGAATTGGGGTTTGAATGCCCTCGCCTTGCGGCTGCGAGGTTTTACCAACGAGCCAAGGTTACTTTCTTGTCACTCAACACTGACGGTAGCTAACTTGAACTAGCTTCTTTATGTCTTCGACATCGAACCCTCTGTCGTTGACCTAGCACGGGGCGCTTTGCTCCTTACCTTCTTGCCTGTCTCATCGGGCAACGATCACCCAACGCCTAACTCAGTATGGTTGACAAGAGCGATCAAACACGCCGAAAGCCTTGGTGCCAACCATGTAAGGCACATCAATGGACCAGACACAGCTTCACTAAAGCGTCTCTGGTGGTGCTGTATCATCCGTGATCGCAGTATTTCTCTTGGACAAAGGCGATGCGTACAGATTCCGGGGGAATACCCGTTACCAGTGGAAGAAGACTTTAGCTCTGAGTTCAACGCTTCTTTGGTCTATACGCCGCACACAAAAGCCCAGCTATTCAGGATATTCCGTCGATTAATGGAGTTTTGCTACACGGTAGTAGATTTGCTTCAGCTTATGGCTCGACACCGCAGTGCTTCACGTAACCTGGAGACTGGATGTGCTGATGATCGCGCAATTCTATCCAGATGCAGAGAAGATCTTTCGGCTTGGTTCAGTGCCACCGGAGAAGAATTCCTCAATTTGGGCCACGGAGGTGAACAACGACATCCGTCCGTCATTGTCTACACAAACTTCATATACATACAATACTAGTAAGTTAAGTTGGCAATCTACACAAATAAATTGAAACTAACAAGATTCAAGTACCGCGAAACTGCTACTCCATCATCAGAAGCTCATCTTTGATGTTGGTTTGTCTGATTGGGCCGAGTTCCTCCCCTCTACCCTGGTCGATGAGGTTCGTTCTGCTACCTTTCGCTTTATCGACCATCTGTCAGAGCCCGTCAGACTTGGTCTTGCACGTTTTTTGCCCATCAGTGTGTAAGTACATTACGTCAAATGAACATGTAGCACATAGTAATGACCTGTCTCACCAGGGCTGCCTTTGCCGCTGTTCCCATAGCGATGCATGTATTTGAAGCTAGGCTCGGCGGTCATGCCACAGCAAATCAGAGGCGGCTTCGCATACTGATCGAGATGTTGGAGGCATATCAACCCCGATTCGAAGGAATCGAACCCCTGGGCCTCCTGGTCCGCCAAACTGTCAGCTCAGTTGAGAATGGTCTGACGAGTCAATGGAAGGGCGGCCTACGAAGCTGGACAGACATTATAGCCTATCAGCCATACCAGTATTTGAGCTGTACGTCAGAGATGGAACGAGTTCTGTGTTCTTCACAATCACTGCAAGGCTGTTCCATGTCGAGCAGTAGCTGGTCTGCTATGATGGAATACTGCCGCCCCTCGAAAACCGCGATCTCACCGAATGTTTCTGATGCTGTTGAAGGTCTGGAAAGTATACATTGCCTTGATTCTCTCGATTTAGTAACAGAAACGGACGAATCTAGTACATCTCTGTCTGATGAACAGGTATTTGATTTATATAGCCTGGACTGGGATCCATTTGCTAGCATGGAGCTTGAAGATAGAGAGCTAGACAGCAGTGAAGATGGGGTGGACCTCTTGGATGACATATTAAAAGACTTTTAGTAGAGGTATTGGAAAGTCAATGTATCCGATGATATCTATGGAAAACAGAATCGGAGGCTTGGTAAGAAGTGGATATTAGCTGCTGGCACACAAATCTAAGAGATCGAAGAGAGATGTTATTATTAATAATTCAATAATGAGAGCATGGCAGCAATAGCAGATTGCTTATCAGAATTGGCTGTACGTAGAATCATCTTCTAACCCTTACTCTCTATGCATGACATTTGCCACGAACCTGAATCATGACATCATTTAGATCCCTAGCCCAGACCTAGGTCGTCTCATGACTCTGTTGACCCGATTTGTTTCTCCCCTCATTTAATCCTTGACACTATGTGTGATCTCCCGGTCAGCCGACTTACTCAGGGCCAACTGACTCAGGATTGTCAAGTGTCTAAGAAAGGGCAAGGAACTCTCACATGTCTTGCAGTATACACTTGCATAATTGATTGACTACCTTGGTAGATCATGCGGGGTAACGATTTCGCCCCTGAGTCAAGATATCAGATGTCAGCATTACATATAGCTCAATAGTCATAGTATAGAGATGTCTTATATCTTGCAACTGGGCGAGTGATAACCATAGCACTTACTCTCTTTCGACTATCAGCAACCAATCTTCACTATGATTGCCCCTCCCAATATTCAACCCGACAGGCTTTCTGCCCTCGGTTGTGTGGTTTTATGTGGTGTCGCCACTCACCTAGCTATATTTCGAATTGGAGAGTGGGATGTTGCCGTTCATCGTATTGTTGCTTCCTTCGGTCTCATCTATGCATCTATGTTTGGCCTCTTAGCCTATCATAGTGACCTGGAACGCCAGAGCCTTCTCGATGCATGGTATATTTCTTCTGTGCTCCTGGCAGCCTTCATAGCCGGGGTATACAGCAGCATGGTCGTCTACAGATTTTTCTTTCATCCCTTGCGCCGATTCCCTGGTCCAAGATTTGCTCCCCTGTCTGCGTTGTGCGCGATATCAATGTCAATGAAGAAGTTTCATATGTTTTCGGAGGTGCAGAAGCTACACAAAACCCACGGCGATTTCATCAGACTGGGTATTAACTTAGGTCTCCGTTCTATATCAACGCAACACTAACTGAGACAAAGGTCCATCCGAGATTTCAGTTGCATCACCGAGCGCCGTGGCCGCAATTTACCAAAATTCGTCTCCTTGTCTAAAGGGTCCTTGGTATAATGTTTTTGTGCCTACTATATCTTTGCATGCCACAAGGGATAAGCAGGAGCATACACTCCGAAGAAAAGTATGGGATAGAGGTCTCAATGCCAAAGGTATGAATAAGTTAATCTTTTGACCATTGCAAAGAAGACTAATTATCCCAAAAGCCATGAGAGATTATGAGCCAAGAATCGAGAAGTATACGGGCTTGTTGATAAATCAGCTGCAACAGAGAAGTGGCAAGCCGGTCGATATCACGGACTGGTGCGGCTTTTATGGTTTCGACGTCATGGGCGACCTCGCATTTGGCAAGAGCTTCAATATGCTTAATGACGGAGTCAAGCATTACTACATGGAACTTACTCAAATGTCTACCCTTTGGGGCAGCCCAATTGGTCGAGCCTCTTGGCTCTATTTATTGATTAAGGATATACCTATCCTGAATCGCCAGATTGTACAATTCCTAAAATGGCTACGAAAACATGTGGATCAGAGGACAAAGGTAGGCTTGATATCTGGTCTATTTGTATCTGTCCTTTCCCTTCTAACTGGATTGCAGAATGAGCCGCACCTGCCCGACTTGTTCTCCTGGCTCCTAGGTGCCTACAAAGAACAATCAGTCCACACGAAGCAAGACGATCTCAACCTCTTGGGTGATGCCCATCTCATTGTGGTTGCGGGGAGGTATGTTTCCAATTAAAGACATGATATTATTGAGCTGACTCATTTACATAGCGACACTACTTCCACAACCATGACATGTGCCCTGTTTGAGCTGGCCCGCCATCCCCAGGTCTATCAGAAGCTGCAGAAAGAAGTTGACGAGTTCTTGAAACAAGGGGACTCTCCTCATAGCCATAGTGCCCTTGCTAAACTCAAATACCTCCAAGCCATTATCGATGAGACTATGCGACTTTACCCAGCTATTCCCTCAGGTCTGCAAAGAATTACACCCCGACAGGGCATGGAGATCGAGGGAACATTTATCCCAGGAAACACGATTATCCAAACACCTACATATACACTGAACCGCGGTAGGTGATGCCCCAAATCTGTCCTGATACACATCTGACCGTTTTGACTAGACGAAAGATGCTTTGTGCGCCCTAACGATTTCATTCCTAAGCGATGGACGACACAACCCGATCTCGTCCGCGACGCTTCAGCATTTGCTCCTTTCTCGATCGGTGAGTCCCAACAACAATTTGATCCGGAGATAGAATTTCTGACATTATTCAAAGGCCGTTATTCCTGTGCTGGAAAGCAACTGGGTCTTCTTGAAGTTCGGCATGTTCTAACCCAGATCGTTTCCAAGTTCGATATCCGCCTCGCGCCAAACCAAACAGTTGAGGCATTCCAAGAGGGGCTCGCGGACGGATTTACACTGCTCTGCCCCAAGCTGGAAATGGTTTTTGAAACACGGATCAACTGATTTGGAAGATGAGTCGAACTCAATTTTGTAACTATGAGTTTAAAGGTTATCCAAATCCCAGTTATAGTCCCCAACAGCAGCATCATAAGACCATCCTTGATCATCCTCGCCACCTTGAGAAGGGTCAGAAACTGTGCCCTCCATGATCCTAAAACTGCTGTGGTGATGCGATGGAGTTCGGCCTCGAGATAGGTACCCTAATGAGTTGGTCTGAAGAGGTAAAGGATGAATTGTGACAGGCAAACTGGTTTGCGGGGACTTGGGCACGTCATGTACAAGTGCAGGAAAATGATAAAAGAAATCCGAATGCATGGTCCAACAGTCGAGATTGGAGATTGTATCCTTGAATGAGGACGAAAGGCCATACCTACCAAGCCCCACGTTGACGGAATACACATCACGGAACTCGTAGGGCCAGGTAATGCGCAAGTGTTCTTTGAACATGTGCCAGAACAAATTACTGCAATATCGATGCGGGTACCGTGAAAATTGTTGTCGAAATGACGGCCTGTAGGTACAAATCAGCTCTTGAAGCTACGTTAATAAAGGCTAGTTCAGTTCCTACCAGGCAAAGTAGTCTACAGCTGGATGGCCAGAGACATGTTGTGATGACGTACTTGAGCACGCCAGTTAGTCGAGGAGTAATTCAAGCTGACAAAGATACCAAGACTCACGATTTCATATACCATCGTGGTAGAATGGAATTAATGTTGGCCGATGTTGGGTCAGCGTAGGCGCGCATGTAGCGGTGAACCATGTGAATCACTGCAAGACGCTCAACCTGGCCACAGCCAGAAAAGCAAATTTCATCGAGGTGCCGAATCCTCCTCCAAAGTGGTGTCATTCTCCCTGACTGCTCTAGATGATCCCAGCCGTAAAGCACAACACGCACTGGGACGTCTTCGCTAGCCTCGCACTCCAATTCAAGCATCGCGGCTGGGAGGAGCCCAGGAGGACCTTTCAAGACCTGGTTGCCTGCTTGCCATATATTACGGCTAACTGCCGATCCGTCCGAGAGCCGCCTTGTCTCTGAGGAACTGCAATCGCAAGGCGATGGGGCTGCTGGTGTCTTGTCATCGGCGTGGTGGTTATTCGATGCACGGTACGTTGCCGAGTCTAGATCTACACAGGTCTGGCTGCCATCTAATGCTGTGTCCCCCTGGAGAGTTCCAGTGAAGTCGGGCGAAAAGAGACTAAGCGCATTGCCAGCTGGAGATGTCTCCAGCAAGTCCGGTAGCAACGCCGGAGATTCTTTGTAGACAGAACCTGACACGCTTGGCTGCTGTGCCTGAGGTTGTTCTTGGGATACAGTCTTACTCTCCCACTTTTTAGCTTCGGAGAGATGCCTAGTAAAGGACAAAGATGTAGTATCAAGAAAACGAACCAGCGAGTCCCGTTGTTTCGTCACCTCGGATAGCTGAGCCATCAAGGACAAGGTTTTGTCGTGATCATCCCCGCTGCTCAGCTTCTCGACGAGGTCTTCGAGATATGCGATGCGGCTCTTGGTCCTCTCGCGTGAGACGCGCTGGGCCTTGCGGTCAGACTCCCTCTTCTTGAGCCTCTGGGGGTCGGTTGTGGGCGACCGAGTTCGTCGACAGGTGGCAGGGGTGTTTGCGGACATGGTGGAATTTGAAATGCTTTGGGTTCCACTGGCTAGGCCAGGGAAGTCGGCCCATCTTATGCCTCGGATCTTGGTGTGGGGTATTAAGGGGCTGGCGCCCCGGCATTTCCCAATTGGGCAAGCTATTACATAATAATGTTTTATTTTAAAAGTTAAAAGTTTATTTAAGTTACAGAGTCTTCTATATATATATACCTATTGAGGAGAGATATAAAGATATATTAAGCTATATATACTATAAATAAATAGCTATAGGCTTTAACCCTTTCTTTCCTAACTAAATCTAAAATAGATAATAGATAATAGAACTATTATTACTACTTACAGTGCACTTTTCCTTAGCTAATGCTAGACTAGGTACTTTAGGCAGTTCAGCATAAGTATATAATATAAGAAAGACAACATAACAATGAAGAGTTACGCTCTTACCGCAATACATAATCATCCACTCTTACCTCTCTCTTCCTAAGGCCCTCTAGTGATATTCTCGGGTCGAAGTTGGTCCATCGATCTTCTGCAGCGATATACCAAAATGGAGTACCATTGTTCCTCCAACGCAGTTCCCATTCCTCAGGGACCGGCATACCATCTAACCGTGGGTCTATATGATGCCGCTTTCCTTCAGGATCCTCAAAGACAGGCCTTTCACCTCGTTTGGCATAGCTTAGACGCCAACCCTTTGGCATCTCGCCAAGAATTGCTTCGCCAGCCAAGAGTGCTGGATGAGCACAAGGCCCTTTCAGCTTGTACTCGCCGTCGTCAATCGGCCGAAGGACCATTGGCAGATGGCAGCCAAGGAAGACAATGATAAGGTCATTCGGCTGACAGTCTCGTGGACCAAGCACAATATAACCCATTTTGGTCAGATAGATAGAGCGATTGTGCATGTAGTAAGTCAAGTGTGCAAGCTGGCCACCGAGTGTCTTACTGTGGGTGCTGATTCGCTGCGCCAACTGCTCGTGCGTCTTGTTGATGAATGGGGGGTGGATAAAGAAGTCATTCACATGCAACATGAGGGAAAATTGCTGAACCTTTTGGAAATCCCAGGTCTCTGGATGGGGACCCAGGAAGCGTCGTGCTGCCTCTAGGACAGTGGTTTGGAGCTGTGCTTGAGAGTTTTGACTGCCCTGGGGCCCGACTAACTCCGTGATGTAGTCGCAGCGTATGCCTTGTAGCAACAATTGCTCTTTGGTAAACGCATGCCCATTCTCGGCGGAGCAAAGGGCAGCGCGACCGTATGTCATGGGCCGTTGTAGCTGTATCCGTTCCAAATCGGGGATCCATGTCGGCTCGGACGCTGAATCGCACAGCGACATCAATTTGAGATTCTGATGGTACGTCGAAGCCCGCACTAAAGCATCGCGGTGGACGTCCTTGACGTCCTTTCTATAGTCAACCACAATCTCGCTAGTAAAGCCGCCCTCTGCGAGACCCAACAGTGCAAAGACTCTATCCCTGGGCTCTGTCACCTCACAGGCGTGTGTGTAAGCTACAAGAGAGAAAAAGTCCCTCAAGTGTCGGAGGGCTGAAAAGCTGCGTGCGTTGGAGAATTCGACCATGGTATGGATGTCGACAGTGCCAGCCAATGCCTCTCTTTTTGCAGCAATTATCTCGATAGCGCTCCTGAAATGCACCCAAGGTATACTCTTGTCTCCTACCAAGAGGATTGTGTCTTTGCCTGCCAGTAGGATCTCTTGACGAACCCATAGTCGACGGAACCAGGATCGCGATATCAATGATACCAACGCCTCCCATTGGCGGTCAGAGAAGGGCATAGGCTTGGACCAGTCGTGTGAATTGTCTGGATTTCTTCTCATAATAAAGTCATACTTGTCCATCTTAAACCTTATCCGGTTATCCAGAATGTCATCCTCCTCGTTGGTAAAGTCGACGCAGTCGGCGAGTTCTTGCAGCATGGCGATGGCAATGGGGCTGTGCTCATCTGCGGGGCCGAGCCAGGCAATGACGCGTTGGGCGTGTTTGTATATATCGCGCATTCGCAGGACCTGCGCGGCTCGCTCATCGAGATCCTTTTGATTGATGCAAATCGAGTCGGCCCAGAGGATCTGGCTATGGCTCTGGTGACGGATCTTTCTCAAAGCAGAAGCAAGATTGCGACCGATGGCGAGTGAACCCGAAGACTCTTTGTTGCAAATACATGATTTTTCGTGGCCGATCGGTCTTGGATGCCTGAGATCTATATATTCTGGATCTGACTGATCACCCCAGGTGTATGACATTGCATCGTATCGGGTGACGTGATCGCCCGGGATATGCTTCACGACGACGAGAGCGCCCGAGAGGACGTCTCCCTCTTGAGTTGCTGCATCCAGCACCAATACCCTAATCTCATTTTGCTGCAAACTGTTGTATTCAAAGTTGCCGGTTACCATCTTGAGTCCACGCACTGGAACAGAAGACAGATAAAACTCTGAACAAAGTCAGGTGTTTATGTAAGATTCAAGGCAGAACCAAAGTTCTACATGTGCCCCACAGAAATACTTGTCCTTATCAACCGTCAAGACCCACAGGATAACTCCTTCAGCAGGCAACAGCTTGTTATGGGCTGTTCTATATTAAAGCCTTATATTCCCTTATACTATATTACTTATTTTAAAAAATTTAAACCCCTTTTAAGTTTGAAGTATTTTAGATTCTCTACAGTCTATAATAAAATGCTCAGCTCTACCATGCTGGCATCTTTATTTACACATAAAGCAGACTATCTTTACGACAAGAACAGTAGACATTCAATCGCTGTTATCAATTTCCGCTACTATCGAACATGTCTAGATAGTGAATACCATATGCCTTAAGTAAGAATGGCCGTACAACGCACAGCATCCCACAATAGCTCTGCGGAGAAAGAATATGCCACCTTCATCAAAAGACAGGCAGTAATGGATAAGTATTTCTCCCTTTAAGTTCTCTCTGCAGATTTAAGCTCTCAGCCCCAAGTCTTAATTGCATATAACCCATATAGATAATAACGTATCCTCCCTCTTTCCTCTCTTAGCGAGGGCGACGAGTATTTTGCCCGTATGTGTTTTTTTGGTGTTCTTTACCTTTGTAGCCTTTTTTGGCCCCCCAACCTTATCACAGCTCTCTTAGCTAGGTAGAGCCTCGAGAAACGTCGGCGGATCGATCGAAACGGAACTTAAGCGCAAACTTGATTGGGCTTTCTTGCCGGTCGTGGCTCTCATGTTGCTGATGGGCTACTTCGACCGTATCAACGTGGAAAATCCTCGGCTGGCAGGTATTCAGGATGACCTGCATATATCTGACACCATATGATCTGCAGAAATATCGCTGTTTTATGTTGGCTATATCATCAATCAGTTTCCTGTCATCTACCTCGCCAAAGGTTCGCCGTAATGGCAGATGCCCGCCTATGTCATTGCATGGTCTGTTGTCACAACTTGTATGGCTGCCATGACTTCGGGATGGTCTTTCTTGGTATGCCGCTTTATGGTCGGCGTGGATGAGGGCCCTTTCCTTCCCATTTGTATTATTTTTGCGTTAAACTGTCGGAACTGTTCTACAGAGATGTTCTGTGAAGTTACTCAGCTTTTGCCAAATTTAGAGCAGCGGGGTTTGCAGGGAATGCTATTGCATTCCAGATAGATCGGAACTACCGACCGACCCCTGATGTTTCGGGTTAGTTGTCTGACTGTGGCTGGTAAAGGTTTTCCGTGGCTGAGCTTTTGTTCTGTCATTAAGACTAGATAAAATGCTCTATGTATTGCGATGCTATTCCTTCTCGCGACACTGAGAAACACTCTTCTCCGCATCAAATAACACTTAAGTCTCTATTATACATCAACATGATGATTCATGCCAGAAAGCTTGTTCCTTTGCTTATTTTAGCATACTCAGTTGTTCAGATTGACGCTCTACCTGCAACGTCTATCCCACAATGCGCTGTAAGACAAAGCTCCGCCTCTTGTTTCAAACTGGCCATTACTTTGCGCTGACATGTTCCATAGCTCCAATGTGTATCCCAGGCAGTTACCCAAACCGGTGGCTCAAATTATAAATGCATGGACCCAGATGCTACAAAAGAATTGATCAGTTGCATCTCTCCAATTTGTAGCGCCCAAGAGACAAAGAGTATGGTATCCCTAATGATTAGAATCGTCTTAGCTGACATCCATTAGTCTAGCCTTTGTGGAGAGACACAAGCAGCTATGCGAAATGCCCCTAACAGACCATCGCCAATCAATTCGGATAATAGTTATATTATTTGCAATACTTGCCACGGTTTTTATAATTTTGAGGGTCTCATCAAGATTCATCTTGAAAACCCCGTGGGGCCCTGATGACACCTTATCCCTTATGACTTTTGTAAGAACCTAAGAACTTTTCTTGTTGCAGTCTATTGACAACACTAGTTAACCCTAATACCGTTTACTGTCTTTACCATACTCGGTATGTTGTTACAATACACTCTTCATCTGGTTTGAAACTGACTATTAAGACAGCTATAAGAGCAGGAGTTGGTCTGTCTGCACCACTATTCAATCCCAAAACAATATCTTATCTTTTCAGGGTATTATATACTTGTCCACTACTGATGTCAAACGATGCTAAGAAATCCAAGTGGACATTCATTGTCCACATCCACTACATTACAGGTGTTGTGTTGGCCAAAATCTCGATCTTATTCTTTTATCTGCGAATATTCCCCGACTACAAATTCACCATCGTGGTATGGGTGACCATGGCTTTTATTGCTGTCTCTTTAATTACTCTAATCATTCTTACTTTCACGGTAGGACGTGCCGTCGCACTATGCTTGCACGTCAAAGAGGACTTTTTATTCACGGCAGACAAGTACTTCAGTCTCAATGTAATCATCCTGGTATATTGCGCACTTAATTGCGTTCTGGATCTCTGGTTGCTGGCCTTACCTATGCCACAGCTATACGGGATGGGGCTGAAACGGAGCAAAAAGATTTGCGTTATGGCTATGTTTAACCTGGGTGTATTGTAAGTCTTCTAATACCACTTTGAATCTTACTGACAGGCTAGTGTTACTCTAGCAAGTCTTCTCCGGACTATAATGCAGGCACAGATTCTCTTACCCTCTCAGGGAGCAGGTAAATATGTTACAACCTTGAATATACTGGGCTAACAAGGATCAGTGGATGTTGGTCAACAATGGATCGTTCTTTGTGCATGCGTGGAAAATTATGTTGGTTGTATTGTGACCTGCATTCCGGCAGCCAGGCAGCTGTTTTTAAGAGTGCTTTGTAAACATTCAGGAGACCCACAGAACAAGACACCTGTCTTCATAGTGCGATCTCTTCCTGAAATTACTGACGATGAGACGTCATAGCCCTGTTTGAGGGGACATCAAAATCAGGTGGAACTGGGCCAATGTTGAAATTGTGTGCAGACTGCCCCGTCACACACATCGATTGGGCTGAAGCTTAGAATATATCGGTCATTCTAGCATCTGCCTGTACATGAAGTTCTAGCTGCGGCAATTTTACATAATGTGAGCTTCATCATGATTTGTTTCTATATGCATCAGAAATTAGTTATTAAAGTTTTGGGCTTGAACGACGCGGAGACATTTTCTTCCTCACTCTGCAGAAAGAACCCGAAAAACGTCGCACATCGCAGTTCTGCCAAGAGGTAACTCGTGCTTTAAATAGTGTTCGCAGCGCACTAGGCCACGATGCGCCTGGAGCTGTCACCATCCGAGGCAACGTTACTAAATTATTCTGCACGGCAAGTTCTTCCCCAGACAAGTTTTCTGTGACGCATTGAACACCTCGCATGTGCTTACATATGCATAGGGTCTAGATATTGATGAGCGAGACAAAAACCCTTAAGCCAGCTCGTAAGGAGTTTATCCGGTGAGTACCTAATGTGGCCGTCCACCATGGGCCTGGTGAGCCGTCCTCTAACATTTACATTCTTTGGCTGTAACAGCTTGTTGCAACTCTGCTAGACTTCCCATTCCCCACCATTTGCCTCATTACTGGGCACGCCTTTAGAGTTGCTTCAGTGATGACACTGGCCCACGACTATCGCGTCATAAATACTACCCGTAGGTACTGTTGCATGCCCGTGGCAGAGCTTGGCCTACATTTTGACCGAATGGATGCTCTGTTGAGAACCAGGTTGTCACTACAGACAGCCAGGAGATTCATCCTACAGGGCCATAATTGGCGGATTGCATCATGGATGAGATCTTCCCGCCGGGAGAGATGTTGGATCGTGCGTTGCAGTTTGCCAACAGGGTCAACTAAAGACAAAGATGGGGGTATAAGGACTACTTAGGGTTGAGCTGTTTGGTAAGGCGCTGAGGGCATTCCAGCAGATTATTTATGTTCTCTTGACTGCCTTCAAGCAAATGCCAAGCCATAGATATAACGATTGAATGGACCAATAATTTCATTTCTATGCCGTCGAACAGAAAGCTCATATGTATCTAAATGTCACTGCGTTAGCTCCCACATTGAATGCCGGTCCCCATTCCTTTGCAACCGTCTTCAGCTTTGAAGAAGGCGTAGTTAGATTGAGGTCGACGTTTCCGTGAACACTTGAAGTTTAAGATATGCCGACAACTTTTCGTTGCTTTCCATCCTTGACGCGGAAGTATGGGGCTGCGGCGCGAATCAGCCAAAAGGGAGCAGTGCTGTGGATAAGAATTAACATACATGAAATCACAACAAGTAGCCTGATATGTTAGAGACAGAAACTACAGCCAATCCTACTTCAGCACCTTAGGAGGAGAATGACCCGCTTGAAGTTTTGGCCAAAGAGTATTTGGGTAGGGCGTAAATCTGCGGAAGCACTGACTTGGAAAAGTCCGAGTCACGTGTAAATGGAGTCTTAGTTGTCAGAGCCTAATCTAGGGTACCCGCCCCGAGTCAATCAGAGCCAAGCTCGACCTGAAGTTACATTCGCATACTATTATTTCCTCTCCATTACCAATCATAGCTCTTTGCATACAGATAACATCAATTATCTCAATTCTCAAGGCTGCTTTAAGTTACCAGAAAGTAGTCGCTCGGGTTACTCAATAATGGCTTTCCTCCAACATGCTCGTCTAATTTTGCCTGATTTTAATAAACCCGAGTTCTGGTCAATTTACGACCTGTCAACTTCTGGCGACAAGACCCGTCGCGTTTCTATTGTATCAGTATGTGTAATGCTGTTTGTGGTGTGTAAGGTAAGTCCTCTAGTTGTTACGACAAGGCTCGTCACTAATTTCGTCTTGCAGTATGTAGCTAATTATGTGCTTCAAGGCATGTAACATTATACCGCACACGAGGCGCGTGGCAGTTTACTAAAATTACATGGCTTTCACAAGCGACCTTAACTATTGGTATTCGGATAAGATAAATTCCTGACAAGGTTTTAAATATGGCCATGAGAGTGTTTAAGACAAGTGGCGTAAGGGAGGGTAGATCACTATGTGCCTAGACATCTGTTCCAAGACCTTGGCACATAACTTCTACCATCTTTAATCAGGGCGAGAAAGAAATCGAGCGGGTAGGCTCATATAACTGTTTTCTATGGTTTATCTCTGTATAAATAATGTGTTAATTGTAGTCAAGACCTCTCTTTGGAAGGATATATATACTCACACGAACTAAGTCTGTATAATTCCATTCAGTGTTTAACAAGCGCTCATGCAACCGTAAACCAATAAGAATAAACAAAATCTTAACATTGTCTAGATGAATCGGCGATTAAAACTTATTTAATCCTACAGGACGTTAGTTCTCCCTTCGCCGCACCGTTGTGACGTTTGAAGTCAGACACCGAGGGATAAATGATTGGACGACACTCATCCGTATTTGCCGACGAATTGTGGCAACATCTCGCGCACCAGGAAATCCCGCCACCGGAAGATTCTGATTGGATTGGAATGAGCACGGGTTTACCATCTCCCTTCAAGATGTTGTAGGTCTAGTGTTGGGAATGTCTAGACATGGTTATCTCAATCTGATGCTGTAAAGCGAACAATGCCTGCTTTGGCTTTAACTGCCAAAGACACTTAAACTGTGTGGCTTGGCGGCCTTTATCCACGAATTATAATTCTCATTCTTATTTATTTATTCCTTGCCATTGAAACAGCCTCGGGGTCGAACTAATTGGATTGCTGTGGACCCAGAAGGAATACCTTGTAGATGTCTTGGGCGTTAAGCCGAAAATGCAGGGAGATTAGGTATCTTGGCATAATTCAAGCCACGCAAATTATCCCCCCAGTTCACTCGACTGCCTGATGCATATAAATGTTCAACTTGGTTACTCTTTCCAATTCGATATCATCACTCAGTCATTCATTTCTTCCTCTCGGCCATTCTTTGGCAGCCACTCGTTCAACATGCGTTTGTCCTCATTCCTCCTCGCGGCATGTGCCTCGAGTGCATTCGGGCAGTTCAACCAGAATTTTAAGAGATTTACAAACACCAGTATTCCTGCCACTACGACTTCTGACTCCGTTCCTACTTCCCTCGATACAAGTGCTACTACGACTGGTAGCACTGCCCCGTCTACTGCGCCTATCTCTCTTGGAACGGCTCAGCTTGGTCCAGGTGCTAGTTACACCACTGCACTTGATGGTTCAGCGGCAGTGTAATTATATCTCAGAATTACGTAGCAAGAAGTACTGACAGACTATAGATCTCTTTTCATCCGAAATGGGGTTGCTTCCTTTAGACTCGTGCCCTTCCTAGCCAGTTTCGCAGGCCTTCGTGTCTTTGTCGTTTTCAGTATCCTCGTCAGGCCTCCCCCCGGAGGTCGCAAGCGTCAAGCGTTCGAAGGGTGCAGCCTTGAAGTTCAGTTGGATGGCCAAAGCATCTACAACCAAGTAATGACCAACACGGGTGGAGCAGAGGTTGGACAGAGAAGCAACCCTGTCAGGCTCAACGCCGAAGGTCGTCCTGATCTCGAATACTTCCTGACCTGTGGCTCTGATGCTGTTGAGGTTGTTGTTTCTCATCTCTCTTTTGAGCAAGCTGGCGACGATGCAGAGACCACGCCTATTGCGCCCATTCCAACTGGTACTGAGACGCCAGGTGTTACTGGCACCAACTCTGAGGGTGTTGTAACAAATTCCGATGGCGAGACTATTATTCCTTCCACTACTGCTGCCCTCCCCGGTACTAACTCTGAGGGATTCACTACCAATTCCGAAGGAGAGACTATCTTCCCTACTGAGCCCGCAACTGGCACTAACTCTGAAGGATTTACTACCAACTCCGAGGGAGAGACTGTTCTACCTCCTAGCACTAACTCTGCTGGCTTCACCACAAACTCGGACGGTGAGACGATCTTCCCCTCTGAAACCGCAACTGGCACTGAGGATCAATCTTCTGCTCCAACTGCTACCTCTCTCGCTGGCTTCCCTGACTTCATTGATGCTTTCACCCTCTTTGGCTGTGTCGGATCTAGTGATGGCTTCCCCACTTTTGAGCTTGCTCAATCAGATACCTCTATGGATCTGGATCAGTGCTCTACTCTCTGCCAAGGTCGAGCCTACTTTGGTGTCTATGATACGTAAGTCCTATATTTCCTTTCTCACTCATTCTGCAATTGCTGATATCTTTAGTGACTGCTACTGTGGTGATGAGGTTGATGGCGCCGACACCGCTCGCGTTGAGCTAGATTCCTGCGATATTGAGTGCCCTGGAGATGTCTCTCAGTTCTGCGGTGGTGACTCTCAGAGTCGCAGGATGCACCGTCGCCAGACTATTTCTTCTGATCGCCTTCTCACTGTTTATGTCGCCGCTGGAGGTCAAACTGATGTTGTCACCAACGAAGTTACTCGAACCGTCACTGATCAATCAACTTTCGTCACTACCTTCGCTACAACAGTTGCTGGACCCGTCACAACCGCCACCGAGCGCGTTGTATACATCTTTGTCGAGGCCGACTGCGGCAACTGCAATGGCCAGTGGGTCTATATCCCTGAAGCCTGTGACTGCCAGGGCGGTTTTCAATATGTTCCATACTTCTGCTTTGCAGGCAGCTGCTCTGGGAAGACTGTGTATAAGTCTGAGGAGTGCCATGATTGGTGGAACCACAAGAACTTTTATGTCCCGGCAGACTGCGAGGAATGCTCTGGTGGTGAGATCCTTTATACACCTTGGGAGGATACTTGGGGTACACCCAAGAACTGTAAGCCCGAGGAGATTCCTGCCTGTGAGGGACGCAAGTGCCCCCCTGTCTACTCAATCAACAACAAGGGCCAAAATGGAGGTGGTAACAGTGATCACGCAGGTATGCCTCATGATGGTTCCAACAGTGGTTCAAATGGTGGCTCCAGCTCTGGCGATCAGAGCAAGGGCTCAAACAGCAATGGATCAAAGGGCAACGGCCCCGAGTGCATTGGAGATGACTGCACCGGACCCTACAGCGGCGAATCCAACTCCAAGCCCAATGGTTCTCATGAGTCTGAGGGCGGTGACTACCATGGCGAGTCCGCGCCTGGCAGCAAGCCCACGGGATCGTCTACGGACAGCGGCTCTCACGGTGAGCCTGCGCCTGGTGGTAAGCCTACTGGCGTTCCAATCGTGGTTAACGGCGCTGGCAAGCCAGTTGCTAGCTTGTTTGCTCTTCTGGCTGCACTTGCCCCTGCCCTTCTCTAGATGTTAAATTGTATCTTTTATTCTTGGAATAATTACTACACTGATCTTATAGTAAGGAAAGTTTAATTACTCTTATGTATATATCTTTAGTTGTTATGATGAGATTTAATTTACTCTAATCCTCTTACTATGCATCTTGTATAAGTTCAAGGTGACCTGGCAAGCGCTTGTATTCAAAACGTAACTGGGCATGGTACAAAAGCGGCTCAGTCGACTACCAGATCCAGGCTTCTCCGACTGATCATGGCCACGTATATCATTCATAGTCGCGCGGTAGCCAGACTATAAAGGTACTTGGGTTCTGCTTTCAACTTGGCGGCAGTCTCGCCACCCTGGAATAAACAGCAGATTCCAAAGAGCCAGAGAACGGGATTCTATCTAATCGGCAAATGGCTATATCATGATAATTTATCTCAACATGCCACTCAAACAATGCCATCCCAGCCACATGATCTGACAAACGAATGATCTATACCCCCATTGAGTTCCTGTGGGCATATAAATGCTTTCAGCCACAGGTCTCGACTGCAAACAACACATGCCATAACCCCACTACTGCCCTCTGGCAGCCATACATCACGCCATTACTCGACACCATGAAAGCGCCATCGCCCCCCAGAGGTTTCAAGATGTCTATTTCAAGCCTCTCATTGCCACGGATCCCTCGACGGCGTTTTCATTGTGCTGCATTCACCTATGTGACGAAGATCACCATCCTCAGAGAACAAAGACAGCATTATGTCGGAGCAGCCTTTCTCAACGAAACATCCCCTCGACAATCATACCTCGGACCCGATCATCAGAACCGAGTCGGGTGATATTCGGGGCACGACTACTGACGATGTTCATGTATTTAAAGGGGTGCCGTTTGCTGCACCGCCTTTCGGGGCCAATTACCTCCGTCCTCCACAACCGCCGGAGCATTGGGGAGGCGTGCGTGACACACTAAGGTTTGGACCCAAGTCGCCGCAGGTTCCTTATCCGCCAGGGATTGCAGAGGGCCTCGCAGAGCTAGTCGGCACTGGTGAAAATTGTCTGACCCTCAACATCTGGACACCTGGCCTCGGCAGCATGGGGAGGCCAGTAATGGTCTGGATTCCTGGTGGTATGTTTGAATTCCATGCCACTGGCGCTGTGGCCTACTACGATGGTAGTAGGTTTGCCCGCGATGGCGTTGTGTGCGTCACCATTAATTATCGCGTTGGTGCCCAAGGATTTCTCTATCTAGACGATGGCATCCCCAATCTTGGCCTGCTTGACCAAATCGCCGCTCTCCAATGGGTTCGCAATAACATTACCGCATTCGGCGGCG
This sequence comes from Fusarium chuoi, assembly GCA_022627125.1. NCBI lineage: Eukaryota > Fungi > Ascomycota > Sordariomycetes > Hypocreales > Nectriaceae > Fusarium > Fusarium chuoi. Next base: position 3,791 of record JAJALE010000886.1, on the reverse strand, counting down.
ACCCAGGCAGGGTCACTATTTTTGGAGAGTCGGCTGGTGGTCTAGAGATAGGGTTAGATATAGGTAAGGGTTAAGAAATAGGCCAAAAGGCCAAAAGGGTAAGGTTATTATTATTATATTATTAATATATACTATTTATACCTTAAGGTAGAAAACTGCTAGTTTTAAATGTTTATAAATAGTAAATAGATTTACCTTTTACTATATAAATAGGAAAAGCCCTAAAGTTTTTAACCTTGAGGTATAAAATAGAAGGTTATAGAGAAAATAGAATATATAGTATTATTATTATTATTATAGTAATTTTTAACCTTAAGGTATGAATAAATAATTATTACTTTAAAGCATTAAGTATTAAGTATTAAGTAGTAATATAAATTAAGTTTTTATACCTATAGATATAAAATTTAAAGTTATTAAGCTAAAATTAAAGTAAGGCTATTAACTTTTATATTTTTCTATATTACTTATATTACTATATCTTAAAGTATTATAAATATAAAACTACAGTAAGAGGTTTCTTTTTATAGAATATAGCTTTAACTCTATAAAAGATTAATAAAAATCCTAAAGGTAATAATAATAATAATAGATAGTAGAAATAGGCTAAAGATAATAGAATTATTATTATTAATATTTATAGCTATTTATACATTTACTAAAGTAAATATACCTTAAGAAAAAGTAATTATAGTAATAAAAGAGAAAGCTATTTATAATAGTATTAAATTAATTAGGGAAATAGACTTATTTATAAGTCTATAAATAATAAAAAATAACCCTAATTTATTATAATTTACTTATAAAAATCAGCTAATATTTAGGCTACCTTATATATAATTTATAATATTATATTAATATTTTATTTATATAGAAAATAGAGGTATAGTAAATTATAAATATAATCTATTAGCTTCTATATAATATAAAATAAAAGAGAAAAGGCAGTTTTACTTATTTAAAATATAGGTAAAAATAAAAGATTTAAAGAAAATAAAATTATATTTAATTTATAGTTAACTTTTTTAGTAAGAAAGCCTAACTATAAAGCTAAGATAACAGTAAGGATAAGACAGTAAACCTTAATATATTATAGGTTATAAATAATAAAAGTATCTTAATTAGGGTTATATATTTATTTCTAACTATTTTAAGTTAAGACTAAAGATTTAAAGTTCTATTATATAACTAAAAAGATAATATAATATAAATAAACCTAAATTAGGTATATAACTATAGCTAGCTTATATATCTATCTTTTTATATCTATTTATATATATTACTAAAATAAGGCCTTGCCCTCTTTTATATCCTATTTTATAAGATCTATTAGTTTATTTTAATAGGATATTAAATTTATAGCTAAATATAATTTAATTTTATGCTATTTTTAAATACTAAAATAATTACTAAAGAATTCTATTAACTATTTAACTGAAATAGATATATTTATAATAGTCTGGTATATTACTATATAATTACTATTAGGTAACCTACCTTTATAGAGTATAAATATAATTTCTTTTATATTATTAAATAAGAAAAAATCCTCTAAATACTTTTAGGTCTACCTTACTATAATATCTCTATTAGGTTAAATATTTTAATTAATATTTCTATTATCTTTACTATTGCCAATACTAGTATAAAGATAGAATAAGTTATTGTTATTATTATTTTCTGTATTATAGCTATTATATAGATCTATTTTAATAATAAGGCATTAAATTAATAAGGTAATAGGTTATATTATTTTAAAATTATATTAATTAAACTAAAACTTATATAGTTAGTATAGCTTTACCTAGAATATATTCTTGCTGTAATATACCTTATAAGCCTCTTTTACTATCTACCTTTTTTTTTATTTTTACTTATAAATAGCTTTTAAAGCAGTAAAACTCTATTAGCAATTTTTAGATTTATTATATTATTATTATCTCTTTTCTTAATAATAACCTATTTAGGTTAAATAAGGTATTAATTAAATATAGATTTATATTATATTAAAGATAGCTTTAAGAATTTCTTTATAGTCTAGTCTTAAAGTATTTTATATACTGCTATAAACTTATCTATAAAGAAAATAGTATTATTATTATTATCTGGCCTATTTATTATAAATAATAATATAGATATTAATATAAAATACTTTAAATTACTTAAGTTAAAATTTAAGGTTAAAAATACTTAAAAGAAAAAAAAGAGAAAAGAAGGGAAAAAAAGTAAAATAATAAAATTCTCTTTTTATATTAATATATAGCTGGCTTACTAATAATACGCTTAATTTATATAAAGTAGTAAATTTATATTTTAGCCCTATTTAATAAAGACCCTTAAATAACTATATCCCCTTAATCTGGTTATAGTCTTTATAATAAATAATAATTTTTATAAAATATTTAATTTAAGTTATATTTCTCTGCCTCTGATTTTATATGTAATTTATATAGCTTTTTATATATTTAAAATCTGCATTTATTATTTAAGACTTTAATAATTATACAAACTTTAGTTTTTATATATTTCTAAACTAAATTATCTATAGGCTAGAAATTTTACTAAAATTAAGATAGCTCTATTTATTATTAACTATTATCTATTATTTTATATATAAAGGATAAGTAACTGTAAAATAGTATTGTTATTATTAATAACTATTAGTAAGCCTAAGTAGTAAAATAAAAGAGGAAAAGTAAATAATAAGATAGATAAAAATAAAAACAGAAAAGAAAAAAAGATATACTTTAATAATAAAGACTTTATTTAAGATTAAGTAAGAAAATATTAAATCCTAATAGCTTATATACTAATTAATACTCCTACTTCTATATAGAGCCTAAAGAAAAATAGATACTTAAATATAAAGTATATATAAACTCTCTATACTATTTTTATATAGGGCAGATTAAACTAAAAGGTAAAAAAGAATTATCTTTTAGTTTTGTATAGTTAAGCTAATATATTAAAGATAATAAAGTACCTTTAAAAATAAGGCTAATTAATTAACCTTAATACTATTAAAAAGCTACCTTTTTTTAATAAATAGCTTTCTATTAATTAAGGAAATAAAGTAGAGGTTATAGCTAGATAATACTGCATTAAAGCTCTTAAGGTATATATTTAGGAAATAGGTATTAATAAAAAAGAGCTATAATAGACTTATAAGTTTTATAATAAAGGTAAGTTTTATAAGTTAATTACTTAAATATATATATATAAGCCTTATAGTAGTAAAGAGCCTTTATTTAGGTATTTTAATATAATTAATTATAAATAGATACTTTATTATTAAGCCTTAATCTTAAGCTTTAGGTTAATTAATAAGATTTAGCTATAGCTAATAGTTATAGTAAAGTATAAATATAAGTTATTATAATATTGAGCTAAAATCTTAATTTATTTTATAGGAAAGTAATTTTAATTAAAGATTAAATAATTAATATTCTTTAATTAGGCAGTAAAAAGTAATTTCTTACTTATTATTTTATTACTATTTAAAGAAATAAAAGATAAAAGGAGATAACTATATATTAATATAAGACTTCTATTAATAGGGCTACCTTTTAAATCTTAACCTAAAACTAAATAATTAGCTATAAGATTAATAATATAAACAAGATAGACCTAAAAGTATTTAGTGCTATTTAGCTAACTAATAAAAACTATATAGGGTTAGGGTTAGGGTTAGGGTTAGGGTTAGGGTTAGGGTTAGGGTTAGGGTTAGGGTTAGGGTTAGGGTTAGGGTTAGGGTTAGGGTTAGGGTTAGGGTTAGGGTTAGGGTTAGGGTT